>JAVGWX010000001.1:157208287-157897037 GCA_036924085.1 Ariolimax columbianus
ATATATATATATATATCAATGGCAACTGTGTTTGTTTTTAGTTGTTTAGTTATCTCCCACAGATCTGGGTTTTTATTATTTCTGACTATCTCATATGAAAGTAACGATTTACATCTTTGGGTTAATGTTTGTGGTATGAACATCATCTATTTACAATTCAATAATTCCAAGCCAAAAAATTGGAGATATTCTACATCTTGGCCAGAAATTTTAGATGTTCAAATTGATTATCAAATTGTGTTTGTTACCAAACATTTACATTATGTTCTATACTTATATTTCAGAGACATCATATATGGAGCTATTATGGACAAACCGAAAGGGGCTGTGAACATAGCCGTAAAGCCAAAAGGCAATGACAGAAGTACGTTAACATCAAACCTAACTGATATTATATTTGGTCTTTCTGTCTGCTTTGAGCATGTAAGTGGTAAAGAGGTGAGAGCTCAACTTGTTACTGCAACGGTACTGCATTTGCAGCTCAAAAATGGTATACTTTAGTGTACCCTTCTGTAAAGTTGGTGTATAGCTTACAGTTAGAGAAAGTAAGCCAGCTAAGAAGAGAACTGATGACCTCACTTAAGAAAAAGCTGATACTTTGTATCATAAAATAGATAGTGTCTTTACAGCAGTGTCTTCTATAGAATTGTCTTTACCTTTTAGTTTGTGGAGAGGAGACTAAATTATGGTCAGGCAAAACATGCTGATTGGACAGTGTTAGTCACGGTCAGGCAAAACATACTGACCAAGACCCCCCCCACCTCTCTTCCACACAATTCTCCCTGGAAACAGGCTGTTTCGTGGCAGTCTGACTACCAGAGGTGGGAGTAGTAGTAATTCCCATAGTAGTTTGTCACATCTAGATGAAACCAAGCATAGCATAACAACTTGGAGGACCCCAGTCCACTTTCATTAGTGCGCTCCAGCATATGTTTAGTTTCATTGCCAATCTTCTCTCTGATAAGGTGTCCCATCCATCTCTACTTTCTTTCTCTCTCCAATCTCCAGCTGTATTAGCTGTTGGCATGTTCTTTGCCTCAGGTCTGTGTTGTTTACTGCCTCTGATGTACTAATATAAAGAATGTGAAGGAGACAGATGTTTATGAAGGTCTACAATAAAAAGCAGTCAGCAAATTTAATGAGACATTCCCTTAGCTGCAAATCATCTAAGAAGAGAAAAGTAGAAATGCCAATATAAATCAGGGGTTTAATTGTAAAAGAAGAAACTAGAATATCCAGAATTTTATATTTAGAGCTAAAGATAATGTCAACACCAGAAGTAGGTACCAAGCAGCCATTGCATGTCTTTTTCCCATGATGATCAAAACAGTATTATACATTGTAAAAGCTTAACAGTTTATAGCTAGTTTTCTTATAACTTTTTGTTTTTGTTAGCCCATGTTGCTGTAGGCCTGTGTTGTTGTAGGGTTTATGTAATGTCATCTCTCAATTTGCTTCATAGTCTTACTCATGCTTGTAGTCAGATGTTTTTATGTTGTAAACATGCAGTGGTACTCATAATGATTAGGCTGCATTCTCATGGGTTGACCAAGCCATGGTGTTTTCACCTTTGATCATATTTAGCACAAGGAGTAATTCTGACTATATTTCTAATGTCACCATTTCTTATTTTATCTCTTCTGATGACACCAATGACTTTTGTTAAACATTTCTTTTCACATGTTGTAGTTTTCACCTCCTATATCTTAGATAAGGACCACGTTTGACAATTATAGAACAAAGTTGGTATAAATAAAGTTTATCACTTGTTGTTTTATTTCTCAGCTGATATATGTTCAGGTGTTTTAAGTAATGATGACAGTTGATAAGGCATAGCAGAAGCTTTGTTGTGACATCTACGAGGGGCATTTAGAAAGTAATGCACCATATCATTGTTCTCAGGAGCTATTTATTCAAAAGGCATGAAATTTCTACACAATATACATGGGTATGTTATGTAAACATCTGTATTATTCAACATAATGCCTATCAACTTGTACAGCTTTATGCCAGCGCAAAACAAGTGCATGTATTCCTAGCCTGTACCAGATTTTGTCTTGATCATGTAGCCATTTCTTGGCTGCATGAATCACTTCTTCGTCATCTTCAAACCTTGTCTTACAGAGTGCATCTTTGAGTGGACCAAACATGAAAATCAGAGGGTGCCAAATCGGAATTATAGGGTGGATGGGGTAGTACAGTTCAACCCAATTTGGTGATTGCTTCCCGTGTTGCCAGATGTGTGTGAGAGCGCGCATTGTCGTGAAGGAGAAGCAGGTCTGCTGGATTCTTGTGCGGCTGAACTCTGCGGAAATGTCGATTTAAAAAAAAAAATGTCTTAATGTAAGCTTGAGAATTGATTCTCTCTCCTCTTGGCATTACATCCACAAGAATCATACTTTCAATGTCCAAAAAGATAGTGATCATGACCTTTCCATCTGAAAGAGTTGTCTTGAATTTTTTTCTTCGAGTTAATTGTGCAGGATGCCACTTTGTGGACTGTCATTTTGTCTCAGGTTCAAAATTAGTGCCCTGGTTTTGTCACCTGTAATGATATTAGCCGTAAAGTATCTCCATCAGCATTGAAATGCTCCAAGAATTCAGAAGAAATTGTTTTCCTTTGCAATCGGTGCTCATTTGTGAGACTTCGAGGTACCCATCTTGCTCAAACTCTAAAAAATAAGAGATTTTTATAACGGCATTTGCACTACCAATGCTGATTGACAGCTTTAAGGCCAGTTGTTGAGTAGTGATTCGCCTATCAGTAAGAATACTGCCATCAGCGCATTTCAACATTTTTGTGTTGGTGGCCGTGACAGGACGTCCACTGCGCTGCCAATCAATCAGCTCCATATCTACACTTCCTGATTCTTTGATTCTTTGAACCCAGCAACGAACTGTACTTCTGTCGACTACAAAACTTCCATACACATCCCATAGATGCTTGTGAATGTTCACAATCATTTCATTCTCTGTAACAAGAAATTCTATCACAATTCGCTGCTTATAATGCAAGTTGCTAACACGCTCCATTTGAACAGCTTAGTGCAGTCGTATTATTTGACTGATTGCGGTTCAATTTGGTACACACAATCAAAACATGCCATATTTCATGCTTCTATTTTCACTTTTAGCTGAGAAAAATGACATGGTGTATTACTTTCTGAACGCCCCTGACATATATATGCAAAATGTTTTATGTGCTAACATAATGATTCCTGATCTTCACAATATATCAATATGTTTTCACTGTGTAGGGAAAACTGAGGTTGAAATACAAAATACTGTTTCTAATGCAGTTTCAAAAACCTCAATTGTGGAAGAGATAGGTTTCAGATATTATCCCGTTTGTTTCAGTTACCTGTTACTCAGAGTTAATCAGAGCCATGTTATCATTGAAAGTGTTCAGGTTTTGCATGTTTTGTGCATGTAATTGTTTTGTTTTAAATTAATTTGCTATTAATTTTTTTCTTTTCAAAGTGCCATTTTGTTGTTATTTAATGTGTTTTAATTTTCTTGTTAGAAATGATGTTTTTCACACTTGCTTTAAAGATAAATAAGAATCAAAGCTTTTATTGCCTTAATTATAGAAATCATAGAAATTCAATATCATCAGCTGCCATTTTAAAAATATTTGCCACAGCTATACTGTAAAAAGTTATGTGATAATTGGAAGCCAGAATTCTAATTCTGTTTTATTGTAACGAAAAAGTTAAATACTTGAAAGAATTTTTTTCACAAATGTGAACATTTTTCTTTAGAATATTAATTATTAAATTGATTTAAACTGATTTTCTTATATATTTGCTACAAGATTGTGTGACATGTTTACTGTATTTTTATATTTAACTAAATGGAGCGTACTTATTTATAAACTTTGCTAATTTGATAAGCTGTGGGAGTTGATATGAAATTCCATATTTTAAATTTAATGTATATTTTGCTAGACGTGAGCAGAGCCCAGATTTTTGGGGTACCTACAAATTTCTGCCAGATAAAGCAAATCTTGTCCAGTTTCGATGTCTACAAGCAAAAACAACAGAGCATGTTGCTGAAGAGAGAATACCAGCGTTCACAGGCTGCAGTTAGAGAGAAAATGCTTGAGAGCTTGGAGAAAGATGTCAAAACTTCTGCCATGGTAACTATATGTTAGCCAGAACATTAAAAAACATATTACAAGAGATCTCAACCATTTAACACTAAGTTATTCATCTTTTATTTTAACGCATATTCACTCCCACGTCAATGTATCGGTTTCTGGTTTTTTAAAGAAAATTCAGGAACCAATATATTGGCTTTTGCGACTGTGTTTACAAAATCACATATTTTCCCACTCCTAGTTCTCTTAAATGTTTTATTTTAGTTTTTCGCGGAAGTCCAGATTTTGTACTTTTCATTTCCGAAAGAGTTGGCATAGGTTTCATAGAAAAAATGTTTAAGTAGGGCCCAAGTTTTTGAACCATAACAGGAGAACAGGAATCACACACGTCTGATAAATACAAATTTTGAATCTGATATAGAGTCTGCCATTATTCTATACCCAGCGAAGGTTGTTCATAGTGAAAGCAGCAAGCCAGATCCACCTTAACATGTCAGGCGCACTGCGTCCATCGGATGAAAAAGAACTTAGGGTATGTGAATTCATTGATACACTCCACCGTGTGACTATGGGCAACAATGGTGTGAGGATCAGTATCGGAGCAAAGGTTCTGAATTTTCATCTTGGCCCAGGATATTGATAGACCCAGGTTTGATGTTTCGAGATACAGTTTCTCAAGAGGCTATTGCAGAGCCACATTGTCTGGACTGACTAGAACTAGGTCATCAGCATAGGTGACATCTGTGATGCGTGTTTGGTCCATGGCTATGCCCATATAGTGGGAGTAGAGGCGTGTAGAATCCAGTCGATGGCTCGGCTGAAAAGGTCAGGTGCAAGGATGCAACCCTGCCTGACCCCCAAAGATGTTGGGAACCTTTCCGAGAGAGTGCCACCTAGGTGGACTCTGGCACTGGTGTCCATGTGTAGCTCCCTTATCAAGATCAGCAGTGGGGCAGGAGTGCCGATGCAGGGCTTTCCAGAGAGTGGACCTATCAACCGAATCGAATGCAGCCTTTAGATCAACATACACAATGCAGAGGGGGGAGTTGAATGCATGGTACAGTTCAGCCAGGAGCCGGAGAGCAAGAATGGCATCCACAGTTAACCTACCCGGGGTGAAACCAGACTGATGTAGATAGCGTTTTGCGATCAGGAGTGACTTGAGCTGGGCCAGCAGCACATATGCAAATACCTTGTCTGAGACTGAGAACAGTGTGATTGATCTATAGATGTTGCTAGCTGTATGCAAAACTTTAAAGGCTGCGCTAGTCTCATTCTTTGCTTCATGAGATTCACACGGGTAATGTCCTGTTCAGTAAAGTAAATTCACTGCAGCTTTTGCAAACATGGCATAGATTAGTGCTACAGGGACTTGACTTTGGCATTGTAAGAATTAAAATATGTAAATTGAGAGATGAGGCTCATGCGCACTCAAAAGAAAAGTTCAGAAACTGGCAGAGGATGGATGATGAGTAATTTGGCTGGACTTGATTTTGGTTGTTACACCATTAAAACATTAGATTTTACTTGATCTAGTAGTGCTTAGATCGTGCTCAACAAATCTATTGGAATTCATGGAGGTTACTAAAATGATAGATAAAGGGGAGCCAGTGCATGTTATTTATCTAGATTTTGCAAAGGTCTTTGATAGAGTATCTCATCAAAGATTATTTAGAAAGTTAAAATAACATAGAATAGGTGGGGAAGTTGCTAAATGGATTGAAAATTGGTTAATGGAAAGAAGGCAGAGAGGGGGAATAAATAAGGAATACTCTGAGTAGTGTGAAGTAAAGAGTGGAGTGCCACAGGGCTCAGTTTTGGGACCAATTTTATTCTTGATATATATAAACGATTTGGACATTGATATCAGATCCATGGTTACAAAATTTGCTAGTGACACAAAACTATGCAGTAGTGTCTCATCTAAAGCAGAAGTGGATATATTGAAGCTGGATTTAGATAAAATTCGAGAATGGTCTGTAAGCTGGCAAATGGAGTTTGATGTAGATAAATGTACAGTCATCCACATGGGTAGATCCAATATGGAACATAATTACAGAATGGGCGAGAACAATATTAGAAAGATAGAAAAGGAAAGGGACCTAGGGGTTATAATAGATCATACAAGTAAAGCGAGTGAGCAAGTTCAGGTTAGCAGTGAAAAAGGCAAATGCAATGCTAGGCATGATAACAAGAAAATATTAAACATATGAGCAAGAAAGTGATAGTCAAACTGTATAAAGCATTAGTTAGACCTAGATTGGAGTACTGTGTACAGATGTGGAGTCTTTATCTTAGAGAGGATATAAACATGCTGGAAAGGATACAAAAAAGAGCAACAAAGCTGGTAGTGGAATTACAGAATTCCAGTTTTAAGGAAGGACTCAGAAAAACCGGCCTACAGTGTCTATAAAAGAGAAGAATTTGAAGTGACCTAATACAGGTTTATAAGAAAATCAAAGGAATGGATAAATTAGACTATAACAAGTTTTTTCAAAATACAATAACCTACAGAACAAGAGGGCATATCTGCAAATTAACTAAAGACAGGTCCAGATTAGATAGATATTAGGAAATATTTTTTAAGTCAGAGAGTGGTGAATGCTTGGAATGCATTGCCACTGTAGGTAGTGGAGGCATGGAAATTAATGTATTTAAGAATAGATTGGATGCGCATAGCTTTAAAAGCAAGGAAATGTAAATGAAATAGGTTGTTTACAGATCCTACAGTCTTTTAAACCAGTATAACAAAGTTAAGTTAAGTTAAGAGAAGGAAACCAAGTAATAGTTACTGTTGTCATTTGGGAGGAAGTCTAAAGTCTGGTCAGGTACAACATACTGATCAGACATGTTAGTCAGGGTCTGCAAAATATACTGGCCAAGACCCTCACCTCGGCTTCCTAGTACCCCTCCCTGGAAATGGCTGTTTTCATGGCAGCCTGGCTAACGTGGTGAGGGATCGTCGGGATCCCAGTAGTAATAAGTGACATGCAGATGAAGCCAAACATAGCATAACCGCCTGAAGGACCCTGGTCCACCTTCATCAGCATGCTTGGGATGTAAGGAAAGCTACCTGCAACCCACCACTTAACCCCCTTTTCAGGGCGCACAATAGAGTAACCCTACTCAGTTTTGGCATTTGCAAACAACATCGTTAAAAAAATGTTTAAATAGGTTAAAGAAAACCACATTTCAATTTTACAAGAGCCCCTTTAGATCTCTCTCACTCTCTCTCTCTCCTTCTCTCTCTCTCGCTCTCTCTCTCTCTCTCTCTCTCTCTCTCGCTCTCTCTCTCGCTCTCTCTCTCTCTCTCTCTCTCTCTCTCTCTCTCTCTCTCTCTCTCTCTCTCTCTCTCGCTCTCTCTCTCTCTCTCTCTCTCTCTCTCTCTCTTTTACTATATATACTAGCTTTTACTCTAGAAACTCCACGGTCACCAACAAAAATGTTTCTTTCCCCTCAGCTTGTCCAATTGTCCCTCCCTCAACCAGCTCATCTTTTCCTCCTTCTAATGTCATCCCACCCATATCATTGTGTCCATCACCCTGTGCATCACTACACCCCCTCTCAACTCCACCTAAATCCGTCCACTTATTACTTTGCCATCCAGCTTTTACTCTCCCCATAACAACCCGTAAACCCCCACCAATCTCAGTTCCCCTCAACTCACTCAATCGTCCTCCCATCTCTAGTCTCTCCCCAACTCCATCACTTCTTACTTCAATCTTTCAAGTAATACAGAACATTGAGCATCCAATTTGCCTTTAAACGTATCTAAGTTGACGTCAAATTACATCAGAAGGAAGAGTGTATTATACATTTCATTGATATTTTTGGCTGAAGTTGTCCGAAAATGACGTCATAGTAAAATGGAATGTATTGATAAAAGCTTAAATCAGATTTTAAACAAAAAATATTAGGGTCGTCCTAGATTTTAACCCGGGACCATTGATACCCTAAACAACAATCATACCCCTAGACCAAAATGCTAATCTGTTATAAACGATCACAAAGGAAGTGTCTTGTGTATTTTTAACAAATATCGTCAACCATTTTCTTTTATGGTTACCTTTATGGCACATAAATTCTGCCAAAAGTAAAAAAGTTGTGGTTGAAATATCATGGTCATAATGGTTATTGTCATGCAATTCCAATTATAGTTTATTATAAAGAAATAATAAACAACAAACTGAAGATGTTTTCAAATGCAAGTGGGGAAAAAAGGCTGCCATTTTCGAGCTCACTTTATGGATTCTACAATAAGGAGATTCCCTTGATGGATGATGTCATTATCAGCTGATTCAATCAGCCAATCAAATCTCTTCTGGAGAGACATTGACGAAATAATAGAAAAGATATATACACGCACACACAGAAGGGCACATATAAACATAGATGCATATAAATACACACACACACCTGTGTGGCTGTCAGACCCTTTTTTTGTGGGAAAACAATTGTGACTAAGCAAGATTAAGAATGTTCCTAGTGACCTCATCATTTAAAACCAAATGCAGCAGTTACCACCCTACAAGTTAAAAAACAAACTTTTTTTGGGCATTAGATTCTTAAAATAAGTCAATTGCAACTGGGTCATCACACTGTGCAACTGTAACAAAATATAAGTTATGATTTATTTATATATATATATATATATATATAAATATATATATATATATATATATATATATATATATATATATATATATATATATATATATATATATATATATATATATATATATATTCATGTATGTATGTGCGCGAGTGTGTGAGTGTATATGTATGTGTGTTTGGCATATACATATATATGGGAATTTGTAAAAGTGTTATTTAATTTATTTTAAATAAAATATAGGCACACACAGAAGACACAAATGAGGATGCTCAGTTAGAAAAAGAGTTTCTGGACATTGTTGAAATGATGAATGTCTATTTGAAACCAGTGCTTGAGCCTATTTGTAACTTTCTCAGGTAAGATCCTGTATGGAAATAAAAGGTTTGCACATTTTGTTGCTACATACATCGCAAAGGTAAAGGTTATGTGATATTGACATAAAGTTGTCTCTCAATGATTTGTGCATAATATCAATACTCCTGTCTTTGAATGTAACAAATAGTAGTTGATGTTAATGTGAACTTCTTCTTCTTCTTCTTCGTATGCAATCAGACAGTAACCATTATTTTTTCGAAAAAAGCAGCCATCATCCTGAGGCTGTCGACACTGCCATAGAGCTTGTCTAGTGTTGCCACTGGTGATGGCCACATCTGCTCTCTCTGATCCTCGTATGTCGGGCAGTTTTGCAGCAAATGCTCAGCGGTCATTTTCCTGATACCACACGGGCATTCGTCGGTGCCACCTATCTTCAATTTGTTGAATAGGTGGTACCTGAGTCTATTGTGGCCAGTGCGAAGTCTGAAGACCACGACCTGCTCTTTTCTGTTCAACTGGTAATAGGCATCGTTTTTTGTGTAGCCAGTATGTTCGGTTTCCCATTTGGTCATGTATCTAGCTCTAATAAGCCGTTTTGACTCTTCGTATGTCATACTAGTATCAGGTTGTGGTAGTTTTGCACCTTCTTTTGCTAGTCTGTCTGCCTCCTCGTTGCCTTGGATGTTGCAGTGAGATGGGACCCACTGCACCACTACTCTTTTTGGTGCGGCCTGCTGGCATAGTTGACAGAGTACTGCTCTTAAATCATTAAGTTCAGTATTTTTCTGGCTTTTCAGTGCTGTGACTACGGCCAGTGCATCTGTAAGCAGGACTATGTGGCTTTCATTCCTTTTACCTGTCACAATTTCTTCCACTGCCGCCCTCAGTGCCTCTGCCTCCGCTCTGAAATTGCTTGTGTATTTTCCAGTAGCGAATGACAGTGTTATTTTTCTGCCATTTGGTAGGCTCAGGAATGCTCCTGCCCCTCCGTACTGTGTTGTATTTGTTACAGAACCGTCGGTGTATGCATGGGTCCAGTCCATGCTTGGGTAGTTTTCCGTTATGTAACTCAGGGTAGTATCTCTTCTTTCTTTTTCAGACTGGCAGTTTTTGTTTCTAATACCTGGTAAATTTTCTACCCCTTCTGGAAATATATCCTGCCTCCAGGTAGGTTTTCGTACAGTAGGGATGGGCTTTGGTGTTGTTAGTGCATTCATGGGGTTTTCGTGCATCTTTGCTTTGGCTATTTCTGCAAAGTTTCTTCGCTTTAGTTTCCCACTTCCGAAATTGTTTAGTCTCTGGTGCGTTGGGTGGTCAGTCAGTCTTCTGAGTTTCTAATGTGAACAATATTGCAAATACCATTTACAAATACCAAAGTTAAAAAGAGCTACAAAATGGTTTTTAGTTTGACCATCAATCTACTACTATAGTGGATGTCGTGGGCAAGTGGTTAAGTGACACAGTCCGAAGGTGCTAGGTTTGCTATCCAATCACAGCACAGGCCGTTACCCCGAGGAAACAAACCCTTAGAAAATGCAGGAGGAAGCAGATGCTTACATGAAATTTATGTCGAAGCCGGATGTACTGCGCCAAAATGAAAACAGAGTGCAACGTACACCGTCTTAAGAAATAAAGAAATAAAGCGAACGCAAAAAAAAACCCCCCAAAAAACCAAAACAAACTACTACTATTATTTTTAAGATGCTGTTTAAGGTAATTGTAATAATTCTGAGTTCCATAAATTATACAATTATTAACACAACTTTAGTTCTATAACTGAAACATGTATATATCTTGTGATGTCTGTATAATTAAACAGATAATTCCAAGAACATTTCAGCAGGAAAACAGTTCTAGGAAAATCTCATTTTTATTTGTAACGTTAAAGGAGTCAAGAATACCAACAATACAAGTAATTTATTAGAAATGCAACAAGAATAGAACATTTTAGAAGAGAAACTTGGAGAAATGCAAATAGCATCAATAAATGAATTTGATTAAAAGCATCCTCAGAAAAATAAATAGGCCAATCAGCATCATGGTCCCTACATGCTACATCCTCAGAAAAATAAATAGGCCAATCAGTATCATGGTCCCTACATGCTACAGCCTATAAAACATGAGGAAAATCAATAATAAATATGTGTTGCAACCATAGTCGTAATTCTAATAAGGGTAAAACACTTTCATAGGAGGCACTCCATGCGAACATAACAAGCTTGTCATGCGTCAGAAACTTAAAAAAAAGAATATTTAAATAGCTAAACCTCTCTTTTATTAGAGTAACCCATTACGGCGAGGCTAACATGCCAGTATTGTTTAATTTTGGTGTGTATTTGCAACATGTCACAATTTTGGTGTGTATTTGCAACATGTCACAATTTTGGTGTGTATTTGTAACATGTCATAATTTTGGTATGTATTTGCAACATGTCACAAATTTCAGTCAGCTTTAGAGAGGATTACAGGAGTACTATTATGACCATCCTTTCCTATTGAAACTGTAAGCCATTAAAAAAAAATGAAGCAGACCTCTACATCCCAAAGTAGAAAGGAGAGACTAAGTCAAGTCAACATTATTATATTTATGTATTGTCTTTGTAGCATTATTGTTTTTCTTTGTAATGTTATTGCATCACTGAATAATCTTTGTAATCTTATTGTATCACCGAATTATTTTTGTAACATTATAGTATCACTGAATTGTCTTTGTAACATTATTGGTCTTTGTAACTCTATTATATTTATGCATTGTTTTTGTAATGTTACTGTATTTCTGAATTAGTTTTGTAACAATATTGTATCACTGAATTGTTTTTGTAACTTTATTGTATCACTGAATTGGTTTTGCAACATTATTGTATCACTGAATTGTCTTTGTAACATAATTGTATCACTTAATTGTCTTTGTAATATAATGGTATCACCAAATTGTTTATGTAGCAAAGTACAATAATCAGCAAATTATTTTGATGTGAATAAATATGTTTTTGACAAATTTAAGATATGGCAGGAGCAGACATGTGCCAGAGCCAACATGGTGTCCTTATTATGGTCTCTTCTTTGGGGGAAGATTACTGATCCCTATAAGGTTATGGTAGATTATTTTTATTTAAAATCTTTCTCAATTCAGTTTTGTTTGACTTTTACAATACATAAGTCATCATAGAAGATTATTACAAATATTTTAGTCTTTAACTTTCTCAGAACTATTTGTTGTTTTTTGGCTTTTGTAAAGAGAAGTTTAATCATTTTGTTTGTTTTGTTGAGTTTTAGTTAACTAGTATCTTCCGTATTTATTTAATCCTTAGATTTTACTAATTCTATCCTTTCAGGACATTATTCTTATTTTCTATATCAAACTAAAATGGGACATGGATTCCAACAGCCTCACAAACATTTTATACAGAAATGACGAATAGATTTGTCACAGCGTTATATCATTTTTTGTTTGTTTTTGATTTTGGTGTAGAAAATAACACAATTTGATATATAATAAACAAAATTACTAATGCAGATATTTAAAAAACCAATTATCTGTAAAATTATGAAGTATTTTATTCTTTGATTGATCTCTGTTGTCATTGATTTAGACACTTTCATTCTCTAAAGTGAATCTTGAGACCTTTTATTGTGAAGGGAAGTATAAGACCATTGCATCTGCTATGAGTGCCATAAAAGGTGGTGCATGCAACTGGCAACTACGTTATCTAAAACAAAATGCAGCAGAAACCACTACTGTAAGAGCACCTAACGCAGCAAGGGTAACAGCAGTGGGGTCCTATGCTCTAATTGATGTTGAATAGGAAGGATGGTTATCACAGAGTATCAGTTCTAGATGGTGATCAGAGTACCAGTGTTAGATGAGGATCAAAGTATCAGTTCTAGATGGTGATCAGTTCTAGATAGTTATTACAGAGTGTCAGTTCTAGATGGTTATCACAGAGTGTCAGTTCTAGATGGTTATCACAGAGTGTTAGTTTCAGATGGTTATCACAGAGTATCAGTTCTAGATGGTGATTACAGAGTATCAGTGTTAGATGATGATCAGAGTATCAGTTCTAGATGATGATTACAGAGTGTCATTTCTAGATGGTTATCACAGAGTGTCATTTCTAGATGGTTATTACAGAGTGTCAGTTCTAGATGGTTATTATATAGTGTCAGTTCTAGATGGTTATTACAGAGTGTCAGTTCTAGATAGTTATCACAGAGTATCAGTTCTAGAGGGTTATCACAGAGTATCAGTTCTAGATGGTTATCACAGAGTGTCAGTTCTAGATAGTTATTACAAAGTATCAGTTCTAGAATGAAATTGGAGCACCATGTTTTCTGTTTTCCGCAAGCCTCAATATGAGTAATGAGAACTCCTCACTTTTATGTAGACGTACAAGTAGAGATCCTGAATACATGATGATGACACTGATCTGTGTAACCTGAAACTTATTTGTAAATTTTGTTTTTTGTTGTTTATTTTGCGTTCACACACCCCCCCCTCCCCCACCCCCCACTAAGTCTTTGTGTATTGTACTAAATTCTAAATTTTGTGTCTAATGACCCAGTACATTTGACTTTAGCATGTATTTACAAAAAAATGGCTTTACTTTGCATAATGGTATGTTCTTACTATTTAGAAAATCCAAACTCAGCAAGTTTGGGTTGTGAGTTGGTCACTAACCACTTCACCGTCTAACCTACAACTTGAATCACGACTGCTATTCCATCACTGCACTTTCAAAGTATAATTAAGCACTTTTTCTTAGTATTGGCTTAGATGTTGGTACTATTAGAGGCTGCTGTTACTATGTTTCTTCTTTTTCTTCTACTTTTTCTTCTTCTTCTTCTTCTTCTTTCTGTATCCATCTTCGGCATGCATTCATTCAGGACTGTCTCCGTAGCCCTTGACTGTCCTCAACACACCTACATGGCAGCAGTTGTTTGAGGTCAGAGTTGTCTCTCCTAGAAAAGCTGTTTTCTGAAACTACAGGGTCTTTACTACTTTAGTTTTTTTTTCAAGTTTTCCATTACTTAGATGAACTATGGACCAGTATTATCATGCTCTTCATGGATATGCCAGGATTTTCTCTCAGATTTTTCCTCTGTGTTTGCTTATGTAGTTTAATTGGCCAAGAAGTCTTGCTTGGGGAGGGGGGAGAGAAGGGGCATGCTGCTCATCACTGGCAGACTACTGGAGCCATAAGTGAGGGGCTAGAGCAAAGAAACTAAAGGGAATTCAGACTATCCTATTTCTCTAGAAAGTGACCACCTCTCACTGTGAGGTATTATCCATTACATGCTCCTGCTCTACCCTTGTTACCATGTTTCACAAAGAAAGTCTTTTGGTGAGGCATGAAATCAATCCCATCCACTTTTCCAAAAGACACATAAGTGATATGTTTAGTCATTTGGACGAAATAATAGGTCATGCTCATGAAACTAACGATCGTCTTTTGAAAATTGTTATAATTTTCTCATATTTAGCAGGTTTTTGAAGCAATAATAGACACATTTAATTGTCAGTATTTTCTTTTTTCTGTAAACACCAATCATTCATTTTTGTACAACAATATGAAGAACATAACATTAAATATTAAAAAAAATATTTACCCACAGCTAAATGTCACATGCCACCGGATTTTGTTTCAAATGTTGCAATTTGGATTTTGTTTTTGACAGTTTTATTATTGCACTAATCTCTGGGGCACATTTTTTATCTCTTGTGATGATTATTGCAAAGTTAATATTCATGATTAAGTTTCTCAATTTTAACTTCATCATATAAACGCTTCTGTGTTATCCAGCATACATTTTATAGTTCAGCTTTCTTCTGTCATATATATTTTGTTCTGTTTTGAATTGTGCATACAGTGACACATACAAATACAATAGTCTTATGTTACCCCTGCAAGTCTGTAAGTGAATTTTCCAACATTTATATACTGGTTTAGAAGTGTTTCCTAAAAATATCCAATAATTTGCCTGATCATATTTCATCATGTTTATATGGAGAATAAGAGCTGGCATGAATATAAATTATATTCTGTATAACTAGCTCTAGATTTTTAAACATTGCTCATTAAACTTGTGTTTCCAGTTCTTAGATACTAGAAATTCAACGTTTCTATAGGAATTAGATAATTGTTAATATTTGTTAATAAATACAAAACACAAAGTTTTACAAAAATATCAAATTAAAGTAGGCAATATATAGCTTCATAATGCCATTCTCTAAATAAAATATGGATAAATACACCAATATACATAAATGTATTTATACAGGGTGAGTAGGAAGAAAAGTAATCAATACACTTTCAATATATAGTGGTTATTAGTTCACAAAATGTAATGAACATTCATTCAGTAGTAGCTGTTCCCTTTCTTTTTGGTAGAACATGTTCACCTGATTTTTGGATGATGTTATTATTTCCTAAATGAGGATGTACCGTAAAATCTCAAATTCGTGTATAATACAAATGCTTGATTTGGCCCAACATTTTCAAGTAAAATGGAAATTCATGTATGATATGCATCATGATTTTTCAAGACATTATTTATGAAACAGTTGTCAAAAAACCGAAAGTATTGGTAATAACAAACAGAAATAGATACACAACATCAACATTTTAGCTACTTGGTACTCATCAGTAACATGGCTACACCTAACAGGCTATGTGCGCACTTAGTTCCAGTGTTTTGTGTTATTCTGCATCCCCTAGACCTTTACTTGGATTAACAATTTTTCTTTGTGTTAGCAAATGTCCAAGGACACAATCTGTGAAAATTCGTGCCACAGCTCATGTTGAAGGAACAACCAACAGTGCACCAAAGTTATAGCTTCCACTACCTCACTCACCAATAGTCCCATGCCCCTCCTGTTTCACTCATGGGCCTTCCTGCTCTCACAGAAACCACCTACTCACCCTCCCCGCCCCTTCTTGCTTGTGGTCCTGTGTAGGCTTTTCTACTTACACATCCTCAACATACTTTTTACGCTAGGGAGAAGGAATGTCTGACACATAAGAAAACAAATGGCACATTCAATTTTGAATCATTTTCATTGTCAATATATTTTACTTTTTATATAAAAAATGATATTTGTTTTTGTACTTGTGTATACGTACCCAAATTTTAGCGGGCCAAAATGAGTAGAAATTGTGCGTATTATATTCTCGATTTTATGGTATATATGCACATAGACAATTCTCTATTTTTTGTCTTTGTAGATTTTAAAACTGAAGAAATTATTTTTTATTTTTGGCTGACTGCAGGGGCGACAGCACCACCTCAAACATCAATAAGGACATATCTGTTGAGAGTAGAGAGAAGGAGAGAGGTTCCAAAGACCATCTTTCCAAAAATGAATGTGCAGTGTTATTGGCTGACCCAGATTTGATGCATATGCCTCTTGAGGCAAACATTTACTTGCAGACGATAGAGGGAATTAACTCTGTATCAAGAGATTTCTCTTTGCAGCTGCTGTACAACAGAACTCAGAGTGACAAACAAGGTAGTTATAAGTTGTCTGACTGTTCATATCAAATGTATTGTACATAAACCAAAATCACTAAATTACAGAGTAGAGAATTGTATATAAATCTACAGTATACACAACTAACTGCATTGACATGTTGAATATCTAATGGTTCACATAGTGAATGAATGAGGCATAGTTCTTGAGGTGAATGCATGAATCATAGTTCTTGAGGTGAATGAATGAGGCATAGTTCTTGAAGTGAATGAATGAGGCATAGTTCTTGAGGTGAATGAATAAGTCATAGTTATTGGCGTGAATGTGTGAGGCATAGTTCTTGAATTGAATGCTTGAATCATAGTTCTTGAGGTGAATGAATGAGGCATAGTTCTTGAGGTGAATGAATGATAGTTCTTGAGGTGAATATGTGAGGCATAGTTCTTGAGGTGAATGTGTGGGACATAGTTCTTGAGGGGAATGACTGAGGCATAGTTCTTTGGGTGAATGTGTGAGGTATAGTTCATGAGGTGAATGAATGAATGATAGTTCTTGAGGTGAATATGTGAGGCATAGTTCTTGATGTGAATATGTGAGGCATAGTTATTGTGGTGAATGTGTGAGGTATAGTTCATGAGGTGAATGTGTGAGACATAGTTTTTGGGGAGAATGTGTTAGACATAGTTCTTGAGGGGAATGTGTGAGGCATAGTTCTTGAGGTGAATGAATGATAGTTCTTGAGGTGAATATGTGAGGCATATTTCTTGAGGTGAATATGTGAGGCATATTTCTTGAGGTGAATGAATGATAGTTTTTGAGGTGAATATGTGAGGCATATTTCTTGAGGGGAATTTGTGAGGCATAGTTCTTGAGGGGAATGTGTGAGGCATAGTTCTTGAGAAAAATGCGTGAGGCATAGTTCTTGAGGTGAATGTGTGAGGCATAGTTCTTGAGGAGAATGTGTGAGGCATAGTTCTTGAGGGGAATGTGTGAGGCATAGTTCTTGAGGTGAATGTGTGAGGCATAGCTCTTGAAGTGAATGCATTAGGCATGGTTTTTGAGTATATGAGGTGAATGAAGGAGATATAGTTCTAATAAACCGGAGCTAGACATGTTATGTAGATATTTATGTCTGTGAGGGATTGGACACATACATGGCTGCTGATAGAAAGTGTTATGTGGTCATATAGCTGTCAGGTGAGGTATATATAGGGCCAATGATAGAAGTGTTATGTGGTCATATGGCTGTCAGGTGAGGTATATATGGAATAAATTGAACTTTGGATATTTTAGTATTGACATAGTTATTGTCAAGAACAGAGTTTTAATAGTTATTGTACAGAACAGAGTTGTAATAGTTATTGTACAGAACAGAGTTGTAATAGTTATTGTAGAACACTGTTTTAATAGTTATTGTACAGAACAGAGTTGTAATAGTTATTGTAGAACACTGTTTTAATAGTTATTGTACAGAACAGAGTTGTAATAGTTATTGTACTTAACAGTGTTCTAATAATCATTGTACAGAACAGAGTTATAATAGTTATTGTAGAACAGTGTTTTAATAGTTATTGTACAGAACAGAGTTGTAATAGTTATTGTACAGAACAGAGTTGTAATAGTTATTGTAGAACAGTGTTGTAATAGTTATTGTACAGAACAGAGTTGTAATAGTTATTGTACAGAACAGAGTTGTAATAGTTATTGTAGAACAGTGTTGTAATAGTTATTGTACAGAACAGAGTTGTAATAGTTATTGTACAGAACAGAGTTGAAATAGTTATTGTAGAACAGTGTTGTAATAGTTATTGTACAGAACAGAGTTGTAATAGTTATTGTACAGAACAGAGTTGAAATAGTTATTGTAGAACAGTGTTGTAATAGTTATTGTACAGAACAGAGGTGTAATAGTTATTGTCCAGAACAGTATTCTAATAGTCATTGTACAGAACAGAGTTGTAATAGTTATTGTAGAACAGTATTTTGTCTTCTTCTTCTTCTTCTTCTTCGTACCGCTGTCAGATGTCAACCTTTATTTTTTCGAAAAAAGCAGCGGCCATCCTGAGGCTGTTGAGTGTTTTGTCTAAGTTAAGAAGAAAGTGTCCCTTTTAAAGAGTGTGCTGTATTTTTTGTGAAATAGCCATTGAAGGATTTTGTCACATATGTTTATCTCTTGCCACAGAAACAGACCATGGAAAGGGGGGAGAGACAAAAAGTGATATCAAAAAGAAGCCAGGGACAAAGGAAACAAACAAAATATCACGAATCCCAGCCTTGAGAGAAGGCAAACAGAAACAGATTAAAATTGTGAGCATAATCTTGTCATGTGGTTATATGTCGGTTTACTGTTTCCTCTAACCTGTTTTGTTCATCTACGTTAACATATCGAATAGCGCCAAGCGCCTAGAACAAATCTTCACATTAGTCCAGAAACATAGCGAATCTCTACCTGAATACAAAGAAAACAAAGATAATGACAACTGATAAGATAAAATTCCAATCTAAAATCGAGATAGCTGACGAAGAGATTGAAAATGTTGCACATTTTGAATATCTGGGATCAATACTGAACAACAATGAAGACTGTACAAAAGAAGTAAGAAGACGATTGACTATGACAATGCAGAAGATAAGGAGTATGCAGAACCTATGGCATAATACAAACAAAGAACTAAAACTAAAGATCCTAAGAACATGCATTTTTCCTGTGGCATCCTATGGATGTGAAACATGGATAATTAGAAAAGCAATAAGAGCGAAGATCGGTGCTTTTGAAACACAGTGCTACAGAAGAGTCCTGAAAATCCTGTGGACAAAGAAAGAAAGAAACAAATCCATCTGACAAGACCTGAATGTAGAGTAGAATTGGCTCATAAATGACGTAATGTTCCGAAAACTGAGGTTTTTTGGAGACATCAAACAACACAATGGACTGGGGAGAGCGGATATGGAAGGCATTGTCACTGGAAAGAGAAGCAGGGGCCAACCGAGAAGACGATGAACTCAGGACATCAAGGAGACGCTGGATATGACCTTAGGGCAGATGGAAGACTGGCGAAAAATGGAGTTTCGTACAGACAGGCTGTCATGAGAGCAATATTCTGCAAAGGACATGCTACATGATGATGATGATGACATTAACCTGAAATTAATGCAAGCCTCTGATTAGCGTAGTGGTAGAGTACTCGATTTTTATGGAAAAGGTGTGAGGTTCAGCTCCCACAACCATCACACTCCAGTCAACTAAGTTGTAAATGGGTACCTGACATATGGCTATTGAAGTATAAGGCAGCAAGGAAAGTACTGGCCACACTCCTCATATAATCTGTGGCTTAGTGTATTGAAGTCTCTAATAGCTCCATTACCCGATAGTAGTCTAACTACTATGGGACAAACATTTACGTTTAATTTAGCTACTGTTACATGATAACTTTGTTTTAGTGTATATTTTTCTAATTTCTTAGATCTCATTCAGAAACGCAAAGACTTGAGTAGACATAGATAATAATTCTATGCTATTAAGTTAATTATCATAATGGACTTTCTTTCCTATCCAAAATAAACCTGAGTGGATACCATATGTACAGGCCTCAAACAAGATTAGTATATATCTACTGCTATTGTTATGCAGGCGTTGAAGGCAATGATAAAGTTACTATCTTTGAAAGTGTCTGTAATGGAAACGTTAGATATTGATAAAGGGGACACTGCCCATAATATGACATAATCAGTGAATCAGTCATCTAGGGACAGTATTAATTTGTAAGCAACACATAAATGTGTTGGGATAGCTTCTATGCCCCATTGATCCCATGAGCCCTGTGCTAACCACGTTCAACCAGTCAGAACAGGTTATTAAAGAACAGGCCAGAAGAAAATAGCCTGGGTTTGGGTTAGATTCGTGCTACTATTATGTGCCTACTGGATTAGTGGACGACCCATTCTTCAGCGGCGGTTATACCATTGCGGGTCCCAACTTCTTTTCGAATGGTCTCTGTCTTGGGCCATGGTGGACCAGTGGATAATGTGGCATCGTGAATGTTGTTGCAGGATGCAAGGGAGTCGGACCAATGTATTGGTAGTTGTTCCTGTCGTCGTTTCTTGTTTCTGGGGTACCATATTGCTGTCGCTGTGCTCCAACGATCGTCTGTTCTTCGCAGTAAGTGGCCCCTCCCCCAGCGATGTTTCATCTTGTCTGTATAAATAAATGCATCTTTCACCAGTGACAATTGACATATGTCCGAGTTGTGTAGACTTTTTGTGCGCTGGCTATGAAGCGTGAGTCCGACCATGTATCTCTCGAGGAAGGCTTGGGTCACTCTGAGTTTGGACTCCATCTCTTTTATGAGTGTCCATGTTTCCGCCGCATAGAATATTGCAGGTAGTGAGTTGAGTTGAATAGAGAGATATGCAGACTCTGGTCATGGATGTTGTCCAGTACCGGCTTTATCTAAGAAAAAGCCGCCCAACCCGCCTGGGCTTAAGTCGTTCTGCATGTTGAGCAGGCATCCAAGGTAGATGTATTCATCCATGTCTTTGAGTCTCTCTCCATCTAGGAAGACTGGGTCGTGGAAAGAGAATTGATTGCGCATGACTTTTGTCTTGGATCTGTTCACTCACGTTCTTTCCCTCTCGGTGGAGCACTGCTAGCATTTCATTTATCTTCTGTGGCTGCCTTCATGATAAGTACTAGATCATTTGCAAAGCAAAGGTGATTTAGCAGCCTGCCATTTATGTTGATGCTAAAGGTATCCCAGTCGCACATGCTGATGACGGATTCTAGGTATGTGGAAAAAAAGGCTCGGTGAGATGGGGTCCCCTTTATGAACTACTCTCTGAATGGGTACTACTACCATCTTTGGAAGGGTTGGAAGGTAGTCATGCAATTGGCATGGCAGTCAGAAATAATTCTTGTGTATCTCAGGTTGACTCATTGATCTATTTGAGATTGCCAGACGAATTTTGGTTCTACTGAGTCAAACGCTTTCTTGAAGACAATGAAGGTATAAATTAGTGGGGTCTGGTTCTCTCGGGCTGTTTCGATCAGTCGGCAGCACGTTAAAATGTGATCCATGGTGCTATATGCACGACAAAATCCAGCCTGTTTGATTAGTTATGTGTGTCTAGGGTTGGGTGGATTCTAGCAAGGACACATGTCGTGAATATTTTGTAGATGACCGGGAGGAGTGTGATTGGCCGGTAGTTGCCGAGGTCTTTCTTGTCTCCTTTTTTGTGTAGGAGTATCATTTTTGAACTGCCCCAAGACGTCGGTATTCTACCTGCATGTAGATAGGTGGAAAAGCGCTGGGAAAGGGCCTGGTAAAGCGGTAATCTGCAGGCTTTGAGATCCTCGGCCGTTAGACCATCCTCGCTGGATGATTTTCTGAGGGGCATGGTATTGAGAGTGTGACGGATTTCTGAGGGCAGGAAGTCTGGGGACGTGGGAGGTTGGGGTGGGGTGGGGGGGGGGGGGGTATTAGGGGTTAGGGAGTAAGGGATGGTTGAGTAGTATGATGATTTAAATAATTTTGTCTAGTATTCTTTCACAATTGATTCCATGCCCAGCCTTGACTAGGTACAGGAGCCACTTGCTGTTTCTAAGCAAGGAATAACATGCCTGTATTCAGAAATTCTTTGAAAGGAAAGTTTAAGCTTCGTCGAAACTCCGCTGCTGCGAGTAAACATTTGCAGACGAATTCTTTGTGGTCCTCTTTTAGCTTTTGACTACAGAGTTTGCTAAGGGCATTGAAAGCTGTGTTGTAGGCTGAGGACCGAGTCATATTGCGCCTCTCCTCCAGCAATACTCGAGTAGTGGGAGGTATGCGATTTACGTTGTGGTTCTGTGCTTGAAGTCTAGCGGCTTTTGAGATGGATGTGATTTTCTAGATCAGCCTGGTGTAGTCGGCGTCGATGTTTGTGATGATGGGTTCTGTAACGTTACTGCTAGCAGCCAGGGAGGCAGCCATCGCAGGGTTGAGGATTGATTCTTGTTCCATGCCTGATTTCTGTATCGGCAGCTTGTCAATGTGTGTGTTGAAGTGAAAGAATGCGTGCAGGAGACAATGGTCACTGCCTGTGCAGAAAGAGGCCACTACAGAGATGTCCGTCACTATTTTTCTGTTTGTTCATGCTTGTGCTGCCCGCTGGGTCCTGTGGGAGTGTATCTCTTGTGAGGGGGTTTCTGGATAAAACTATTGCAGTGAAATAGTTGACCTATTTCGCAAAATGTTGCTAGCCTATCGCCAGTCTCGTTCCCTATTTCACTGGAATGGAGGCCCACATAATTTTGCCAAGTTGGCGAGGGCCCATCCGTGCATTAAAGTCTCCAATGACGAATTTTGTGGTAGTTGCGGCTTTGTTGAAGGGCGTCGTGGACGCTGTTGTAAAAGCCTGCGTGGTCCTGTTCTGCTTTGTCTGCTGTCGGTGCGTATGCTTGTATGATGGTGGCATTGTGGCGACTTAAGATGGTGATGTCTAAGGATGCCAGACAATGGCTTATGATTGAGACTTTTTGGACGAGGTGGACGATGTGAGGGGCGACAAGGAATCCGACTACACCTGATGTTTAATTTTATTTGCGCGCCCCTAGATAAACGCCTGTGCCATTTTCCAAGAGTGCTGAGAGTTCCTTTTCTCTTTTTGTCTCAGCACGACCAATAATGTCGCAATCGATTCTACTGCTCTCGTCAACCAGGTGGCATAATTGTGATGCGGAGCATATAGAACGGCAGTTGAAGGTACAAATTATCAACTGGCTGTTTTTGTGAGTCCGTTTTGGACAGAGAATGCCCCCGATCCTGCGTTTTGTCGACGCTACTTGGTCGGTTGGCAGAGATAGATTGTAGATTGGAGCCAGTGTTGAAGTTGTGTGGAGCCTTTTTCTTGCTTTTTAACTGTAAGAGGGCTGGGCCTGAACAGAACTTCCTTCGTTTCATGACTGCCTGTGATTGTTTTGGTTGTCTAGGTCTGACATCACGATTGTCGTTGGGTATCCCTTCAATTTTCTTTTCCCGTCTCGCTTTCCTCTTTGGTTCTCTGTTTTGTTGGGTGTTTTGAATGTTTCTAGTGATTTTCTTCTGAGAATATTATGCTGCTATTATCTGTAAAAAAAATCAAACGATAACAAGGGAAGAAGTATATGAAGCCGTGCAAATTGCTATATGTCAAGACAAGCGCCTCGCCCTCGGCATAAAAGTCAGACTAATGCGCTCTTTGGCGCTCTCAATATTTCTGTATGCCTGCGAGACCTGGACCATTACAGCAGATATCCAGGGCAGGATACATGCAATGGAAATGAGGTGCTATAGAACACTCCTAAATGTTACATATAAAGATCGTGTCACGAACGTAGCAATCCGTCAGAGAGTTGAAGACGCTATTGGTCCTTTGGAAGATCTGTTCACAGCTATCAAAACACGAACGATGGCCTGATGCGGGCACGTCACGAGGTCCAACGGATTTACCAACTCGATACTCTTTGGGTCTGTAACGGGACAGAGAGGGCGAGGACGTCCAAGGAAGAGATGGGTGGACAACATCACTGAGTGGTCAGGCCTTCGTCCCGGTGAGATACATCAGGCGGTGACAGACAGAGAGGGTTGGCGTGGGATTTTCATGTTTTCATGTGTGCCCCAACGACCTGATGGGTTACGGGATGAACTGAACTGAACTGAATTATCTGTAATAATAAATGTGGTTTTTGTGAAAGATGGTATGGGTCTGAATCACATATCTACACATGAAACATAAACTACTGTGATAGCGAAGGCCAAGTTAGTGTGTACCAAAGTCATACCTTTTTGGAGTCTGTTTTCAAATGAATAATGTCTGCTATACATGTTCAGACTTTACAATATTCATAAATTTGGTAAGAGCCAGTAAAATTAAATGCTTAAAATGTTCTTGTTTTCCCTACTTCAGATTCCTGTAGACAGGAGTCTACAAGCCTGGCAGGTCCCAGTGGTCACCAATTACTTTAGATGTATCCTTTTCCTTATTGTTTTTAGTAGAATGTTACTTGGCAGTGAAGGGGAATTTTGAAATAAAAATTTTTTATTTCTCCAATTTATAGGAAAACCACTATTATTAATTTTAAAACTACTACTTTGCTACCACCAGTGATTCTCACCCACTTAATGTCGTCAGTCTGCTTGTTCAGTGTATGCTTTCTCTTATTCTTGGCAACTTACTTCATTATAGGATTTAACATTACCCTGTGCATTTCTTAATTTTATATACAAAAGTCAAAATATGAAACTCACCTTTACAATGTTGATAACTGTAGTGCAGCCCTAGACTTTTTGCATTCCTTCATTCTTGATATGTAGCAACCATTTGCATTGTAATCATGAGAAATTCCAGTATAGTAGGACAGTTAGTCTGGTCCAGTTTTCTGGCATCCATTATTCTGTTGCTGCCAGACTTTACTTGTGTCTCTTGTATGTTTTGTTGGACCTGGTACTTGAAAGTTAGGCCGCAGTCAATCTAAGTTTCTACAATGTCCCTCTTTAAATTAAAATACTTGTCTCGTATAACATATTTATTAAATGATATGAACATTCTGAAACCTTTCTGATGTCTTCTAAGCTAAAGTGGCATCTGTGTAGGTCTGTAATGTGTAGTTTGATTGACATCCATCAAGATGAATAGTCTCAGTAAACTATTGATAGATACTTCAGTTTTAATCAGATATATTGAATGACACATATTTTTTAGCCAATTTCAATTTAATTTTAAACTGTTTACTAAAAAGAAACCTCTGCATTAAAAAAGTGTTTATTGAATTTTCTAAAATTCCTTGACCTTAGCATAGATATTGTTAACCCCTTCATGGACTGCTCTGAAAGTGAAACCAATGATCCCGTAAAGGAGTTTGGAAAGATCCTTGAGAAATATGAGCAACAGTTCACCTCAAAGTGGCTAGGTGTTTCAGGAAATGAGCACACACCAAGGTAACTTTGTATTTATTGCAGTCGTAAAGTTAGCATTACACTGCAGTTTTATAGTTTGATTCATAGAAATCGACTAGACAAAAATAAGTTCATAATCTTAGTCCGAATCTTAGACAATCTGTACTTCTAGAGTGGCTTCTAGAAAGGCCCCTGTGCAGGTTCCAGCTCTGGCATGAACTGGATGTAGCCGGGAACAGGATTTCCTGCTTGGCGGACTAGGCTTGAGCAGCAGTTTATAATGACTACTTCTTTTATTTGCTCTCTGCTAAATATCTAAGAGTGGCTAAGGTTTCCTTAGTATTACATAAACAAACAGCAGATTAGAAGTGCATATATATCAGTAGTGTTCAAGTGAAGCTATATTACCTGAATGAAGTGCGAACAACTTTCTTCTTCTTTCTTTTGTTCTACTGGCTTTGCCATGAGGCATCACAGAGAGGTGGGATGTGTAGATTTTTTGTTATCGCCAGGTGGGAGGTCTGTGCTGTCATTAGGTGCAACTTTCTGTCTGACTGTGTCAGAGACACCCTTGATCCACTTGCGTTGAGGTCAGCCCCTTGCTCATGGACCGGTGACCTGCATATGATATGCTCTGGTTGCAGCCTGGTCATAATACATTCTGTCTATATGACGAAGCCACTTGATTTTTTGGGTGTCAATGTAGGCATCAACTGGGTTTGTCCTCATTATCTGTTCAGCATGGTGTTGCGAATTCGGTCACGGATTATCTTTCCGACTGCACTTCTCACACAGCACATCTCACAGCTCTGAATCTTACTCTCATGTTATTTCTAGTAAGGACCAAGATTTATATTGATAATACGAATAAACAGTGCATTTATCAGCCTTCTCATAGTTGTATAACTTACATTGACTTTTAAAATAGACATTGTATGTATTAATTCAGGACATCATTAATGTTACTCTTTTCCCTAACTATTTTTGAAGCATATTGTCTGAACACTCAACCCTAACTCTTGTGTGCAGGCTAATTCAGTTCATTTCAGATCTTTCCTGCTGGCATGCACTTTTCTGCTTTTGTCTCTCCTTAATAGCATTCCAGTGCTTTATTTAAATCTGTCGGATTTTATCTGAGAGTCATGTAATGGTATCTGATTTTATGCATCTTCAGTAGATTCCCTAACTGCCTCACTCTTCTATTTTTGATTTCAGCAACATTGTTAATCCTTTGGTACTTAATAATCTTTGTATTAGATATTTGTTTGTTCCTCTCATAAACAAACATTGATTTTGGAATGTCAGTTTTGTTTGATTTGTCTTTTCTTACAAATGTATAACAGCAGGTGTGAATTTTCATCACTAGCATGTTTGATAAACAATGCAAACAATTATCACATTTTGAGGTGTTAATAGTATGTCATGCTAAACAAACAAGCAGGTATCTCAAACTTACTGACCGAAATAAAATTGTTGTCATGTTAATGTTGGCAACAGATGAACTGCTAATTGTTATCTATTTTAAATATAACAGTTTCAGGTCTTGTGATGTTTCAGAAGTTTATAATATTTAAGTAACTCTAATTTGCATAATTACACATGTCAGCCACTGAAAGTTGAACCTGTGGGTTGGCACAGCTATATTGTGGGATGGAGGGCAGTGTCAAACAACCCCATTCAACCTTCCCCATCTCCCCTCCTACAACCCCAACAAAGAAACAACAAACAATATATCTGATCTAGGGTTAGTGTGGCAGAGTCTAGGTTTCGCTGAGTAGTTACTTATCTAAAGAGTTACAACATGTATCTACACCATGGCATGATTACACACAGGAAGATGCAGTAAACACTCTACTGTCATACATAACATAATTTATTATTAAAAATGAACAGAAACAATATAAGCAAAAAGAACAAAATGCATCTCAAATAAATAATAATAATGTATTAATTTGTATTACAACGGAGGTTTTAAGTACTAGCTTTTGTTAACTCCTCCAACCTACCTAACCCAAGTTTCTTGCCTCTACCCTTCCCTTATCTGAACACTCAACACAGTCTCAACAAACTCGTCCTCACGATTGTATTATGTACTCTGTTGTTCTGTGCATTCATACACACTCAGATCCCTTTAGTCAGGTGATCTGTACATCCATATGCAGTTAGTTTACATATACTCCGGCGATCTGTGCATTCATATGCAATTCAATCACATCACTTATAGTTGGAATCACGTACTTACTTGTGGCCACACACTCAGTTGATCTGTGCATACATATACTTCAAAACACACATCGTTCTCAAAGTGTCCTGCACAATACCACAGACATTCAGATCTCTTACTTAATCTCTTCACGTATTCTTGCGTTTATATATAACTAGATCATGCATCGTTCACTTGGTGTCCTGAACGTACGACACACATTCAGATCTCTTACTGTTCACAGGGTGTCCAACACACACATTTAAAGAGTGACTGGCTGAAACTTGAAGGTGTATGCTGGTTCAGTCACCCTGCAAACTGCTTTTCAACTCTCACTCTCCTAGTCAGCCTGCTAGCTACTAGCAGCATATGAATCGCTCTCCAAGCCAATCTTTCAGTCTGTCTCCTGGCCAGTCTTTCAGTCTGTCTCCTGGCCAGTCTACTGAATTCATCTTTGCTGAATATTTTATAGTTTCAAGCAACATCATGGCGGTCCAATGCTCTTCTGTTGGTTGCCTGACTTTGCCATCACTCTAATTTGGATTTATCCCTAACTAGTTGTTATTGGACGAATAACTCTGAATTCCTGTCACTCTAAATGTCGTAGCAGGTTGTGGTGGCCTCAGACTGTCACCAACCTCCCACTACGCTAAACCAGAATGCCAGAGTGGTCAGCTCCAAACTCCCACCTCAGCTCCTAACACACACACACACGCACGCATGCACGAACGCACACACGCACACACACACGCACGCACACACAAACACACACACACACCCAACCCCCCAACCTATACCAGACACATTCTTCCATCTAACTCCTCGTTTCCCTTGTCGACCTATTGTTGAGACGGTGAGTGACTTTGACACACATGCAGGGACCCTTTTTTACCCAGAGTCTCTGGCCCAATATCCCCTTCCCTTAACACCCATGCTCAAGCTGGAACTGTTACATTAGCACAATTCTAACTTTTACTTTTCACTTCATACTTTTAGCATGTAGTATCTGGATCAAATTTATCATCCTTGATCAAAATTTAATACATAATTTAAAACATAATTTAATACAAAATTTAATACATAATTTAATACATAATTTCATTAAGAAAACATTGAGAGTGGAATATTGTTTTTGTTTAATTATTTTGGTTCTTTAGTGATGGTGAATGGGAGATCTATATGACAGAGAGTAATGCTTTCATCTTCTATGGCATGCAGAGACTTTTGTCATACATCCCTCCACACAAGATGGCTGCCCTTAATATACCAGGTTAAATTATGATTGTAGTTGTTTTTTAACATTATTCCTGGTATATGTTTACATAAACCATTATTCTGATGTCTTTAGCATACAAAGACAATGTTATTATTATTTTCATATTGTTCACAAACTATTTTCACTTTATTTGTGATTTCATTGTTTTTAGTTGTTAAAAGACAATTTGTTTTATATATTTGGTTTCTTTTAAGAGATCTACATTTTGAAATAACTATCCATATACTGAATTAATATTATAATGAATTAAAAATTCAAAGACGCTAATGCTTGTTGTTTATTGCTAATCTGTTCATTTTTTTTATATATGTGGTTAATTAGTTGACATTCTAAAGCAATGGCTCCTGATCAGGGAACTATGGCCCCTGAAGGAACATTAAGATGTTGCTGGTTATGAAAGAATTTATACAAATACTACTGAATGAGTCCCAAATTAACTAGTTTGAGAACCTCTTGCTTATATTTTTGAATAAAGTAAAGAAGATGGAACAAATACAAATGGAAGTAAGAACTATAAGGATACCAGATGATACCAAAGTGAGATACTGCAAAGCCCCTGATTTACTCTGTAAACTGTAATATCTTGTTGCCATGTGTCAGCATTTTATGCATCACTAAGTATAGTTTTGGACACAAATTGCTGTAGTATAATATTTTAGATGTTATTGCAACTTTTAGTAATATGAAGAAGTCTCTATACATATTTTTATACTTTTTTAAACAGACTGTAATATACTGTTCTCCTTTGATCATGCTGAAACATCTCAGAGCTTTCAGCGCCAGAGTAAATTGGATGTTCTGAAAAGGTGAACTATTTTCAGTTTCTTTATCGTTGCTAGCTTAACTCATTCACTCCCAAATATTTTGGACCTCTGGACACAATTTTATTTTTATGTAAAACTGAAAAACAGCATCACTTAGTTGCGATCTATTTGTCTTCAATAGACGTTCACTAAAATAACACGTATTATATACCAAACTGTTCACAATTGAGGCTAGAATAGAATGGAATACATATATTTTACAAATGCAGGTGTAAATTTGTGTTTGATGAATTAAAGTTGCATAATCATTTGTTATTTTTTAAAATTATGAACAAAAATGTTCCCCTCATCAATACATTATTCAGCTCTAAACCAATATACAAATAACGTAATGAATTTCTATTGACGGAAATCCTCAAAGGACCATGTTCTGAAAGTTGCTCCTAATTTGGTGCAGTTATTTTCACAGTATTTACATTTTACTGAAGGCACGTGAAGTTGAAAACGTGCTAAAAAATAAAAGCTCCGATCAACATCAGCGTGAGTGTTTACAATTTACGCGCACACGGTGCTGTATTCAAAATATATATACACGCATTAATATTATACACACTAGAATGATTGTGTCGGATCTTGAACCTTTATTGAATTTGTGAACTGTTATTTCCATTCCTTGAGACAAAAGAGGGCACCGCCCCTTCGTCAGTAGACTTAGTTTTACTTTCATCGCTCGACGTAGAACTAAGACTAGATAAATAAATTGAAACAGCGCTATCGTAACGATCGATATCTTCATCATCACTACCATTGGCAATAATATAATCTATCTATTCCTGAGCTTGTACTGAAAAAACTCTATTTGGTGTGGCTGAAGGTGCATGGGATAGCTTCAAAGTTGCTCTCCAAAAAAAAAGTATATTTTCCAAGTTACGAAACTAAACATTTTTTCAACGAAACTCAAACTAACTTTTCCGGAATGAAAAAGTGCAAAATCTGGACTTCCGCCAATAACCAAAATAAAACATTTAGGAGAACTAGGAATGGGAAAATATGTGATTTTGTGAACACAGTAACAAAAGCCGATACACCGGCTTCTGGGTTTTCTAGAAAAAACCGGAAGCCGTTGTATCGGCTCGTGGGAGTGAATGAGTTAATAATACCATGACAACAAAATCTCATTTTCTCTTATTCAAGAATGTCATGTTCACTTATTATAACTGTTCTAATGTTGCTAATTATGGGTGTTGATTTTTATCCCTGTTTGTTTTAGTATGTTATTTTATAAGTAATATTGTTTCTTTCTGGGTATCTCATGTGTCTGTCAGTGTAAGATGTTATTTGACACTGTCCAGAGAGGATTAGGTGATATTACCTTCTGTAATGTGGGACTTTGAAATTGTATGCTGTAGTTCACAAGCCAACAATTGCGATTGAAAATGAAGGAAAGATACTAACTGGGAAAAAAGCAGCGGATGTTCTAATCCAAAATTATGCAGAAACTAGTAGAAATAAAATCCCAGTGGACATGAAAAGGTATATTAAGAAAGAAATAAACTACATGGAGTACTCAATGCAAGTACTTGAGGAACATATGATAGTAAATATCACCAAGACAGAATTGAAGTCAGCCATTAATAAACTCAAGAAGAGAAAAGCCCCAGAAAAGGATGGCATCACTAACAAAATGCTCTGCATTTCAAGAAAAACAAGGAAAAAAAAAAAACACCGGAGTCTGGATAGACCTAGAAAAAGCCTTTGATAAAATATGGAAAAGCGGGTTAAAACTCAAACGACTGCAAATGGATGTAACCAACAACATGTACAAGTGGATCAGTCATTACCTAGTTAACAGGACAGCAAGAGTGCAACTCGAAGGAGACCTCAGCAAAAAGATGAAAATGTAACAAGAAGTCCCGCTAGGTGGAATACTCTCACCCACCTCATATACATCAATAAAATTAAAAAAAGAAACAAACTATCATACAACATTTTTCCCATTGCTGGGGTAGTCGAGGAGTTTTAAAGGCTGAAAACTACAGGCCGCTTCACCACTGTCGCCACGTCATGTGCTGGCTATCTCTGTTTATTTCACCCCTAACAGAAAAACGACATATGTCATACCGGGGATTTGAACCGCTGCCCTCCTTGTCGACAGGCAGGCCTCGAAACCATTCAGCCACTCGCTCCTCATCAATTATATAATCACAGAAATCCCTTAAAGAGTACACAGTGCACTATATGCAGATGACTTGGCATTATGGACATCTGAAGAGTCTACACCTGTAGCTAGAAACCAAATGCAGGAGGCCCTAAATAAAATAGAGACATGGAAACAAAAATGGCAAATTGCTATAAATGAAACCAAAACCAGGTACACAATCTTCTCCCTATCTCCCAAGCCCCAAGAAGTGATCCTAAATGTAAAACTACGTACACAATCTTCTCCCTATCTCCCAAGCCCCAAGTACACAATCTTCTCCCTATCTCCCAAGCCCCAAGTACACAATCTTCTCCCTATCTCCCAAGCCCCAAGTACGCAATCTTCTCCCTATCTCCCAAGCCCCAAGTACACAATCTTCTCCCTATCTCCCAAGCCCCAAGTACACAATCTTCTCCCTATCTCCCAAGCCCCCAAAAGTGATCCTAAAAGTAAATGGCTAAACTCTTCCCCTTGACATAAGTCCAACTCATTGGAAAATAACAATGGACCCAAGGTTGACATGGAAAAACTAGATAAAAAAATCCACCAACAAAGCTAAGAACAGAATGGCCATAATGAGAAAGATATCAGGCTCAACATGGGGAGCTTACACGGATAACCTAATGAAACTGTACACAAGTTATGTGAGACCAGTGCTAGAATTCGGGATAGCCGCATGGTTCACAGCAACAAAGAATAACTTTATAAAAAAATAAATATAACCCAAAACCAAGGTATACATATCGTCATTGAAGCAATGAGAACAACACCAATAAATACAAGGGAGAACATCACACTAATCGAAAGTATGGAGATGCCCAGAAAACACTCCAACAGGAGAAGTTCAAATGAATGCCTGATCACCCAATATATGACAGGATAAATCACATGGGAAGAGGGAGATTAAATAGAAACCAATCCATATAGAAAAAAACAAAAAAAACTTGCAAGAGCAAACCAAATAAGCCAGCGAGAGATTAGAGATCTAAAACGAACATCCAAAATCCCATCATGGAATAAAGCCAAGTCCCCTGAGATGGTAGAAACCATAGAAGGAATAGGGAAAAAGGGAATAGACAGATTTAGAAAGGAAATTTATCACAGAAGAATATCTTAGGAGAGTATACCCACCAGAAACATGGATACATGTATATACAGATGGCTCATCTAAAAAGCCACATCCAATGGAGGTGGAGGGGTCTATTACAGACTAAGGAATGAAGAAGAAAAACTTGAGTATTAACAACAGGAATATACTCTAATAAATTCAGTGGAGAAGCAGAGGCACTGAAGGCCGCAGCTAAGCTAGTAATCCAAGATAAAGATATCCATCAAGAAAATATAGTATTGCTGACTGGTGCTGCGTTAGTATTAGCAGCACTAAAACAACACAAAGACAAAGATGAAGATCTTGAGAAATGTATGTTCTCCCTGACATAGCTCTTAGCAGAACACCCAAGGTTGGTCATACAGTTGATCCCATCCCACTGCAATATTGAAAGCAATGAAGCTGCAGACAAACTAACAAAGTGTGGAGGAGCATCCCCACAAACAGACCTGAGTATCACATATAATGAGGCCAAGACCATAATTAAAGCCAACTTCAGGGTAAAATGGGCTGATCAACACCCTGACTTTCGAAAAGAAGACAGCTACTTAACTAGAGAACAGCAAGTCATCATCTTCAGACTGAGAACTGGGCATAACAGACTCAAGGGTCATCTTTACAACAGAATGAGGATTGAGACAGATGCCAATTGTCGATGTGGGGAGCATATCATGACCGTGGAACACATCCTCCAAAGCTGCACGCTCATGCTGGAAAATAGAAAACAATACTGGCCTCACAAGACATATATGAGACAAAAGCTGTATGGAAAGGAAATCTGTATTACAGAAGAAATGGTTTTAAAAAATTGGAGGGTTTGAACGTGGATAAATGTCCAGGTCAAAATGGTATTCATCTAAAATTGTTGTTTGAAATTAGAGACCAACTAGCAAAACCATTGGCTATATTATGCAAAAGGCATTGCTCCACGGAATTGGAAAGATGCAGGAGTGATCCCCTTATTCAAAAAGGGCAACAAATCAGATCCAGCAAATTATAGACCAGTGAGTTTAGCGAGCATAGTCTGTAAATTGTCAACAATGAAAGAAAACATTGAAATGCATTTAGACAAGTTTAATCAGAAATCAGAAATAGTCAGCATGGGTTTACTAGAGCGAGATCGTTCTTAACAAATCTATTAGAATTCATGGAGGAGGTTACTAACATGATAGATAAAGGGGAGTCAGTGGACATTATTTATCTAGATTTTGCAAAGGCCTTTGATAGAGTACCTCATCAAAGATTATTTCAAAAGTTAAAATCACATGGAATAGGTGGGGAAGTTGCCAAATGGATTGAAAATTGGTTAACGGCAAGAAGGCAGAGAGTGGGCATAAATAAGGAGTACTTTGAGTGGTGTGAAGTTAAAAAGTGGAGTGCCACAGGGCTCAGTTTTGGGACCAATTCTGTTCTTGATATTTAAAAACAATTTGGACATTGATATGAGATCCATGATTGCAAAATTTGCTGATGACACAAAACTTTGCAGTGGTGTCTGATCTAAAGCAGAAGTAGATATATTGAGGTTGGATTTAGATAAAATTCAAGAATGGTCTGCAAGCTGGCAAATGGAGTTTAATGTAAATAAATGTACAGTCATCCACATGGGTAGATTCAATATGGAACATAATTACAGAATGTGCGAGAACAATAGTTGAAAGATAGAAAAGGAAAGGGACCTAGGGGTTATAATAGAGCATACAGGTAAAGTGAGTGAGCAAGTTCAGGTAGCAGTGAAAAAGGCAAATGCAATGTTAGGGATGATAAAAAGAAATATTAAACATAGAAGCAAGGAAGTGATAGTCAAACTGTATAAAGCATTAGTTAGACCTAGATTGGAGTACTGTGTACGGATGGGGAGAACTTATCATAGAGGGGATAAATATGCTGGAAAGGATACAAAAAAGAGCGACACAGCTGATAGTGGGATTCCAAAATTACAGTTATGAGGAAAGACTCAGGAAAACCAGCTTACAGTGTCTAGAAAAGAGAAGAATTCAAGGTGAGAATACAGATTTATAAGATGAACAAAGGAACGGATAAATTAGACTATAACAAGTTTTTCAAAATACAACCGCCTACAAGAGGGCATAGCTACAAATTAACTAAAGATAGGTCCAGATTGGATATTAGGAAATATTTTTTAAGTCAGAGAGTGGTGAATGCTTGGAATGCATTGCCAGGGGAGGTAGTGGAGGCAGTGACAATTAATACATTTAAGAATAAATTGGATGCGCATAGGTTTTAGAGCAAGGTAATGTAAATGAAACTGGTTGTGTACAGACTCTGCAGTCTTCTAAACCAGTATAAAGACGTTGTGTTAGGATAAAACAGTCTTACAAACAATGGTGTCCTTTGTAAGAGAAATCGGGGACCTTGATCTGAGGGTGAATGAGGAAGAAGAAGTATGATGTAGTTCAGTTAGGAGAATTAAGCATCAATGTCTCACAAAGCTGAGACAGTGAAGAATCAAAAGAACACCTTGCTAAAAAGAAAGTTCTAAGTGTTTGTCCTGAAAAGGATGTTGTAACGTTGTGTTGTAGTTTATAGTGAGACTGTGATGCCTTTCCACCCAACACATCCGGTTTCAGCAGACTTTTTTGAGTACCTGGTTTGTCTTCCCACTGCGATCTCTATTCTCTTAACCAGACAACAGTAGTACAACCCATTTACAGGGCTACTATTTGAAGAAAAAATAGGGTGTTGGTCACCTCTGGTTCACTGACCCTGATACAAGCAGTCAGCTATGAGTTACTGGATGCTGTCAGCTCATTTATGTAAACATTGATACTGTTTACATATCTAAATGCCTGTGAAACGTGGACATTGATATAGAATTGTAAATAAAGCAATGTATGTCGATGAGATACTTCAGACATATTCTTGAAAAAGCATACAAGAATCTCAAGTCAGAGAATATATGACCATATAAAGACCTATTGACAGATGTCAACAAAGGAAACCCATAATGTCAAGTGACAATTTTACAAAATGTAAAATCTGTTGTGTCTAAAGTTGTCTTTGTTTTGAAATATTTTAATTTGTGCCAGCTATTGTTGTTTTTTTTTAGTCTGTTTATTATAAAATATACTCGTAAAATTGCACTAAAAGTGTCAGCTGTAATGTCATGCAATATATAAGAATAACTATAGAGTAAACTGAAGTTATGACGATTACAAGCAAAGAAATAGAAACAACAAAATTCATACAAAACCAACAGGTAAAACAGGTAAAATTTTCATGAACCTTGGTAACATAATCTCAGCAGATGGAAAAAGGAACACTGAAATTCAAAACCGATGTAATAAAGCAAGTTAAATCATTGGGCCATGTATCCAGGAAACGCACCTCAACAATAACCATAAATTCTCAATCAGAGGATACCAGACCTTCCGTCTCGATAGAGAAGGTCACAAAGGAGGGGTCCTGATACTGACCCGAAACTGCATACCGAGTAGCGCGGTATCTGTCAATCACACCGGACAAGCAGAAATTGTAGGAGTTGACATAATGGCTCAAGAGACGAAGCTCCGCATTTTCAATCTGTACGGACCACCAAATAAAGACCTATCGCTCTCGAGTATGGACGTCGAAGACTCCAACTGCATAGTAGTTGGAGACTTCAACAGCCACTCGGAGAGATGGGGATACTCGGACACAGACAGCAGAGGTGACGAAGTGGAAGATTGGGAGATAGACACAAATCTCTCCCTAATCAATAGGCCGGAGGATAGCCCTAGTTTCTATTCTAGAACATGGCATACCACCTCGACTCCAGATTTGGCCTTCTCCACACAGGACATACACCATAAAATAGACCGCCAGGTGCTTAACCAATTGGCAGGTAGCAACCACAGGCCGATCAGGCTAGAAATTGATATGGAAGTAGGCCCACAGGAAACAAAACCGCTCCCACGTTGGAATTACAAACGAGCCGACTTGGACAGATTTGCAATCCTGACAGACGGGCTGTGTGAAACCATCAACACACGAAACAACAAAATGAAGCCCATGGTGGAAAGCCTAAGCAAGGCAATAATGCAAACCGCCACTGAAATCATCCCAAGAGGGGCTAGGAGAAACTATAAGCCCTATTGGAATGATGAGTTGCATAAAGCGGAAGATGCAGTCACAAATGCTAGGAACATGGCAGAGCGAGAACAATCTATGGAGGCAAATATCGCCCTCAAAGCCGCCACGGCGAAATACAAATACACTCTAAACCAAACAGCAAGAGAAAGCTGGAAAAACAAAACTGAAAGCCTCAACCTAGACAAAGAAGGGAACAAACTATGGAAGCTAACAGGGCCATGAACGACGAAACCCCTTCAAACAAACAAATTACCATCAAGCAGGGCGAAAACTTGCTCACTGGAAAAAAAGCAGCAAACGCTTTTGTCGAACACTATGCCAGAGCAAACCACATCGAGGTCCCTGCAGATAGGCATACAGACATTAGTGAAGAGCAAAAGGGGCACGACAACATCAATACGGCCCCAGAAGAGCATATGGAAACAAAAATGGTGAAATGGAAGAGGCCATGAGAACATTAAAGAAAAGGAAAACTCCCGGAAAAGACGGGATAACAAACGAAATGCTGATGGAGCTGGGCCAAACAGCGAAGAGGAAACTGCTATCAGTCCTGAACCAAAGCTGGAAAAGGGGTATTGTACCCCAGGCATGGAAAGACGCAGTACTTGTACCAGTACCAAAGAAAGGAAAAGACAAAACAGATCCAAATGGATACAGGCCTATCAGCCTACTGAGCTGTGTCGGCAAACTGATGGAACGTATGATAAACACCAGACTGATGTGGCATCTGGAAGAAAAACGAATACTAATTCCACAGCAAGCAGGCTTTAGACAGCACAGATCCGCTGAGGACCAGGTCATCCTCATAGCCCAGGAAATAGAAGATGCCTACCAGGCACAGAAACACACAGTAGCGGTTTGGGTGGACCTGGAAAAAGCATTTGACAAAGTCTGGAAAGACGGACTTAGAGTCAAGTTAAGGAGAAGTGAAGTTTGTGGGAGAATGTACAAGTGGATCAACCACTACCTCAAACAAAGAACGGCCAGAGTCCAAGTACAAGGGCAGATGAGCAAAAAAGGTGACACTCGAGCAGGGAGTACCCCAAGGGGGAGTACTGTCACCCACACTCTTCCTGGTGAATATAAACGACATTACAGAGAATATACCAAGAAGAGTCCATAGCTCAATGTTTGCAGATGATCTGGCTATGTGGACCTCTGAAAAGAATCTCACCATAGCAAGAAATCGGATGCAGCAGGCCCTAACATCGCTGGAAGAGTGGGCGAACTCATGGCTGGTCAAAATAAACGAGGAGAAAACCACATGTACAATATTCTCGCTTTCAATCAAACCCCAAAACACCAAATTAAGTCTAAATGGCAAATTCCTGCAGCCAAACGACAACCCAAACTATCTGGGAGTCACATTTGATCGGCGCATGACATGGAAAAGTCAGATCGAGAGAAACCGAATGAGAGCCAGAGAAAGAATGGCAATCATGAGGAAACTTGCTGGCACAAGCTGGAGAGCAGACGAAAGTATACTAAAGAAACTGTACACTGGAAGAGTGAGACCAGTTCTCGAGTATGGCATTGCGGCATGGACAACAGCAGCAAAGGCGAACTTCGATAAAGTTAGCAAACTTCAAAACCAAGCCATGAGAGTTATAACAGGAGGCATGAAGTCAACGCCAATTGTAGAACTTGAAAAGATTACAAAACTGCAATGCATGACCGATAGAAGAGACTGCAGAGCCCAGCTGCAGTCAGAGAAACTCCGAAGACTGACTGACCATCCAATGCACCAGAGACTAAACAATTTGGGAAATGGGAAACTAAAGCGGAGAAACTTTGCAGAAATAGCCAAAGCAAAGATGCACGAAGATCCCATAAACGCACTAACAACACCAAAACCCATCACTACTGTACGAAAACCTACCTGGAGGCAGGAAATATTTCCAGAGGTGGTAGAAAATATACCAGGTATTGGAAACAAAAACTGCCAGACTGAAAAAGAAAGGAGAGATACTACCCTAAGCTTCATATCGAAAAGCTACCCAAGCATGGACTGGACCCATGCATACACCGACGGTTCTGTAACAAACACTACACAGAACGGAGGGGCAGGAGCATTCCTGAACCTACCAAATGGCAGACAAATAACACTGTCATTCGCTACTGGTAAGTACACAAGCAATTTCAGAGCGGAGGCAGAGGCACTGAGGGCGGCAGTGGAAGAAATGGTGACACAGAATGAAAATGAAAGCCATATAGTCCTGCTTACAGATGCTCTCGCCGTAGTCACAGCGCTAAAAAGCCAGAAAAACACTGAGCTAAATGACTTGAGAGCAGCACTCTGCAAACTGTGCCAGCAGTCCGCACCAAAAAGGGTAGTGGTACAGTGGGTCCCATCACACTGCAACATCCAAGGCAACGAGGAGGCAGACAGACTGGCAAAAGAAGATGCAAGACTACCACAAACAGATACTAGTATGACGTATGAAGAGTCAAAACGGCTTATTAAAGCCAGATACATGACCAAATGGGAAACTGAACATACCGGCTACACCAAAAACGATGCCTATTACCAGTTGAACAGAAGAGAGCAGGTCGTTGTCTTCAGACTTCGCACTGGCCACAATAGACTGAGGTACCACCTATTCAACAAATTGAAGATAAGTGGTACCGACGAATGCCCGTGTGGTACCGAGAAAATGACCGCTGAGCATCTGCTGCAGAACTGCCCGACATACGAGGATCAGAGAGAGCAGATGTGGCCATCACCAGTGGAACCACAAGACAAGCTCCATGGCAGTGTCGACAGCCTCAGGATGACCGCCGCTTTTTTCGAAAAAATAATGGTTACTGTCTGACTGCGTACGATGAAGAAGAAGAAGAAGAAAAATGCAGATCCATCCGTATAGACCAGGACTGCCAGTTTTTGGTAGCTAAAGACTGTCTCTAAGGTGGCTGCTTTTTCTGTCAGGTGTGTTTTTATGACTGGCAGGCAAAGATTCTCCCAAGCGGGTGGTCCAAAAAACCTATTTTCCATTTCTCTCTCCTCTGCTAGATTGTGAATATGGCTTTCCTTTTCTGCTACATCCAGTGGGGATAATTGCTTCAGTCTTTTCTTTTGCTTCCAAGTGTCTATTTGTACTCTATTTGGATGGCCATTTTCTTGTCTGTTGTATCTCTCTACCGCTTCAGTCAGTGCCCCCTTTCTCCTGATAACTAGCAGTTCTATGTTGACCTCTATCTTGCACTTAGTCTGAGAGCTTGATTCTGCACCCAGTCAATAGATGAGAAATTCTTTGTACGCACAGTGGTCTGTATGGGAAGTGGTCTGTAGTCCATCACTCGTCGTACATAACCAAGGTGTAGTGCTGAAGAGTTTGTGTATCAGCTCCCCAATTTGTACTAGCAAATCTTTTGATTAAGATTAAATTTGGGAGGCAGAAGTCTGCAGCAAAACAACCCAATACTCCAGAGCTTAATATAACAACATAATGAAAATCATAATCATACAGACATAAAAAACACAATCTATGTGAACTTTGCATAAATTACAGGAGAATAAAGGAAAATAAGAAATGTTTTGGTGAGTTAAAATTTTTATTTAAAACATGATGTTTTTTTTCTGTCAAAACTAGCCCATCAGCTCTGGTCCTTGAGTCCCCTGTGGAGATGGCAATGTTGACCAGTTTATCCGGTGTAAAATGTTTCTTTCTGAATCAGTGGCACTGTTCCCTGGCTGAGAATGCAGATAGGGTCAACCAGACAATGGCATGTAAGTTGGTAGAGAGTTGGCACATTTATTTTGTGCTGAGCCTGATGTTTGCTGCAGCTTAGCAGACTTTGCAGGTGGGACTTAATACTTACTTTCCGTATCCAAACACCATGTCACACGGCATCCGTCCAGTATTCAGCAACTTGAATGGCGCTTAATAATTAGTGTATATATATATATATATATATATATATATATATATATATATCACCATCATCATCATCAAGTGCCATCTTCGCATTGGATGTCAACGGTAATGGATCTCCAGCTGTCTTTGCCTCGTGCCAGGACAGTACACTCAATCAGACTGTGTCCAAGCTAAATCTTGATGTTGTCTGTCCGTCTGCTGCCGTCTGACTCTCTTGTCCTCCGCTATTCCCTTCAATATAAACTGTCATGTCTCTTGACATTACCACAATTGTTTGTTTTTCTGCATTTTATTTCCTTAAGACGTGTCTTCTCCATCTTGAGTTGTTTCAGGACCTCACTATTTGTTTTCCTATCTTTCCAAGAAACTCTTCCAAGTCATATGACCAAGACACATTTCAAAGGCTGCAATACTATTCTCCATTTTCTTTGTCAGGGTCCAGGTTTCTATCTCATATATACGAGGTGTGTTCAAATGAAACCGAACCTAACTGCACCAAGTGAACATACATATGATGCGCATGATGATGTCAATTCTGGTGTAAACAGCACATACCAACCATCAAGTTTGCAAAATTTCATTATCCTTCAACTCATAGTTTCCTCAGCAGACCGTTAAAAACATGGCGGGTGTGATATGGAACCCGTCCAGAGTTAATCAGCGAGCAGTGATTTAGTTTCCAGCAGCTGAAGGATGTCGACCAGTTGACATTCATCACGGAATGCAGGCAGTGTATGGTGACAAAAGTGTGTCGAAGACAACAGTGAAGAACTGGACAACGATGTTTAAAGAAGGATGCGAGTTAACGAAAGATCTTCCGAGACCAGGTCAGGCGCATATTGTTGCGTCAGAAGATGCCATCACCAAAAGTGATGTAGCAATTCGGGTCACCATACACTGCCTCCATTCTGTTCATTAAACTGAAGATATGTGCTATTGATGAATGCACCTGTGATACTGGGAAAATGACCACTGAACATATGCTGCAAAATTGCCCCACATACAAGTTCCAGAGAAAGCACATATCGCCATCTCCAGTGCCAACACTAGACAAGCTCTATGGCAGTATCTACAGTTTCAGGATAACTGCTCCTTTTTTTGAACAAATTCAAGTCGACATCTGACAGCATACGAAAAAGAATAATGTTCCTCTTTCTTCCTCTAGCCAATACAACTTTCATTTATACATATGTGTTGACACTTTTCTGCGAGTCTCTTTCCTGCACCTTTTTAGATCTATATATGTTCTCTGTTCAAAATCATTGAGTAGACATCTTAGTCATAGTTTTCTGGAAATAGATTTTCTTTTATTCTCATTACCAACATCCAACATGTTTGACATTTGCTTGTCACTGTATTTGGTATATTATTTTATTTAAAAATACTTAATGTCATCATTGCATTATATATGAAAAATGTCTTATAAATGTCCCCTCCTGTTGAATCCATCTGTTGAATCTACCTGTGAAGTTAGCTACAACAACATCAATGGTCTAGAATGAAAGAATAATAATAATAACAATAACAGCATTGGTAAATATAGAAAAAAGAATGCCAACAGCACTAGAGGCCAACGAGAGAAAGATGAGAAGCAAGGGCATCACAAAAAGTGATGCCAACAGTGGCAGGAACAAATAGTAATGACATTAGTGGTAAGGAAGAAATAATAGTAAAGATAATAGTGATCATGAGATGAAGAATGTCAACAGCATTGATGGTAAAGGCAGTGGAGTATAGGGTTCCCTCTCTGGATCCCACATGGACCTTGGTCAACACACCCTCCGTCCAGGCAACACAGTTGCGCACAAAATATGAGACTAAAGATAGGCCTAAAATAGGGTGCTATAGAGGATGTAGTCAAAGGGGAGAGTTTAGGTCAGAGAAGTGGGAATTAAGTAGTGGAAAACCAAACATTAAAATTATGCAGCAAAAACAAAAAGTGGAAAAACAACAAAATTGCAAACTAAAATGTTTTTATGCAAACGTGAGAAGCATTGTAAATAAAAGAGAAGAATTGGAACTGTATGTAGAGGAAGAAAAACCAGATATAATACGGTTAACAGAATCATGGGCATATGAGGACATTGCAGATGGTGAATTTGAAATAGAGGGATATGCAATGTTAAGGAAGGATAGGGTAGTTGGAGACAAGGCTAAGGGGGGTGGTGTTTTATTATACTGTATAAATTCTGTTAATATAACTAGCAGAGAGGATTTATCATGTGGTAACAAAAATGAAAGTGTATGGGGTGAAATAGAAAGTGGGGGTGAAAAAACAGTGATTGGAGTATGCTATAGATGTCCATCAAGTCAAAAGGAGGAAGATGAGGAGCTGATTAGTAGCATAGTAAAGGCAAGTGATAGGAATTTATTATTAATGGGGGATTTAAACTTTCCAGAAATAAAATGGGATATGGCAGAAGCACTTGTAGAGTCAAAACCTTTTGTTAAGTGCATAACTGAACATTTTTTAATTCAACATGTCGTAGCAGCCACCAGAGGCAAAAACATACTCGACCTAGTTTTTACTACAGAGGAAAATATGATTGAAAATGTTACCGTAGGGGAACTGTTTGGCTCAAGTGACCATCAAATCATCCGATGGGATCTTATTGCAGGGAAAGAAGTGAACATAAACACGCAAACATATGACTACTCTAAGACAGATGTTAAGAGGATGAAAGAGGCAGCGAACCACATAATCTGGGAAGATATTGTCAGAGGAACAGATGTTGAACAGGAGTGGGTGAGTTTTAAAGCAGTTCTCGAAACGCTAAAAGAGGAATGTGTTCCATATAGGGAAGTAAACCCCAAGCGTAAAAAGTGGATCACTAAAATTGTAGTTAAATGTAGAAGAGCTAAAAATAAAGCATGGAAAAAATATATAGAGGCAGGTAAATCAAAAGAAACATATTTAAAATATTTGGACAAGCAGAACATATCTCAGAAAGCAAATAAAACAGCAAAAATAGACTTCGAAAAGAAACTTGCTCAGAGGATCAAGACTGATAGTAAAAGCTTCTTCTCTTATGTTAGAAATAAACAAAGATCAAAGGACAAAGTAGGCCCTCTCATAGACAGCACAGAAAAAAAAATAAGTGAAAATGGGGAGGCAGCAAATCTACTCAATCACTACTTTGGCACAGTGTACACAAAAGAGGACTGCTCCAAGATCCCAGAGCCTGTAGATATTTTTCAAAGAGACATGGATACAGCAGGATTAGGATCAATCTTTATTACAGAGGAAATGGTTTTTAAAAAAATTGGAGGGGTTGAAAGTGGATAAATGTCCAGGTCAAAATGGTATTCATCCAAAATTGCTGTTTGAAATTAGAGACCAATTAGCAAAACCATTGGCTATATTATGTTCTCAATAACTTGCACAAGGGATTGTTCCACGGGATTGGAAGGATGCGGGAGTGATCCCCTTATTCAAAAAGGGCAAAAAGGCAGATCCAGCAAACTATAGACCTGTGAGCTTGACGAGCATAGTCTGTAAATTGTTAGAGTCAATAATCAAAGAAAACATTGTAATGCATTTAGACAAATTTAATCTAATTAGAAATAGTCAGCATGGGTCTACCAGAGGGAGATCATGCTTAACAAATCTATTAGAATTCATGAAGGAGGTTACCAAAATGTTAGATAAAGGGGAGCCAGTGGATGTTATTTATCTGGATTTTGCAAAGGCCTTTGATAGAGTTCCTCATCAAAGATTATTTCGAAAATTAAAATCACATGGAATAGGTGGGGAAGTTGCCAAATGGATTGAAAATTGGTTAACGGGAAGAAGGCAAAGGGTGGGTATAAATAAGGAGTACTCTGAGTGGTGTGAAGTGAAAAGTGGAGTGCCACAGGGCTCGGTTTTGAGACCAATTTTATTCTTGATATATATAAATGATTTGGACATAGGTATGGGATCCATTATTGCAAAATTTGCTGATGACACGAAACTATGCAGTAGTGTCTCATCTAAAGCGGAAGTGGATATATTGAGGTCGGATTTAGATAAAATTCGAGAATGGTCTGTAATCTGGCAAATGGAGTTTAATGTAGATAAATGTACAGTCATCCACATGGGTAGATCCAATATGGAACATAATTACAGAATGGGAGAGAACAATATTAGAAAGATAGATAAAGAAAGGGACTTAGGGGTTATAATAGATCATACATGTAAGGTGAGGGAGCAAGTTCAGGTAGCAGTAAAAAAGGCAAATGCAATGTTAGGGATGATAAAAAGAAATATTAAACATATGAGCAAGGAAGTGATAGTCAAACTGTATAAAGCATTAGTTAGACCTAGATTGGAGTACTGTGTACAGGTGTGGAGTCCTTATCAGAGAGGGGATATAGACATGCTGGAGAGAATACAAAAAAGAGCGACAAAGCTGATAGTGGGATTCCAGAATTACAGTTATGAGGAAAGATTAAAAAGAACTGGCCTTCAGTGTCTAGAAGAGAGAAGAATTCGTGGTGACTTAATACAGGTGTATAAGATGATCAGAGGAATGGATAAAGTGGACTATAACAAGTTTTTTAAAGTACAACCACCAACAAGGACAAGAGGGCACAGCTACAAGTTGACTAGGGAGAGGTCCAGATTAGATATTAGGAAGTATTTCTTTAGCCAGAGAGTAGTGAATGCTTGGAATGCATTGCCAAGTGAGGTGGTGGAGGCTGGGACGGTCAATGCATTTAAGAACAGATTGGATGCGTACAGCTTCTAGAGGAAGGTGTTGTAAATGGAACTGGTTGTATACAGACTCTGTAGAGTCTTCTAAACCAGTATAAAGACGTTAAGTTAAGTTAAGTTAAAAGTAATGTAAAATGCTAATCTTATTAAAGGGTATGAAATGAAGAAGTGCGATATAGACATTGAAGAAAAGAAAAGCAATTTGAACATTGAAAGATGAAGACAACAGTAGTAACAAAATTAATAGAAGAAAAACAAATTATGTAATTGTCGTTAAGAATAAGAAAAGCAATGGCAATGAAGGTGTAAAAAAGAAAGGTGATAATACTATAGAAAGCAACAGAAAAACATAATTGTGAAACCTAGAAAGGAAGGAAATAATGGCACATTTAGATCAATTAAAGAAAACAGAAAAGGCAAACATTTGTCAGGGAACGAGGAAAATGACAAAAACAATTTATAGAAGAAATGTTTTGTCACCTTGCTCAGTCTATTGTAGTTCATTGGATCATCACCTTTCTCTAAAAATGTCATATGAAGTTTGTTGTATTTAAAATAAAATAATGCTAGCTTTACTTAACTCCTGTCTCAGTTTTATTACAGAAGGGCAAGACAACAGGTCAGACATCCCACATGCTTCAGAACCCACTAAAAGTATACATGGAAGAGAAGTTAGCTCAGAGCATGAGTGAAAAGAGCAAAGAAACAGAAGCTCAAAAATACAAGAAAAAGAACATAGATGAAGACGAATTGAACAAAAACAAAAAGAAAGTCAAAGGTGAAGATGTAACTTTTATAATATGTATCTGCGTTGTTAAGCAGTGAAACCTAAATATGAGAGTTACAGAAAGCTATAATAAGAGTGTTGCTGCAGTCAAACAAGGCAGCAAAGAATAGTAACACTGTAACCTACTAGGGGACTAAGAAGAGTTGGCCATGTGGCTGGCTGCTCATCCTGTTGAAACTTTGAGCTGCAAAACCTTCAATCAATATAGACAGGGCAACATTTCATTACTTGGCATGTATTTGTTGAAGACCAATGCTCCACAGGGAGCTGAAAAGGTTTTAATTGAATTGATTATAAGACTATCATTACTTTAGAAAACACAGAGCACCTTAGATCAAATAAATGAATGAGAGCATTAGAGAACTCCAAAGCAGTGGTATATCTATCTATGGTATTGCAGGCATAGCTCATGCCATGGGTATCACTTGAGGGGAGATCCCATTGAGCGGTTTCTAATAAGGTTTCAGACAAGCCATCCTCAACTAGATTCATTTTCCTTTCAGGTAGCTACTACTTGTTAGAATCCAAAAGTGGATCAAGTATTTCAGCAATCAGGTCATTGATGTAGACTATACTGAAAAGTTTTGGGAACAGTACTTCTCCCTGGGGAATACCATGACCTATAATGAACCTCCACAATGCTGCTCCGAATGTGAAAACCCTTTAAGATCATTTTGATTATGAAAGATAGGTTCTAGTCAGTGAGTCGCTTGAAAAAGGACTAAATCTCTGTCAAGAATGGAATACTGAAATTGAAAGATGTCATAAACTAAAGAAACGAATGGGACAATGAGTCTAGCGTCTGGTCAGGCAAAACACACTGATCAGACAATGTTAGCCAGGGTCAGGAGAAATATACTGGCCAAGACCCTCACCTGACCTCCTCGTTGGTCATCCTGGAAACGGGCTGTTGTCGAGGACAACAGTCTAGCTAACAAGGTGAGGTTTGACGTGATCCTCATAGTAGTGAGTGACACGCAGATGAAGCCACGCATAGCACAACGGCTTGGAGGACACCGGTCCACCTTCAGCAGCATGCTCGGGATGTGAGGAAAGCTACTACAACCCACCACTTAACTTCCTTTTCAGGGCGCACAAAAGAGTAATCTATTCATTGTGGGCATTCACAAACAACAATGAAATGAATGGCTGATGGATCTTGACAAAAGCTGGGTTAAAGGCCAAGGAGAAAATAGAAAGAGTCATGTTGAAGGGAACTCTCGAACATCTTCACAGAGAGGTGGTCAGAAAGTTCACTTGTTTGCATGACACTGATGAAAAATTTGAGTTCATTCTTGATGTCGATGTACTGTGTTAGACAGTAATGACCTAATGAAGATGTGCGATAATTTTGATAAATTGTACAGCTCTGATGTTGATGGACAGCAGTTAAACTCAACAATTTGTGATTGCGGAATATTGCTATCAAGTCGGCTATCATAAAAATACCATGATGGCGCTTTCCCTAATATTTTCATTGCTGTTTAAGTAATGATAACCATTGCCAGCTGTGAGAGATCATTCAGAAATTTGAAACTAATAATGTGATATTTGAGGGCCTCAAAAACTGGTTTCATTTTCTGCTGAGAGTAGATGGAGAGAAAATTGAAAATAAAAACCAGACTTTGATCATATCAAAGACAAATTTGTATCAGTTAAAGGAAAGAAGGGATAGTTGTAATTTTCATCTAATGCCATAATTTGTTAATTAAAAGATTAATGAACTTGGCTTGTATAGTTTAGCTTATATTATGGTAAAGTTCTCTGAAAGATGGGTGTCAGCAGTTTGGAATGGGGTAGCACCATGGATACATTAACCTATGCACAACTTCAAAGCAACAACCTTTGAAAGAAGAACTGGAAAATCAAATGACTGTAAGCAAAAATCAATAATAGGACATCTATCATTGAGGCAATGCACACTGCTCTTAGTAAATACAAGTGCCTTCCAAATGCAGATACTCTGCAAACTCTCAAGTCCACCAGGAGCTATATTTCATAAACAGCTTGCGGCGACTATGCAAATGAGTACTGGCTCTAGTTCAGTGAAAATATCCAGAGTGTGGCACAAACAGGAACATCAGAGAAATGTATGATGGCATAAAAAAAAATTATTGGTTCTATACACAGGAAGACAGCGCCACTTAAATTCATTACTGGACTACATCTAGACTACATCCTGCTACTGTTCAGGGCTTGGTAGTGGGAGATTGAGAACGAACACAGAAGAAGAAGAAGTGTTGACAGAAGACAGAAAAACTTGATATGTTGAGTGTCTATTCTCAACACTGTAATCCCCAAAATGGTAAACTTACTGAGGAGCCTTGCATTGTACTACAGCTAGAAGGACCCAGTCCACCTTCTCAAGTATGCCATCAGGATGTAAGAAGAGCCACTGTAACCCACTACCAAAGAAGCATCAAGAACAAACTCAACTCAGCTTCAAACAATAACATTGAGTTCATGACTTGTTGTATTATTTGATTTCACCTTGAGAGTTTGTCATATCCATCTACACTTTATCTTTAAACTTCAACTAATTTAGTTGCTATTTCTTTACTAAAATTCTACATTTGTTAATACCTCTGACCATCTGATATGAAGTATATTACCTGTTTGTGAAAATATATTCAGTTTGAAATTATATTCTTAGTTGTATGTTATGTGGCTGAGCCATAGAGTAGGAAAAAGTTTTAAATTTTTACTAAAATCTAATCTTGTCTTACTGAGGGAATACTGCCGAGCTCCATATTGGGCGAAGTAGATCTGATTTTGCTATTCTGGCTGTTTTCATCCTTATTTCTTTCTTCATCTTTGCTCATTGTCTGCTTATACTATTCCACACAAGTGGTACCTATAATTGTTCTAATATTGTCATTGTTTCATTATTATTAGTGAGTTGCATTTATAAATGTACACAATTTTCTATGTCTGCCTACTGATCTAGATAATGATGGCAACAAGAACGAAAATGTAATCAGACCACAAGAAGATAATCCAAGAAAGGAAAACCAAAATACCAAGCAAGAAGACCCACCTGTGATTTCCAGAAGCCGTTTTAATATGGTTTGTTTTGGCATGCCAAATCTGATTGTCACTCAGGAACCATCATCATCCTCACACACTGACAAAGTGAAGAAATAATTTTTTCTGTTAGAAGTAAATTTGTATCAGTTATATTTATTCTTCATTTATTTATCCAAATAAATTTCTAGGAAGTTGAAAGTGTAATAAGAAACAATGAAATTATGCAAAGTGGCAATTTTCTCAGTACTAAGACTTGATGTTTTTAAAATTAATTATTAAAGAAGGTATTGAAATTCCAGAAGAATATTCAGCCAATATTAAAATTAAATATTATTTGTCAACTTAAAAGCATATATTTAATATGTTATGTTAATGAAGAATGTAGAGATATATCATATTAATGTCATGTCTCCAAATCTGTAGCAGGATAAACCCTGCACAGCTGGTCTGATCAGGTATTATGTTTACATTGTTTTTAGGTAATGGATCTCCAATAATTTTCGCTTCTTTACATGGAAGAATATGGACACAGCTTCCTGTCTATCTCTGCTAATTTTATAAGTTTTATTCTCTGGATAATTGACATTAAACTTTCTCATAATGTATGACTTTCAACATATTGTATTGCCTTTCTATCATCATATGAGTTTGATGATCAATTTCATCAACCACCATGTCTTTTGAACATTTCATTCGTTGAACTAATTTTTGTTTTCCGAGTCCTTGCCATTCCATTCTACATATGTGATCTATTTATCTCTCGTTATTTTGTAGTGAATGTTCTCTGTTGTTGCAAGGTTTTTCAGGTCTCCCTTTTTAAGTGTGTGTTTAATGAATTTTGCTTGCATTTTAGCAGTATTATTCAGCAGCTATCTTTTTATATGTTTTTCTTATAGTATATCCTCATTTCATTTTGTAGCTGCCCATGTTATGTTTAGTATTCTCCTCAGAAATGACCTCTCTGTTGCTGCAAATGATTTCTTCACTTTTTGATAGATTCAAAACATTTATGATTTTACTTTCAATAGTTTTTCAAAGGTAGTTTGATTTCATAAGTGGGACACAATTTTTGGTTATTTCAAATGAAAAACTACAAATTGAAAACTTAGATCAAATTTAACATAATACTGAACAAAGTTAGTACTAAATGACTGTAAAAATTTGAGTAAAATTATTCTCTCAGCTAGAGTTAAAAATGATGAGTATCTTTGTGTCTTTCTGTACTTTGTGTTACCAATAATGTTAGATATCTACTTCTGATTAAAAAAATTGCTTTACCTTCATTGTTTTCTTGCTATGATGTGGTTGCCATATCCATGCACATCCCTTTATTTGTATTGCATCATGCATGGAGGGGGGGGGTGGGGGGGGGGGGTGCAGTGGTTCTATTCTTTTCTCTCCTATAAGGAGCTCTAACTAAGATAGATACATCTTAATGATTACGTAGTTTTGATAACATCATATGTTTCTCGTATCAGAGGTCAACTTGAGCTTATGGCATATGAGAATATGTATAAACTGTGTCTTGACAATGTATTGTTTTATTCATTTACTTACTTGAATACTTGAATCCTGGTATTAAATCAGGCAAGGTTGCACGATGCCAGGTAGCCAAAACCAACTTGAATTCATGTCTGTCCTTTGACCTGGAGTACCATGATGGTCTAAAGCAGATCATCTCTCAATCTCGTTGGCGAGGAGCCACACAGGCGGTTGAAGTTGTATGGCTACCAGAAAGACACCTTCCTCATTCATCTATCATCAGTCATGTGGATCACATGGTCGGCACATCTGTACTTTTGCATTGATGCAGATTCTACAACATCCTGGAACCCTGGTTGTGATGTCTGCATTTTGTATGTGGTCTCTTATGGAGATATTTAGAACTCTTTGCTCTATTGCTCTTTTGGTGATACATAACTTCTCTGCTTCTGATTTGTGCAGGCTTCAAACCTAATACTCATATACCATTGCTGTAATAACCATCCCATTGAAAGTGTGAGCCCTAGCCATCACCGCTCTCCTATGGGAGATCTCTTTATCAATGTTGTGGATTTTAATTTTAATTAAGTAAAATTCTTTTAATTGAGTTTGAAAGTTGTTAGTCCCAATGTCATTGTCTGCCATTTATTTGTTTGCTGTTAGTTCTGTCTCATGTATTTATATCTCAGTGTTGTGAAAATACAGGTCACATAATGCTTGTACCCAATATATAAAGGCCATCACTGATACCAAATACTGCACTTTATGGATGCTGTGACAGGTTGTTAAATATTTGTTTATGAATATTTTAATCATTACAGATTTTCTTATAGTTATAGAAATTAGTTATTTTTAGGATATAACAATTTCTCACATAAACTCAACATTAACAAATCAGAAATGTATGCAACAATATCAAACATGCTTTGAAATGTAAATAAAAACATAAATAAGACAGTTTTTGCTGCAGTTAGTGTGATTCTTATTTGTTTTCTGAGGTGACATTATAATGCTCACTTATTACCTTTTTTTAATTCCTAAAATATATTGAAAATGCATTGTATTATAACTTAAAAGCTAAAGGTGGTGTTTTTATATTTGTCATGTCATTCAGTTACAATTGTCTTGATATTTGTCATGTGATTCAGTTACAATTGTCTTGATATTTGTCATGTGATTCAGTTACAATTGTCTTGATATTTGTCATGTGATTCAGTTACAATTGTCTTGATATTTGTCGTTTCATTCAGTTACAATTGTCTTGATATTTGTTGTGGCATTCAGTTACAATTGTCTTGATATTTGTCATGTGATTCAGTTACAATTGTCTTGATATTTGTCATGTGATTCAGTTACAATTGTCTTGATATTTGTTGTGGCATTCAGTTACAATTGTCTTGATATTTGTCATGTGATTCAGTTACAATTGTCTTGATATTTGTCATGTGATTCAGTTACAATTGTCTTGATATTTGTCATGTGATTCAGTTACAATTGTCTTGATATTTGTCATGTCATTCAGTTACAATTGTCTTGATATTTGTCATGTCATTCAGTTACAATTGTCTTGATATTTGTCATGTCATTCAGTTACAATTGTCTTGATATTTGTTGTGGCATTCAGTTACAATTGTCTTGATATTTGTTGTGGCATTCAGTTACAATTGTCTTGATATTTGTCATGTGATTCAGTTACAATTGTCTTGATATTTGTTGTGGCATTCAGTTACAATTGTCTTGATATTTGTTGTGGCATTCAGTTACAATTGTCTTGATATTTGTCATGTGATTCAGTTACAATTGTCTTGATATTTGTTGTGGCATTCAGTTACAATTGTCTTGATATTTGTTGTGGCATTCAGTTACAATTGTCTTGATATTTGTTGTGGCATTCAGTTACAATTGTCTTGATATTTGTCATGTGATTCAGTTACAATTGTCTTGATATTTGTTGTGGCATTCAGTTACAATTGTCTTGATATTTGTCATGTGATTCAGTTACAATTGTCTTGATATTTGTCATGTGATTCAGTTACAATTGTCTTGATATTTGTCATGTCATTCAGTTACAATTGTCTTGATATTTGTCATGTGATTCAGTTACAATTGTCTTGATATTTGTTGTGGCATTCAGTTACAATTGTCTTGATATTTGTTGTGGCATTCAGTTACAATTGTCTTGATATTTGTCATGTGATTCAGTTACAATTGTCTTGATATTTGTCATGTCATTCAGTTACAATTGTCTTGATATTTGTCATGTCATTCAGTTACAATTGTCTTGATATTTGTCATGTCATTCAGTTACAATTGTCTTGATATTTGTTGTGGCATTCAGTTACAATTGTCTTGATATTTGTCATGTGATTCAGTTACAATTGTCTTGATATTTGTCGTTTCATTCAGTTACAATTGTCTTGATATTTGTTGTGGCATTCAGTTACAATTGTCTTGATATTTGTCATGTGATTCAGTTACAATTGTCTTGATATTTGTCATGTGATTCAGTTACAATTGTCTTGATATTTGTCATGTGATTCAGTTACAATTGTCTTGATATTTGTCGTTTCATTCAGTTACAATTGTCTTGCATGACCGAGGCTAAATCTTATAGTCATTAAAATTTATTATTTGCTTGTACAGAATTCTGGTGAACATTAGTAATTTAAACTTCACTGACATAGTTGTGGAACTTGTAGCCTAGTCAAGATTGAGCAGGCTTGCTAAGACTGGGATTACAGTGCACCGGGGTTTGAAATCACGGATGGACAAAAGAAATCAGGGCGTCATTTGTTCCTGGTAGGACCGCTCCTTCAGTCGACCCAGCTGTAAATGGGTGCCTGATATACGAGTTTGAAAAGGTATAAACAGCAAGGAAGGGAAATGGCCACCCAACCTCACTTTGACTGCGGCTTAGTGCATGAAGAATTATCTTTGTCCCCGACTGCAATTGTTGACATGGGAATGACCTTTACCTTTTCCCTTAACATAGCTCGTGTTGCCTGATGTCAGTGAAGAGTCTGGCGCCTTCAATTGCACTGATGGCCATATGCTGGTCATTCATTTTGTATGTTCACTTTACGTCCATGTATGTCCAGATGTGTCATTTTTTTTTCCCATTCTTTTTTCCACCACTATTCTCTTTATAATTTCATTCTTTGACTGAAAGTTACTTGATAAAATTTATGCTATAATTGATCATATTTAATAAAAAATTAATAAGCGCCCAGCGCCATTAATATAACTAAAGTATATGAATGCTCAGTGTTCCAACTTTTGTTCACATGTTGCTGGGAATTTTTATTGTGAGATGAACTGTATTAATTAACCAATAACAAGAAAGAAAAACATATTTAAATTGAATTCTATTGAAAGTTATTATTCTTTTACATGTTGTCATTTCTGTTCTATTTGGTTGCTTATATTTAAAAACTTTGTCTTGTTACAGTTGATTGTCTGAATGTTATATATCTTCAAGACGGTTCAAGCGCCATTACAGGCTGCTGAATTGTGTTGCTCCCAATGTCGGAGTGATTTATATGTGTTTACCAGGGTTATCCCGCAATATTCTCGTTCATTCTTGGATATAATTGTGCATAATTTAGATGTGAAAATTAACTGGGCCTGTGTTTCCGACCTGTGTTTCCACTGTTTAGGATCGTAGAAAGTGCATTTCTGATTTCCCAATTCACTAAAGGATCACAGCTACCCACGCAAGGGGATCTGGGTCATGTTTACGGTCAGAAAATTACCGGTGCATGACGCGATAACGACCCTGCCATGAACCGACCAGCGGGAGAAAACGGTTTAACAGCGGCCGTGAAAACCGTAAAATATTCAAGAACCCATCTCTTAGGGCTACGAATCACAATATCATCATGCACAAACAAACTACTCAAACATCTGTGGGAACACAACATCCTGCAAAAAAACAACTTGTCCGCACAAAATAGAAGGACAAGGAAGCCAAAAACCAAAAGGGGAAAAAGAGATGGAATAAGAAAATTTGAAAAATCCACACGGTACTCGGCACTACAAAGACAGCCACAAATATCACACAGACACATACGATAAGGAGTACTCATCAAACTCTCCCTCCTCGCGAGGCAGTGGAGTACAGGGTTCCCTCTCTGGATCCCACATGGACCTTGGTCAACACACCCTCCGTCCAGGCAACACAGTTGCGCACAAATTATGAGACTAAAGATAGGCCTAAAATAGGGTGCTATAGAGGATGTAGTCAAAGGGGAGAGTTTGGGTCAGAGAAGTGGGAATTAAGTAGTGGAAAAGTAAACATTAAAATGATGCAGCAAAAACAAAAAGTGGAAAAACAACAAAATTGCAAACTAAAATATTTTTTATGCAAATGTGAGAAGCATAGTAAGTAACAGAGAAGAATTGGAACTGTATGTAGAGGAAGAAAAACCAGATATAATAGGGTTAACAGAATCATGAGCATATGAGGACATTGCAGATGGTGAACTTGAAATAGAGGGATATACAATGTTAAGGAAAGATAGGATAGTTGGAGACAAGGCTAAGGGGGGTGGTGTTTTATTATACTGTATAAATTCTGTTAATATAACGAACAGAGAGGATTTATCATGTGGTAACAAAAATGAAAGTGTATGGGGTGAAATAGAAAGTGGGGGTGAAAAAACAGTGATTGGAGTATGCTATAGATGTCCATCAAGTCAAAAGGAGGAAGATGAGGAGCTGATTAGTAGCATAGTAAAGGCAAGTGATAGGAAATTATTATTAATGGGGGATTTAAACTTTCCAGAAATAAAATGGGATATGGCAGAAGCACTTGTAGAGTCAAAACCTTTTGTTAAGTGCATAACTGAAAATTTTTTAAATTCAACATGTAGAAGCAGCCACCAGAGGCAAAAACATACTTGATCTAGTTTTTACTACAGAGGAAAATATGATTGAAAACGTTACCGTTGGGGAACTGTTTGGCTCAAGTGACCATCAAATCATCCGATGGGATCTTATTGCAGGAAAAGAAGTAAACATAAACACGCGAACATATAACTACTCTAAGATAGATGTTAAGAGGATGAAAGAGGCAGTGAACCACATAATCTGGGAAGATATTGTCGGAGGAACAGATGTTGAACAGGAGTGGGAGAGTTTTAAAACAGTTCTCGAAACGCTAAAAGAGGAATGTGTTCCATATAGGGAGGTAAACCCCAAGCGTAAAAAGTGGATAACTAAAATTGTAGTTAAATGTAGAAGAGCTAAAAATAAAGCATGGAAAAAATATATAGAGGCAGGTAAATCAAAAGAAACATATGTAAAATATTTGGACAAGCAGAACATATCTCAGAAAGCGAATAAAACAGCAAAAATAGACTGTAAAAAAAAACTTGCTCAGAGTGTACACAAAAGAGGACTGCTCCAAGATCCCAGAGCCTGTAGATATTTTTCAAAGAGACATGGATACAGCGGGATTAGGATCAATCTGTATTACAGAGGAAATAGTTTTAAAAAAATTGGAGGGGTTGAAAGTGGATAAATGTCCAGGTCAAGATGGTATTCCTCCAAAATTGCTGTTTGAAATTAGAGACCAATTAGCAAAACCATTGGCTATATTATGTTCTCAATCACTTGCACAAGGGATTGTTCCATGGGATTGGTAAGATGCGAGAGTGATCCCCTTAATCAAAAATGGCAAAAAAGCAGATCTAGCAAACTATAGACCTGTGAGCTTAACGAGCATAGTCTGTAAATTGTTAGAGTCAATAATCAAAGAAAACATTGTAATGCATTTAGATAAATTTAATCTAATTATAAATAGTCAGCATGGGTCAGAGGGAGATCATGCTTAACAAATCTATTAGAATTCATGGAGGAGGTTACCAAAATGTTAGATAAAGGGGAGCCAGTGGACGTTATTTATCTGGATTTTGCAAAGGCCTTTGATAGAGTACCTCATCAAAGATTATTTCGAAAGTTAAAATCATATGGAATAGGTGGGGAAGTTGCCAAATGGATAGAAAATTGGTTAACGGGAAGAAGGCAAAGGGTGCATATAAATAAGGAGTACTCTGAGTGGTGTGAAGTGAAAAGTGGAGTGCCACAGAGTTCGGTTTTGAGACCAATTTTATTCTTGATATATATAAATGATTTGGACATAGGTATGGGATCCATTATTGCAAAATTTTCTGATGACACAAAACTATGCAGTAGTGTCTCATCTAAAGCGGAAGTGGATATATTGAGGTCGGATTTAGATAAAATTCGAGAATGGTCTGTAATCTGGCAAATAGAGTTTAATGTAGATAAATGTACAGTCATGCACATGGGTAGATCCAATATGGAACATAATTACAGAATGGGAGAGAACAATATTAGAAAGATAGATAAAGAAAGGGACTTAGGGGTTATAATAGATCATACATGTAAGGTGAGGGAGCAAGTTCAGGTAGCAGTTAAAAAGGCAAATGCAATGTTAGGGATGATAAAAAGAAATATTAAACAAAGGAGCAAGGAGGTGATAGTCAAACTGTATAAAGCATTAGTTAGACCTAGATTGGAGTACTGTGTACAGGTGTGGAGTCCTTATCAGAGAGGGGATATAGACATGCTGGAGAGAATACAAAAAAGAGCGACAAAGCTGATAGTGGGATTCCAGAATTACAGTTATGAGGAAAGATTAAAAATAACCGGCCTACAGTGTCTAGAAGAGAGAAGAATTCGTGGTGACTTAATACAGGTGTATAAGATGATCAGAGGAATGGATAAAGTAGACTATAACAAGTTTTTTAAAATACAACCACCAACAAGAACAAGAGGGCACAGCTACAAGTTAACTAAGGAGAGGTCCAGATTAGATATTAGGAAGTATTTTTTTAGCCAGAGAGTAGTGAAGGCTTGGAATGCATTGCCAAGTGAGGTGGTGAAGGCTGGGACGGTTAATGCATTTAAGAATAGATTGGATGCATACAGCTTCTAGAGCAAGATGATGTAATTGGAACTGGTTGTATACAGACTCGGCAGAGTCTTCTAAACCAGTATAAAGACGTTAAGTTAAGACGTTAAGTTAAGTTCAATCCACCATTTTCCTCCCTCCATTTAAAAGTGTGAAATAAACTAAAAAAGAGGAGAGGTAATGAGGGATAGAGAGAGGAGCAAAATAAGTGCTTAATGCATTAGGTGTAGTGAATATAATGCAAAGAATAAGAAGTAGTCAAAATAGAAAATTGATTGTTTGAACTGGGATCAAGGATTATATACAAGATCAAATGAAACCCGACCCAGTGGCTTTATTACAATTGTATGGAAGATACATCAGCAGGTGTGGCAGATATAAACAAAGAAATTGTTAGGAAGCAAGCATGCACCAAGGGTTGTTAGAAAAAGTTGCCATAGGCATTCAGACATGCACCCCACTGCTTGGGGAGACTGTTGTTATCGTTTGTGAAAATGGACTTTGGTTGATCATAGAACCATTTTGTCACCGCTTAAATGACATCTGCATCGAAGTGGAATCATCCCTTTAGAGCTTTTTTAAGGGTCAGAACAAATAAAAGTCACATGGGGACAGAACTGGGCTGTAGGCTGAGTGTGACAGAACTTCTCACCTCTTCCGTATAAGGCCACCTGCACAATGCTTCCGACATGCGGACGAACATTGTCATCCAACATAATCATACCATGTGAAAGCATACCGGGTTCCTTATTCTTGATGGCTTTATGCAGCTTGTCTAGTGTGCTCTTATAATGGATGGCATTGATGTTCATACAAGGCTCTTTAAAGACCACCAACAAAAGTCGTTCATGGTAAAAAAGTGTGGTCAACATAACCTTACAGCAGCGGAAACCAGTGATTTGATTTTTTGTGTTTTTCGTGATCCTGGATGTTTCTATTGTACGCTCGCTGTTCTGCTGCACAGCTCAGAAAGGTGGCCCCACATTTCAACACCTGCCTCTATCAGAAACACAAATGCATCACCCTCCACTTCATAACGCAGCAAGTTATTCAAGCTCCACCCCATTTCTTCTTCATTATGGTGGTCGGTCAGCATCTATGGAACCCATTGTGAATGCACCTTCCAATACTTGAGTTTCTTCCAAACCACCATTTGAACTGTCTCAAACAACACAGTAAATTCTTCTATTAGTGAACCTAAGCTCTGATGACGGCTCTCCCGTATTGTTGCATCAATCTTGACTATGGCTTCTTCTGTTGCAACAATATGTCCATGACCTGGCTGTGGAAGATCTTTTGTTAACTCACGTCCTTCCCAAAGCATTTGCATCCGATCCTTCACTGTTGTCTTTGACATGTATATGGCACCATACACTGCCTGCATTCTGTGTTGAATGTTGACTGTTTGAAATCTTTCAGCTGTTAGGAGCTGAATGACCATCCGCTAATCCACCTTCAACGAATTCATATCCTATCGGCCATGCTGTCATGATCTGTAGCAGAACCTATAGATGTGAGGAGAATGAACACATGCTGGCTTGTTCATTGGTCTGTGCTTATTATGTGAACTATGATTCCATCATGCTTACTTACTTACTAAGTCGCTCCTCTTCTACCGTGAGGTGTAGAGGTTTGCCAAAGAGAAAGGCCACACTGCTCTATCCGCCGTCTTTTTCCTGGCCTCTTTCCAATCCAGCCCTCTATCACTTAGGGACTGTCGTATGTTGTCTTCCCAACGTACTTTGGGACGTCCTCAGGGTCTGCGTCCTTGACTTTTGATCTCCCATGACCGCTTTGGTATTCCATCTTCTTCCATTCTACAGACATGGCCAAACCACTGTAGTTGGGACTGCTCCACTCGTGTCTGCAGGGGTTGAACTTCAAGATTGCTACATATTGTCTGGTTACGGATCTTGTCCCTTTTCGTCACCTGAACCAGCTTTCTTAGGTACCTCATTTCTGAAGTTTGTAATTGCCTTTCTTGGGCTGTAGTCATTGCCCATGACTCACATCCATATGTCAGGACAGGCACATAGGTCGAGCAGTATACATCCATTTTTGTTTTCCTGCTTATTTCTCTTCTACTGAGGAAACCTCTGTTTATTGCATGGAACAGTCTACCTGTTGCTGCCCTTTGTGCGGTTAACTCCTCTTTGATTCCTCCCCTGCTGTCTATTACCACTCCTAGATATTTAAAGTTGCTGACCTGCTCTAGTGCTCGTGTTCCCAGGGTTATCTGATGTCTCTTTTCATCTCTGGCGATCACCATGGTTTTTGTTTTGGAGTTGCTGATGTGCATTCCTCTCTTCTTCAACTCTTCTTCCCAGACCTGCAAGTTGGTCTGGAGATGTGCTTTAGTTTTCGTGATCAGGGCCACATCGTCTGCAAATGCTAGTTCCGATATGTAACTTGGTCTCATCTTCCAGTACCCTACTTCATACTTTTTTGGTCGTTCCTTGCAGGCTTTGATGACTTCATCCATGAGGATGATAGATTGTCCCCCTGTCTTACTCCGCTAGTGGTCTTGAACTCTCCTGACTTTTGATTTGATGTCCACGCATAATTTCTGCATGTTTTATAGAAACTCTGTATGGCAGAGATCAGGGGTCCTGGGATGTTCTTCCTTGTCAGGCACTCCCAGAGTTTGTCCCAAGGAACTTTATCAAATGCTTTCTCCAAATCCAAAAAGCAGAGATGCATCTCTTTATCTTCCATCATGCTACTAATGTGTATATAGAGTGAATAAGATAAGAATGAGCCAATACAAACATTCATCATTGAATAGACATTACCTGCCAAAAAGTTATGAAAATTCATATGGTATTAGTTGGTCCCTTTCATTCTGAGTTGTCCACATTTTTGGATGAAGTCATCATTATATCTGTTTGCTCCAAAATGGCATTCACTCCAGAAAAAAGACGCACAGTAGGTTCTTTTTAAGGAAAACTAAAAATTACAGTTCGAGACGATTTTTGGAAGTGCATCCATACAAAGGTTAGTCGTAAGGTGGTTTGGACGAACATTTGCACAAAGCTGAGGAAACTGGTTAGGTCAAATACCATGCCTTGAAGACTGAGATAGGCACCCACTGACCAAACCATTGCAAATGTCCAACAGTTAGTGTTAAGCCAGGAAAATTAACCTGAAAATCATCACACCAAAACAGCATTTTCAAGAGATTTTAACATTTTACTGTCATCAATTCGAGATATTATCAAGAAAGATCTTAAATGTTTAAAAAAAATGGAGAGTGACTGAGTAAACGGAAGCTAACAAAGCAACAAGACTGCAGATGATGCATGTTCTGCTAATCAGATATTTATTGCACAGGGTAAATTCCATTTGGTTTACTGATTAAATTTTTGTCACTGTTGCTACATCACAAAGCAATCAAAATGATTGCATGTGTGTCAAAATTGGAACTTGTAGATGTGACATTTATGGAAGAGGATTGCTTTGTTTGCAACCAACTTTCAGCAAATTGATTATGGTCTCTGTCTATGTGCTGGAACAAACTTCTGTTCACTTCAGCAAGTCAGGTAAGAAAATAAATGGTGTCTACCACCAGGATGTTCTGATGAAACATCTTCCAGATATTCAACATTTCCAAGCTTTCTCATTGTTCAACTTGAAGTTCATTGTGCTCAAGAAACTGTTCAATTTCTTGAACACAAGATTCTTAATTTTATACCTCCAATACTTTGGCTACAGAACAGTCCTAACCTAATTCCTATTAACTGCAATTTGGGGTCCTAATGGTTTAAAAATTGCTTGTAGATAAGAGATGTCATAGAACTAAAACAATGAATTTTGAACACTTGAAATTATGTCCGTCATTGAACCCCAATGTGATAATCACCGATGGCACAAGTGTCTGAATACTTGTGTTTCAGAAAAAGGAGGAAACTAAACACAAAAGGAAATAACCAACATCTTTTTTTACTCATTATGTACAACTGTATGAATTTTCATTAAATTTAAATAATAATTTAATTAAAAATTTGATTTGTATTGACTTTCTCTTTTTGTACTCAAACTGTGTGTGTATATATATATATATATGTATGTGCGTGTGTGCATGCACGTGTGCGTGTATTTTTACACACACGCACTTATCAGTAAATAAGTCACACATGACTATTTAAAAGAAAAACAAACTAATTGGGATGCGAACTTGAAAACCACGTATTATTGCACTTAAATTGTTCCTCATTTCTCAACATATTTTCCACCAATATTGATACCCATATCCCATTGCTTTATCAGTGCAGAAACAGAGCCATTCAGTTAATTTTGTGTTCGTCAGTTAGTTGTCTGGGTACCCACTGTGAACACACACTCTGGAAATTTAATTGATCATGCAATTGATTATGCTATAGGTTAAACCATGCGATTATCCTATAGCAGCTGCTACACTGTATAACGGTACTTGCCTGTCAGCTTCAATCATCTAACCTACCCAGCACACAGATGCTTCTGTTGCAATTTGAACAGGACGGCAATTTATCAGCAATTTGTTAGTGTCCTTAAGAAAATCTATTGGCCAAGCTATGCACAGCTTTATGCCCAAACACTTCTCACCATAAATTGGAAGCATTTTCTTATGAATATTCTTTCCAGAAAGTTCTTTTTGCCCCCCCCCCCCCCCCCCCCCCCCCAAAAAAAAAAGCACAAACTACAGCAGAATGCTATTCTTTGATTTTGCTCTGTGAGCACAGATGTCAACTTGTATTTTGACTCTGCACATGTGTGCAATACCTAGCGTCTAATACCTAAAGTAATCACAAACCTGGATGCTGCTGTCACCTAAGGAGATCTTTAGAAATTCCAACAACATTTATCAAAATTCCCATATCAGTTTGAGACCTACTTACCAACTACCCTTCTTGTGTGCATATATGTATATATATATATATATATATATACTGATGCCGCCAGACCACTGATATACTTGGAATTCACACTAGTCAACGACTTACATGTTGTTCACGTAAACGTCTTGTTGTTTTCCATTTGGATTGGTTGATTCGCTTGTTTTTTGTGATTTCTTCTGTCCGATTATCCTGGTCTGGATATCGGCTATATGAATAACACTACGATTAAACTTGTGTAGCATTTCACGGTCTAGTTAGTATGGCTGAACTTCACGAGATTGGCCCAGCTGTAAACAGTGTCAATTTTGGTGTGTGACATTTAGACATGAATATAATGGACTGAACACAGCCGAGGGAGAGATGCCAAACTCACTCACACGCTGAGTTATATCCCTATGACCTCTTGTGATTATGGGAGAAGTATGACACACAACGTTGGATGCCATCCCCCTCCGCTGCTTTGCGGGATACCGGTTTACAGGAAAGGCTTCAGGAGTAAACCCTGAGGAAAAATCTGCATCCTGTGCTATCTCCAGTCGTCTCGATAAATATCTTGCCACCGACCTAGGGCAGCTCAGGACTAAAGAGTGAGGTTGACAAAAGGCGCAGTTTCTTCCTCACTTTAATCCAAATCACCACGCAAGTCACCCATTTCAGCAAACACAGCAAGAGAAAAGACTGTCCACATGGCTGAACAAAGAGAGTGGTCTTCATCATTTGTGATGGACAAACATCAGCATCATATATATATATATAGAGCGAGAGAGAGAGAGAGAGAAAGAGAGGGTGAGAGAGAGAGAGGGAGAGAGAGATAGAGAGAGAGATAGAGAGAGAGGGAGAAAGAGAGAGCGAGAGAGAAAGAGAGAGAGAGAGAAAGAGAGAGCTATAAGAATATATTTATGAAAATATGCAAAACAAATGATGGAAGAATGTCAGATGATTGATGTTAAAGGTAGCAGGGACATCTGTCAGGAATAAAGTGTTAGAGACTTAATTATATGAGACAACAGATGAGATGAGGTGACCAGTTCTATTCCTTGCTGGTTTCACTACTCTAACAGTAAGTGAGGTATCTGTTTACAGCTTAGTTGACTGGAGCATGCCAGTAACAGAGGTTGAACACTTTATCATTGCTGCGAAAACATAGTGCTCTACCACAATGTTGATCAGACATTAGTGGATGCTTAAATAAAAATGAAGCAAAGAGCAATCAATATTAATGAAATAGCAGCCAAAGAAGAAGAGAAAATGTGTAAACTTCAAGGCAGCGAGTTGTTAACAAAGAATGCTTGTTCATGACAATAGTCATGAAGACAAGTATTTATCTGCACTCGAAAACATATATAGCGAACAGCAGAAAAGAAAATGAAGTAAAACTTTGATAAGGTCTGAGTCAGCATTCATTAATTTGGGCATTGCTGACTAGAATTCTGGGAATTACCTTGGATAAATATATATATATATATATATATATAAATCCATACGTAAGCTTACCTTGCCGAGGTTGGAGAGTTTGCGAGCCCCGATGATCCATGGAGGTATGCTGGCAGGAGTTTTACTCCTGATAGGATCACCCAAGCTGGACAGGTCCTTGGAGAGGGGCCAAACAAAAGGGCTGAGGAGCAGGTTGAGCCCTATAGGTGTAGCTGCTGAACCCACCGGTGAGTGCTACATGCTCTGGGCTGCGCCAATCCATCCCCACTTCATGGGTGAAATGCATTCTTGTCTCATTCTTTATTTTTGGTCCTCTATCATTTATCCCTCATGGAGGACGAAAAGATGCAGACCAGCGGACATTGCACCTCTGCCTCTTTGTGACGATTTTCAAGGTGGCGGGGAATGCCACACATACCATCTCACAGATGGGCTGGCAAAACTAACAGAAGAATGATGAGATAGCCGACCAAGATAAATATGATATATCCTTGGCAGGACATGACGATCCTGGGACACTGACACACTGGACTGCTTCCCTTCGGAGAAACTTGAAAGATGCGTCCATAACCCCCCTTCGCAATCATGATGCCTCTAAGACAACAGACTTTGGATGTCGTCTCAACAATTGAGGAGAATGTGTGCTTTTGTCCGGAAGGCATTGGGCTGTCAAGAACTGCCAGCTCACAGCTAAAGTGTTTATATCATCATCATCATTATATATATATATATATATTGATGAGAAACTGAAACAACTATATTTCTCCTTCATCTTTGTCGTTTGCTCTACAATATTTGGATCTATATCCCTCATAGACTTGACTGTCAATCTCATGTTTTGCTCCTCATCATACATTTTTCTCACAATTGTATTGGGGAAAATACCATTTTACAGCTCTCGTGGAGCCAGGAGTCCTGGAGAGGATTTTCCACCACATGTCTGTGCGTCAAATTTGGTATTTGTTGAACATAATTTTTTTCAGTATACAGTGGCCAGTTTGCAGTCTGGATAGTGCACACACCAAGTAGTGACCCCAGAGTCGATTGCAGCCGTTGACCGCTTCGTAAAGGAAAATCGCCAATTGACTGTGAGTGAAAGGCAAGCATCACTGTACTGGTCCTTCATTAGCTGAAGAATTTTTATAGGTTTCATCTCTTTTCTGCTAAGAAAACTGATAAGAGAACTCTGCTCAAAAAACGGATAAGGGAACGCTGCTCCATTTTGGCGCATGTCTAAAGTGAGGTGGCCATCTTGTAACTGCAACTATAACGTCACATTGTTTGTCTGCACTGTGGTGGCATGTGCAGGACACTCTTGACATCCTTGGCAACCAAATTAACAAGTTACAATACAAAAGCATGGTTTTTCTTATTTATTTTCCACTTTTAAGGTTTCCATTTGAAGCCACCTTGTATAAAGTTGTCCAACAAAAAATAAAATGAAAGAAAAAAATGTGAATAGTTTAAAAAGTTTATTACCATAAAATGGCTGACTGTAAGTACACAAATAATAAACCTCAGCTTGTGTACAGTTGACTTCTCCAGACTTTGTGAACAAGATTCTACCTTTGGATTTGTTTGACAATGTGAGCATTTTACAGACAGAGTCATAATTTTTTGGTGTACACTATTGTGTGCTTGACACAAAAACTATATAATATCTAATACAAAAAATATGCTAACAATAAAATAATGTGAACTTAGAATAACTATTTAGTTTTGTTACATCACTAGTTCTTAGTGCAAACAATCAAATAACGTGTTTAATCGTTGAATGTACACTATGAGTTTTCTTAAATGTCTCAATAAAATTAAAAAAAACATCTTGTGGGACATTTCTAATCAACAAATTGTTTAGATATTAAAATTTAATAGAATTATTCAGTAGTACCATGTACTGTAAGCTCTCTAATTAAAGAACTTTCTTAATCAAAATAAATTGTGACTGAATGCCCTCTCAATGAGTTCTCTAAATATTAAAATATAAAATGTTTAGTGGCTGGAATGCATACTGTTAGTTCTCTCATATAGAAACTATTTAAGCTTACTGAAAATAAATGTTAAATCACTAATTTTTTTCAAATTTTAACTTTTTTGTTTTGTTTTTGTTCATTGCAAATATGTTTACGAAGGCTAATAATATAACACACGAGAATGTCAGCAACACAGTCAACAGAAAAATACCAGACTAGGAAAGGATGAAAATAGAAGGAGTAGCAGTGAAAAACACTGGTGATGATACTAATGATCAGTTTATATAAAAACGATTAAGTTTGACTGAAAAATAGCGGCCGAAAAGCAATAGGGATTGAGCCAGAAGCAGTCAGCGACTCAAAGCTAGCACCTTACATAAGGGTCAGTGATCCATAGCTGAACATGAACCTGTTTCGTTTCAAAGTGGCGGCTTTGAAAACAGACAGCCACCATGCAACCTGGCTAATAGATTAGAGATTAAAAAGAGAAGGCAAACCCGGTTCTAAAAATATGTTGTTGAAATTGAATGTGTAGGACCGAAAGGAGCATACATCGGAACTATGACACAACGTCCTTTTCAGGACTTACGCCAAAGAAGAATGAGAACGATGATGGGAATGATCATAAGTTTAGATGAATAGGGTGATGAAAGTGATAACTTTAGGGGAAATAGATGTCATAAGTTGAGATGAATAGGGTGATGAAAGTGATGACTTTAGGGGAAATAGATGTCATAAGTTGAGATGAATCGGGTGATGAAAGTGATAACTTTAGGGGAAATAGATGTCATAAGTTGAGATGAATAGGGTGATGAAAGTGATAACTTTAGGGGAAATAGATGTCATAAGTTGAGATGAATCGGGTGATGAAAGTGATAACTTTAGGGGAAATAGATGTCATAAGTTGAGATGATTGCAGTGATAAAAGTGATGACGAGTTAAGATGATTATGGTGATGACTGAGTTGTGATGATTATCATGATGAACATGATGAGGTTAGATTATTATAGCGAAGAAAGTTGTATTTTAGTTTTTGTGATGAAAGCCTGCCAAAGACAGATGTGTCAGACTGAAAGCTGCAAATATCACAGTCAAGCTGTAAACTAGCAATACAACACATTCCGTTCTCCTAGCTACATCCTGCTACTAGCAAAGCCCTGTTCAGGGCTTGGAAGCGGGAGAATGAGAATGAGCGCAGAAGAGGAAATGATGAAAGTGATAATGAGTTTAAATGATTATAATGATGAAAGTGATGTTGAGCTTCTTCTTCTTCTGCATTTGTTCTCAATCTTTTGCTACCATGCCTTGAGCAGGGCTTTGCAAGTAGCAAGATGTAGTCTGGAGAACGGAATGCGTTGTGTCGCTAGTTTACACCTTGACTGCTATATTTACACATTTCGGTCTAACACATATGCCTTCAGCAGCATGTTGAGCTAATGCTATTATAATGATAAAGAGTTTAGATGATTATAGTGATGAAAGGGATGGTAAATTTATGTGATTATAATGATGATGAGTTCAGTCTAATATGGTGAGTTTAGATGAAAATGGTGAGTTTAAATGGATAGTATGCCTTTTTGTGACAATTATGAGTTTCAGTAAAAGTAAAAATGGTAAAACTGAACATGAGCTAAGTTGTAGTGCAAACAGGTGACATATTATTGTTTAGAGTAATGTTTTTGTATGTAGTAGAGTTTGAATAGTATGTTATAAATATGCTTAAGAACAAACAAAATAGAGTTTCATTAATATCATGAATAAACACCACACTCACATAAATAACAATAACACACACATTACATGCAGTAGATTTACCTTTAGAGCTACTTTAACATTAAAACAGAAGAAATATTTATAAGTAAATTAATTTTAGAACTATATATATTTGCAGAGAACAAATATTAATAAGTAAATTAATCTTAGAACTATATATATTTGCACAGAATAAATATATTTAAGTAATTTAATCTTATAAATATTTGTATTAACACAGAAGGAAAATTTATAAGTAAATTAATCTCAGAATTATTTATATTTTCACTGATGGAATACATATGAGTCAATGAGCTTTTTGAGCTATTATAGCTTTAATGCAAAGATAATTTGATTCACAATGAATTTAACATTAACATAGGGAGCGAAGAGTAACATCAGGTCAGGTGAAACATAATGATCATGAACTCTCCCACCTCCTGTCCATGTCACGTTTTTGAAAACAGGTTGTGTTGCAGTAATCTGGCTAATAATGCGGGGATAAACATTATGATCTCCATAATGATGAGCTTGCTGTAGAGTCTTGCATTTTTCTATAGTCAGAAGGACACACATCCATCTTTTAAATTATGTGTCAGGATGTATGAAGTGCCACCACAACCCACTACCAAAGAAATGTCATTAAGAGGTAAACTAACTCGATACAAGTAGCTTTTAAAAACAAAAACAACATTAACATAGAAATTGTAAACATCAAAGGTGGAACTCTTTATCTCTAATACAGTGTATGTTGAATAATTTATCTTTGTCACAGAATGTTGAACATTTATCTTGGGCACAGCATGTGTTGAACAATTTATCTTTGTCACAGAGTGTGTTGAACAATTTATCTTGGGCACAGCGCTTGTTGAACAATTGATCTCAGGCACAGCATGTGTTGAATAATTTCTCTCTCACAGCATGTGTTGAACAATTTATCTCAGGCACATCATGTGTTGAACAATTTATCTTTGTCACAGAGTGTGTTGAACAATTTATCTCTGGCACAGCATATGTTGAACAATTTATCTTTGGCACAGCTTGTGTTGAACAATTTATCGTTTTTTACAGAATGCATGTTGAACTTATTATCTCTGTCACAGTGTGTGTTGAATAACCTTTCTCTGGTGAAGTTAAACTTTTGATATCTAATAAGTGTGTATTGAACACTTTATTCCTGGCACAGTGTGATGTTGAATAATTTATCTCTATTTTAGTGCATTTAAAACAATTTATCTCTAATACAGGATGTGCTGAGTAATTTATCTCAGTCACAGTGCACACTAAACACTTTATCTCTTTACAGAGTATGTTGAACAGCATAACTGTCAGGTAAAAATGTTTTATCATCTTTTGTTAGTTGTGTTTGTTAATATCACCAATGTAAGGTCATACAATTATCTTTCAAAGATTGTTTGTACAAGGGAGATATAAATATATGGGACATTTTAAAATGTTTTATTGTTTTCTTTTCATCCAACTGCCAAGTTGTTTGTTTTAAATACAGAAGTCTCTGGGTAATTCCAAAAATAATGTGTTTTAACCAAGGCCAGACCACTTTAAAGGTCAATGAAATGTGACATATCCTCAGGATTTTGAAACAAGTGGCCACAAATTTTAATGTCATTCTTTTTTTAAAGCCCATCTTGAGTAGATATTTTTATGACCTGCAGTTTTCAGTAATTGTTTAAAGTTTGAAATGTTCAGACCTTTGTGTGTCATTTGTCATGTTAACATTTTTGAATCTTATGTACTTTATATGTTTTTCTTGCAAGGTTTTTCAATTCAGTTCATTTCAAGTGCCATCTTTGCATCGGAGGTCGGCTGCAATGAATCTCTAGTGTATTCTATCTCTTGCCCAATCTCTAGTGTATTCTATCTCTTGTCCAATCTCTAGTGTATTCTATCTCTTGCCCAATCTCTAGTGTATTCTATCTCTTGCCCAATCTCTAGTGTATTCTATCTCTTGCCCAATCTCTAGTGTATTCTATCTCTTGCCCAATCTCTAGTGTATTCTATCTCTTGCCGTAATGGTGCAATCTGAGAGGCTTTTTCCAGTCCATCTCCTGATGTTATCCACCTACTTAAAATGCCGTCTGCCTATTGAATGACTGCCTGCCACCTTACCCTCTAGTATAGTTTTTAACAAGAGGATATGTCTTGTTATATGACCAATATAACGTAACTGTCTAACCCTGATTTAGGTCATTAATTCTATTTTTACACCCATCTTTTACAATACCTCCAATTTTGTTTTCTTCTCTTTCCAAGAAATGCAAGCCAATCTTCTATATAATGGTTTCTGGGGTTTTTATTGATTCAGAGCGCAGGTTTGTATCTCAAAAGTTATCAGGTATGTCTCTAGAAACTGCTGGTAGGGACATTGTTAATGGAACTTCTGTCTGACAATCCACTGTTTTTGGCTTTGTTCTGTTCCATGTGTTTCTCACTAAGAATTAGTTAAAAGCTGTCATTATCTTCACAGCTTGTATAACATATTTATTTTTCAGATTTATTATATATATCAATGAACATTCACACAAGTAAACATTTGATATCACTGACATTCTTGAAACAAACATTCCATATTATTCACAGTACATGTACATCTATCACATCAGAATGTAGTAGGTTAAGATTATGAAAAATAACAGAATAGATGAACATCATATTCAATTTTATGATTGCTAGGACTGAGAAATGTATCTATTTATATCATATATGTCAACTTATACTGGCAGTCTGTAGTATGTACCGTTTTGACCATTTCTGTTGTCTCCTAGATTTTACTCTTACAGAGTTATATAATTACAAACTGTGCAAATATGCATTTCAACAAAATATATTTTTTTTTACCATCAAGATCTCTTAAAACAAAAGAAACAAGTCAGTCCAGAATATATTATTTGACACTCTATTCTTATAGTGAAAGAAAAATAGTGGTTGTTTCGCTGTCTAAAAAGATAACTGGCATTATGAAATCTAATCGAGTTACAAATTTACAGAGTCTAACTGCTAATCTCATACTGTTTTTGGAGTTTCTATGTTTTATTAATGGACCGAAAGGTACTTATTCGGACTCCTAAATTTAAATTTCATGTTTCAACCTTCTCCAACCAAATAAGATAATAAATTACAGATGTACGTTTCTTGTACAGTTTTTATTCGTCTTGTAGAATTTATGTTTATTCTTGTGTATGGGTTTTAATCTGGTACAAGTTAATATGTATGTTACATTCTATTTTTTTTGGCAAATAAGCTATACGTATAAGTGTTAATTATAACTCACACTTAAATTGCACAGCTAACTGTTCTGGCAGAAAAGGTCATAGAAAAATACAATATGGATGAAACTAAATTCACCTGCACGCTGAGGTTTTAAAAGTAATTGACATTACATGAATACTGTAAGCTTGACATCTGTTAATTGTTTTGTCAGGCTTTGTAAAGTACGAGTTTTGTGATTTTTAGTGAACTATGTGGTGCTCATAAATTTATATTTGTCATGTATAAACTTTTTTACTGTGGCAAGTTAGTCTGAATCTTGATGCCAGATCACCAGGTCATCTAGGCAAGTACCATAAAAATGGTGGCATATAGTAAAGCTGCAGAGGTTAAATATACAGAGGTTTCCATTCTGTTTCCATAGTTACAAGCATCTGTATCGCAGCTTAGTATGCATCCTCTCATTCGTCTTCCGTTATATTTGAGGACTCTCATCCAACCACAGTGACTCTGTCGACCAATCTCAGTCTCGGAGTTAGTTCCACCATCATCCACAACACAGTTACGTACTACCACAGTGTAGTTGATAGACTCTGGAAAGAAAATAACATTAATAGTTATGTAATACCTGTGTAGATAATAGTCGGAAGAGAAATAATAGACTGCAGAGAAATGTGACATTCATAGATATGGGATACGAGTGTAAATAATAAATCAGAGAAAAATGGGACATTCATTGTTAAGTTATGTCTGTGTAGATAATAAACTGAAGCGAAATAACGTAACTTAACTAAATTTCTATACTGGTTTAGAAGACTCTGCAGAGTCTGTATACAACCAGTTTCATTTACATTACCTTGCTCTAAAAACTATGCGCATATAATTTATTCTTAAATGCATTAATTGTCCCTGCCTCCACTATCTCCTGTGGCAATGCATTCCAAGCATTTACCACTCTCTACAAAAATATTTCCTATTATCTAATCTGGACCTATCTTTAGTTAATTTGTAGATACGCCCTCTTGTTTTTGTGGGTGGTTGTATTTTGAAAAACTTGTTATAGTCTAGTTTAAATGTGACATTCGTTGTTAAGTTATACCTTGGTAAATAGTTGATTTGAGAGAAGCAATAAACTGGGGAAAATATGACTTGACACAGTTATGTACTGCAATTGTCTAGTTGATAGACTCTCAAATGGGAAATATTTAAAGAAGTTAAGTTAATTAATAAAATAGAAAAACCTAGAAAAATCAGACTGAAGTCAGCATTTTGAGATGAACTAGATAAAAAAAGAAAGGTCACTAAGGAAACCACAGAAGTGGAAAAAAAAAAATACATTTAATAGTAGTGAAGACAGGTTCTATATTTGGCAAATGAGCTTTACATATACATCTTATTTAAAAGTCATAAAAGGTCACAGAAAAAGAAAAATACAATGTGGATTAAAATTATTATAAACTTATTTGCATGTGTTAAGGTACCAGTTCTGATAAAAAAAAGAATCACATTTTAAAGTTTAATATTTCAAAGTATATAAAAGACAAACCTATATAGGCAGTTTAAACATAATAGTGGCAATGATATCAAAGACAAATGTACTATAAGCACTCAGAAAACTTACACATTAGACTACATAAAATACAAGTAAAGTGAAAGGCAATCCAGATTTTAACCAAGGACCTCCTGGTAAGGAATACTTTTCGCTTTAAGAAAGACATGGTTTAGAGGATTTGATAAACTAGAAGCTAAACACAGAGAGCATGTCCTAAGAGGCGACTAACTGTGTAACCTGGCATTACACTGGCCATGGTTAGGTGGTTTATTTAGAGCAGTATTGATGGCGCCTAACAGGCTGCGGATCTACTTTGCTCTAGTGTTTGAGTCTCGAAAGATAAACTCACACATCAGTTAACCACCCTCTGTAAATGCTTTTCCCTACACAGCAGAGTGTCAAGCCTAGCCCATTAAGCAAGAAATCCTACTTCCGGGTACATCCAGCTCATACCAGATCTGGAACCTGCACAGGGGCATTTGTCCCTGTAGAAGTACAGGTCGACTAAAAACTAAGAACATATATCGTTATGATTGCTCTCATTTCTGTCATCATTGCTGTCCCCTTTATTATCACTGCTCTCACTAAAACCACTGCTCTCATCACCACCACTGCTCTCATGACTACCACCACTGCTCTCATCACCACCACCACTGCTCTCACTAAAACCACTGCTCTCATCACTACCACCACTGCTCTCATCACCACCACCACTGCTCTCACTAAAACCACTGCTCTCATCACCAACACCACTGCTCTCATCACTACCACCACTGCTCTCATCACTACCACCACTGCTCTCATCACCACCACCACTGCTCTCACTAAAACCACTGCTCTCATCACCACCACCACTGCTCTCACTAAAACCACTGCTATCATCACCACCACCACTGCTCTCATCACTACCACCACTGCTCTCATCACTACCACCACTGCTCTCACTAAAACCACTGCTCTCATGACTACCACCACTGCTCTCATCACTACCACCACTGCTCTCATCACTACCACCACTGCTCTCATCACTACCACGACTGCTCTCACTAAAACCACTGTTCCCATCACCACCACCACTGCTCTCATGACTACCACCACTGCTCTCATCACTACCACCACTGCACTCATCACTACCACCACTCCTCTCATTACTACCACCACTGCTCTCATCGCTACCACCACTTCTCTCATCACCACCACCACTGCTCTCATCCCTACCACCACTGCTCTCATCATTACCACCACTGCTCTCATCACCACCACCACTGCTCTCATCCCTACCACCACTGCTCTCATCCCTACCACCACTGCTCTCATCACTACCACCAATGCTCTCATCCCTACCACCACTGCTCTCATCCCTACCACCACTGCTCTCATCCCTACCACCACTGCTCTCATCCCTACCAACACTGCTCTCATCACTACCACCAATGTTCTCATCCCTACCACCACTGCTCTCATCCCTACCACCACTGCTCTCATCCCTACCACCACTGCTCTCATCCCTACCACCACTGCTCTCATCACTACCACCATTGCTCTCATCCCTACCACCACTGCTCTCATCACTACCACCACTGCTCTCATCACTACCACCACTGCTCTCATCACTACCACCACTGCTCTCATCACTACCACCACTGCTCTCATCACTACCACCACTGCTCTCATCACCACCACCACTGCTCTCATCACCACCACCACTGCTCTCATCACCACCACCACTGCTCTCATCACCACCACCACTGCTCTTATCACTACCACCACTGCTCTCATCACCACCACCACTGCTCTCATCATCACCACCACTGCTCTCATCCCTACCACCACTGCTCTCATCACTACCACCACTGCTCTCATCATCACCACCACTGCTCTCATCATTACCACCATTTCTCTGTCACTTAAATAGGACAGATGGACCCAAGAAATGTAAAAATGCCACAATGGCAGTCATAGTGTTGCAATATATATTGTCCTAGGTTAGAGTATAAAGTGTTATCTCTTAACTCTCTGAGATTGACCATGAGAAACAGAACTATAGCTCTGTAATATCGTGCATAGGCTTGTGTTATGGTCAGGTGTAACATACTGACCAAGACCCCACTTCACGAACACACTATTCACCTGAAAACAGGCCGAGTTACAGCAGCTTGACCAACAAGGTGGATATCAACAATTTGATCCCCATAGATGTGGTCCTACAAAGAAGACATACATTTGCATTACAGCGAAGATGGCGCAAATTCACTTTCTTCAGTAGCACCGGCACATACGATGAGTCACTACGACTAATACCAGACACAATTAATGAGTGAAGAACTAGATAGTTTCAATACCAAGATGGAACAGAGTACGCAATATGCGAGGTCAAAAAGGCAGAAATATCACAGCTCGCTGTAAAATACTATGAAACGTCACAATGTCCTTTTTCAGGACGAAGAAGAACAACAAGAACAAGAAGAACAAGAAGAATAGCGACATAACTCTATAATAAACATGATCGTTAACAGCACTGATCTAGTCGTTGTCACCATACCATCTACAGCAATCATCTTGATGCATTGTGTGCCTGGGAATGCACCAATCCGTCCCCTTCTGGAGGCCCAGCAATCATCTTCATAGAAATTTCCTGTGTTGTTGAAGGTGTCTTCACACTGTGGGTTTTTATGATTGATGGATGTACACTTGAAACAGCCAATGGCCTCAGCTGAAAGCAGTAAACATCCAAGTACTATTATTTCAAACTATCTACGTCGTGAGTATTAACGGGACTCTATAGTGAGCAAAGAAATTAACACTGTAACCTTCCAGTCATTTCGCAGGAGACTACTAAAGAGGCCTGGGAATGGCGTTGTCTACTTCGTCCTGTAGAAACATTAAGCAACACAAACGTCAACAGATATAGGTAGGTCAACATTTGATGCCTTTTCATGTGTATGCTAGAGACGTATGCTCCACTGCCAGCTGAAAAAGTTTGTTGATGACGACATCCCGAGCATCTGGAGTCTCTCTTTCAATTAACATGTTGACAATGTGATTCTGAAAGCAAAGAAGGGTATCAATGCAATCAAAATCATGGCGGCCACAGACATGTAACAATGGACTCTCTTCCTGTTGATGCAAGGCTGGTTTTGTCTTTCCTGGACTACGGTCTTGGGTTGCTCACCCTATCGCAGACACAGGTAGATAGATTGGAGAGAATCCAGAACGAGACCACGAGAGCAGATCTGGGATGCACCTGTGATACTCATTTGCTGCCATTAGATTCCCGCTTGATTTGTCAAGCAGCAAGGTACGACATCAAGTAGCGCAGGTAAAGGCGTACGCCAACGTTACCACAACGAACACCATCCTTTGCACCAAGACTTGGATATACTCAAAGGCAGACGCATTAAGCTAGGAAAGTCATGGATGGCAGAGGCAGAGGCAGAAGACTCCCTGATGAGGGTCTGTGCATTGGAAGAAGTTGAAAGAGGTAATGAATGGGTAGAAGTGGGCAACGAGGGCCCCCCTGACAAGGGTGGTGATACAACTGAGCAGAAAGGGGGGCGAGTGAAGCGATACTAGGACAGAAGCTTCAATACAGGAGGTGATCAAGCAACACTTAGGACCACAAGACCCAATTCTGTTCACGGCTGGCTCCGCCGGCAGGCATGTAAACAAATGCGGTTGTGGTTTCGTCGGCTACCTAAATGGCAAGGAGGGGGTGGAGAAGTCAGTTGCCTACTCCACTGTCTCAACGGGTATGAGGATGGAGATTGAGGCGGTAACAGCGACCCTGACTTGGTTGGTGACGGAACCGATGACACACGCAGTGATACTGTCAGACTGGCAGGGCATGCTCCGTAAGACAGAACGGTGCATGTTAAGAAGGGAGTGGGCCTCTCTTCTGAACAACTCTGGTTTACACGGTGTCATATGGATATATTGCCCGGGACATTCAGGCATCTGGGGCAACGAAAGAGCTGATGCAGCGACGAGGCGCTGTGGTGAACGACGAAGTAATGACGAGAGACAGGGTTGAGTTGATAAGGTCAGTCATAGGCAGTCTACATAATGATGAAAAGACAGAGGATAGCATAAATGCATATGTGCAGAGGATGATATATTTGGGAGCGACTAAGTACGCAAAAGTACGAAGCTCAACTCCCGTTACCGACACGCTTCAGTCGACCCAGCTGTAAATAGCGTCAGGGAATTCTGTTAGGGAAGGAAAGGCAGAGAGGAATGGAACTAGCCACCCACTTGATAAACAATCAAGTCTCTAACGCTTCGTGGCCGACAGCAGGGTCTACTATGCGACTACCATTACATGCACATCGTTAGAGTGAGTGTCCCTTGAGGGAAAGAGACCAGGCTCGAGTCTACCCAGCTGTAAATAAGTTTGATCAATTATCGGTTTCACTGTATTACTTGTCAGGTTAAATTAAGTAGAATTTGCATGACGTCACTCTCGTCAAACCAATAAATCCGCAGTTCCTTTCAGCACACGGCAAGATCAAAGGGAATGAATGTTGAGGTTCGTGCAGTTGGCTAGTTGCATGCTCCTTATCCGTCTTTACAGGCGCCCCTCCCTACTAGATCTATATTTAAATGCAAACTCCTGCAATATGTGTACGTCATCGATTAATGTCATAAAACTAACAGACAGTCATTGGCTGATTACCACACGTCTTTCTTATCCATACATAATGTTCGTACAATAGTTACTTTCGAAACAATGCACATATTTACGTCTCATGTTCTTTTATGAAGAAGACACGACCGAGTCCAGTATACCAATGTGTTCATTGTTACTTTCATATTTGTTGACTGCTTTAATTTGTTTACATTTGTGTTGTTCTCTGTCCCCGGTGAAGGCCTCAGTGGAGTAATGTATGTTTCGTTAATGATCTTATTCCGAAACGGAACTTGAGCCACGCTTGTCTTTGTAAATATACTCAATCCAGATTTCAGGTTTAAAACAAATCCGATGTTCTTTAAGTACGAGTGGCTCTTGTAATGAGGGGTCAGGAGTGTGTGCAACCTGCAAACTACGTAAACCATTAAATAGTAATACCTTTTGACCTAGCAATGCACTCATGGGCCAACCCAAAGTGCCATGATGTCAAGTGTGCTTACTCTGATCTAGCAATATGAGAACGGATAACGATTACTTTGATAGATTTATCAGTTTATGTTATTCAGTTAGTTTAGCTTACTAACAACTGTCTATACAATGCAAATATGCACTGACCCAGGTCAAAGCCAATATGTGAGCAACTGCGGACAGGTGGCATTCATTCAACAAGAACGCTGCAAATATCAAAGTAGCAAGAATCAAGTGAGGGATGTCACGTGTGGAATAGACTGAAATGATTGTTCAAATGACCACTATGGTGACTATAACTAAAGGGGAAGAATGGATCACTGCTGGAGATACAATGATAAGACTACCATAAAATCATCCGCACACTTGACGGGAAAAGCAGAGTGGTGCAACAGGGAAGCGGGCCACGAAGGTAAACAACATCGTCATCATCATCATCATCATCATCATCATTTATTCGCCCGGTTGTCATTTGAACATAGGATCGCAACAGACTCCATCCATCTGATCTATTCTGTGCTGTTTGGTCTTCTTTATGTTCCGCCCACAAGACCCTGAATGAACTGACTTCCTCCTCGACCGTTCTTCGCCAATTGTTTCTGGACCATTCGACTCGTTTCTTTCTCCGTGGTTTCCAATCCATTGCATGTCTGGTTATAATGACCGGCTTCTTTCCGAGAGTGTGTTCTATCCCACCCAATTTTCTCTCCCCAGTCCCCTGGTTTATTGGTTGTTGCCGTGTTCTTACCCATATATATGTTTGTCGTGACCTTTGGCCCTCTACCTGGAACTATGCGACTTTGACACTTGTTAATGAAAGTCTGGAGTCTCGATGTAATACTCTTAGCCATGTGCCATGTCTTCCATCCACATAGGGAATAGACTTAACATTTGTGTTAATGTTAAACAGATTAACTTTACTCTCCATTGAGAATTCTGCATAGTTCCATATTAGGCAAAGAGAGTTGAAAGCACCTCTGGCCTTGTTAATCCTGGCATACCGTTAACATCTTGACTTGTTCCTTCGCCTGTTGTAATGTTACTTCCAAGATAGGTACAGCTTGGCACTTATTCAATTATCTGACCCTTGATCGTTATGGAAGTCTCGTACTTTGATCCTAACTTCCTTCGGGCACTGACCAGCAATACCACTTTTGCTGCTTCATTTGTTAATTTTTCCTTACATGTCTAGCTGCTGATCAAATGTCCAATGTATTCATATTGTTGTACCCGCTGTTTGTGGATTATTCTACATGGGACCTCTTCATAGAAATCTTGTATAAATTTATCTGGTATTCCATAATTCTTCTATAATTTCTTAATTGTTGCTCGGTCTATACTATCAAATACCTTCACAAAATCTATACAATCCTATATAGAGGTGATGGCACTCCATATATTGCTCTATGATAATTCTTAAAGTTTCTATTTGATCTGTGCAAGATTTTCCTGCTTGGAATCCTGCCAGTTCTTCACAGTTTTCTATCTAAAGCACATTTCATACTATCAAACGTTATTCTGGTCAGCATATGTTCAGTCACTACCATGAGTGTTATTTCTCGCCAGTTACTGCATGAAGCCAGATTTATCCTCTTTGTTTATTTGATTACATGTCCATCTTCCTATTTTATTGGAGTGCCCACTTTTCCCCATACTTTCTTGAAAAAGTGGTTTAATATATATGTGGTTATTGAAATGTTACATTTTCATGGCTTCTATTAGGATTCCATCTGATCCTGTAGCTTTTCCATTTTTCAATAGTTTGAGTGCTGGCACGATCTTTTGTTATGCTGGTGGATGTCAATTACTTTTAGAGGTCCTTTTGTTGGTTGTATGTCAGTCTTCAATATTAGTAGATTTATGTTCAGTGTTTCAATGTATTTCATTTCTCTGTTTCGCTTTTTCTCTACAGTGCAGATCCAAACTAATAGGGGTTTCTTATTTACTGTTTTCGTTTGGTCCAGTATTTTATAATAAACTATATTGGTCGTACCTTTGGGATGAAGACCTATTTTGGTCATAACTTTGTGATAATGTTCTATTTTGGTCACAACCGTGATGATGTGCTATTTTGGCCACAACTTTGTGATAATATCTGTTATATTTTGGTCACACCTTTGTGGTAAAGTCCTAATTTGGTCACAACTTTGTGATAATGTCCTATTTGGTCACAACTTTGTGATAATGTCATATTTTGGTCACAACTTTGTGATAATGCCACATATTGGCCACAGCTTTGCAATAATTTCCTATATTAGTTACACCTTTGTCATCATGTGGATCTATTCTGACGTAAAACGACTTTTAAACATCTTTTTAGGGTCATTATAGCATAATCTATGACACAGAAAGCAGTTCTGTTTGTTTTCCCTCACTGTCCATTTTCTGCCAGACTTTATAATTTGTAAGTGTTTAAACATTATATGACGTATTTAGACTAAAAGCTCGGATACAGGTTTCACGCAAAAAGACCAGCTGCAGTTAAAATCTTTACTTCATAGTGCAGCAAAAGGGCGGATGCTAGCTAATGCTCTAAAAAATGGTTACGCTAAAAGTTGCAAGCTAGAATGGTTTGCCGATAATTTGTGTTAGAATATAAATGTGAATGATGATGATGTTTATAATCTGCATGTTGTTCAAGGTGACTAAGCAAGGTTATGGATGGCACTGGAAGCCTCATTATATAAAACAAAGTAACACAGAGACCACCTCTGCAAGTACACATACATTGCTTTACACAGGCTCCCTGTAAGGAGACACACATCAGTGGTGAGCACATACGCCTACTGGAGTGCATAAGGGTAGAATGTTGTTGAAACTAGCGATACTCACCAAAGACCAGAAAGCATGCTACTGTTAAGGATGCCAAATACCAGTTCGTCGTATCATCTGCCATAGTCTTACATTGTAGACATACCAGAGCTGGAGATAAATGCCAAAAACATGGTAGGAGTTATTATCAAATAGCAACATCAAGAAGTGAAATGCATATATCGTTTAGTGGTGGTGGTTGCTGTTGTCGTTTAATGCCAACAATGAGAATGAGTATGTTTACTTTTTGTGCTCCCCGGAAAGGGCGTTAGGTGGCATGTGGTCGTAGTGAAAGTAGTAGCAGTAGTAGCAGTAGTAGTAGTAGCAGCAATAGTAGCAGTAGTAATAGTAGCAGTGGTAGTAGTAGTAGTAGTGGTGATAGTAGTAGTGTAGTTGTAGTAGTGTGGCAGTAGTGGTAGTGTAGTAGTAGTAGCGGTAGTAGTAGTAGTAGTGGTAATAGTAATAGTGTAGTAGTAGTAGTGTGGTAGTAGTAGTGGTAGTAGTAGTAGCAGCAGCAATAGTGGTAGTAGTAGTAGTAGCGGTAGTAGTAGTAGTAGTGGTGATAGTAGTAGTGTAATAGTAGTAGGGTGGTAGTAGTGGTAGTGTAGTAGTAGTTGCGGTAGTAGTAGTAGTAGTGGTAATAGTAGTAGTGTAGTAGTAGTAGTAGTGTAGTAGTAGTAGTGTGGTAGTAGTGGTAGTGTAGTAGTAATAGCGGCAGTAGTAGTAGTAGTGGTAGTAGTAGTAGTAGTGGTAATAGTTGTAGTGTAGTAGTAGTAGTAGTGTGGTAGTAGTAGTAGTCGCAGTAGCGGTGGTGGTAGTAGTAGTAGTAGCAATAGAAGTTTTAGTAATAGTAGTAATAGTGGCAATTGTAGTAGTAGTAGTGGTTGTGGTGTCAGCAGTAGCAGCAGTAGTAGTAGTAGTAGTAGCAGTAAAAGTAGTAGTAATAGTAGTAGTAGTAGTAGTAGCGGCGTAAGTAGTAATGTTTGTGGAAGAAATGGCGGTGGCGATGATGGTGGTTGTGGTGTTGGTGGTGGCAATAGTAGTAGAATTAGTAGTAGTACGAGTAGTAGTTGTAATAGCTATTTAACCAACTTCATCGTACATCTTACCCAGAGTGCCTCATCTACCACCAAATATATATATTCCAATACCCGTCCACTGATCGACCGTTTTTCCAGATTCCATCCACACGACCATTCAACCATTCATCTGTCAATACGATCCAGCCCAACCATTCATTCACCGCAACACGCACGTCCACCTATTAATCTATACTTCAATCTCCAGATCGATACGGCATTCGATCGAGTGCTTATTCTCCAGCGCGTGTTCAAATTCCAAATCACTGTCGTCTCGGCTAAAATTAGGCGGACATCTCCAACAACAATATAGACAGATGTCCATACTATATTCACATTCGGATGGGCATTCACTGAGCGAAATTAAAAAATTTTGACGAAATGGCAGTCAAATGACAAATGGGGGAAAAATAACAGTTCAACATTTAATAACATTGATCAATGAATTGATCTGACTTCCCTATTGCCCGGAGATATATCGACCTGACCTCACTGGGTCTGTGTGGAAAGGAGATGATCAAATCTCACTCACACCCACAAACTTTCCCAGTTTAATTAAATTAAATTTAAGTTAACAAAGTTAAGAACGGAAATTGTGAAACTTCGGTCAGCAAAGAAAACTTATTTAGTTGTGAATGGTCTACAAGATATATTGTTTACTTAATTTATTCCGCTGTCTTTAGCTCACAATCTTGACTATCCTAGCGTTTTGGAAGAAACGATTTATAATCATAGCCCTCCTAGCGTCTCGGAAGAAAGGATATCCAATCTTAACACGTCTAGCGCCTTTGTACAGACGATTTCTAATCTTAATCCGCCTAGCGTCTTGGAACAGACGATTTACAATCTTAATCAATCCGCCTAGTATCTTGAAAAAAAACACGATTTCCAATCTTAATCCGCCTAGCGTCTTGGGATAGACGATTTACAATCTTAATCCGTCTAGTATCTTGAAAAAAAACCAAACGATTTTCAATCTTAATCCGCCTAGCATCTTTGGACATACGATTTCCAATCTTAATCCGCCTAGCGTCTTGGAACAGACAATTTCCAATCTTGCAAAAATTGTGTTCCTTTGATTGCACCAAATCATATTCGCACAATTTTTCAATATTAGTATATCCAGGAGTACTTTCAAGAACTTTCAACTCAACAGACACGCTGGGACAATACATATTTATCCAGAGACCATGATTATCTAGAAATAGATATATTTATTGAAAAAATATATAGAACTATAAAGAACAGTCCTAGAAACAAGTCAACAGGTATGGACTGCAGAACAACTGAAGCAATTCAAACTTGTGGGAAGTCAGGTGTAAAGTGGTTAAATAAAATCTCTATGAGAGCGTTTGAAGAATAAAAGTACAAAACAATTAACAACAAGCTACAATAATCCTAATCTGGATGAAGAAAAAAGTAGTGTAAGAAACTGAAACGTACAAAGACATATCACTACAAAGTAGAAAATACTCACGTGATTATAATTTAATATGGATTAAAACCAATTGTTGAACTTAAACTGAAATAATCTCAATGTGGACTCCGCAAGTGACAAAGATTTACTGATGCGTCAGAAAATTTAGTGAAAGGACAGTTTAATATGACACGTATTTAAACATATCGTTTATAGATCGGAAGAAAGTTTTTGATAGAGTTGACGAGAATACACTCTGGACAATATTAAAAGACTATGGAATACAATGACAGCTAAAAGATAACTAGCAATATCCATGCAGAATATCAGCCAGTCAATTGAACTGTACAATATGAAAGAAACAACAGCAATTAAACAATTAAAGGACGACATCCCACTTCCCGCATCCCTCGCCTGCCGCACATACCTATCTTTCCTTCCAACCCATCCATATTTTCTCCCCCATCAACCCACTCGTCCCTTCTCTCAACTCGTTCTCCTCTTCCTTCGTTAACTGGCCCACCACCATGCATATCTCTCTCCCCTTCGGAAGATGCTAACTTTAAATGTGTGTAATTATTTTTCTTGTCGCTATTCATTTTCCGTTTCTTTGTATTTTTCGTTGCCTTCTCGGCCACTTGCGTATTCTAAAAACAACATAAACAGTGTTGTAAACAATTCATGCTTCTCTATTTGCTCTATATTTATTTGAAAAGAAGAACATAAAATTATCAGTATAATTGCACAAACCGAAAGCGTGACCATTTTATTTGACAACAAACGCACTAAATATGCGCCTTGTTTTGAAGACGTCTGGGGTGGTGAACAATTTGGTTAAAATAAGTCAAATTTTGTCTTGAAAATGCATTTCAACACTTGCATTGAAGATTCAATCAAAAACTTACATTTTAATATCAATGTTACTTGTATAACGGCGCAAAGGAAGAAGCTCTGGATACATTTTGAGGTTCTAAAAGAACGCTTGGTTCGCTAATTTTTAAAGGCCTAATGGAAGAAACTGATTACAATTTATGAAGTTAGTTCTGAGAGTAATCTACAATAATTGATAACATATTTGGCACTGGTTCGTCACAAAGATGTATAGGAAACCAAACCTAGAGTATAATGTCAATGAATATGAGAGCATTGTAACACATGGATACAAAATGTATTAAGAACAACTGATGGTGTCACATATGCCGTTGAAATAACTACGAGACTCCGACAAGGATGTCTGCTTTCACCATTGCTATTCAATATTTACATGGATATAATAACATCAGAAGATACATGCCTGCACAGATTAATCAGCAACAAATGCTGTTAGAAAGAGAGGCGCCGGTATCTTGAAAACTTTTGTGAGGCAAGAAGTATCCCCACTTACAAATTATGTTTGTACAATAAAGCTGAGGTTCATACCCTAGAAGAAGCTGTTAATGTGATACACAACAGCAACTCCGACTGTCATGATGCAGTCGTCTTGCCAGATACAGTATCTGTACTTCAAGCGCTCAAATGTTGTGAATTCCAACATCTGAGGGATGAACTAAGTAGGATAGCTGCCTGAAAACGAATCGTATTTTAATTGTTACCATTATGATGTACCCGTAAATAAAAAGGTAAACCAGCTTGTAAAAAGAGGAGGGGAATAGAACAGGAAGACAGTCAAATCGAATTCTTTAAGAAAAAGAGATCAATGCATGTTGTTAGAAGTGATTAGAACCACCACATCGACGACTACCACGCTCTTGACGACAGAGACAAATTATTGTTGTTTGCCTCAAACTAAATAAACACACGTGCATACTTCCAGTGTCTTTTTGACCACTATGCACGTGTGGACTGAGTGAACAAACTGCAGAACATGTTTCACAGGACTGTCCTCTGCTGAGGAAGACTCATTGACCAAATAACTCTGCACTAAACTCAAATTTGCACGGAGCTAAAGTGAAGCTCCAGATAGTGGACGAGTTCATCCATCACAGGAACTTGTCTGACGGAGTAACAATCAATGAGATAAAATAGTATGAAGAAGAAGAAAACAACAGAGGCCAGCACAACTGCAACACCAGGAGTGGAGTTCAACATAAGAATTGAAGGGACCAACAATTACATGAACTAGTCTTTGCAAACAACCAACGCAAAATATACGCTAACGAAGGTATGCTTCAAGATTATATAAATGCACTTGGTAGGGCCTGTAAAGGATATAATATGAGGATTCCCACGTCTAAAACGAAAGCTATGACAATTAACAGGACACCAGACACACTTAATATACATATAAACAAAATCAAACTTACGCAGTTCAAATACCTGGTAAGTGCGTATATAGAATAGAGAAGGCTTGATATGGAAATTGAAATTAGATTTGACAAAGCCTCTGCTGTACTTATCAACTGCCCCCTCTGCCTAAACAGCCGAACATCAGCATGGCAACAAAACAACAACTGATAAACAGTATATTTATACCGACTCTGTGCTACCAACGTCAAACGTGGTTTCATCATTGTACAGGAGAGGGAAATAACAACTTGAGAAAAGAAATGTCCAAGAAAAGTAATTAATGCCACAAAGAGAAAGAAATGAGAAACGATGTCGTTGTAAATATTGTCAGAGCTATCCCTTGTGCTGAGTACATTTCATTACAGAACATGTGTGACTGAGCTGACAACATAGCTGGCCGCTTGCATGTGGGTCAGCAAATCGAGCTGACAAAGACTTTATTCTGTCTCCAAGTGGGGCTCCTGGAAACAGACTGCATCCCTGCAAACTGGCTGAAACAATAGGAATCAAAGAGGGAAGATAAACTTGATTTAAAAAATGTGCTGACACCGGATGTGTCGAACCGAAAGGCGTAGATATCGCAACCTCGCTGTAAACTACAACATAAGTAAGAACACGTCCATTTCAGGACAAACGTCGAAGAAGAGGAAGACGACAGAAACTTCCATGGCTCAGTCATCTCATGATAATTCAACTCGAATCTACTACTGAACGCTCATAACAAGAGAAATCTCGCTACATTTATATTATATTTCTGAAAGTGTGTAAATATATTTGTCTGAAGACGCTATAACTAGCGAACGAAAAGACCTATCAAGCTGAAATTGTTATTGAACATTCTATGACCGATTTCTCGATAAACGAATCTATGTGTTGACTGGGAAGAGCTTTCAACGAACAAGTTTGAGGGTGAGAGAAGATGCACGTGGATGCCCGCGCAACGTCAAATAATACAGCTAGTATATACTAGAGGAATAGCAAAGTCGCTGTTTTCTCTGATGATGAGGAGAAGAGGAAGTTAATGCCGCTATAGAAGAAACACAAAGATATTAGATACAGTACGAAGAAAATACTTCAGCCCATTTCAGAAGTACACACACGAATTTGCATTACGTCACAATCTCAGTCAATTCATTGATTGAAACAACTAACAAGTATTCTGTCGTATGACAAGTGCAGGTAAATATCATTAACTGAATTATGATAGTTGAATTATTTGTTAAATGGATATCATTTGAGGCATAATTACTGATATAGAGCAGCGATTGACCTAGTGGTGTGGGTGTCTGGTAAATGATCACGAGGATCACGATTCAAAACAAACTTATATAAAGCATACACAAATATGTGTATCGAGATAACTTAAAAAACCTAGTGCAGGGGAAAGCAACTTGTATTTATTCACCAACTCTATAAAGTGAGAATAGGCAGGAGGCTAACCATGGGGGCCACTCTTCCCCTTCTCTCCCCTCTCACCTCACTCTGTTTCATTTGACTCTGTCCCACAGTCACACCCTTGCACAACTTTCACACGCGCCCTCGTGGTAAAGCCCTTCCATTGCACTTTGGTTGGGCTAGCTTCTGAGGGTGCACAAACCTAGCATAGGTACATACAGATGCACACATGCATCCAAGCACTGGTTTATGCGTCCTGATATCGCCCAATTGACTACGGTCTGGGGTTGAAAATGGCGCGCTTCCGCCAGTAGAAACTAGTGAGGCAAACATCTAAGCAAAAAAAAAAAAAAAAAGTGAGAATAGGCGTGGTAACGTGTAAGTTTAATAAATGTCGTCATGTAAAGCCAGTGTGATTACTTTCAGTAGTTGGAATATGTAACATCAATGAATTGTATGAGTCGTCCACATATGACTTTACGTAATTTCTCATTCTCCCTCCTCCCTCCAATCACATTTCGTCACAAAACCCAGACCTTTATCAATGGGATGTTACAAATCCTTTAACGTCCCCCTTTCCCGCCCCTAGATACTTTTTTTAAGGACGAAAGGTAGATATAATTTAAATCGGGTGACGATACAGACAATATCAGATTTTAAGAAGCAACTCAATTTTAATATATCCAGCTTTTACGTGGACTACTTTTCTAGTTAAAAGTTTGTAAACATTAGCAAAAACAGACACAATGGCTTGTTAAATAATTAAACAGATCAACAATTCTTTCTAACGCTGAAGCTCTATAACCCAACTAGCAATTCTAGTGCACAAGATATGCCGTCAATGGAATTGTACAATATGATAAAAACCACATCGGTTTAACAATTAAAGGAGATCCGTCTTCTCGAACCCCTAGACTGCCTCACATTTCAATCCCTCCCACTTTTAAGTTTTTCGTATTTTCGTGGACCTTTTGTTGCGTACTCCATCAACAACATAAGCATTGTAGTAAGTAATACACACTTCTCTATTTGATATGTAATTAAATAAATGTAAACACTGATAAACATGTCATTATAAACTACTAGTGTCAAAAATAAAGAACAGAAGTCAAGAGTATTGATTGGACATCAACATTGAGAAAATAAAAACTATGATTCTAGGGCGAGCAGACAGGACATCACCTATACAAATAAGATACGGAATCTCGTATAAGACATGTGACATGTAATAACGGAAGAGGGCAGCTGTGAAAAATATATAAGAAAGAAGATAACTTTTGACAAGACAGTATTAAAAAACATGAAACATATTCTGACATTCACGCAGAGAAATCAGAATTTAGCAAACTGGTAACTACTCTTTGACGCGAAAACATGAACATTGAATAAACAGATGAAAAAAGAATAAAGGCATTCGAGATATGTTTTTATAAAAAATTGAACCATGTTTCGTTAACAGGAAAGAAAACAAATACGGAAGTACTGAAAAAAATGAGATGGCATGATGATATGACCGTCAGAAATCAAGGTAGGACAGGTACAATTTTGTGACCATATAACAAGGCATTGCACATTGGCAAAAACGTTGCTAGAGAAAAGGTGGAAGGTAATCTTCAAAGAGGCAGACAACGTTATAAGTCGTCAAATAGCATCAGTAGATGGACTGGAAAGAGTTTGTCAGATTGCAAGAAATAGAATATGCTGGAATTAATTTCAGCAGACATTCGCTGAGGAGATGATACCTGAACTGAATTGAATTGCACAAACCGAAAGCATGACCCCTCTTCCTCAGATGTATACCATAAATTAAACGCACCAAATTCGATCCTTGTTCTCAAAACGTCTTTGGTGTTGCTCAATCTGCTAACAATTTTTTTTAAAGACATCTTATTTTGTCATATATATAGTCAATCACACATTGAAGATACGATGAAAAACGCACATTTTATTTTAATGTACCATCGATAACGGTCTAAATGAAGAATAGCTGTTTATATTATGCAGTTCCAAGAACGCTGACTTCGCTAATTAGAAAAGGTCCAATGACAGCAACTGAGCTGACTTCAATTCAAGAGAAATATCAAATGTTAAATTGAGATTACACGTTACTAAGTGACGTCAGTTCAACTCAACGTTGACAGTTCGTGAAATATAGTTGTGAGAGTAATCCACAATCTAAATACTTATTTGACATATGTCCGCAACAAAAGATATGTCGGGTTTTCCCATTTGGAAACACCTAGAAAACTTATACTGAATGTTAATCCAGAGAACAAATTCACACACATTTTAAGGGTTTAAAATGAGAATATACCAATATATTTGGATTCTTTCTCTTTAAGGTTCTCATGGTCCCAAGACAAAATAAAATGCTTATTCAGTACACGACGAATAAATACATTTGTGTTTAGATTAGTAACTTTTATTGGAAGGGTAATTCTATCCAAATCCAGTTTTTCCAAGTCAGTCCAATCCACACATTCTCCAAATTAACATTTCGCGCTATCTCTAGCAGATAATCGCATTGGTGCTAGGAGCTGCGATGAAGCTTCACCGCTAATTGTTTGTGAAGAGATGAGTAACTGTGCATCGTTTCAAGAGAACCAAAGTAAATGTGGTTTATCTGTCTAATTCTGTTACTAAACACGTATTGAAAAGAAGGACAACACAGTTGACGGAAACTGTCCACAATTATTTTTGCTGAGTAGAATTGCATTTACATATGATATTTTGAACTCCGTCTGTTGCTAGTTCTGGAACTGTAATCTCTTGACATGTTTCAACAAAAAGGAAGAAATCTGTGATTTTTATAATCGCGCCGAAGTATGGAATTTGTGTTTTGGAACATAAAACTTCGCAATCTGATCCAAATATTATCATAATCGGACACGGATGTCTCAGCAATTTTGTATTTGCACACCATAGCGTGTCCCACAAGCTAACAATTTAATGGATTCATATACTCAGTAATTGTTGGATAACTGTCTGCTGTTTACTTTGACCCCTTTTCGTTAGCCAGTTTCCTATAAATTAAAAGTTTCTCATCTCTAGCACAATGTCAAATATCTTACCTCGTTCGTCTAAATTGCTCTGACAGTTGTCAAGAAGTAATATTAATTTTAAAACTAAGTTTTATCAATTTAAATTAGTTTACTGTTATATCATTGTTAAATGATTTCAATTTAGACAGCAATATTGAAATAAATCCTCTACCCTGGAGTTATCTAGTGTCGATGAAAACAGATAGAGGATGCTTATTGTCAATGTTCGTTGTTCTAAAATTACCTTTTAAGCACACTTCATACACTTATATTGATTATATGACGTTACACTACATTAATCTCCACTCCCCTTTTTGCAGCCCCTCCTCCCTCTATCGTCCCTCACCACACCTCGTCCCAATATTCTCAACCTCCACACCTCCTCTATTTTTCTGTCTCTCGCCCCTGTATTTTGTCCTACATAAAGGACTAATTGCTTGTTCAGAAGTTCCCAGCAATAACATTTGCTAACTTAAAATTTGTTACTTTTCGTTAATTTAAAATGTTGGAACTTGTTTATACCGTACATTACAAAAATCCGCCGCTTGTTGCTCTGGAAGGATTCATGCGCCAATAAAACTACGTGACGTGATATGGAATGGCCGAAAGGCTTGGATATCGGTGTCCTGGCTATTGGCGCGACGGTTCAAAAACGTTCATACGGTATCCTTGTTTTTATATCGCTGCTAACATAAAACAGGATGCGCACTACATCACGCCTGCAGTGGCTAGCGACTAATGTTCCCCAGCTCTACAAATCCTCGTTGTGGAATCCGGTAATGGGAATAAACACCTAATGACAGTATATTTGTTAAAATCAAACTGTTACTTGTTCTTGCTCGTATGTTTAGTCCTTCACAGGCATTAAATATATATTCATAAGAGCAGAAGGTTACTGTTTTCCCTCACTCACATACTATTTGTTTGCAAATAAGATTGACATGTTCTTCTATTAGAAAATAAAAGTGAAAGGTTACATTCAACAATGTAATTCATTCATTCAAAGGCGTCTCAGTCTTTGCAAACCACATGCGTGGCACCCTATGAGCAACCTCTTTGGGCGCAAGCCTGGGCGCTGAATATGGAGACCCTGGGCTGCCCAAACAGCAGGATCCCCCTCTCGGCCTCACTGGTGTAATCCAAAGGAATGCAAAGCATGACAATTTGGCACCAGCTCAGCTGCAGGAGCCTCCGGAATGAGTTCGCAATATTGAAACCATTCACCTTAGGTGCTACCACTCCAGATTTTCTGTCTGGGTTTACTCTCGTAGCCCTACCCTCTCCCAAGGTTTCCACAAGGCAGAGGAGTCGTTGCCCGCTAGTTACTCGAGTCATCCGATGATACTCTCATCGTCCAAAGACTAGCCACCACTCCTTGGGACTTGGGGTTTTTACATCAGAGCTCCTCCTCTCCTAGGCGAACTGCATGAACAGGCTAACGAGCTTCGTCTACCCTGGTTTAGAGTCAGAGTTTACCTTCTCTTAAATTGACTGCCAACCAAGGCTAATGAGCCTAATCTGCCCGCCCAGCTATATCACCGGGCACTCGGTCGCGCCCTACAGCAGGTTCTGTAAGAAACAGGGAGCCCTTCATGAAGGTGCTGCTGCGGACACAATAATGTAGGCGAGGCCATTGGCATGGAAACTCCTGAACAGCAAGCCAAACAGTGAATCCAGCGGCGATTTCTACACCTGGAAAGGAGAGGTTATAACAGACGCTTCACTTTCCTTTAACGAGCGGGACGTCCAGCCTAGACCTTGAGTGATGACTTAAACAAACTACGTATTTTGCTCATGTTGGGGTGTAAAGGGTTAACATTAACAAGTATCTTTATCATAGCCCAAAATGGGCCGAAAGACGCAGAAATCGTAGCATCGCTATAAACTACTACTGAACATCACAAAGCCCTTTTCAGGACGAGCGTCGAAAAGGAAAATAAAAATAAATTAACTTAACACGTTCGCCATTTGCATGCACCATCTATATATAACATTTGTACTTATAGTTTCTTGTACATTTCCTAACTGCGCACTTGCTCATGGTCACGTGTTAAGCATCCGATTCGTTGCTTCCTTTAAAACGGCTCAAGTCATTTATAACAACAAAACCAACATCTGTTTTCCATCATTTCCAATTATAATATACACAGACTAAATGCTAACTTAACTGAAAATTTGTCCCACTTTAACCGCGTCACTGTGTAGTTTTGCAGGCGGAATGGTCCTGTCAGAGATCGATAACACTGAGCCAGTGTTTGTCTGTCAGATCTTCTGGGAAGAAATAACCAGACCAAGATAACAACAATGTTAAATTATGAATACGCTTCCCCAAACATATTAACAATGTCGAGTTTTCCTGTTATTTGAGAATACAACAAATGCTGCAGGCAGTGTTACAGCACTAATGTTATTGTTCAACATGATTATTGTATAGCAAGTAGTCGCAGAAGGTCATACGGTGTGAGATATGTTTCAATTAAGCTCGCTGCTATTTCACTATCACAGGCAGAGCTAAAGCTAAGACATTGTGAAATTGGTAGGTAGGGCACGATATACTCGTATGCTGGTCCTTATATAGATAGCGGTGCGCATTGGCAGCCCAAAGAGAGCTCCTATCCATCAGCTATCCATAAGTATTCTACAGTGGCGGGATATCAGAACCTGGGTATCGTCAAGAAGAGAGATGTGACAGGTAGTAATCAATCGGAGAGTTGTGATGTAATGCCCTGGATTTCGTTAAAGAGAGAGATGACAGGAATTAAACATTGGGACGGGATCAAGATGCTGAGCAGCGCATGAGCTGCAGTGGTCAGCGACCCATAGCTGACTGCTAGCGTCAGGGCCAGTGAAACAGAGCTGCCAAGAACATTCTACACCTCCACACGGTGATCCTGGATAACAGACTGCAGCAGGGCAGACTGGCTAAGGAGAAGGGATCGAAGAGGGAATGCTAACCCGGTACTCAAACAGTGCTTGCTGAAGTCGGATGTGTTGGACCGAAAGGTGCAAATATCGCAGTCAAGCTGTAAACTACAACACAACGCATTCCGTTCTCTGGACTACATTCTGCTACTTAAGCCTTTTTAGGGCTTGTTAGCGGGAGATTGAGAACGAACGAAGCCAAGCCAAGCCAAGCCAAGCCAAGCCAAGCCAAGCCAAGCCAAGCCAAGCCAAGCCAAACCAAGCCAAGCCAAGCCAAGCCAAGCCAAACATTGGAACAGTTGTAAAATCAGTTCTAGTATTCGTCAAATAGAGAAATGACATGTATTAAACAGGCAGAGAGGGGACGGCGTGGCCTAGTGGTTAAGTGACACGGCTCACAACCAGAAGGTGCTGGGTTCGATCCCCATCACAGCACCGGCCGTTACCCCGGGGAAGCAAACCCTTAGAAAATGCAGGAGGAAGCAGACCCTTACATAAAATGCATGCTGAAGTCGGATGCACTGGGCCGACAGGCGCAAAATAAAAACGCAGTGCAACGCACACCGCCTTGGGGATTAGATAAATAAGGCGAACGCAAAAAAAACAACAACAAAAAAACAAAAAAAAAACAGGCAGAGATTTGAGGTCATGCCACAGTTGTTGTCCATGTAATATTTGTTTGATGGCAGAGCAGACCATAGTTGTCGTCTACCAGAGAGATGATATATATTCATTATTGGGAGGTGTTTGATGCCCAGATCTGGTAATTGTTCACTAGAGATGATATGACAAATATTAAATAGAGGAAGATGTTTGATGTCCAGCTCTGGTTATTGTCCACTAGAGATATGACATGTATTAAATAGAGGAAGATGTTTGATGTCAGATTGTGGTTATTGTCATCCAGAGAGATGACATGTATTCAAAAGTGGGAGATGTTTCATGATCGATTGTCTGTCTTGTTGTTGTTGTTGTTCTTCTTCTTCTCTACATTCCCATGCAAGAAGAACTAGACCCTCTTGCATTTATGTATTACAAAAATGTTAATTGTTTCAAGAGCTGTCTTTCAGGTCCAGAAGGGCACTTCCTACTCAACAGCATGTTTTTGTGTGAATTTTTTCTAGTGTGAATGGTTTCTTATGCGAATGGCATTTGTGTGAATGTCTTTTGTTTGAATGTTTTCTTTGATGATCTGTAGGGTGTTCAATACTGTGAATGGAGTTTTTTTTTTACTTTACACACGCAAGGTTCCACTGTTAGTCACATTTTACGGCATTCTCTCAGCGTAGCAGTGACCATATCCTCTCATCCCGGTTACAAAGAACGAATGCAATCTGCCAGGTATAGCGTCTAAGAGGTATACATGCATTTACGATGGAGGTGAACGGTATTCTGCAATGAGAGTTTTGCTATCAAGGTTATTGTTCAAGTGGTAGATGAAAAGACAGTGTTAAATTAGTGTTCATAACAATTGAAACTACAGACATAGACGAACAGTTAGACACATCAAAATATTAACTGTACACATCTTGACACAGTAATACAAATTAGGCTTGACTACATTAAAACAAAATTAGCCAAATTATCAAGTCTGGATTACATATTTCTAACAGCAGTTAAATACATTCAACAGCGAACTCGACAAAGCGTTCCGATTAACTGTCAACGCAGAGACAACACTTCAGATATTATATGGAGGCGATATATGATGGGCGAACAAACAATCAACAACAACCGGGAATCCAAAAAGATGAGATTTTACAGAAGAATGTTGTGAGTCGTATGGACAACTGAAAAGGTAAATTAGCGTGTCGTATGATAGGTTAACATATATAGGAAACATATTACATAATTAAAAATAGAACACTCATTTGGGGGTTGTCTTTGAGAACAGAGACAGGAGAATAGGATGCGACAACATGCATCATTCCTAGAAAAAGATCTATGTGAATGAAAAAGATCTATGTGAATGAAAAAGATCTATGTGAATGAAAAAGATCTATGTGAATGTGCAGGAAAATATGGGCTGGTTCTCTTCTGCGTGTGGCAATTTTGGCTTGACTGTTAGCATAAAGAAAACAGATCCCGTAGCTCCAAGCTCCAAGTAGTTAAAGTTAGGGGGTAGAATTCGAACGATAGAAAAGTTAATCTAACTCGGAAGCACGTTGTCAAGATCAGTGATTATTGCCGATGAGCTGGTTAATGATAAAGCAAAGGCCAGAGCCAGTCTACGGTGTTGTCGTTCTCTCTACCGTCATGTTGACGTGTGGAAGCTGGACAGTCTAGGCTGGTGACGTCAGGAGGCGAAATCACTTTACAATGTCTTGCCTGAGATGCACATTACATGTTCGCTGGCAAGACCGTATCACTAAACATGAAGTCTAATCTAGAGCCAATATGCATGTCAATCATGTACTTTTGGGAAAAGCCCAACGGAGATGTCCCCTTACTGGAATGCAAATCGAAATGCCCCAAAAGAGATTTCTGTATAGCAAGCTGAGTGAAGGATCACGGGGAAGTCCACAATAAAAAAAACAAACAAAAAACAAAAAACATCCAAGGAAAGTCTGAAGGAATCGCTTAAGTGTTGTTAAATAGGCATTACCATCTGGGAAAACCTGGCACAAAATCGTTCAGCCTGGAGAGGTATGAATAATTTAACTTAACTTAACGTCTTTATATTAGTTTAGAAGACTCTGTAGAGTCTGTATACAAACAGTTTCTTTTACATTCACTTGATCTAAAAATACCTATGCGCCTGCAATCTATATTTGAATGCATTAATTGACACTTCCTCCACTATTTTCTGTGGCAATGCATTCGAAGCATTCACCACTCTCTTACTAAACAAATATTTCCTGGTATCTAATCTGGACCTTTCTTTAATTCATTTGTGGTTGTTCTTTCTTGTTCTTGTAGGCAGTTGCATTAAAAAAAAAAAAAACTTGTTATAGTCTAATTTATCATTTCCATTGATCATCTTATAAACTTGTATTAAATCACATCGTAACTGTAATTCTGGACTTCTACTATCAGTTTTGTCGTTTTCTTTGTATCCTTTCAGCATGTTTATAAGGACTTCACACTTGTGCATAGTACACCAATCTAGGTCTAACTAATGCTTTTTACAGTTTGACTATCACTTCCATAAGGACGTTGTAATCAGCGAGGAAGTCTTTTCAGCAATCAGCAGTCAGCACAGGATAATATAAATATATGATACAAACTGTTTACCAGTCAGGCCATTGAACTTTCCGCGATCTTATCTGTTTGATCAGTCACAAGCGCACTACAGTCTCCAGGATGTAGTACTACTAGTATCATATGGGATTATGTTGACAGTCCTAATTGACGACATTGTACAATATATACACAACCTCACAAACCCACACCACCATTCTCTGTCAGCAGCCGCTGCCCGTGCCTCTTCTGGTCGGAGATTTATCCATTCTTCTAAATTGTCTTCCCACCTCTTTTTGGAATTTCCTTTTGTCGTCTGCCTTGCACCTTTCCGTGGAGGATTTTATTGACAAGACCATTTGATCTCGATATGTGACCGTACCAAGCGAGTTTTCTTCTTTTGACAGTTGCCAAGAGGTCTGCAAAAGAGCCTATTGCTGATGTAATTTTATCTCGTATTTCCTCCGTTGTAACTCGATCTTTGTACGTGACGTTTAAAAGTCTTTGGAAACATCTCATCTCCAAGGCATGTATCCTTTGCTGAAGGTGAGTTGTAACTGTCTATGACTCACAAGCATAGAGAAATATTGACAGGACCAATGTAACCATTAATCTGATTTTCGTGCATAGTGCTAACCGTATACCTTGCCAGATTTTGTTAAGCCGTGCAAGCGACGCTATTGTATGTGCTATTTTGGCCAACACCTAATTTAATCCTTCATCACCACTGAAAATCGAACCCAGATATTTAAAATGATCAACCACTTCGAGTTCCTGACCATTAGCTTTTACCCTGCTGTTGAAGCGCTAGGCGTTGTTGGTCATTAATTTAGTCTTTCCAGCGTTTATCTCCATACCAATCAAAAGCTGTTTCTTCGAGCCTTCTGACCCATTCCTGGAGTTCTGCTTCTAAACCCACCCACCCATCGATGTCATCTGCAAAACGAAGGTTGGTAATCCTTCGGCCCTTACCTTGACAGTACCAACGTGACCTCCATGGGCCTCACTCATAATTTCTTCAAGGAATACAACCCTGTCTCACACCAACTGATGTGCGAAACCAGTCCCATCGCCTCCCATTCACAAGAACTGCGCTGGACGCCTTGTCATACAGGTGTTCTAGAACCTTTATAATATTTCCGTTGATTGTATACATCCTCATGGTTGCCCATAGCGCTTTATGCCATAGCCTATCAAACGCCTTCTTAAAATCAACGAACACATGATACAGTTTTTGCTGATGTTCTAGATATTTCTCGCCTTGCAGCCTTAAATTAAATAACTGTTATGTAGTGCTTCTTCCCTGTCTGAACCCTGCCTGCTCCTCAGCAATGATTTTCTCTGCTTGGGGTTTAAATCGGTCGAGGATTAATCTAAGCATGATCTTGCTAGAGTGGCTAATGGGGCTTATTGTTTTGTAATTTTTGCACAGCTTTAGGTAACGGTACAGCCATTAATTTTGTCCATAAGTCCGGCCGTGTCCTGTCTCCCATATGTTGTTGGAGAAGTGTGTCAGGTCTTCCACCACTACCTCCATACCTACATGTAAGAGTTCTGATGGTATATTGTCCACGCCGGCCGCCTTCTCCCTTCGCAATGTCTTTACCGCTGCAGCTACCTCTTCCTTCGTTATCAGTTGGTTATCCTCTATAGTTGTTTGTGTTGGGCCATCACTTCATGCAATCAATGGCAAGATTGGCGATGTGATTACTGTGGACAAAGATTTACGACGACACCACACAGCAACAAAAAAATAAAGACTTGATAATCATTGACGAAGAAAGAGAGACAGAACCCATACTGGACGAGGTACATGAAGGAAAGGCCATAATTTTGTAACTAGTTCTGTCAGAACTATTTTTTAAATAAAAGCAGTCTCTTCATTAAACTTGCATTTTCTTAATTATTTCTCAAGGAAGACAAACATGTTATTTATCAAATTGAAGAAAAATGAATATGCAGTAAGAATTTGAAGGTGTTGTAGAATTTCATAAAATATTACAAGTAATTGTTAATAATTATATCGTCCATTTTTTAAATGAAAACTTTATTTAACACACACAAATATCACAAATCCATGTATGACCACTGAAACATAATGCAGATTGGTCTAGTGTACTTCAGAATAGCAGTAATCTACCTATGAATAATATCTATAAGAAAATAATTTTTTTGTAGCAGTCAAATGGAGTTGTTGTGTCACTGAATTGCAGGTCTCCATTCACTCGACATAGTCGACCATATGTTTGCAACAATCTGAATTAATTCTGGGTCTCAGTCAGTCAGAGGTGATGCAATTTGGTACTGAAACCCATTCACTACCATGTTTTCTAGAATTTGCTTAAGAAATATTGCATCTTCGTTTTTCTGTTGATGGTGCAGTCAAACGTCTTTTAGCAGCACTAGCTCTTGGCTGTGACAACGCCGCCTAAATTTTAGCATCAGATTCAGTAGGTTGAATAATATTCTATTCTATGTCAAACTCCCATTCAACATCAGAAAATGTGAATCCTCGTCACTAAATTCATATAGAGTACACAACTCCCTAGCTTTTTCTACAAATAAAAACAACCTACTACTAGACAATTTTGAAGTGCTAGGTTCGCTACACATTTTTGTAATAAACTGACGAAAGATGGCAAATGTTTTCCTACTTTGAATGGCCACACAAAGCACGTTGCTGCTTTTACAATTGAAACGCAAATATAAGAGTTACTTCCCCTATCATTTGATGTCAATTACAATTTAGAAACACAAAAAAAAACAAAAAACAAAACAAAACGAAAACAATCAAATTTTGTTCAATGGGTTGTTAACGATTTAAGCGTTTTTCTGGCATCAAGTGGACGCCAGGAAGAACTTTGACAGCGTTCTTTTGGCCTTTAAGAGTTAAATCGATGAAAATAAGGAAAGACTCCAGGATGCGACAACATAACATCAGAACTAATACAGACAGGAGGAGACGCAAGCATAAACATATACCACGCACCGTGCAAAAAGATTTGATACAGCTCAGAATGACCATCAGACTGGATGATATCAGTCTATATTCACATTCCAAAGAAAGGAAACCTAAAATTGAGTATTAACTGCAGCACCAGCGCCCTGATAAGCCATGCCAGCAAGATATTATTACGTATAATGATGTAAAATATGAAAGTAAAATATGAAATACATGCAACGCAGACAGGTTTCAAACAAAGTAGAGGCACATGAGATTACATCTTCAATTTGAGAAACATCTTTGAAAATGCAGAGAAAACAATGCTGACATACATGCGTGGATCATAGATTACACCAATGCGTTTAACTATGTACAAAATCAGCAACTCTGACAAATAATGAAAGACATGGCAACACATCTGATATATCTAATAGAAACACTATACAGTGGTCAACAAGGTACCGTCAGAATTAACGTAGGCACCTCGAATTGGTTTGAGATCCACAAAGGTGTTAAACAAGGCTGCATCATCTCCCTCTACATATTCAACATATACGCGGAAAAGGTAAAAACAGACGAAAACTATTTGAAATTCGACCCATTCTAAATTGGAGGGATTTAAATTCCAGAACTAAGATATGCAGATGAGACAGTTACGCTCTCAAACAACGCTGAGGACCTAGTACAACTGCTTACTCCCGCTTAGAAGCACAGTGAAGATCAGAATCTTTTCCTGAATACTAAAACAAACTAAAGATAATGTTCATTTGCACACACAGACCCCAATCCAGGACCACTATTGGTAATGAAGTAATTGCACACGTGGCTTACTTTGAATACATTGGTTCTATGATAACAAACGATGAGGACTGTGAAACGGAAATAAGGTGACGATTGTCCATAGCCATGCAGAAACTGAATATTATGCAAAATGTGTTGAACAATACTAACAAACAAATACATTTGAAGATCCACAGAAAATGCGTCGTCCCTGTGGCGATGTGGGGATGCGAGACAAGGATCATAACACAAATATTAAGAAAGAGGATCGGGGCCTTCGAGACAAAATGCTACATAAGAATCCTAAATAAACCTTGGGTAAAGAACATAACAAATAAAGCCATCCTGCAAGATCTGAATGTCGAAGAGAACTGGCTTAGAAACTGAGGTTTTTCGGCCACATCAAGCGCCATGACAGACGGGAAAAAACAGTTCTGGAGGGCATTGTTCCAGGAAGACGAGGCAGAGGCTGGCCAAGACGTATATGGACATGAACATGGAGCAGGCGAGTAGACTGACTGCTGACCGGGATTCCTATCGAATGGCTGTGATAAGAGCGACGCTCTGCCAAGGACATGCTACATGATGATGATGCTGATGATATGTATGCATGCATGTATGTAAGAATTTATGTGCGTGTGTGTGTGTATGTGTGCGAGCGCGCTGTGATGTGTTCACCTGTTCAATCGGTACTACATGTTCGAGGCATATTGGACTAATTAATTTAGCTACCATCAACAAGTTGCATCTCAGAGGGTTTCTACCAAGTTTAGAAAAAATGACTAATCTGGTCATAAAACAGCGTTTATGGAGCATTTGTTTTAGTTTTCAAGCAGTTGATAAGTTACTCCGATTTTATTATATTGTGCCCAAGTGTATATTTGCTGGATTACTAAATATAATACGACCCTTATCCACGTATTTTGAGTATACAACGCTGTTTTGCAAGTTAACTGTTATATTTGAAGTTCTCTACGAGCAAACGATGGCGTAAAACCTGCATCCTGGACTATCTTTAGTGATCTTTACTGTGTTAGACATACCGTACCAGATGTATCGCGTGATTAACATAGAACGAAGACTCTTACATTCGGCAAGTGGAACCTGCACACATTTCTGGACAGCGCCAAGGCCGCTGGACGCGAAGGGCGGATGGCACTAGTCATCAGAAAACTGACACTCTACAATGTGGTTGTGGTTGCTATTAGTGAAACACGATTACCCAGAGAGGACTAGATCATATAGGTTATGGGCGTCTACACGTTCATATGAAGTGGGCGTGACAGCAGAGAAACGCGAAGGCTTTGTGTGGGATTCGCCATCAGATTTCATCTGGTCCGTGAGCTAATGACTTTCCAACCTCTACTAAGGGCTACATTGAACATTGCCTATATCCCATAAATGAGCTTTTATGAAGAATGCTGTCCATCGTACCCCTCCTGGGTACTTTGGTCATGCCACTCGCAGGAACCGTGACTGGTTTAATGAGAACGATGGGTTTAATTAAGATTGTTGGATGAAAAACATCGTTTGTTAGGGGTCCAGCAAGATAATACCTACTCATGTTACAAAAAGGTCACCTTTCACCAATATTCACAGGTTTACCCAGAACCAGCTCAAGGCTGTGCAGAATGTGTAGCCTAACAGCAAAGCAGATAAAATCCAGCAAGTTTTTGTTGTGGAACATGGCATAGTCACAGAACATCTGTTGAAAACGCCGAATAGCTTCCACTTTGGCAATATTTGATGTAACACCACTGCTCAATTCATTTCGCGATTTCGAAGTAAATAAAACGCCGACGGGTACTCAATACACTCAAAACTGAAAATCTAACTGCCAGCTACTGACGCAATTTGCGGGCGAGAAAAAAATGCACGCATGCGCATGAAGGTTCCCTATACCTCCACCCATGCTTGATTTGTTTCCGCGGAGAACAAATAAAGGTCGGATACCTTTTGAACACACCTCGTATGTAAATTATATATACACACACAACATATTTATCAAATTTTATGTCAAGCAAATCGGAAAAAAATTATAAAAAATGGTTTTCTATTGAAAACTATTAAACCGATAGCAAAAATATCACTCCTATGTTGGGCAAATGACGTCAAATTTAAGTATGGACAATTTCAAAGACCTCAGTGTTGAATCACATTAATTCTAACATTAGGTTTGAAACAAAACTCATGTCCGCCATATTTATGTATGTCGGTCTTCAAGAGTGTGTTCAAGTAGCCATTACGACAGGTTTACAGCATCTGATCAAACCTGCTGTTAACCATTTACATTGTACCCAATATCTATCTATCTATCTATCTATCTATCTATCTATCTATCTATCTATCTATCTATCTATCTATCTATCTATCTATCTATCTATCTATCTATCTATCTATCTATCTATCTATCTATCTATCTATCTATCTATCTATCTATCTATCTATCTATCTATCCATCCATCCATCCATCCATCCATCCATCCATCCATCCATCCATCCATCCATCCATCCATCTATCTATCTATCTATCTATCTATCTATCTATCTATCTATCTATCTATCTATCTATCTATCTATCTATCTATCTATATATCTATCTATCTATCTATCTATCTATCTATCTATCTATCTATCTATCTATCTATCTATCTATCTATCTATCTATCTATCTATCTATCTATCTGTCTGTCTGTCTGTCTGTCTGTCTGTCTGTCTGTCTGTCTGTCTGTCTATCTATCTATCTATCTATCTTTTTATCTGCCTGCCTGTCTATCTGTCTATCTTTGCGCGCCCAATACGGCGCATAAGGCAGAAACAAATGATCGCCAGTTGGAACCGTGTGACACCACTTAGATCTTGTATTGTGCTATGGCCCATAGTTGAGCCCTCTTGGATGATTGATTTAGTATTGACTTTTAAATAAAGGGAGATGTACGTTGCATTCCACAGATACGTCATCTCTTCTAAGATTAGTGATTTGATGATATCATCACAGGTGGGGAAATGTGAGCTTGGAATATTTCCAGCAAGTGGCCACACACTTTTTAGGAAACAATAAGGCTGACAATTACCAGGAGCTTGTAGAAACCCATCTGCAGCCCTATAAAAGACTAAGGTGCAACACGACCTTGATATGACAGTTTGTACACTCTCATGCGGAAGTCTTCCCTGGTAACTGCAGTGCTGTCAGTGACGACGACGACGAGGAACGATTTATTCAGGATATTACTACCTTGAAAAAGATACCAAGGAAAACGGAATGTAGAAATGCTAGCAGAATATTGCTAGCCCCTTGTGAGTGATGCTACAGACACGCATTTCAAGCGACAGACAACAAGACTTCGCTGTGAATCATTTCCACTATGGGAATTAGTATTGTGTAAATCTTGTATAGGTAGATGATATACGGAGAACAAAAACTAGAGCTTATCTGCGTATGCGTGTGTTTGTGCGGGCGCACGTATAGGGGAGGGGAGAGGGTTGGGGCGGGTGCATACATATATTAATATATGAAAACCTGATGACCAATCTCCAACGAACTCTATCCAGGGCTACAGAGGTACCAGTGGCTAATAAGTTTTTCTATTAACGAGTCGTGGATGTTAGGGACGAGAGAAAGGAGTATTACAAACGTATTGCATGTCGACACCGCGATATGTTTCAGTATGTTAAAAAGTTAAAAGATAATTAATGACCGAAATCAAAGTTAGATAGTTAAGATATTTTAGTGAAAGGACATGACCAAACTAAGGGTAGGGTGGAATACAATTTTCCAAGAGGCAGGCAACGGTATTATAAGTGGATGGATAACATCTATAAATGGATGGAAAAAAGCATGTCAGATTGTACTACCACGGCAAGAGATAAAGCACACTGGAGATCATTGCAGCCGTCCTTCGATTTGGAGATAGTGCTTTATACTTTAGCATTCAAGTCACCCATCACTACAGCAGGATCATATTTTGGGATGTCGGTGATGACGTACATAAGTAGTTCATATAGATGATCTTCGTGGATAGCGTTACTGTCATGGTTCAGGCAAGTAGTTCATAAAGATGATCTTCGTGGATAGCGTTACTGTCATGGTTCCGGTAAGTAGTTCAAATAGATGATCTTCGTGGATAGCGTTACTGTCATGGTTCAGGTAAGTAGTTCATATAGATGATCTTTGTGGATAGCGTTACTGTCATGGTTCAGGCAAACGCTCTACAATGGTGAGTTTGAACAATTTTGTTTGATATCGGGCGGTTAAAGATTATGTAAAAATGGGCTAGACATTATCCCGAGACAAATTCAAATACATTCCTAAATGTAACCCAGTGTACACCAAGTTGGCATTCAAAATATGAAAACAATTTCAAATTTAGTTAAATATAATTTCATATTAAGTATCCGGGAGTTCACCAGTTGAAATCCATTGATTATTCTTGATATAACATTTTGTATAGGTTTTTCGATGACGTCTTTAGATTGAAATAGATTTGTGAGGTGTCCATAAAAAAGCGAGGAAAAATGTGATCTGATTTGTCTATAATATTATTGGACACAATAGATTGTACCTGATTTGTTTAGAACATTATTGGACACAAGAGATTGTAGGTGTCAGGTGATTTGTATAGAACATTATTGGATACAGTAGATTGTATGTGATATGTGTAGAACATTATTGGATATAGTAGATTGTATGCGATATATGTAGAACATTATTAAACACAGTAGATCTGCTGCAGCTGACTTTGGAGCCATTTTGTTTGGGTGTACATTTTTTTCTTGTTCTTTGTGTTTCATAAGTCGGATGCGGGGAAATGTATTTTTGCATTGCATTTTAGTACATTCTACTACAGCAGCATTTTATAGTCGCTTCTCTGTTTCATGAATCTGACCACAACCAAGTTTGGTTTGTGAGCTGTGCAGCTAACCACTCGGTTGCGCCGACCTCTGGATATGTGTTTGAAGCCACTAAGTCTAGTTTTTAACTTTGCTTCGAGCAATGTCTAAATACACCATATCAACGAGTATTACATGTGTATATATTTATATATATGTACGTGTGCACGGTGTGTGCGCGCGCGTGTGTGTGTGTATGTGCGTGTGTGTGCATATGCGTATGTATGTGTGTATGTATGTATACCGATTTCAGTCGAGGGAACAAGAAAATATCAGCCGGTGTCAGGTCGGGAGAATATGGAGGATGTTCCAAGGTAAATCACATTGTGCTTTGCGAGGTACTGCGTCACCAGGAGGGATCAATGTGCTGGCGCATTGTCATGCAGCATAATCCAACTGTTTGTTCTCCATTTTTCTGGTCGTTTTTTTCTGATTACATCTCTTAGACGGCGGAGGATATCAACGTACACTTCCTTGTTAACCTTTCGGCCTATCGGAATGAAAACCTGGTAGACAATACTCTGGGAATAATAAAAAAAACTTCCAACATAACTTTTCCTTTACTCTTGTCCAATAAAAATGTATGTGTCCAAGGAAATGTGAAAGATTTCCATTCAGAGGACTGACGTTTTGTCTGAGGATCGTACAAAAACACCAGGTCTCATCTCCTGTTGTTGAGAAATTGCTTTCTTGCTCAGCCATTGTGATTAGGTTTCCTGCCATGGTCAATCTCGTTTCTTTCTGTTTAGGAGATAACATTTTGTGAACAATGTGTTTACAAAAACGGTGCATGTGTAGTTCATTGTGGAGAATACTTCCAACTGAAATTTTAACTTCTGGGGCTATTTTCTCGACACTAACTCTTGTTTCAGCACTCACAACTTTTCGAACATGCTCAATGTTTTCATTGTTGATCGAGGTTGACGGTCGCCCACTAAGTACATCATCATCGACACTAACACGACCTTCAAAGAAAACGCATGTGCTACTCAAATACTTGCCATTTCTTTATTGCGTTATCACCATTTGATTTATTAAGCAATGTTTGTGTCTCTGAGGGTGACTTCTCAATCAAACCACATAATTTGGCATTTGTACGTTGTTCAATCAAGGACATTTTCAATTCCGACAATGCAACGAGCACAACACACAAACAAAATTCAGTTACTTTTGTTCGAGAGTATATGTGAAGTTTACGTCTGCCATGTCATATTGTCAAGGTCACTATCAACTTGTAAATATATATTCTCCATAATATCATCTTTCTTTCAAACACGAGTCGACTATTCCGGGAACTTTTTGATTTGTGTAGCTACCTCGTGTGTTATATATATATGTATATTTCTGATCCATGTGAGAAAACGAGTTATTTACTTATGCTTTTGGCCTGCGTGAGTGTGTTGATGTGTGTAATGACAGGAGCTGGCAAGGCGGTACAGTTGCCTTTAACGATATGCTTTCATTTTGGCAGGGAGCCTAATCTCTAGTCTCTCTCACACATAACCCTCATGAAAACCACAAAGACAATATATATATATATATATATATATATATATATATATATATATATATATATATATATATATATATATATATATATAAACCACGTGTAGTAGTAAATGTGGTTCATAAGGAGTAATACATCTCAGACAAGGTGGGTAGTAGATCTGAGACATTGTAATACATCGCAGAGTGGATAGCAGATCTGAGAAATAGTGATATATCGCAGAGTGGATAGCAGATCTGAGAAATAGTGATATATCGCAGAATGGATAGCAGATCTGAGAAATAGTGATACATCTCATACATTGTAGGTAGCAGATCTGAGACATAGTAATACATTTCAGACAGTGGGCAGCAAATCTGAGCCATTGTGACACATTTGATTTAAAGGAAATATCAAATGTCATGTCATATGATACTTTTGAGAAGTCATTCATAAAATACATCGAACGGAAACTTTATTGTACTTGAAATGGGAGAAATAAAACAACACAGAGTAGCGAGAGAGAGAGAGAGAGAGAGAGAGAGAGAGAGAGAGAGAGTAGGATAGAGCGAGGGAGATTGCGAGAGAAAGAGGGCGTGGGGTGGAAAGAGAGGGAAAGCAAGAGGGAAAGAGAGGAAGAGAGGGGGAGGGAGGGAAATGGACAGAGGGATATAATCATGGACAGATAGAAAGAGAGAAAGAGAGAGAAAGAGAGAGAAAGAGAGGTGTGAGTGGGAGAACTAAATAAGACAGGGAAATTATGAGCTATGAAGCTCAATAGCGAATAGGATTATTTTATTGAAATAGGTGAGAGGGAAAGCGAGAAGGAAAGAGAGAGGATGAGACAGAGACATAGTGATAGAGAACTAAATGAGACAGAGACATAGTGATAGAGAACTAAATGAGACAGAGACATAGTGATAGAGAACTAAATGAGACAGAGACATAGTGATAGAGAACTAAATGAGACAGAGACATAGTGATAGAGAACTAAATGAGACAGAGACATAGTGATAGAGAACTAAATGAGACAGAGACATATTGATAGAGAACTAAATGAGACAGAGACATAGTGATAGAGAACCAAATGAGACAGAGACATAGTGATAGAGAACTAAATGAGACAGAGACATAGTGATAGAGAACTAAATGAGACAGAGACATAGTGATAGAGAACTAAATGAGACAGAGACATAGTGATAGAGAACTAAATGAGACAGATAAATTATAACAGTTTGAAGCTCAGTATTGAAAAGCATCATTTTATTAAATTTATGTTTTGGTAACTTCCTAAAAATATTATCGCGTAGCTGATAACATGTTTTGTGATGAGTCACACCAAATTGTGAATACGTACTGGATATTCATACAATGCGTAAGACGTGTTACAGCATAAGACGTTTCGACAGTCGTTTAGCAATGGCGAATGTTACCACGTGCATCCACAGCATTTAAGACCACACGCATCAAATAACAAATCAAACGGCAGGTAATAGTCCGTGTTTATTTACATCACTAAAACCAACAAAACAGAACAATCATAAATTATATTATTCCAAACGAACATACACGATATTATTAATAGCTTCGCGGTGGTTGTAAGCATAAACTTTTGAATATTGTATCCAAATAATACTATCAGTTCTAGCCGCACCCTCCCCTTCCCTTATTTGCACCCTCAACACACTCTCAAAAACTCGTCTTCATGATCATATTCTGTTCCATTCACTCACACTCAGATACCCTCAGACGGGTGATCTTTACATTATACATTCAAATACCTTCAGGCAGGTGATCTTGAAATTATACATTTAATCCATTCAACGTATACTCACATGTGATCACACATTCAATCGATCTGCGTGTACACACTCTGGAACATAAATCGTTCTCTCGGTGTCCTTCACACACCACACATACATCCAGTTCTCTCCTAGTCACAGGGCGCCCAACACACACCTTATATAGCAACTGGCCAAGACTCAAAGGCGTATGCTGGTTCAGTCAAACCTGTCCTCCATTCTATCTCTCTAACATTCGTAAAACAGCCTATAAATCGCTCTTCTATAAAGTCGGCGAACTAATCAGACACATAGCTAGTTTCTCAGTCTCTCTCTCTTTATGGCTAGCTTCCTGAGTTAAACTTTGTTTAGTATTATATAGTCTCAAGCAGTATCAGAGAGCTATCCAGTGGTCCTCTGTGGGATGTCTGGCCCAGCTATTCTCTAGTTTGGATCTAACTCCATTTACTTGTTATTGGCACGAATCACTCTGAATTCCTGTCACTCAAAATGTCGCAGCAAGCCCTGCTGGCCTCTGTTTGTCACTAATCTCCCAACACCCACAACACCTCATTCGGAACGCCAGAGTGATCAACTCATAACCCCTACATGTACTAGACGCATTCTTTTTCTCAACCCCCCCAGTTTGCTATTGTTGACTTAGTGTCGAGACGGTGAGTGACCTTGACACACATTCAGGTACCTTTTTTTCTCAGAGTCGCCAACCCCGTCACCTCTGCCCTAAACGGTCATGCTCCGGCTGGAACTGTTACATTTGATATGGACCGTCATAATTTACTTCCAAGCCATAATATCAGCTAATGCATTACCATGAACCCCACGTAGACAAGGACAGACGATCTACATAAGTATCTGAATGTTTGAATCCTCAATATTCACTTATCCCTCACGACGTAACTTTCCTTTATAGTAATGACTTGTCTTAGTGTCTTCACATTTTATAGAGCTAATCTTGCTAACAAAATAAGTTATATGATTGTGAAGGGCGAATACAGTTAGTACTGTTATCATTGGGAAGTATATATTTAGAACTGGTAGATAGTAATGTTGTCGTTATGAATGAGAATTACAGATACCGAACCGGAGTTAGTAATGTTATCGTTGAGAATGAGTACACATATATAACTATATTTAATAATGTTATTATTGTGAAGTACAGCTATAGAGCTATATTAACTAAATCATGCATGTAGAACTACATTCACTAGTTATCTTTGCGAAACATGTGTATAAAACTATATTTACTAATGTTATCGTTATGAGACATTAACGTAGAACTAGAGTTAATGATGTTATACATTTTATCACTAAAATCAGTAGACAGCTTGAAATATATAAACAGTTATACGAAATAAGCTATGATGAATTAATTTAACTATAAAATACTTAATCTGCATATGTAGTAATAAGTAGCAGTAACTTATTATTTGACTTTCTTCCTGTCACTTTTCTAGACACGTTCTGCCACATTCCATGAACACCATCTTTGCGCATATTTGTCAAAATTGTATTCGGAGGAAAGTTCAAATGAAACCGGACCTACCTGCACTTAGTGAACATACCCACGATGCGCATAATGACGTCAATTCTGGTGTAAACAGCACATACCAACCTTCAAGTTTCCAAAATGTAATTATCCTCTGATCATAGTTTTCTCAGCATATCATTGGAAACACGGCAGGTGTTATACGGAATCCGTCCAGAGTTGATCAGCGAGCGGTGATTCGGTTTCTAACAGCTGAAGGATGTCGATAAGTTGACATTCAACGCAGAATTCAGGCAGTGTATGGTGACTCGAACTGTTGCATCAATTTGGCGATGGCATTTTCTGACGCTGTCTTATAATAATATGCGCCTGGCCTGGTCTCGGAAGATCTTTCGTTAACTCACGTCATTATTTAAACATCGTTGTCTAGTTCTTCACTGTTGTCTTCGACACACGTTTGTCATCATGCACTATCTGCATTCTGCGATGAATGGTCGACATCCTTCAACTGTAAAAACCGAATCATCGCTCGCTGATCAACTCTGGACAGATTCCGTTTCACACCCGCCATTTTTTCAACGGCTTGTCGAGGAAACTATGAGTCGGATGATAATTGAATTTTGCAAACTTGACGGTTGGTATGTGCTATTTACACCAGAAGTTACGTCATCAAGCGCATCGTACATATGCTTACTTTGTGCAGTTAGGTCCAGTTTCATTTGAACACGCTTCGTATAAATGGTAAATTCATAACACTGAAATAAAACAACAAATTCAGTTTCCTGCTATTGTGTTGAATATGACACACACACTGCTTTATCATTAGCCGAGCTAAGAAACGTATTAGATTCTAGTAACATGGTCTGCATCTGAGTGAGTGATAAAGAGTCAATCAAATATTACCGAGTCAGTGTGTATGCAGAAACTATTATTCGCGGTGGGGTTGTGTATCCTGGGAAAAAAACATGAACAAAAACTTGTAAAAGTTGATTAAGGTTGAGTTTAATTAAAATTTAAAAAATGGGTATGGTCAGATACCGCACCGAGACGAGAACACAAACAAAACCTACGTTACGACCAATAGGCCTTCATCAGGGACAACAATACTGAACTAACAAATCAACATATAAGAAAAAAATGGTCACTCATCTGTTTCTGATAGTAGACCCAGTCTGTGTATCCTTATAACCTCCCATAGATAGCTACAGAAACCACGACCAGAACGTCTCTGCCACATCAGGAACATTGGAGTAGCTACTGTCTATAGGAAACGAATATATCACGACATTTGTTATAAGCCAAACACCTTATATAAAATCTTCGTAGACTATCAAGCGCAGTCCCACTGGATCCTCTTTTGTCCAGCCACCCGGATAGAATCAAGCAGTTCAACAGGCATGGGACAAAAGGAGACAGGAACAAAAGAGTAGCGGAAACATGCAATCTATGAATATGGACGAGATTGATGATATGAGTGTGGTCTATGTTGGTGATATGCAAGTAGACTAGGTTGGTGATCTGAAGGTGGTGAAGGTTGGTGATATGGTGGTCTAGGTTGGTGAAATAAATATGGTCTAGGTTGGTGATATAAATGTGGTCTAGATTGGTGATATGGTGGTCTAGGTTAGTGATATGGTGGTCTAGGTTGGTGATATGGTGGTCTAGGTTGGTGATATGGTGGTCTAGGTTGGTGATATGGTGATCTAGGTTGGTGATATGGTGGTCCAGGTTGGTGATATAAATGTGATCTAGGTTGGTGATATATATATGATCCAGGTTGGTGATATGGTGGTCTAGGTTGATGAAATAAATGTGGTCTAGGTTGGTGAAATTTATATATATATATATATATATATATATATATATATATATATATATATATATATGGTCTAGGTTGTTGATATGGTGGTCTAGGTTGGTGAAATAAATATGGTCTAGGTTGGTAATATAAATGTGGTCTAGGTTGGTGATATGGGGGTCTAGGTTAGTGATATGGTGGTCTAGGTTGGTGATATGGTGGTCTAGGTTGGTGATATTGTGGTCTAGGTTGGTGACATGGTGGTCTAGGTTAGTGAGATGGTGGTCTAGGTTGGTGATATACATATGATCTAGATTGGTGATATGGTGGTCTTGGTTGGCAATATGGTCGTCTGTGTCGGTGATATACATATGGTCTAGGTTGGTGATATGGTGGTCTAGATTGGTGATATAAATATGGTCTAGGTTGGTGATATCGTGGTCTAAGTTGACGATATGGTGGTCTAGGTTAGTGATATGGTGGTCTAAGTTGGTGATATGGTGGTCTAGGTTGGTGATATGGTGGTCTAGGTTGGTGATACGAATGAGAATAAATGTAGAGCCACCAATTTTTGTGAAGTCCTAGAGAGGGATTAACCTCAGCGAGAGTCGTGATGAACTTATAATAACAGTGGTAGATAACGATAATAGCTTCAAACATTTCTCTAAAGTGCATCGATAAATGAATGGCAAGAATACACGCCAGGTAAGATTTACTGTTACACGCTGACACTGTATTTGGGAAGGAGCCAGATACGTCTCTGGTTTCTGCCTCCGGCGGTCTGGGAAATCAAAGAAACTCCGGCACTTTAAATCTAGAATCCTCAAAAGCTAATAGCTCAGGGAAGCCGATTAATAAAAACGAGTTTTCTACTATTTCAGCTTAGACAAAGCTTCTCCCAAAGTCAAATGGAGAGAAAAGTCTTGCACATCTTAATTAAAGTTGTTCAGGCAGACAAAGGGGATACAGATGCCAGACATGAAATTTTGGAAGATTCTATAGACGTTGCCATAATTTTGTCTCGGTGCGGTATTTGACCATATGCATTTATAATTTTTTCCCTTTGTTTTTTTACATTGCCATCATGAAAGAAACTTATAGAGACCTATAAACGGAGACATATTTAGAATAAATTCTACTCTCCAGCAAGAATACCGACCCTTGGAGTACAGTATTGTCTAATCAAGCTGCATAATAAGTCATATGTTGGAAATGTTGTGAAGAAGTTCAATACCGTCACATACAAGACATCACTGACTGTAGACTGGCTCAACGTCTGTATACGCCAACTCTTTAAACCTGGTAAGGACTTCATGCTCATCAATAGCTATTGACTAATAACTCTTTAGACCATATATGACAAATTGCATGAGATAAAAGCGGTCAGAAAAAAGTAATATATAAAATTCAATAGGCTAGGCAGTTCCAGAAAAGCCGTGAAAACCTAGGGTAACGCTGAGACATTTACAAATGATATATATGCTGGCTTCAAATTCGGGTAAGAAACAATCATCGTGGCTCTCGACTTGGAGGATGCATATAGTCAGGATGATTGTGGGACCGTGATGCACTTGATAAAAGAGGGTTTCCCTATGGTTTTTATGCACATTAAGGCATATATTTTGTTGTTGTTGGGGGTGAAATAAACAAACATAGCCATGCACACGATGTGGCGACAACAGTGGCGAAGCGGCCTATGGGGCTCTGCCTAAATATCTATAAATATAAATATCTATATATAATGGGAATATAAAGACGTAAGACAGTTTAAATTTTTTTAATGCGCTGTTTGAAGGTATGTGAATCATTCCAAGACTCAATCAATCAAAGCCCATCGCTCCTCTCGGTACATAGGCCACCGACAACATCTCGCAGCGTACACGGTTCTAGGCTCCTCTCTCATAGGCCACCGACAACATCTCGCCAGCACACACGGTCCTGGGCTCCTCTCTCATAGGTCATCGACAATATCTCGCAGCGTACACGGTCCTAGGCTCCTCTCTCATAGGTCATCGACAACATCTCGCCAGCGTACACGGTCCTAGGCTCCTCTCTCATAGGTCATCGACAACATCTCGCCAGCGTACACGGTCCTAGGCTCCTCTCTCATAGGTCATCGACAACATCTTGCCAGCGTACACGGTCCTAGGCTCCTCTCTCATAGGTCATCGACAACATCTTGCCAGCGTACACGGTCCTGGGCTCCTCTCTCATAGGTCATCGACAACATCTCGCCTCCTGGGCTGCTTTTTCTGCCTCTTTTCAGGTGTCATTATTTAATTTTATCTCCTTTTCACAGTCTCTTCTCCACGTATTTTTGGGTCTACCTCTCTCTCTCTTTTCCACAATGCTAGATTGTTGTTCCTTCCGCAGCGTATGTCCTATCCAGCGCCATTTTCTTTGCTTAATTTGTTGTTCCAATGGCTGTTGTTGACTCTTTCCCACAAGCCTTCATTCCTCACAATGTCCTGGCCCTTTATGCCCATTATCATTCGCAGGCATCTGTTAACGAAGGACTGGAGTCTTTGTTGTATGACCTTGGTCGTTCTCCATGTCTCCGCTCCATACAGCAACACCGACTTGATACGTGCGTTGAATATTCTAATGTTAGTGTGCATTTTGATATCTCTGGATCTCCATATATTGTTTAGTGTCAGGAATATCCCTCGTGCCTATCCAATTCTGATCCTTACATTTGCATCTGTACCTCCTGGTGTGTCTATTGTGCTGCCTAAATAGGCAAAGGTATCCACTTCCTTGAACTGCTGTCCTTCAAGCATGATTGGTTCTTTGCTGTTAGTCTTGAGTTTAACGAGCGTGGTTTTCTTCATGTTTATATTCAGTTCCAGTTTGGCCGATTGTTCTTTCATCCAATCAAGTTTCTCTTGCATTTGACTATGACTGTGACAAAAGTACTAGATCATCTGAGTAGTCCAGATCCTCCAATTGTGACAATAGTGTCCACATTTTTGTCTTCGATTGATGTCTTCATTATCCAATCTAAAGCCAACAAGAACAGGCGAAAGCAGGCATCTCTGTTTCATCCATGTTTGCACCACGAAGCTGTCAGTCTGTACTCCTTCATGTACCACTCTACTAACTGTGTCTTTGTACCTATTCTGGATGAGTGTTGTGTACTTCTATGTTGTCCCATAGTGTTTCAACAGTTGCCATAAAGTACTTCGATCTACACTGTCAGACGCCTTTTCATAGTCTATACAATTTGCTTTTAGGGATTTCCATTCAATACTTTGTTCTATTATGATGCCTAGCGTAGTTATATGATCTGTGCAGGGTCTTCTTTGGCGAAATCTTGCCTGTTCCTCTCTGAGCTTTTTGTCTACTTTAGTTTTTAATCTGTCTAAGCTGATTCTGTTGAGTATCTTGCCTGGCACCGACTTCAATGTAATCCCCCAATAATTGCTGCAATCTGCCAGGTCGCCCTTCTTAGGCAGTTTAATCAGATGTCCTTCTTTCCATTCTGTTGGCATTCTCTCATCTTCCCATAATCTTCTTGAATAATCTTTGCAATGTATCAGTGGCCTTATCTACATCTGCCATTACGGCTTCTGCTGCTATTCTATCTGGTCCTACCGTTATCATTTTCTTGAGTTTAGATATGGCTCTTTGGATTTCTATCTTACTTTGTGGGTTACCGTCTAAGTTCAGGGTCTCCTCTGATGGTAGGATGTTTGGTGTTTCTTGTGGTGGAGGTCTGTTTAGACTTTCTTTGAAATACTCAATCCATCGTTTCTGTTGTTCCTCCGATGATGTCAATATTTGTCCTTCTCTATCTTTAATTTGTGCGTCTGTATATATATATATATATATATATATATATATATATATATATATATATATATATATATATATATATATTTGCCATTTTCTTTGTTAATGAGTAGAGATCTTTCACATTTCCTCTCTCTGCTGCCTCTTCTGCCTCCTGTGCCAGCTTTTCAATATATTCCCTTTTATTTTTCCTTTTACATGTCTTGGCCTATTTGTCTGTAACAGTATAATTATCCTGTGCTTCTGCTTTGGTGTTTCAGATTGGCAATTGTGGAGTATAGTTTTCTTCTTTTTCCTTTATTCTATTTTATGTAATGTCTCTGTTGTGATCCATTCTTTGAGTTGGTTTCACTTGAATCCCACAGTTTCTTCATATGCCTTATTCAACATCTCTTTAGCCTGGTCCCACATACTGTTAATTTCCATTTCTTCATCCTCATATAGCTTTTGTAGCACTTAATATCTGTTAATACGTTTTAATCTAAATTATGTCTTCTTCTCCTGGTGTTGCAATAGGTGTACGTTATATATTGTTCTCCTTGCGCCTGTACTGGGTCTTTTTTTAGTTTGAGCTGCAAAATCCCCAGCAACATGTGGTGGTCTGACGCTACATCTGCACCTGGCTTTACTCTTACATCTTGAAGTGTACTTCTAAACGCTTGACTGACACAGATGAGATCAATCTGAGTTTCCGTTACATGATCTGTGGATCGCCATGTGGTCTAATATATCTTTCTATATGGAAATATACTTCCTCTAATTATCATTTTGTGTAGCACACATAGTTCTACAAACATTTCGTCGTTTTCGTTCATCTGTCTCATTCCTTGTCTTCCCATAATCTGTTCGTAACCTACGTTGTCTGCTCCCACTTTAACATTAAAGTCTCCCATTAAAATTAAGATATCTTTCTTTTTCTGCGTGTGAAGGACCTCTTCCAGCTTGTAGAACTCTTGTTTTTTATCATAGTCGGCCTCGTTAGTTGGGGCATATCACTGAATGATGTTTATATTGATGTATTTGTTCCTTGTTCTAAAGTTTGCGCTGATGATTCGGTTGGTAATAGCCTCCGACTTTATGAGCGCTCGCTGTGCTTCTCTGGAGAGCATCAGTGCTACTCTCTCTGTATATTGTGCATCAGTTCCCTCGTTTCCAGAATACATTATTATTTTCCCAGCAGTCACTCATCTTTCCTGATTGTGTCCATCTTGTTTCGCAGTCCTAGCATTGCCAATTTGTAATCCCTCATCTCTTTAGCTATCTGTGCTGTTTTACCGGTCTGGTACATTGTTCTAGCATTCCAAGTCGCTATATTTGTTTTCTTCTTGGTATTCAGACGGGTAGTCATCCGTGGAGCTTCCTTGCGGTTTTCACTCCACTGCGTCATTTGGGTGGTCGGCCCAACCTAACCTATTATACTCTAAGTGAGTTGTCCGTGTTTAGTCTATTCCCTCCCACATGCCATCTACCAAATTTGGTGATCTGTCTGGAAGCTTTCACTTCCGTTGACTTAACTCCTGTCATCATTGAGACATGACATGCAAGCTCCCTCACCACTATTTCAAGGTAACGGACTTGAGGGAGAATACATGACTAGTGAGCTGGATGTATCAGCTGTGCTGGTGGAGAGAACAGCTGAAATCAGCATGGGACTTGAACATCAGACCCGATGTGGGATCAAGATGCTAAACAGTGCATGAGCTGCAGAGGTCAGCATCAGGGCCAGCGAACTAAAGCTGCCAAGACCCTTCTACACCTCCACCCGGTGATCCTGGATAACAGGCTGCAGCAGGACAGGCTGGCTAAGGAGAAGGGATCGAAGAGGGAATGCTAACCCGGTACTCAAGAAATGCTTGCTGAAGTCGGATGTGTTGGACCGAAAGGTGCAAATATGGCAGTCAAGCTGTAAACTACGACACAACGCATTCCGTTCTCTGGACTACATTCTGTTACTTAAGCCCTTTCAGGGTTTGATAGCGGGAGATAGAGAACGAACACGTGTCAAGCCAAGCCATTCAACCAAGGGGGTTCGGGGCGAACATTAACATTTGTTGATGACATCCTAACATTCAAAACTGGCTCAGATAGAGATTATATGATCAGACACATACAGGAGACCTTGCGGGAAATCACACTCCGTGATCGATCTGAACAATGGTCTACATGGTGTTGTCCTTAAACAACTCTATAGTTTATGCTCAGTTATCGGGAATTTCATTTGTTGAACGTTTAATTGACTAGACACGTTGAGACACTTCGGAATAACATTTGTTCTCATCCCGCCATATAGGTACCACGCAGACAAACAACACAACAATATCAGCGAGGGCTGGGAGTTCTCAACACTTTGGCAGCAGAAAACTTCGAATATCGACTGTTTTTAATCCTAAATTGTGAGTTGGTTCTGTCTGCTGTTAATTACGGTCTGGGAATCCCAACAATATCAAGATCACATTGTGCAAGGTTAGAAAGCATCCCGAATGATAGAATGCGACTAGCACTGGGTTATAATAGAGATTGTGAAGATGTACTACATATTAGAGATTCACCAGCTGATAGATGCTAACACTCGGGATAGTAATGCTGTCATACATACCGTTGGATTCGTCCTACGCAGTAGGAAATCAGGTTGGAGCATCTCTGCTAGAGTGGGAGATGCAGTTCTTGCTGAGTGGAGCGTGGCATACAGGACACCAACCTCCAGTATGACAATAGAGTTGAAGGCAGTGACCTCAACTGTGAGAAGACTGTTGACACCTCTTTAACAAGGGTAGTCATTGTGTCAGTCAGACTCTTATCCTTACTTCAGAATGTACAGAACGGCAGCCTAAAGTATGTAGTGGACTGCAGCTATAGAGACCTCAAACATCCAAAGGCTAGATTGGATCTACTGATCTGGACATGCTGAGATTCCAGGCAAAAAAGGAGCTGATATCATGGATTTACTAGCCCCAATATTGGCACATTGGATATGAGCAGAGGTGACATTTTCAAGTGTATAGATGACCGCCTATTGGCTTATAGCGGTTTTGAAGTGAATTGTATTTATTCTTTTCGAGAAAAACATCACATTATATTCTTTTTACATTAAAATTTTATTTTACATCACATAAGAGTGGCATAGTGTGTGAGTGAGAAGAAGGATATATATATATATATATATATATATATATATATATATTGCCGTATATTGATATGTATTTAGGTAGATAAGTGGAGATATAATGAGAAAGAGAAAGGAAAGAGGTAGAGGGGACGAAGAGAAAAAAAGTGGGGAGTTAAATTTATAGACTGGGGTAGAAAGTAAACATGTTGTAACCTAAATTATTCTGTTTCAAATTGTTACAATATTTTAAGCAATTTAAAAAATTAATTTCCCCCATTATATAGTTTTTCCAACCAGAAACAAACTTGTCTTCTTAAACAAAAACAGCCGCTTTGTTGTTTAATATAGAAAGCAAATCTCAAATCAAATTAACCAATGCATAACTATTTGTGTGTGTATATGTTGTTTAAACAGTTCTGGATTGCAAATTCTTCGTTCGTATACTGCCTTGTTTCTGCAAATCTAAACTGTTTGAATTCTGACACTGCAATAGATTAATCGGCAATTCACAGACTGCAGAACTTTAAAATCAGAAGGACGAACTGAATGGGGAGCATCAGCGGAATTAGTATACCTAACGTGCTACATCAATATCCAGGCTCTTCGTCATTTCCTGAGAGTGACTGAACACTTATGGGTATGCCGGAAGTGCAGTGAAGTAGAGTTTTAGAAACAGAACAGAAAAACCACCACATATGTAATGACATCTAAGAAATATTAATGAGAAGGGCACAACTCAACTGTAGCCACAAAAGAACAGAAGAACCACCACATATGTAATGACATCTAAAAACTATTAATGAGAAGGGCACAACTCAACTGTAGCCACATTAGAACAGAAGAACCACCACATATGTAATGACATCTAAAAACTATTAATGAGAAGGGCACAACTCAACTGTAGCCACATAAGAACGATACTTTTTCGTAGCAGAGATTCATAAAAAAAACTGCAAACCAGAAGAATGAAGAGAATAATAATGAGAAGGGCACAACTCAACTGTAGCCACATTCGAACAGAAGAACCACCACATATGTAATGACATCTAAAAACTATTAATGAGAAGGGCACAACTCAACTGTAGCCACATTAGAACAGAAGAACCACCACATATGTAATGACATCTAAAAACTATTAATGAGAAGGGCACAACTCAACTGTAGCCACATAAGAACGATACTTTTTCGTAGCAGAGATTCATAAAAAAAACTGCAAACCAGAAGAATGAAGAGAATTCATCTTACAAAACTGATCGAAAGTGTAGATGCTTCAGGCAGCTATGCTGGTTTATGTGGCAGGAATATTCCGTTCGGTTATCTCTCATCTAGTGTCTCTCAAAGTGGCGTACACGGCCCTCCAATGGGTCACGTTAGAGACAACTAATAGAGTCTATCAAGTGGCGTGGGATAAAATGATGAAATAAAGTTTTTTGGGTCATATGTATATGTCTCTGAATCATCATGTCACTTGTAAGTGTTTGCGAATTGCAGGGGTGGGGGTCAGATGTAAGTGCCTGTAAAGTAAGGGGGATGGGGGTGGGGTGGGGATCACATGACCAAGTCTGTGAATTGTGGATGGGTTGCGAGTACACGTCTGTGAATTATGGATGGGTTGCGAGTACACGTTTGTGAAATGTGGATGGGTTATGAGTACACGTCTGTGATGTGTGGATGGGTTGCGAGTACACGTCTGTGAAATGTGGGATCATATGTTTGCGCCTGAAGTGTGGCCGTAAATGTATGTGTCTATGAAGTGTATGATAACATGTTCAATAGGTCATATGTAAGAGTCTATGAAGTGTGGGGTATGTATGTCAGAGACGACGTTTTGCAGCTTCTTGCAGTTGTCCGCATATTTCCAGCTTAATAAATGGCATTTGCGGTTTTGACCGGTTGTCTTGTCACCACGAGTATATACGTTGAAACCTCGTTAAGTCATAGCATTTTTTTCTATTGGAGGTGACACTTTGCATGTACAGTTCGTGGCTACTGCAGGGACAAGCGGCTTTTATTCATCAGCCTTATAAATTCTCCCGATTTAACTCAGCAACTCAAATTAACGCCATAAGGATAACTTGTTTTTTGTTTTGTATACACTCCTTCATTGTTCAAGGCACTAACAAGTATCTTTATTTGGTTTCCTTCCCTGTCTTAGTTGATAGTTTCTGATTTTTAAATTCAACAGTCTCGCGTTATCTGGCTTAGTGTTCATTTGTATTTTGCAATGATCGCTATGAGAACATTGTTTCATGCAGTTAAATGTCCCTATTAGTCGTGTTTCTGACATTTACTACTTTATTCTTGATCTTTTGTAATTAAAGTAGGTAAAGACTTCATTAAGGTTCGTCAATAATAAGTAAAGACTTCATTAAGGTTTCTCAATAGTAAGTAAAGACTTCATTAAGGTTCATCAATAGTAAGTAAGACTTCATTAAGGTTTATCAATAGTAAGTAAAGACTTCATTAAGGTTTGTCAATAGTAAGTAAAGATTTAATTAAGGTGTGACAATAGTAAGAAAGACTTCATTAAGGTTTGTCAATAGTAAGTAAAGACTACATTAAGGTTTGTCAATTTGCTTTGCCTGTTCGGGAATGGACTCTACTGCTGGTAACAGTTTCGTTTTAAAACAATCAGTCTCATTTCTAATACAGCTTTTACGAGTGCTGATTACCTCACTAAACCTGTCTCTCAGCATTAGACATCTGTCCCAGTCAGCTCGTCTGTAATTCCTATAGGGCAATAGTGTGTATCTAGGGAACATACTTCATATTCATATTTCCAACTTTATTGTCCTGTATTGACTACCTGCTAATTGATCAAATACTTGTTGAATGTTCCCTGTGAAGAAAGTTAGATCAAAGCGGAAGTCATGTACAATCCTTTAAACAAGAATAAGACTTCTCAACTGGTCTATTTATTATGTAGAAATAGGAATTAATTTCCCAGTCCTCCACATCATCTCATTTAATATGTCTGCATATCGACGTCTTTTTGAATAGCTGTAAAAGTTCCACATTTTTGTATTGTTCTTAGTTCTTAGTCGATCTGTACTTCTACAGTGGCAAATGTCCCTGCTCAGGTCCCAGCTCTAGTGTGAGCTGGATGTAGCCCGGAGCAGGATTTCCTGTTTAGCGGGCTAGGCCCGAGCAGCTTATTACTCCGCTACGTTGGGACAAGTGCCGCGGAGGGTTGTTAACTGACGTGCGAGTCCATCTTAATGGACCAAACAAAACTAGAACAAAGTAGACCGGCAGCCCGTTAGGCGCCATATATGCTGTTCAAAAGTAATAAATCGATATTTCTAGTTGTGTTTTGGGCTGTCACCCATACATGTTAAAAATGGGGATATGTTGACAAAAATAAACTTTGTCTAGTGTCAACTTCTATAATGTCTGCTTAGTTATTGGTGTTCTTTGCTTACTTATTGGTACTCTCTCCTTAGTTATTGGTGTTCGTTGCTTACTTATTGGTACTCTCTCCTTAGTTATTGGTACTCTCTCCTTAGTTATTGGTGTTCTCTCCTTAGTTATTGATGGTCTCTCCTTAGTTATTGGTGCTCTCTCCTTAGTTATTGATGCTCTCTCCTTAGTTAGTGGTGCTCTCTCCTTAGTTATTGATGCTCTCTCCTTAGTTATTTATGCTCTCTCCTTAGTTATTGGTACTCTCTCCTTAGTTATTGGTACTCTCTCCTTAGTTATTGGTGTTCTCTCCTTAGTTATTGATGGTCTCTCCTTAGTTATTGGTGCTCTCTCCTTAGTTATTGATGCTCTCTCCTTAGTTAGTGGTGCTCTCTCCTTAGTTATTGATGCTCTCTCCTTAGTTATTTATGCTCTCTCCTTAGTTATTGGTACTCTCTCCTTAGTTATTGGTGCTTTCTCCTTAGTTATTGGTGCTCTCTCCTTAGTTATTGGTGCTCTCTCCTTAGTTTTTGGTACTCTCTCCTTAATTATTGGTGCTCTCTCCTTAGTTATTGGTGCTCTCTCCTTAGTTATTGGTGCTCTCTCGTTAGTTATTGGTACTCTCTCCTTAGTTATTTGTGCTCTCTCTCCTTAGTTATTGGTACTCTTTCCTTAGTTATTGTGATCTCTCCTTAGTTATTTGTGCTCTCTCCTTAGTTATTTGTGCTCTCTCTCCTTAGTTACTGGCGCTCTCTCCTTAGTTATTGTGATCTCTCCTTAGTAATTGGTGCTCTCTCCTTAGTTATTTGTACTCTCTCTCCTTAGTTATTGGTACTCTCTCCTTAGTTACTGGCGCTCTCTCCTTAGTTATTGTGATCTCTCTTTAGTTATTTGTGCTCTCTCCTTAGTTATTGGTACTCTCTCCTTAGTTATTGGTGCTCTCTCGTTAGTTATTGGTACTCTCTCCTTAGTTATTTGTACTCTCTCTCCTTAGTTATTGGTACTCTCTCCTTAGTTATTGTGATCTCTCTTTAGTTATTTGTGCTCTCTCCTTAGTTATTGGTACTCTCTCCTTAGTTATTGGCGATCTCTCCTTAGTTATTGTGATCTCTCCTTAGTTATTGGTGCTCTCTCCTTAGTTATTTGTGCTCTCTCCTTAGTTATTGGTGCTCTCTCCTTAGTTATTGGTGCTCTCTCCTTAGGTTATTGGTGCTCTCTGCTTTCTCTTTAGTTTTGCGTAAGTATCAGCACATTTACTTTGTATCCTGGCATCCATTTTATTATTTTGGTAGCTGTTTTAATAAGAAGAATTTATAAATAAGTGAAAACTGTAATTTCCTGTATTCTTCACAACCGTTTGTTTAGTGTTCCTTATTGGTCAATATCACTTTTCTCCCTTGGTTCTATGCCCTGACTCCATTTAACAAATTAGGGTAGCCGCCAGTAGCTTGTAAAAGGGGGACTACTTCGAGGCAGTTGACCTGACACTATGAACGCCTGGTAGAACTCTACATGATGAATGTTAGGCTGTATGCTCATTATTCATGACTTCCCCACAAAGCGTCACATTGAGCCTCGCTGTCTTATTAGACTTGTGCATCCGCTTTTAACAGACGTTTCTGTCAATTTACTGTCCTCAACCCTTGACTGTCCCCAGTTTCTGCGTAGGATAAACTGGCCCTACCTTTCGACATGTTCAACGCGGAAGACCCTGCTAATAGCTATACTTTCGCCGTTACAGATATTGCTCATTGTCATGGAAAGCACACGCTCCGCTACCACGAAAGGCATACTCCCAACTGAGAAAAGATACACCAGGTTATACTTCCTAATAGTCTGGCCATTATTGTCATAAATATCAAATTGTACTAATATATATCTTATTCTTTGTTGTGCAGATTCATATATATGCAATTCAGTTTCCCTAACCTTAACTGCAATTTAATTCGATCTTGTTACATTTATGTCGTGTTTGCCTTGTCAGTCAGTGTTCCCTTTACATTCCTGCTCATATGTTTCCATTCAACAATTCCCAGTTAACAGTTTCCAGTTAACAGTTTCCAGTTCATAGTTTCTAGTATATAAATTTCAGTATATAAATTCCAGTTCATAGTTTGTAGTTCACAGTTTCCAGTTTATATTTTCCAGTTGATAGTTTCCAGTTCCCAGTTTCTAGTTTATAAATTTCACTTCACAGTTTCCAGTTCACAGTTTTTAATTTATAAATTCCAGTTCATAGTTTACAGTTTATAAATTTCAGTTCATAGTTTCCAATTCAAAGTTTCCAGTTGACAGTTTTCAATTTATAAATTCCAGCTTACAGTTTTCAGTTTATAAATCCAGTTCAAAGTTTTCAGTTCATAAAATCTAGTTCACAGTTTACAGTTCCTAGTTTCCAGTTCACAGTTTTCAGTTTAAAAATTCCAGTTCCCAGTTTCGAGTTTATAAATTTCAGGTCATAGTTTCGAGTTTATAGTTTCCAGTTCATAGTTTCCAGTTCATAGTATCCAGTTCACAGTATTCAGTTTATTAATTCCAGTTCATAACTTCCAGTTCACAGTTTCCAGTTTATAAATTCCAGTTCCCAGTTTCGAGTTGATAAATTTCAGGTCACAGTTTTCAGTTTCTAAATTTCAGTTCATAGTTTCCAGTTCATAGTTTCCAGTTCACAGTTTCCATTTTATAAATTTCAGTTCATACTTTTCAGTTCAGTTTCCAATTAACAGTTTCCAGTTGAATGCAATATTCATACAAAATCAACAAGTAAAACAAGTGAAACATCTCATGTACCTGGGTAACATAATCTTAGCAGACGGAAAAGCGACACTTCAATACATACATATATAATAAAGCAAGACAAATTATTGGACACATGTTCCCGATATTACAATGTAAGCACGTGACAATGGATACCAAAATACAAAAAGAACACCATACAAAACAATATTCGTAACTACAGTGTGATATTAGTGCCAGAATTAGACATTAGCAAACATAAATAAAAGACACATCGTAACAATAGAGATGAAATGCCTGAGCAGAATGCTTGGAGTAACACGAATGGATAGAATCAGAAACGAAGACATAAGGATACAAGCATTGTTACAACACCAATACTACACCTCATCGTGAGACAGCAAAATAAATGGTTCGGACACGTGACACGTCTAACCCCAGATAGTATCCCTCGGAAAGCAATGCTACACAGATAAAATGGATACAAAGCCAGGAGTCGACCACGTAAAAGATGGATGGCAGGAATAACAGAATCATTGAAGCTCTCTATGTTCGAAGCACATACTAGGGCCCGGTCTAGAAATCTCTTCATAAACTGACGCTGAGAGGCACAAGCAGTAGAAAAAGCGAAGTGAAAAAAGAAAGAAATTTCCAGTTTATAAATTCCAGTTTATAGTTTCCAGTTCATAGTTTCTAGTTCAAAGTTTCAAATTTACAAATTAAATTTAAGTTTTTCTAATTCTGAGTTTCCAGTTCAGTTTCTAGTGCACAGTTTCCAGCCTACAATGTCCAGTTCACAGTTTCAAGTGTAGTGTCAAGTCAATCGTTTCATGTATATAGTTTCCAATTTACAATTTCGAGTCTTCAGTTTGCAGTTTATAGTTTCCAGCTCACAGGTCTCATCCCCCAGTTTCCAGATCACAAAATTTCTGACCAAAGTTTCTAGCACACAGTCTGCAGTTTCCAGTCCATATTATATATTCCACGGTATCCAGTCCACATTATCCTGCCTACAGTATCCAGTCCACAATAGCCAATCCACATTAACAGTCCACATTATATATTCCACTGTATCTATACCACATTATCCAGTCCACAGTATCCATTCCACGGTATCAATTTCACAGTATCCAGTCCACAGTATTCAGTCCACAGTATTCAGTCCACAGTATTCATTCCACAGTTTCTAGTCTACGGTACCACTTTCACGGTAACAATTCCACGGTATCCATTCCACTGTATCCAGTCCATAGTTTCCAGATCTGGTCAATTCATGGCATGCCTATCATTGGCAGTGAGTATTATCCACAGTAGTGAGTAGTAGCCATAATTTTCGAATATCCCTGGTTCTTTCATTGGTCTCACCTTTTCATTAAAAGTAATGATTAGGACTCACAATACTGCTACCCCACCACCCACATATGACAGAGAACATGTACGCAATCACCTGCATCGGCAGTTTCTGTTGCATTGGACCATATACGATTATATTGTTGACTACCCTGCATGTATTAACTTTCGTCTTACCGTCAACACCAAGAAAACCAAGGTACTGTTTCTACCGACTCACTGGAAGCCCTTCCATGAGCCAAACATCACTGAACACGACCAATATTCACAAAACGTTGATCGCTATGCTTATCTTGGTAGCACTCTCACCGGAGAAGGGAATATAGACTTCGAGGTCTACAACAGAATTGTCAGGGCGAGTGCTGCTTTTGGAAGACTACGAGCAAACGTTTAGACCGGCCAAGAAATCAGTTTTACCATCAAGATCAAGGTGTATCTTGCTGTTGTGCTAACAAACCTTCTATACGCATACGAAACATTAGCAGTCTGTAGCAGGCATGTCAGAAAACTGAACCTGTTCCAATTGAGCTGAACGTAGGCTGCTCATGATAGTTTGATATGACGGAGTGTCAAACTCTGTAGTAATCAGCACAGCGAGACTCTCTGGCATCCATACGCTAAGGCAAAGAGCTCAGAACAGATGGACTGGGCATGTTGACTGGATGTCAGATGAGCGTCTTCCTAAGCAACCGTTGTACGATGAGCTCAGAATATGCAAGCGCTCTTCAAGGTGACAGAAGAACCGATACAAAGCCTCTTCAAAGGTTTTTAAGAACAGTTTCTTCATTAATCTCGTCTTCCTGGGTCTGCTTGCTCCGACTGCTCTGCCTGTCGCACTACCATCACACAAGGTATTTAAATCGAAGAGAACCATTACTGAAGCGTAGAAAAAGCGAGCTGCACGAAAGGACAGAATTCAGAACAGCCCAGTTACCAACGCTGACCATGTGTGCCCCACGTGCGATAAAGTTTCCACATACAATTGGGACTGTAAAGTCATGTGCAATTGCATCTTTATACACATGTCCAACGCTGTCACAATCTTCACTTACCATTCATAACTTTTATTATTATTGATAGTCTCATTCATTAGAAATCTTCACTTACCATTGATAACTTTTGTTATTATTGATAGCCTCATCCATTCACAATCTTCACTTGAAAGAATCCTGCATTTTCAATCTTCATTTGATAGCCTCATTCATTCACAAATGTTCACTTACCATTGACAACTTTTATTATTATTGATAGCCTCATTCATTCACAATCTTCTATATTCATCTGCCCCGAAAATCTTGATAGCATACATTCGTTCTTTCCTACAGGGGTACGGCGCGGGTGATATCCATACTTGCTGATACTTGATGATGATATTTTATCTTATGATATTCACTTTGTATCTTCGTGCAGCTTGTTCATTTTCTGTTCAGTTTTCGTTTGAAGCCAACACAAATGGCTTGATGTGCTCTTTCAATAGCTGGTTTGAGAGCATTCTGTTTTACACATAGAGTTATAGCGCTAGTCCCAACACTATTTGTCATGCAGATTTGACAACGTGCTTGTTAGTGAGCTGCACGCAGCTCTATTTTTTGACTTGATTTAATGGACTTAAGCCTTCTTGTTCCCATTGGAGTATATTGCAGGATCGGGTGCACTCAAACGATTCCTATTTTGGACCGTATTCTTGAGCTCGTCCCATGGGGCAGTAACTGCACTTGCTTCATCAGCCATTGTTATCCATTAGAAGTTCTTTGATCTCTCTCTGCCTCACTCTCTCTCTCTCTCGCTCTCTCTCTCCCCAATTCTTTTCATGTAGAACGCGGTATTTTCTTTATTTAGGGCCACCCCTCCCCTCACTATTTGATTCTAAAGTCTGCACGGATTATTGTTGATGTGTTTGATGAAGTTGAGCTGCTCAATCTCTTCACTAACACAATGAGAACACATAAGTCAATGTGTGTCGATGAATTTACTCGCCTCAATCTTTAAACACATTAGTTGATGTGTGGGTAGACTAATTTACTCACCTCAAGCTCTACATTAACACATTAGTTGACGTGTGGGTGTCAATGAATTTACTCGCCTCAATCTTTAAACACATTAGTTGATGTGTGGGTAGACTAATTTACTCACCTCAAGCTCTACATTAACACATTAGTTGACGTGTGGGTGTCGATAAATTTACTCGCCTCAATCTTTAAACACATTAGTTGATGTGTGGGTAGACTAATTTACTCACCTCAAGCTCTACATTAACACATTAGTTGACGTGTGGGTGTCAATGAATTTACTCGCCTCAATCTTTAAACACATTAGTTGATGTGTGGGTAGACTAATTTACTCACCTCAAGCTCTACATTAACACATTAGTTGACGTGTGGGTGTCAATGAATTTACTCGCCTCAATCTTTAAACACATTAGTTGACGTATGTGTCCATGAATTAACTCTTCTCAATTTCTACATTAACACATTAGTGGATATCGATGAATTTACTTTTCTCAATCTTTACATTAATACATTAGTGGATATCGATGAATTTACTTTTCTCAATCTTTACATTAATACATTAGTGGATATCGATGAATTTACTTTTCTCAATCTTTACATTAATACATTAGTGGATATCGATGAATTTACTTTTCTCAATCTTTACATTAATACATTAGTGGATATCGATGAATTTACTCGCCTCAATCTTTACATTAATACATTAGTGGATATCGATGAAATTACTTTTCTCAATCTTTACATTAATACATTAGTGGATATCGATGAATTTACTCGCCTCAATCTTTACATTAATACATTAGTGGATATCGATGAAATTACTTTTCTCAATCTTTACATTAATACATTAGTGGATATCGATGAATTTACTTTTCTCAATCTTTACATTAACACATTAGTGGATATCGATGAATTTACTGTTCTCAATCTTTACATTAATACATTAGTGGATATCGATGAATTTACTTTTCTCAATCTTTACATTAACACATTAGTGGATATCGATGAATTTACTTTTCTCAATCTTTACATTAACACATTAGTGGATATCGATGAATTTACTCGCCTTAATCTTTACATTAACACATTAGTGGATATCGATGAATTTACTTTTCTTAATCTTTACATTAATACCTTCAGAGTTCACTAGATTACTCATTATTAACAATACTTGCTATGTGCGTTTTCTCATTAATCATAATTCCTCACTGATTTGTTTCAATCACATGTAGTTTTTATTGGTCTGTTTTGTCCTTGCAAAAAACGCATCCACATGTCTTTGTTGTTGACACACTGCTATATTCTTTGAGAACTTCTCCTTCTCTGTCCCTTATATTTATTACAAAAATATGTGTCAATCATGCCAGGAGTAGATACACTTCTGCAATATTTATACGGAAGCGATACAAGCGCGTGTTCCATTACCAAAAATATATTAAAAGAGATGGTGTTAGGACGGAGAGAACCAGCCTAGCACACAGAGCACAAAGAAGATACATCGTTCAATAACGGGACATTGACATTGCTCCTCTATATAATCTAATTATGTAAACGCTGGGCACAAGTAAAACACACACAAACAAACGAATATTCTTAGAGAACTATACGTTTATAAAAAACATTTAAAACATGTATGCGCCTCTGTCAATTTGATTTCACGCCTCAGCTCTCCCATAATATGACGTTAAATAAAATGTTGGTATTATATTTATCATTATTACTATAATCCGGGAATACAATATCAAGCATTTTAAAGAGAGGGAGAAATAGTGAATCACGTAATTACTCCGCTCCTTTGTTTGTCTTTCTGTCACTTTGTTCGTTCGTTCCAATAGGAGCCACGGGCTGCAACTGTTTTTCGCTACATTAAGTTAAGTTACAATACTATTGTTTGTGGCCTTTATCTTCGTCACATTGCTATTGTTTGTCGTATCTATTTATGTATTCGTCATATTACTATCTTCTGCCATCTTTATCTTGGTCACTTTGCTTGTGTCAACCATCTATATCTTAGTCAGATTACTATTGTCTGCCATCTATACCTTAGTCACATTAATATTGTCTGCCATCCATGCCTTTGTCACATTACTATAGTCTGTCATCTATGTCTAAGTCATATTTCTTAAGTTTGTCATGTAAATCTTCTTCAAATGAATGCACACTATTCCTATTGTATAATATTTTTTTTTATATTGCTTTTTTCCGATATTCTGTCGCTCCATTTCTTCTCATTCCGCGTCTGTTTCAACCGAGAGAATCTTTATTTATATTAGTCCACTGTATCAATACGTAATACCCTTTCTTCAGCATTGCCATTACTTAATGTGCTTTTGGTAAGTTAATTTTACTTCTATCAACAATTGTGTCATCAATTCACAATATGTTTTCTATCTAGTACAGTGTCTTCCGTACACAGTCAACTGTACCTACATGTGGTAGCCATGCTGTGCCCTCACTCGTTCGGTCCTACCATAATGTGATCTGCAATAGTCTCCCTAGTTTGGGCCAAAACCTCAGTAAACGTCCGTTACTGTTTGATTGTGAGACCGCTCTTTAACATTGTATGTATTTCAGTTTTAGTTCAGACATGACTTATGTTGTTTTACTCCCCTCCTTAGCTCAGATCTGGTCCGCTGTGAGAAGCCACGATTTGTTTCATGAAGTTCACTTCTTTCGGGCTGTATTCTATTCTGCTGAACTCTACCTATCTACCCAGATCAGACTTACAACGGCTGGAAAAATAAAACGGAAAGTCTAAGCCTGGACAAAGACGGGAACAAGCTATGGAAGCTAGTCAGAGCCATGAACGACGAAACCCCGTCAAATAAACAAATTACTATCAAGCAGGGCGAGAACTTGATCACAGGTAAGAAAGCCGCTAACGCCTTTGTCGATCACTATGCCAGAGCAAACCACATCGAGGTCCCTGCAGATAAGCATACAGACATTAGCGAAGAGCTAAAGGGACACGAAAACATAAATACGGCTCCTGAAGAGCACATGATGGCCAAACTAACAATGCGCGAAATGGAAGAGGCTATGAGAACACTAAAGAAAAGGAAATCTCCCGGAAAAGACGGGATAACAAACGAAATGCTGATGGGGCTGGGCCAAACAGCGAAGAGGAAATTACTATCAGTCCTGAACCAAAGCTGGAAAAGGGGTATTGTACCCCAGGCATGGAAAGACGCAATACTGGTACCAGTACCAAAAACAGGAAAGGATAAAACAGATCCAAATGGATACAGGCCCATCAGCCTACTGAGCTGTGTCGGCAAGCTGATGGAACGGATGATAAACACTAGACTGATGTGGCATCTGGAAGAAAAACGAATACTAATTCCACAGCAAGCCGGCTTCAGACAGCACAGATCCACTGAGGACCAGGTCATCCTCATAGCCCAGGAGATAGAAGATCCCTACCAGGCACAGAAACACACAGTAGCTGTTTGGGTGGATCTGGAAAAGGCATTTGACAAAGTCTGGAAGGATGGACTTAGAGTCAAGCTAAGAAGAAGTGATGTCTGTGGGAAGATGTACAAGTGGATCAACCACTACCTCAAACAAAGAACGGCCAGAGTCCAAGTACAAGGGCAGATGAGCAAAAAGGTGACACTCGAGCAGGGAGTACCCCAAGGGGCAGTATTGTCACCCACACTCTTCCTGGTATATATAAACGATATTACAGAGAATATACAAGAAGAGTCCATAGCTCAATGTTTGCAGACGATCTGGCTATGTGGACCTCTGAAAAGAATCTCACCATAGCAAGAAATCGGATGCAGACGGCCCTAACATCGCTGGAAGAGTGGGCGAACTCATGGCTGGTCAAAATAAACGAGGAGAAAACCACATGCACAATATTCTCGCTTTCATTAAAACCCCAAAGTACCAAATTAAGTCTAAATGGCAAATTCCTGCAGCCAAACGACAACCCAACCTATCTGGGTGTCACATTTGATCGGCGCATAACATGAAAAAGTCAGATTGAGAGAAACCGAATGAAAGCCAGAGAAAGAATGGCAATCATGAGGAAACTTGCTGGCACAAGCTGGGGAGCAGACGAAGGCATACTAAAGAAACTGTATACTGGAAGAGTGAGACCAGTTCTCGAGTATGGCATTGCGGCATGGACAACAGCAGCGAAGGCGAACTTCGATAAAGTTAACAAACTTCAAAACCAAGCCATGAGAATTATAACAGGTGGCATGAAGTCAACGCCAATTGTAGAACTTGAAAAGATTACAAAACTGCAATCCATGACCGATAGAAGAGACTGCAGAGCCCAGCTGCAGTCAGAGAAACTCCGAAGACTGACTGACCATCCAATGCACCAGAGACTAAACAATTTGGGAAATGGGAAACTAAAGCGGAGAAACTTTGCAGAAATAGCCAAAGCAAAGATGCACGAAGATCCCATAAACGCACTAACAACACCAAAACCCATCACTACTGTACGAAAACCTACCTGGAGGCAGGATATATTTCCAGAGGTGGTAGAAAATATACCAGGTATTGCAAACAAAAACTGCCAGACTGAAAAAGAAAGGAGAGATACTACCCTAAGCTTCATAACGAAAAGCTACCCAAGCATGGACTGGACCCATGCATACACCGACGGTTCTGTAACAAACACTACACAGAACGGAGGGGCAGGAGCATTCCTAAACCTACCAAATGGCAGACAAATAACACTGTCACTCGCTACTGGTAAGTACACAAGCAATTTCAGAGCGGAGGCAGAGGCACTGAGGGCGGCAGTGGAAGAAATGGTGACACACAGTGAAAATGAGAGCCATATAGTCCTGCTGACAGATGCTCTCGCCGTAGTCACAGCGCTAAAAAGCCAGAAAAACACTGAGCTTAATGACTTAAGAGCAGCACTCTGCAAACTGTGCCAGCAGTCCGCACCAAAAAGGGTAGTGGTACAGTGGGTTCCGTCACACTGCAACATCCAAGGCAACGAGGAGGCAGACAGACTGGCAAAAGAAGGTGCAAGACTACCACAAACAGATACCAGTATGACGTACGAAGAGTCAAAACGGCTTATCAAAGCCAGATACATGAACAAATGGGGAACCGAACATACTGGTTACACCAAAAACGATGCCTATTACCAGTTGAACCGAAGAGAGCAGGTCGTTGTCTTCAGACTTCGCACTGGCCACAACAGACTGAGGTACCACCTATTCAACACATTGAAGATAGGGTGTACCGACGAATGCCCGTGCGGTACTGGTAACATGACCGCTGAACATCTGCTGCAGAACTGCCCGACATACGAGGATCAGAGAGAGCAGATGTGCCCATTACCAGTGGAACTGCAAGACAAGCTCTATGGCAGTGGCGAGAGCCTCAGGATGACCGCCGCTTTTTTCGAAAAAATAATGGTTACTGTCTGACTGCGTACGCAGAAGAAGAAGAAGAAGACTTACAACGCTTTACTATATTTGAATATGCGCTCCTAATCTCAGTGCCACTATAATGTACTCTGTGCTACAGTACTCACCAACGGAGTCCCGCCATGATGTACCCTATTCTGCTGTACTTTCTCAAACTTTGCCGTGTTCAGTTGCATAATGTCCAGCATTCTGTGTTCCACTCCACATTATTCAGCTCGGCTTAGAAGCGTCATCATGTCATGTCTAAAAACTTGAGTCTATTAACCTTATTGATATTGCATTATGTTTTTAAATACATAATTGTGCTAGTAAATGTCAATTCATACATAATGTTGGATTTTCATAAATTATTGTTCATCACTAAAACTATTCTTATTGAATCGTATAGCTTGCACGGTTGCAATGTTTCTGTACGTGAGTTACCCATTACAAGCTTTAACAGCGACATTATGAGGTTGGTTTTTGCGAATCAACTAAGATCTGAAAGTATGGCTTGCGCTTAAATTAGATTTAAATTAGGTATTTTGCGCTATCATCAGCCCCACTCTTCTGTTATGAGCTACATTGATCCAATGGCAAGAAATGTTTCTTTACGATGAATATAGATAGTACATGATGCATAATTTCAATATCATATTATTCCAAAATTGATCAAGTCATGTTAATTTCAGATTTATTAATAATGTTTATAATACTATTTAAATATTATATTTTCATAGTCAGTTTGTCAAATATTATAAATAATACAAAAATGAATCTCATTTCCTGTTCTTTTCTTGTACCCAATGAAGCATTAGGTTGCTGCTGCAAATAACACTTTGCAGGACTTATGTGCTATAACATTCTAGCAGTGGTGGCTTCTGCAATAATTTATTTGACAAGGTAAGGTCGCTAGCACCATACACAACCCTGTTTAGTCGCCTTTTATAATATACGCTAAAGGCCTCAGTTAGGTCTTGAACTTCGCATCAAACATTTTCAATGATAAAATCCGTGCCATATTTGACTAATTGCCGGCCCATCTGCAGTAATAGACTTCCACTGCTGGATCGTTTCATTGATTCAGGACCTCTGTGTTGTTGAGTTAGACTGGATAGAGAGTGCAGAGCAAGTCGTATCTACGATTCTTTAATATGGAGAACAGCAATAAAATAACATGTTCAAAATACAACCCGACTGTAGATGGACACCTGTCTTATGTTAAGGGCACAACACAGCAACAAAGGGAATATGTCCCATGGCCTCACAAAAGCTGACCTTGTACAAATCAATCTATAACATTGTATTCCAGTGGGAATGTCTACAATTGGACTGCTTTTACCTTTACATAAACAAAGAAAAGGATGATAAACATAACTTTTGAGACAAATAACAGACAAAGAAGGCAACCTGTTTTAAACAGATGCTCAGTTTTTCCAGAAACTTAAGACTAGCAAACATAAAAACAATGTCGAATGAAACGGTCAACAACAATCATTCCTGGACAATAACAAGGGAAGAAATATAAAGACCAAGTAGAAGCTAAGCGACGATCTTACTCGCTGATTGAGCGAAAAATGGTTCTAAAAGAGACACACAAGCCACACGAACAAATGAAGAAGAAAATCCTCTCTTGGTGGCAGCAGTTAACACCTTTACGAAACGAGAAGCTTGTTGATAGAACTACCGATATTCTGCTGCATCTAAAACAGAACAGACAGGAAAATCAATGCCTGGAAAACTGCAGCGAACAGCAAACACGTTAACCGCTTAGTTTCCTACCGTCAACAACAGCAGCGTTACAGTATTGCCAGCGAAAACAATACTTGTTCCGTTGTTTGTTTCAAGTCTGTATGCTGAATTCTTCCTTCGTTCGTTCAGTTTTGCTAGCAGAACGATAAATAGATTGCTCTGTCGAATCGGTACATGTTGAACTGTTATGTTCATACAAGCGTGTTTAGATGTTTAATGGCGTGTATAATATAGGTATATATATATATATATATATATATATATATATATATATATATATATATATATATATATATATATATATATATATATATATATATATATGGTTCTTTAAATCTTCTATTAGCTCTAAAGTTTGGGAGCAGTTTAATTGTAAGAGCAATTAGCTTGTTTTTATTTATTTTGAAATTGTAGCAGATCCCACTGTTTACCCTAGTGTTATTCCAACTTAGAACATTATCACACTCATCCACATCATTCCTGACCACACACAGCAAATAATATAGCACACAGCAGATGGCATATTTATTATATAATACTCATAATAGAAAAATGAGTAGTGAAATTACAAAAACAATACAATACATATCATCTTAACTGAATATTCCTATATTATATATATATGTTAATATAAATATTAACTAAAACGGAAATTTTAAGCATTAGCGGCGATTGATGGAATTCCCAACTATCCAAAAACCCAGTTCTATTTCTTTCACACATCACACACACATCTATTTAACTGCGTCCTCAACACACGTTATCAAAAACTACTCCTCACTCAAATCACCTCAGGCGGGCGATCTGGACATACTTAGTTCAGAATGTGTCCTGCTTACAACATACGTTCAGATTATCTATTAATACAAAATTCACACATGTATTTGAGCGATCCTGTTCTATCACTAACATTCGTACAACAGTCTATTAATCGCTCCTCTATCAAATCGGTGAGCTAAACGGACTCCTATCTACAGTCTCTCATTCGCTCTCATCCTCTCTCCATCCAGCCTGCTGAGCTAAACTTTGACTCTGTGTTATATACTCTCCAGCAGTATCAGAGCTGACCAATGGATCTCAGGAGGATGGCTCTATTCAGTCGTTATTTGAACGAATTACTCTGAACCCCTGTCACTCATTTATCGCAGCAAGCTCCGCTGCCGTCGCGTCTGTCACTCACCCCCCCCCCCCCCCATTAACCAAATCGGAACGCCAGTGGCCAATTCCTACCTGTCCACATTCTTCGCCCCCAAATCCGTTTTCCTGTGTTGAGACGGTGAGTGACCAGACACGCATTCAGGTACCTTTGTTCTGAGTCGTCAACCACATCACCCCTGCTCTAAACTCTCTTGCTCCGGCTGGAACTGTTACAAAATCCTTGGTCGAATCTCCGATCCAAGCCTACACAAGAGCACGAATAAGACTAACATTGTTTCATCGGGGACAAAAACAAAAGCACGAAACTAGGAAAAGTTTAGCAAAAATACACAAAATATATGCAAAGAAGAAAACGAAAAAGAAAGTATTATATTCGGGCAATTCGAAACAAATATTAATGTCAGTTAAATGTAACATAATTTTGTGAGCAACAAAATAAGAAGCAAGTCTAAGCCAGACATACATACGTTTATTGTGGCATTCCAACCACTTAGCACTTCCTATTAAAGAGCGTTTCTTTGTTCTGTCAGTATATTCAGTTAGTGAGTTAATTCATGCTCCAAAATGAACACACGCTATGTCGTCAAATGACACAGTTCGCTTTCAGTAAAAATAGCTCACGGTATTGGTAAATGTCACTTGATAAAAGCCATAAAACCGTTCAGATGCCTTGTTGGCCGAAGAACTAACGTATAATGTAAACTTTTGATGTCTGTGGATAATGGACCACTAAGTGAGGTTTTTTTCCGGCTTGTGTATCATAAATAATAGGGTTGAAATATCGAATCTGAGATTGATATATTTAGAGAATTTCTGCATTGGTTCCATCAAATATTCGCAAGTTTAACTAAGGATATTAAGCGCAGTTTAAATATTAAACTAGGTGGTCTCGTGCAACACGACTATGAAAATCTAAACTACAAATCTAGGTTCCTGTACCATGTATTATAGAGTATGATCTTAATGTTGTTAATCTCGATGACTTACGCTTATAAATCAACTGACAATATAATCTGAACAGTTAGTTTTCAATACCTTGGTATAATATACATAACATTTAGAAACACATTTATGTTCGTCAAACATCCAGACTGTATTCCGTTCCTAATATAGAACTGCGGGACTTCTGAAAGGAAAAAAATACGATTAGTACCGTTGCACCCTACCATGGATGGCATACAGGAAAGGTAAGATTAGTACAACTGACACTTCCATGCAGTTCGTAAAGGGAAGGTAAGATTAGTCCCACTGTTACTCTACCACGTGTGTCGTAAAAGAAAGGTAAGATCAGTACAATTGTACTCTACCATGCATGTCGTGAAGACAACTGAGTAGTGTTGTTACCTTATCAAATCAAACAAAGTGAAATAGGTAACTGGAATGGGATGTGAATACTTTAGCTAAGGTTGACTGCGTGATATAACTTTACTAATGCTAACACACATATTCCTATTGGAGCGACAACAGACCAATGGGCGATGTTTAAAATAATGTAAAACACTTAAAGATGAGCATTATGTATTATGTATTTTTTGGGAGATAGTAAGTAGCATGTCCTTTGCAGAACTCACTTCTTACAACAGCTATTCTATTTGGCTGTTATACGTTTCTTGGCAGGTGTGAAGTTTGGTAGGTTGCCATTATTTCCGTACGTGGAGGAGCGAAACAAATCCATATCTGTCAAACTGGACACGAGCGTGATTCGAACCAGGTGTGTTGGGATTGTGAAACGTAGGCCTCACCTCTAGGCCACGAAGCCTTCCCCATCTTGAGATAACATCACTTTAATGTTTTAAATTATCAGTAAAAGTTGAATTTTGTACGACTACATCGAAGCGACTTCGTAGGAAGAGAGACAAAAGAGATTAATGAAAGAGTGTCTACAATATACTGACCACACACACATTAGTTAAGATCACTAATTGTTGAGAGAAAGAGAGAGAAAGAAAGAGAGAGCGACAAAGGAAAACTACATAAGCTGGTAATAGAAGTTTAGTTGGTACAAATAAACGTCATGGTTGTAACGGGAAAGAGAAAGCAGACGAGAATGAACCGGACGAATAATAAAAAGAATGTTGAGGTAGGAAAAGGAAGAAGAAATATTTAAAAAAAGAAAAAGACATAATCAAAATATAATAAAAGGCTAAAACGAGTATAAACAAATTTGCAATAAAAGATAAAGAGTTTGCAATACTTTATTTCTATCTCTCTCTTTCTCTCTCTCTCTCTCTGTGTGTGTCTGTCTGTCTTTCTCTCTCTCTTTCTCTCTTTCTTTCTATCTCTCTCTTTCTCTCTTTCTGTCTCTTACTCTCGTTCCTCTCTCGCAGACGGTCACGCAGCAGGTACGTCGTTACTTCACCAGGCAGGTCTTGGCTCTTATTGTCGGATTCGCTTATTTTTGAGATTTTCTCCCTGAGTGGCTTCAAAACTCTATTTGACTATGTGGACTGTGGCCTTCAATGTAGTTCGCACTGCGGCTGTCTTTCTCCAATCACCGAGGTCTATTGAAAAGTCTTTCATTGATACCTTGCAGATATCATTATATCTCATCATGAATCTACCTGGGAATCTCCACACCTTCGACAGCCCCACCATACAGCACCTGTTACAGCGTATGTTATCAACGTGAACCAGTCAGCCCAGTCTTCTAACACCTAATAATCCCATAATAGAATCTAAATTTACACGTTGCAATACTTCTGTGTGTGTTATTGTCATACATAAATATATATATATATATATACATATACATATTATGTATATATATATATCTCCCTTCCGTTACTCTACACCACACACACACACACACACACACACACACACACACACACACACACACACACACACACACACACACACTCACACACACATACACATTCACACGCACAACATAAGAAATGACACATAGCGATATTGATGTCAATTTTGCATTCTCCAGAAATAATACATTCTTTGTCATGACGTGAGAAGAGCCTTGCCTGTCCCTGAAGCAACAGAAAGTTATTGATTATGTCGCCCCGTGATAATTATTGTCGTGGTGGGACAACTACTTCTGTTTGTGTGCCTGATGACAAATCTTACTTTATCGCCCCTTGTCAACAGGGCCAGCTACTGCAACGACGACAGAGTTTTGAATCTGGATAAAATAATAGGACAACATTCACATCGTTATCGTTTCTTCAGTGTCATCTCAATTAGTAGAATGATCCTCCACTATCCCAGTTAGCCTGCTCACAGGAAACGTGTTATTCATGTACTTGTACAGAGGTGGTTGCAGCTCAGTTGATTTCATGATGGGCTTGTTGAGCCTAAGCACATACCTTTATTAGTGCCATTTTACAACGCAAGTAGTAGAGCGCAGTGACATGTTGTTCCTTCACAGGAAGGAGCCCACGAATTCATGCTAGAAGGCCTAGAAATTCAACCGAGGTTGATAATACGTGCATTAATAATAGATGCAGATCACAGAAAGCTAATTTTTGTTGACGGATATAACCTTAACATTCATATGAAAAGGTAGACATAGAAAATACTATGGAGATACACAAATTGAATTGGTAATGTGGCAATTAGTCTCCCCCATAGCGTCATATCACCAACCGTGATATTCTGGGTTCAGGGTCGGCGTCGAGTAAAGTGCATCTACTAGGGGTAATGTGTGTACACGGGGGGGGGGGGGTATAGTGAGGAAATGATTTTCTTCTTTCTTCTTGTCATTGATGCGATACTCTCGTCCACTTGGGCGTTAAAAAATGAAATAACACGTATATTATTTACCGCTTTTTGGCCTCATCTGAAGGGTTCTCGAAAATGATATTGGCGTACGTTGCTACGAATTACCTTGTAATAAAATATCTGGTTTAACCAAATTATTAACCACATTCTAAAATAATTACTACTTTCTCCCAAAATATGTATAAATTGTTGTTATAACTATATCTGTGCGTTTTAAATTCACCAACTACAAAATATTGCAATTAGTGGAATGGAAAACAATATTTTAAATAGTTTGACAAAATCTTTTATATTCATGAAAACCATTTTCATTGAAAGAATTGATTTCTCATATTAAAAATTTGCCCTAACAAACTTTAACAAACAATTAAGATATTAATAAATAAATAAAATAATGACAGACATTCCTAGTAGGAAAAAGGTGAGAAAAAAAAAATGTAAAAGTTTATTAAAGTTAAGTTTAATCAAAATTTAAAAATGGGTATGGTCAGACACCGCGTCGAGACGAGAACACAAACAAAACATACGTTACGACCAATAGGCCTTCATCAGGGACAACAAATAACAACAATATCGAAATAGCAATTCAACATATAAGAAAAAGTATACAGATATTACATAGAAAAGTATACAGAGATTCTAGTAGTAGGTAACATCACAATGGGCATTATATAAACACGCTGCATATTTCGATGTTACATTTCCTCAATACTTTACGTCTCACAGATAATAATATAAACAGAACAAAATATAAATATGGCCAGTGCAAGCAACAAAACTAATGAGAATAAAACACCCGGAATATTGATAGATAAAAAAGACAAACAAATTTAATAACGACCAATCAGTAAAGCAGCGTAGAGTGTTATCTATTTGGGAAGTAACGGCAATAAAGATGGAAGCATGCGTTAGAGTAGGAACGCCAGGGATGACACAGCCAGGTTCTCAATGTTCCCTTTGAACCTAGCCTATAACTCTGAGGTTTTATCTTATTCAATAAAAAGAGTGTTTTGTTCAGAACAAATGTGAAATGAGAGAGATTGTATGATATATATTTTTTGTCCACACTGTATGCCTATACATTAAATCAGCATACCTTTCTCTGATCTATATATATTGTGTTCAAAGGATTGTCATATTCTATTATTATTATTTTGCGTAATTGTATTTAGGCTTATAAGGCTTCAGTAAATGCCTTTCTTTACACAATCCCAAATTTGACTTCGCTCATACTTTTTGTTAAATTATTTTTGCATGCGTGTTTCATGTATGACTTAGACGCGATAAGATTCTGTATGTTTCACCAGTTCTTTTATTGCCCTTTTGTGTCACGATTAGTACTATTGTAGCCTCTCGCTAATCATCTAGTAACCTTATTTCTGTCCATGCCTTCGTAAAGATTACCTCTAGTCCCCTCAGTTCTGTCTTTCATCAAGCTTGAAAACTTTAGTTGTTACTCCGTTCATATCTGATGACTTATTTCTATGGCTGTTCTTTATATCCCTTTCTATTTCTTGACACAATATGTCCTGTTCCAGACAATCCTTATTGCTTGGGATAGATGATGAATGAGATTGTTTGTGGGTTGAATAGTTTTTGGAAGTACTTTTTCCATTGCTGTTGTCTTACATGCTCGCTAAATATTGGGAATAATTTTTTGTCCTGAATGATTGAAGTAAGAATGCGGCTATCATATATTAACTTCATTGCTTTTATACCTTTACAAAATTCTATTAGGATATTTTTAAATGTAGATTTTGGCCTTTTTCATTTTTTATTTCAAGTTTCTTTAGAAATTGTGATTACTCGTGTTTCGTTTTTCGTTTTGCTTTTTAATGTGACATTATTTTCCTCTAGAATGTTAGTCAAACCCTTGTAGAGTTTCTTTTAAATCTACATTGATTCTTTAATCAGCATCCCCCCAAGATGTTTGCTTTCTTTGTTTTACAAGGCTTAAGGTCATGCTGAGTATATCCGTTACGGCTGTTTGAGAGATCATCCATTCATGACTTCTTCTTGTAGTTTGTCACAACACTGAGACCAATATGGAAGATAAGAACATATCGCTAAAAACTCAGATTAGGTGAAACATTGACATTAAGCGCAATGTTGACGAAATACTTCAGACATCTCCTTGAAATAATACACAAGCATCATATCTTAAATGTAGACATACATAACTAAATTCCTTCGATCTCGGATGATATAAATATTAAATGACTGCTCAGAAACATGCAAACACAATTGATAGGGTCATGTATCAAATTGAAATGAACTAGCCAATGTTACACTTAAATAAAATATCAGAGAGCTTAAGACGCAGTGAACGAAATGGCAACAGTTAGCGACTCAGAGCGAACTGTTTGCACCAGGGTAAGTGAACCAGAGCTGTCCAAAACCCTATTCTGCCTCAAAGTGGTGACCCTGGAAACAGGCTGCATACGTTTTATTTGAGTGAGATAATATACGGGTTGAAAAGGAAAGGCAAACACCGCCTCAAAAATTGTCCGTGCTAAAACTGGATGTTTGCGACAAAAGGCCCAAATATCGCAGCCCCGCTGTAAACTACGACACGATGTAGCAACATGTTCTGTTCAGGACAAACGCCGAAGAAGAAAAAGAGGAAGATGTTCCGTGCAGCTATTATAGTTGGAGACTAAGAAGAAAACTTTACAGTACGTTTAGATATTATTGTTAGAGACTAAGAAGAGAACACTACAGTACGTGTAGGTAGCTATTATAGTTGTAGACTGAGAATAGAACACTGCAGTACGTGTAGAAATTATAATTGGAGACCAAGAAGAGAATACTACAGTACGTGTAACTATTATAGTTGGAGACTATTGAAAGAACACTACAGTAAGTGTAACTATTATAGTTGGAGACCAAGAAGAAAACACAACAAAAATGTTTAGTTGACCAATTCACGCACATTACTAATTTAATTGATTAGTTTCTCCTTTGCATGAGCGACGACCAAACTAATTGAACTGCTTAGTATCGGATTTCAACGCGTTTCAATCGAGACCTGCTGATATGCGATTTTAAAAGTATCTATGTCTATATGTTAACAGAAATGCCGAATTACTGCAAGCTGTGTAAAGCATGCAAGAAAGTTCCATGGCCACATTCTGTCTATTGGCTAATGTCCACAGCTAAAGATGACATAAGTAAATGCATAAAGAGATTCAGGATAACCGATAACAATGTACGCTGTAAATAGTTGGAGAGAATATAGTCCCTACTCATCCCCTAATCACCGGGAAAATCAGCTCTTCGCTCTGTGAATCCTGTATCTTATTTGAAGTATGGTTCTATCTAATCAAGAAGATCGATATAGTCAACTGACTTTTGAACTGAGTGAATGTGCAAAAGGCATGAGTTGGGACGGGGGGGGGGGGGGGGGGGGGGGACAGTGTATTATTCATGGAACGCAGGGAAACCGTTCAGAGAAGACAAATGGTACGTAACGTTGATTCACTTATGGGTTTGTTTCCAACAGCACAAAGCGTGTTTAAGTACACAAAGTATGGCTCATATACAGCATTGGAACAGTAGGAAAAAATGGCCTCGGTCAGGTACAGAGAACAACATAAATAAAAAGAAGATGATTATAAGGTAACTAGACGCGTTATCTGAGACATACTTGTGAATATTCTTTTCGTCTTTTTTACCTTCGGTCCTGCCGCAGTTTCTATTTATTTTGATCTACGTCCGTTTTACAAATACTACTATGTATTGTATCGTGACTTTACTCCCACTACTTTCGTTTCTGTTGTTTTTTGTTCCTGACAAAAACCTTTTGTCTTAAATTAGATTTCATTTTGTTTCTTTTCAGATACGGTGGTATACGTATTTATATTAACGCCGTCACGTTTGACCTTCAGTACCGTCACTGTTTCTTTTCACTTGCGCCGTTTATTTGTAACATACGTGTTGGTGAGTACTTGATGTCTTTTCCATCGTGTTGACACAGTCATTTTAGATATACTTTCTGGATGTTAACGACAAATTCCAATTTGAAGATAATTATTCTTCTTCTTCTTCTTCTTCTTTTTCTTCTTCTTCTTTTTCTTCTTCTTCTTTTTCTTCTTCTTCTTCTTCTTCTTCTTCTTCTTCTTCTTCTTCTTCTGCGTTCGTTCTCAATCTCTCGCTACAAAACGCTGAACGGGCTTTGCAAGTAGCAGGAAGCAGTCCAAATAACGTTTCGCGCTATATCGCTAGTTTACAATTTGACTGCGATATTTGCACGTTTCGGTCCGACACATCCGTCTTTATGTTATAAAGCTGTGTTATAATTCTAATTCTCATCTTTGTTCATTCGAAAAAACATTTTCTGTGTTTATGAAGTTCCAAAACATTTAATAGCCAACAAATTTCGCTAATCTGAAATATAGATGATCCCACGTAATTATCTAGTAAATTATACATAAATCTTCACTTGTGAGTTAGAGTTTTGCTTAAACACAAAACTGAAAAAAAACACAAAAAACTAGTTGAAATAAAGTTCTTGTCTTTGTCTGCTCATTGGAATGGTCATTATACTACATAGACATTGTGAAATCAATATACCCTCTTCGATCACTGTCAGACATTTTTAGATTTGCTTAACGTCGATAAAACAACTAATTATGGGTTATTTATAGGACGGGGACAGAAACAACAAGGATTTTCACCTAACCGTTATAAGCTCTTCCACAAGCACAAGATAAAACAGAAACACCCAACGATTCTCAACAGTAATAGCGGGAATGGACGTAGCAATAGATACACTTAGAGTTAAGGTAGGAGCAGTTAACAAAGAAAATTGACATGACAACAGATACAATCAGACTTAATGTGGCAGCAGTTAACAAAGAGAATGGATGTGACAAGATACAATAAGAGTTAAGGTAGTAGCAGTTAACAAAGAGAGCGGACGTGACAACAGATACGATAAGAGTTTAGATGGCAGCAGTTAACTAGAAAGTGGACAGTTCAGTTCAAGTGACATCTCCTCATCGACGATCGGCTGCAATTTATCTCCAACGTCCTCTGTTTCTTTTTTTGACGGTACAATCTGCCAGGCTTTTCTCTGTCCATCAGATAATGTTATCCTTCAACTGATAGCAGTGTTAACCTCTGCCGCGTTTGTTCTCCGCCTTACCTTCAGGTATTGGTTTCAGCATGTGATGTCACCAAAATATCTGAACTTTATTTGAACAAATTCTCTTTGCGCACCACATTTCTCCAATACTACCTAATGTGTTGCATTTTCTCTGCAGGAGATGAACCCCATTCTTATAATTATTCCCATTTCAAAGGTAAAAATTCTCCTCTTTAATCTTTTGCTCATTGTCCGTGCTTCTACGAGATACAATTCTTCTTCTTTTTCTTCTTCTTCTTTTTCTTCGATCAACTGATTTTATGCTTCTAGCCCGATGAGACTCACGAAGAAGACTGCGTTTCAGGTCTTCACTGGTCAGCCACAGCTTTTCGAGCAAGGTCGCTCCCCCGGGCCAGACTGCCTCTTTTTGGTCTGCATAAGCGGGGCAGTCTGCAGGATATGTTCTGATGTTTGCTTGGGTGCTGCACAATCGCATGTGATGGTGTCTGTACGTCACATTCTGTGGAGGTGGGTCTTGAGTTTGCAATATTCAGTTCTGAGTTTGAGAGATCTGTTTCTGCTCATCTCTGCCAACTTTGTCTATGCTGTTATTTTCTGGCTTGTAATCTTTGTACTCGTCTCTCCATTCCATCCTCATCGACCGTTTGATGAACGTCTTTGCTTCTTTGGCGAGTCTGCCTGCCGCCACTTTCAGCTTTTGTGAGTTAATCTGCCTTCTAGTTTGCAAAGATCCCACAGTAGGCCGAAAGCCCCTGTAGGATTAGATATGTTTTTTTGTTTGGTTTTATTTCGTATGAGAGTCTATGGAGTTCCAAAGTCTTCTAAACATCACTTTTAAAGACCAAGTTATAAATGAGGAAATACGAGCACAAATGAAAACAGTAATAGGGCCTTTTGAAGATCTCTTGGCAACGGACCCTCACTTACTACGGTCACATATCGAGATCAAACGGTCTTGCAATTACGATTATGCATGATTTGTTGCAAGACGGACGGCGAAAAGGTCGTCCCACAAAGAGGTGACAGGACAACATTAAAGAATGGACCAATCTCCGACCAGAGGAGGCACAGGCAGCGGCCGCTGACAGAGTGGGGTGGTGTGGGTTATGGAGAAATTCCTTCATGGGTGCCCCAACGACCTCATCGGTTACGAGATGAACTGACCTAACCAGAGAGTCTATCTTATTTGGCTTGAGATGACTACGCTCCAGGAGTCTGCTAAAACTCCCGTTATTTTTGTAGTTGCGTTTGACTGCTATGAATCTGTTCCAGATAGAGAAAAGATTAATTTTCAATATGTGAGTGACTTGTGAAACCAGATTTTGCATCCCTGTTCTCGTTATGATTAGCATTTCACACCTCCAATTACCCGTTATTATATTCTGAAAATCTTGACTTGTTCAAGTGTCTGACCATCTATTTGTATTTGCTCTGTTGATTCCGAATTTACTTAGCTAATTATCCTACTTTTCTTATTCTCAGTATTGATTTCCATCCCATAGACCTTTCTGTTGTTCTGTACTTGGATTCCGACTTTGTGTAGTCCTTTCAGCCAACAGAACTGCGGCTTTCACATATCTGAGATTATGCATTCATAACCCATTCTCATGAGAATGCACCCTCATCATCTTCCACTGATGGCTTACAATGCTGGTAGATCTGGCTACAGGGCAAGGGGGCGGCCGCGAGGTAGGTGGATATATGACATTAGAGTGATTGTGCAGCGACAAGAGCTCACATTGACCGAGGCAACGCATTTGGCGCAGGGTAAACGACTCAAGCTCCCAACGACGCTAAACGGCACACGTGGAAAGAAAACTAACTAACTAACCCATTGATAATGAGTACTGGCCTTTCCTTTATCTGTCGAACAAGTGTTCTGTGAAAATATTAACAGTCAAGGGGACAGTGAGAATCTTTGTCGCACTTCTTTTTGTTATATCTATACATGGTTTTGGTATAGAAATAAATGCAGATAAAACAAAGCTCATGACCAATAACATAGCAGGGTTTAAATCTGTAATAGAGGCAAATTGGCAGGAACTTGAGGTGGTAAAACGTTTCAAATGTCTGGGATCATTGATCAGTGAAGAGTGATCGAAGCCAGAGGTAATTGCAAGAATAGCACAAACAACAGCGGCGCTGACTCGGCTGAAACTTATATGGCAAGACAAGCGGGTCGCCCTCGGCATAAAAGTTAGACTAATGCGCTCTTTGGTGCTATCAATCTTTCTGTATGCCTGCGAGACCTGGACCATTACAGCAGATATCCAGGGCTGAATACATGCAATGGAAATGAGGTGCTATAGTAAACTCCTAAATGTTACATAAAAAGATCGTGTCACGAACGTAGAAATACGTCAGAGAGTTGAAGACGCTATTGGTCATTTTGAAGATCTGTTCACAGCTATCAAAAAGACGAAAGATGGCATGGTGCGAGCACGTCGCGAGGTCCAACGGAATTCCCAACTCGATACTCTTTGGTTCCGTACCGGGACAGAGAGGGCGTGGACGTCCAAGGAAGAGATGGGTGGACAACATCACTGAGTGGTCAGGCCTTCGTCCCGGTGAGATACGACAGGCGGCGACAGACAGAGAGGGATGGCGTGGGATTTTGGGAGTGTCTTCAACGACCTGATGGGTTACGGGATGAACTGAACTGAACTGATACGTGGTAAATAAAGCGTGTCAGATCTGGCAGTGGATATTTGTTACCAGTAAAGATTACAACGTATTCTGGTATATTTTAAATCCATATCTATGTTTTCAAGACATGTCATTAGTTTCTCATGCCAGGTTCTATGAAAGATATTTTTGAAGTCAATAAAACGAACGCACATGTTTTTCTGTATTTCTATAAATCTTTTCCTTAAACATAATATTGCTTTACGAAGGTGGAAATCACGATTGGCCAGCTATGTCATGAAAAGCACATTATTTACAAAAATGATCAGAAACACTGATATTAATAAATGTAACACATGTAACAATGTAACAAATGTAACACATAAATAAGTACTCACGATCATACATACACACAACTATAAATATGTACAACACATGAAACAATGATCATTTGCACTCACACAATACGCGTACATATATATTGAGTGATATACATATATATATATATGTAAATATTCGGATGCAGAAATGAATTTATAATCATTATGTATATATATATATATGTATATGTATGTATGTACGTGCATTTATATATATATATATATATATATATATATATATATTTATATTTATATATATATGTATAAATAAGGAGAAAAGAGGGGAGAGTGAGTGAGATATATATATATATATATTTATATATATATATATATATATATATATATATATATATATATATATATATATATATATATATATATATATATAGAGAGAGAGAGAGAAAGGCAGGGATGTACTTTGAAGTACATGCAAATGTACGTAATGTATTCAAAGATATATGCACGAATATTGCTATGTGTTAGTGCACACATATCCTCATTGGCCACCCTTTGGTTAATGATTGCCACCTTAAGTTGTATTGTAACTGTTGTTAAATCCATTCACATTATTTGTGTTAATTCGTTAGGTGTATTCGCCTCTTCTTTGTCCCTGATGAAGGCCTTGTGGCAGTGACAAGTGTTTCGTTTTGTTTTTATCCCGATGTGGTTAATGAGCCAGAACTGTTTATGTTTTTATCCCGGTGCGGTTAATGAGCCAGAACAATTTATGTTTTTATCGACTTTTTATATTTAGTAGCACCGTGGCTTCGATTAATTGTGTGATTGATTTTGTCTCAGCTTTGTGTCTCTGCTATTGTTTTGCTGGTATGTCCTATTCCTTGAAGAAAATAGTTTGGACATAATGTCCAATTTGTTGTGATTATGATTGTTACAAATTCCTGCTAAATATCTGTTCCCCATTTACTCTCTAACAACATTTCTCAAAACTTTGAATACATACATGATATTATTCAGTAAAACTGTTTAGACATCTTATTCCCGGAGTACTATTGTCTCAACGCTGCTAATTTACCGTACATTTTGATGAACACTGACACGTTGGAGGCTTCCAAACCCGTATTGTACAAAACAACCTCTAGTTATGAATCTGCATAATGTAGGACTGACTCAAATAAGCTGTTTACAGGTCAGGGTCTATTTAATAAAAATGTATACAATTTATATTTTCATTTCCAGTTCTCTAATGTGATGAACTTTAAGGACTGGGACATATTAAAATAAAACACGACATGCTGACATAATGTAGAATATACTCACCAAAATGAAATAAAACACGACATGCTGACATAATGTAGAATATACTCACCAAAATGAAATCTGTAGAAACTTGAGCAGGGTAAATCAACTACTGTCACACCAACTGTCTTGGATGGAGGCCACAATTCCCTGGCAGTGTGTGCTGTGGAGATCCTCTGGTGAGCGAACAGCGTATACTAAAAACTGCTCAGTCTCGCAGAATATTGATCCAAGCCTGAAGTGATGAGGCCGGAACCAGGCGTACAGTGTGAGAGACTCGTGTATAACATTGGCCAGCACCTCGTGCGACCAAGGAGTGTGTACACAGCTCCATATACTGCGCCACCCTAACAATCCAGCTTCTATTATCGTTCTACTTACTCAATAAGAAGAAAATTGCCAGTGACAGGCTCTATGGTTCTGAGTTTTGTCTTGATGTAAGTCAGACTTACTGCGCTCAAAATCGCCAAGCTAAGTGGTTAGAATTGATCTGCCGCGTTGCCGGGTAGAATGTATATTATTGATAATTTTCTGTTAGCAGCATGTCTGCCTTTTGTAACAGTCTTTACTGACACGATGCCTAGACTAGCGAATGTTTTTTCACGTCGTGTGTCAAGCCTACAGGAGTAGGTGATCATTGTGCTGCACAAACGCCTTTATAGAAACCTGATCGCTTTCTATTTCAACTGTTGACGACGATTACAGGCCACTCATGCTACACCATTCGGTTAGGAACATTCCCAGGAATGGACTGACATTCCTTTACTGTATTAAGTTCACTTTAATGAGGTCTCAGACAACCACGGATTGAAGTGATTGCCTCAGTATGTTCTACCGCATTGGAGGCCTGCTTCTTTACTTTAGAAGAGAAGTCTTGATCCTAACTGCTACCATAAAGCACAAACTCATGTGTGCATATAACAGTATTACCTCCCTCATATTTTATCATTTGTTTGGGGAAATGGGACACTAGAACGGTCAGGTACATCATACTGACCAGGACGTCGAGTCAGGTTCAGACTCAATATACTGACCAAGACCACTGACTCTCTTACATGTAACGTTCCCTGAAAACAGACTTTTCAAGGCAGTCTGGCTGACGAGATAAAGATAGACGTGATCCCGTAGTAGTAAGCGTCACGCACATGAGAACAAGCAAAGCGCAACCGCCTGGAGGGCACGGTCCATTTTCATCAACACGCTCGGGATGTCAGAAAAGCTACTACAACCCGTCACAACGCCCTTTTCAGAGCGCACAAAAGAGAACACTTACTCATTGTGGGCATCAACAACAACAACAAAAACAAAAACAACAACAACAAAAACAACAACAACAGCTGTTCAACTGTAATCTCCGCTTTTAGTATTTCGAGAAGCGGGAGGAGAGGTTGGAGCTCAAGTAACGGACAGAGCGAGAGAAGCAGGTGGAGGGGTTGGAGTAGGAGGAATGGATAGAGCGGGAGAAGCAGGTGGGGGAGTTGGAGTTGGAGGAACGGATAGAGCGGGAGAAGTGGATGGAGGGGTTGGAGTTGGAGGAACGGATAGAGTGGGAGAAGCAGATGAGGGGTTGGAGTTGGAGGAATGGATAGAGCGGGAGAAGCGGATGGAGGGGTTGAAATAGGAGGAATGGATAGAGCGGGATAATCGGGTTGAGCGGGAGGAATGGATAGAGCGGTAGAAGCAGGTGGAGGGGTTGGAGCGGAAGGAACGGACAGAGTGGGAGAAGCAGGTGGAGGAGTTGGAGTAGGAGGAATGGATAGAGTGGGAGAAGCAGGTGGAGGGGTTGAAATAGGAGTAATGGATAGAGCGGGATAATCGGGTTGAGCGGGAGGAATGGATAGAGCGGGAGAAGCAGGTGGAGGGGTTGGAATAGGAGGAATGGATAGAGCGGGAGAAGCGGTTGTTCTATCGACCTAGTTCAATGAGCAATAAAATACAGACTCTAGATCTCGATAGCCTAATTTTGTTCTACTTTTTTCTACCCAGCATTAATACTCCTAGGCGGCAATATGAGAAAACGACCTTTATTCCTCATCTGCATTACACTTCTGGGGTGTTGGGACTAAATACTTGGCGGTAGTTCGTCTTGTCACTGCACGATTTGCTCAACTCTCTGTAAATGGTAGGTGTGTTTGTTATTCTGGTCTATGTTAATCCCTCCTCCTGTTTAGATTAGTCTCAACTGTAGTAGTCCTGTTCAATCTTCTTTCCTACGTGCGTCATCTATATCATCTAACACTTTTAATTTCATTCACATTGCGTTAGCATTGATGCTATTCACAGTTTATGTCTATGTTCAAATAGGCATCCGTCCAATCAGTGTATTTATAGATTTTTTTCTGATTGCTATTGACAAAATCTTTATTGTTGCATAGTATGGGTTATAATTTTCTTTGATTGCTGCTTTTGCTTTGTCAACTATAGATTTATCAGATTAAGTTTCCTGTTCTCACGAATCTTTACATTTTGCACTTTTTTTTCAGCGCAATATCTCAGCCTGAAAACTCACACGCGGGTTTTCCCTCTTCGCTGATATACATAAACACTGAAATATGTGTAACAGAACATAGCGAGCTCACACGCGCACTGAAGTATGCACGAGGCTGCCATAGAAACGAGTAGAATGGCTGATTGCATCTGCAATGCTGAGTATGCTGGCTACAAGGGAGGGTTTCCCCTCGTAATGAGCATGAAATAATATCGTACATACAAGGCAAACCGATTTATTTTGTATGGTCATTACGCTCAGAGCAAGCCAAAGGGATTGTGTCTGGTTGTAGTTGACATGCCTTTGCCAAATACGAAGCTAAATGTTTCATAACAACGCTCATATTTACGTATAACAGATGCCAAATTGCTGGTTGTTAACGTGAAGTATTAGTAAACGCTACGTTGTTGTGGAAACATCTTCTTTTATCCCCTCTTCTTCTTCTTCTTCTTTTTGTCTCATGTTCGCTCCATACGAAGAATATGTTCACAATTTCAGCGCCCCCCCCCCCCCCTCCCGTTATAGACATCCTGTATCAAAGCACTAAATGCATTCTTGCAATGGTAGTTTCTAAAGCAATTCGTTCTACATGAAGAGGTTGTCAACTCTTTGCACATCCCTATTTAATCACATTTTAAAGGCAGTAAGGCTAGAGGTTTAGTTCTAACCAATTCTAGATAAAGAATCAGAAACTATATTGGTTTGAGAATAACATCATGTCTGTTAACTTACCCTGACAGTATCGTTCTGTTTGTCCAAAATCTGTTTTCAATAATTGAAGAATGTAATCAGAGAACCACTCAGCGTTAACACAATGTCCAGTGCCACTACCGCGATAAGTGCCAAATTAAAAAGCTACCAATTCAATATAATCAATATACCTCAGTTTATTCATTTGGTTCTTGGGCTGGTTGTAGGCGACCACGGTTCCTCACAGCGCCCCTTTCCAAATGTTGTTTATTAATTCAATACTATCCGTATCAGGTTGTTAAGCATCACATTATCTTTTTTCTCGATTCTTTCAGCAATATTGTCGATTGCTACAGTATGCCGAATCTGTCCACTTCATGAACATACCCCCAAGCCGACAAGCTTCTTAATGAAATGAACAACACCAATTCCTTGTGAATTGGTTATTCTCAAAGAATGTCCTATTACTCTTCTAGATGTGGTATTTATATCAATCCTCTGCAAAACGAGATCATGTAGATTACACTGGTTTGATTACTTCTGTATTGATTATCCATTATTATCTTACAAGTGCGGACACTAACCATATTGTCGCATCGATTTGACTTTCTACAAAGCCTAGGGTCACCACTGTGGTCGACTCCGCACATGAACCCTGTGATAAAACACTTAGTGGGCTTTTGCAATGGTTGATACAACAACAACGAAAAGGATATCAGCTGCGTATTCACTCATTCCCAGTAATATAGCTTTCAGCGAAATGGATGACAGGAGCATATTCACTCATTTCCAGTAATGGACGTCGAGGTTCAGATGGAGACCTTGACACTTTGCAGTACTATTGTTGTTGCCCAAGCTATTTGTCGTTTCTGTGTAGCAGGTTACATAGACTCTTCTCACATCCCGAGACTTACTTAAGAAGAGGTGGGAGGCCGTCCTCTTGGATGTAGTACGATGCTATGCTGGCTGCTCAGTAAAGTCACCACTACGAGGATCCCACTATTAATCCCCACCTAGTTGTCCAGACTGCTGTACAAATCCTGTTTCCAAGAACACAAGGCCTGCATTATTCTTGGCACACCATGCTTATATTGGCGATCTGTATACTGAGAAGATTATGTGTATTAATGATTTCTGTTGCTCGCTGGTTGTACATGCTCTTTTTTCAATTGACTCTGAATGTGTTTCAAACTCAAACCAGTCCGATTCCCACAAGAGGACATGTTTAATGGCCAGAGGCTGCACTACAGTAACGCTCTGTATATTCCTTAATTCCCCATAGCATTGAAAGTCATTTGAAGTACCCTATTTCAGTAAATATGTCTTTAAATGTTCGAAAATGCATTTCTTTACTTGACTAATGCTTGTTTCAGCTTCAAAACTGCTTTGTTTCTGTGTTTACCTGCAACATCATTTTGTCTAATCAATTCGGTGTATCCTAGTATTTAGGAACATTATTATCTTTTATACTAGTTACTGTAAATCATTCATCTTTAAATTCTGTGCAAATTTGCATCTCCGAACAATAATTTTGCCATTTATGTAGACATTAGACATTTTTTCCATCTACGAGTGTTCTTTTATGACACTGCATAATCTTAGAAGTCTGACTTTAAAATACTGATCAATACTTTCCAAACTAATCTACGTGTACAATAAATATCAGGAGGAAGAATAAATGACTAAGAATTGTAGCCCTCCTCATAATGAACGTCTTCAATAGTCATTTGTAGTAATTACTGTAAAAATGCAAAAACTACAGCTGCCAGTGGAACAAATGTAAAGTGATGCTATTCCCAAGAGAATAGGGCTCTATTTAATTTGGGAAGAATTAGTCACCAAACAATCATGTAAAGTAGAGCAACGATTTACAGCGTAATTACTTCGATCCCTAAGTGAAAAACTTCGCGTGGGTTGGGATTTGTTGAAAACGAAATAGGTTGTTAAATACTTGCTGGCGAGTGTATCAATTGGACATTGAGACGTAAATATAATTTTCACGTTGTCTAATGTTTATCCTGTGCCCTGTTATGAATAATAGAGAACAATAACACTGTATCTTCCAGCAATGACGCAAGAGACGAATAAATAAGGAAGCATGGGGTCCATTAGTGTCTCTGCAGAAACTGTAAGACGCAATCAGAATGACAAATCTCTGCCTTAAATGGTAGAAAGTGGAGAGATTAAGCCTAGCCAATATTTTATTTCCTCTATTCCTATTTTTTATCTGAGCTGATATGTTATTTATTTTGTGATTTTGATTGAAAAATTCCACATATTCTTTGCGCTTATTGTAAATTGATGTTCCAGAGAATTCGAATTCACATACAATTTTTTCAGTATTGATGTTTCATAGTCAGTATTTAGTTGTTAATTCATGTTAGTTAAAGGTGAACCAATTCTTGTAGCACTTTCTTACTTCATGTTACTTAAAGGTGAATGATTTCTTGTGGCACGTTCTTACTTTATGTTACTTAAAGGTGAACCATTTCGTGTGGCACGTTGTTACTTCATGTTACTTAAAGGTGAACCATTTCGTGTGGCACGTTGTTACTTCATGTGACTTAAAGGTGAACTATTTCCTGTAGCACGTTCTTACTTTATGTTACTTAAAGGTGAACTATTTCCTGTAGCACGTTCTTACTTTATGTTACTTAAAGGTGAACTATTTCCTGTAGCACGTTCTTACTTTATGTTACTTAAAGGTGAACTATTTCCTGTAGCACGTTCTTACTTTATGTTACTTAAAGGTGAACTATTTCCTGTAGCACGTTCTTACTTTATGTTACTTAAAGGTGAACTATTTCCTGTAGCACGTTCTTACTTTATGTTACTTAAAGGTGAACTATTTCCTGTAGCACGTTCTTACTTTATGTTACTTAAAGGTGAACTATTTCCTGTAGCACGTTCTTACTTTATGTTACTTAAAGGTGAACCATTTCTTGTGACACGTTGTTACTTTATGTTACTTAAAGGTGAACTATTTCCTGTAGCACGTTCTTACTTTATGTTACTTAAAGGTGAACTATTTCCTGTAGCACGTTCTTACTTTATGTTACTTAAAGGTGAACTATTTCCTGTAGCACGTTCTTACTTTATGTTACTTAAAGGTGAACCATTTCTTGTGACACGTTGTTACTTCATGTTACTTAAAGGTGAACCATCTCTTATAACACGATTTCGAACTCGGTATATAGACATTGGAAACCGAACTTTCACTCGATGTATACCCTTACCCACGCACTCTTCCTTTCCGTCTAGTATTGATTTCAGCAAGGTATTATGTTTTTGAATGTGACAAAAGCATTTAACTGTCTGATTTCATTCATCATGTCCATTTGCACGTCCAATTTCTCCATCACTTCTTTATTTTATTTTCTCTCCACTAGATATGCCCATTTTCTGTTTTATATTTTTACAATGCTCAAACCCATGGGAGATAACCACATGAATCCTGTTTCACCAAAGTATCCAATTTTGCGTCCCCTTTTGACAAATCGTCTTCTCCTGTTAACTGCATATACAACGTGAGACTTTCGGAAGATATTACAGATACACACACCCATAAATATGCCAACTAATAAGTCCACATTACAAACAGATACACACACGCATGCATACACTGGCGAATACGTCCACATTACAAACAGATCTAAATACCGACCAACATATGCTGATGTCGCCCAAAAGACTACCGTTTTAGGTGGAACGATTCGTGCCTGCTCCAGTACAGCCCAGAAAGGCAAACCTGTAACCAAACACACTTTACAGACAGTACGTGTCAACATACTTTGTGTGCTCTTCCAATGATGGCTTCTGTAGCAATTTAATTTACATTATGAAGTTGCTAACATTACTGCGCTCAGCAATCTTTAGTATCTTTTATATTACGCATAGAGGTGAAGTGACTCTACTATTTCGTCCAAAGAAAGGGGCAACTTAATCTTCATAGAAAATGGATCAATCTTCTAGGCATTTTTTATATTTAAAAAAATGTTGTGAGAGTCCAGGGAACAAACATTGGTATTTCTGTAAGCTGGAGTTGTTGCCATGGCTGTCTTAACGATGGTTGAACTTTCGGTTCAAATGGGGATAGCTGTACTACCACGCTATCTCTATTATGTGCACATCAGCCAAAAAAAAACAAACTAACAGATCTGAAGTAAAACAAAGACACAGGTCAATATGCCGTATAAAAATTATTTTATTTAGAGCACCAGAACAAATAATTTGTCATACTGTGTGTAACAGTAATAACAGCAACAAATTAGTAAACAATAATGTATCATCATTTCCATTATCATCTACGTCAACTCCACCTTCATTAATTATCATATGTTAGTTTAGGCAGCCTTATATAGATACATTTGCAATGCAGGAATGTTTAAACAAACATGAGTCAACAATGGTGTTTTGTCATCATCTTAATCATTATTATCATCTTCATCACAATCCTCATCATCCCCATTCTCACCGATATCATCTCCACACACATCAACCTCACCAACCACCATCGCTGCCATCATCACTATCACGTGTTGGTTTAGCAGTTTCTAATGTTGCCTATATGCATGCGTAATAAAGGAATGTTCTTAAAGTGCACTTAATAGATAACAGAGTTCCAATAATTCTATTTATGTTTTGATTATCCCATCTACCACCCAGCTCTCCTTCCATCCTTTCTTCTATTTAACACAAACATGTGTTGATCTCTCGCTGCATTTTTCTTCAATTGCTCAAACCATTTTTCTGTACTAGACAGTCTGTGCTTCTATAATACACAATCCATTTTCTATAATGTATAATCTGCATTTTGCTTTTCTAAAATATGTAATGAGTTTTTCTATAAAATTTACATTAATTTTTAAAAATATAATACGAAATCCATTTTTGTATAACATTCAGTCCCTTTTCCTATAATATGCAACCAATAATTTTTCTAATATTCCCAATCTATATTTCTAAGATACTCAATCCATTTTCCTATAACACACAATCCATTTTCCTATAACACACAATCCATTTTCCTATAATATCCTAGTAGCATTTCTTAAATGTCAATATATTTGCCTGAAATAAACAATCTACTGTTCCAAAGTACGCCTTTATGCTTCACATAACACATTTATTATACCAACATTAATTTATTTTCCCATATGCTTTTATTCTCATAATTCAACACCTTATTCTATTTTTGTTTCAATATACAATTCTATTTCATATAATACATAATTCTCATGTCATCTCTTATTTAATGTTAATATAAATAACAATTCTCGAATGAATATCATTTTGTTTCCTGGTTTCTCACCGTATAATACGCAGCTGTTAATCCATATTTAATTTTTGCTCACAGAACTCGCAGTTGAATACAATTTTCAGTAACATACTATTAAATATTTTATATGTTCATATACCTGACACACATATCACTAAGAACTAAAATACAGAGAACTAATAATAATAATAAAAATAATAATAATAATAATAATAATATGAAACTAACAGTTTATAGAACTAAGACAATAAAACGAAGAACTAACACATCAAAGGGCTAAAACTAACATGAGTAACACCACTTGCACTGATACCTTTAAGAACGTGACTCGCACAAGGAGAAAAAACAAACCATCAGCACATAAATATTCTAATGTTTGTGCATAGAAATAATAGCTTCGCCTAGTTTCCTAATTAAACAATCAAATATAATATAGAAACATTCATAACATTATACGCAAAAAAGATTGATAGTTGTACATTTTCAACAATTTTAACATAAGTGTCCATTGATTTACTTCAACATAAATTAATAGGCATGGTATTTGTATAATGTCAACATAACAGCACCTTAGAGATCAGTTATGTCAATATGGTTTTTGCTCAAACTAAACAGATGAAAAACTGACAGATGTACTAGACAGATGTTAGAAATCAGTTTGTTTGACCCGGCATGACAGGACAGTCACAGGCACCATTCTGTCAGCCTATTGTTGTATTGACCTTCAGCATACATGTTAGGAAAGCTGTTCTTACCCGAGACAAGCTCCTCATTAAGGTTGGACAAACAAACTCTCGTGACTACTCAGCGAGTGAAACATGATTTAAGAGAAGCACACACATTTTTTAGTGACTTTTTGAACCTCTGTCAGGCAGGAATTACTGACGCCAGTTTGTGAAATCCTACCAAATTACAGGTCACGAAAAACGCTCTTGGCCAAATCTCATTTACCCGGCGGAACCACTTTGTCGTTATACGAGTTCAAGGACAATATGTCAGATAAAGAAAAACTGCGGCCTGTATTGTTAATTCGCCATTCGTGATAGACGGCAACTATTTCATCTCGAGATGGGGGTACGTACGTGTCAATAGCAAATCTGGCATCAGGCTGTTGTTGTTTGTAGATGCTGTCATTGGCTTCAGAAGAATATCTCTTGCTGCGTGTCAGATATCGAGATGTGTAAGGCCCTGCGTCATCTACAAGCAGGCAGTATCCAAGCACAATGACACACATGAGCAGAGCAATAGAGAGGCCCTTCGTCGTCACACATCGCTCACGTACAATTTTCAATATAGCGGTCATCTAAACAGATATAGAAACGAAATATATGTATTTTAAGATTAACACATTGGTCTATCAATACACATTAGAAGGTGGGGAAGGGGCGTGTGGAGGATAAGAAGGTAAAAGGCGTATGCCTAAGGGGGAAGCAAGTTGGAAACATGGAAGGTGTGAGGAGGCTTACAAGTCGTCTTCCAGGATTGCTTTATCTCTTTTAATTGATTAACGTGGGCGAGGACAGATGGTGTAAATATACAGATCACCTTCAAGGGATGAGGCGACTAACATGACACGTTTCGTGGTTGCTTCCTCTTTCTCATTGATTTATTTGGGCAGGATGGGAGCAGGAAACATTTATTTAGATCCTCTTTAAAGTGAGCTGTGAGGAAAAACAGTTACTATACCTGATGAAAAAATAGTTACTATACCTGATGGAAAACAGTTACTACACCTGATGCAAAAACAGCTTCTATACTTGATGGAAAAAGTTACTATCGCTCACTGAAAAACAGTTACTATAGCTGATGGAAAAACAGCTACTATACTTGATGAGAAAACAGTTACTATAGCTCATTGAAAAACAGTTACTATCGCTCATTGAAAAACAGTTACCATCGCTCATTGAAAAACAGTTACTATAGCTTATTGAAAAATAGTTACAATCCCTTATACAAGAAGATTTAGAAAGAACGCAAACCACGACTAGACAATCAACACCTTCTATTCCTGCTAAATAGTAGTAAATGCGCTTTAACTTAATATAAAACATCATTTGCGGAATTTACAAAAACATTCACACCCCTCACCAGTTGGATTACATTATGGACCATTCAGAGCCAGAAATTCTGAGCAAGATAGCTATGGAACTTATAGATCTTATAATAACGCGACACACCCCTCACCAATCAGATGATGAGAAATCAATTATCAGCTTCATACACTATTGCTTTTAGAACAAATCAATTATCAGCAGCATACATTGTTGCTTTGAGAACTAATCAATTATCAGCATCAGACGTTATTGCTTTGAGAACTAATCAATTATCAGCAGCATACATTGTTGCTTTGAGAACAAATCAATTATCAGCAAAATACATTGTTGCTTTGAGAACTAATCAATTATTAGCAGCATACCTTGTTGCTTTGAGAACTAATCAATTATCAGCAGCATACATTGTTGCTTTGAGAACTAATCAATTATCAGCATCATACATTGCTACCTTGAGCACAAATCAATATTAAGCCTGACTCAGCGTTTCATGGACAACCTTTAGAAATAACAATGACAGTAAAAGATGAGGATAGCGTATGTAGATTATTTGATGATAACAAATATTGATAACAAACTCTCTCATGTAGCATGTCCTTTGTAGAACGTCGCTCCCATCACAGTCTGTCTGAAAGAAACTCGTTCCCTTGCCAAAACTCCAGCTTCCGCCACCGTCATACTCAGGCACTCCTGGATATCTTGGTGCCATCGTCTTCTTGGTCTACCCCTTCCTCTTTTGCCTGGCACCGTACCTTCCATCACCGTCCTCTCAAGACCGTTGTGTCTCTTGATGTGACCAAAGTATTTGCATTTTCTAGCCAAAATGGAATTGATAAACCAGTTCTCCTCTATGCTCAACTCTTGCCGAATGTCTACATTTGTTCTTTTCTCTGCCCAGGGTATTCTGAGGATCTTTCTGTAACATTTTGACTCGAAGGATTCGATTCTTTTTCTAGAAGTTTTGGTAATCGTCCATGCTTCACAGCCATAAGCTGCCACAGGAAAAACACAGGCTCTCAAGACTTTTACTTTTATCGTTTTGTTGGTGCCCTGCCATAATTTCTTCAGGCTGTTCAGTCTCTGCATTGCCATAGCTAGTCTTCATCTGATTTCTTTCGAGCAGTCACCATTTTTGTCGATTCTGGAGCCCAGATATTCAAAATGTGTAACCTGATGTATTTCCTCACCACCCACTGTAAATGTATGCTGACATTGTGTTTTATCGGTGGTCATTATCTTTGTTTTGTTTATGAACAGATTTTGATCTTTACTATGTCCATTAACGGCTGAAAGTAGCTGCTCTAGCCCTTCCGCACTTCTTGATAGTATCACTGTGTCATCTGCATATCGTAAGTCTGGAATCTCGTACCCCCCAATCGTAAATGGGTCGAAACTTTCAATGTTTTCATCTTCTCGCACATTTCTCATTATACATTCCGCATATATGTTGTACAGATAAGGTGAGAGTATACATCCCTGTCGGACTCCCTTTTGTACTGCAAACCAATCTGATGTTTGCCCAGATACTCGGACAGCGGCTTGTTGATCTTGGTATAATGTTTCAATGAGATGGACTATATGCAAAGGAAACCCCATTTCCTTCATGATTCTCCACAGATTTTGATGTTTTACCGTGTCGAAGGCCTTGGTGTAATCAATGAAACATGTGTGCAGGTCTACATTCAACTCTCTACATTTTTCATAGATATTCCTTAAATTGAATATGTGGTCCCGAGTCCCTCTGTCTTACCTAAAACCTGCCTGGACTACGTGAATTTCAGATTCAAACCTTTTCTCTATCCTTCTTAATAGGATTCGCAGGAGTATCTTGCTAGCATGGCTGATCAGTGCGATAGTTCGGTAGTTCGTGCACAGCTTCAGGTTGCCTTTTTTGGGGAGGGGAATATAAATTGATTTCTTCCATGCTTCTGGCCACTCTGCACTGTGCCATATCTGTTTACACAGCTTGTGGTAGACTCGAGCACATGCCTCTCCTCCTGCTTGTATTAGCTCTGCTGGGATATCATCGCATCCTGGGGACTTTCCCTTTTTCAGGCTTTTAATTGCAGAGCGTACTTCTTCCAATGTTGGTTCAGGTTCTTTCTCACACAACCATTGTAAACATCATTAAAATTTTCCCGCCATTATTCTTATATATCTGATATTATCATACCAGCCTAAAGGAATCACCTATACTATGATGTTTTGATGATATCAGCACAGGCAATGCTATCTAAAGCAAATATCAAGGAATACTATCTTAATATTATATATTATAATACTGTCTTATTAAGAAATACTATCTTAAAACATGTATCAAATAAATACTATCTAAAACATGTATCAAGGAAATAGTATCTAAGACACGTATCAATAAAAAACTATCTAAAACATGTATCAAGGAAATACTCTCTAAAACGCGTACCAAGGAAATAGTATCTAAAATATGTATCAAGGAAATACTATCTAAAATATGTATCAGTTTAATACTATCTAAAACATGTATCAGTATAATACTATCTAAAACATGTATCAGTATAATACTATCTAAAACATGTATCAGTATAATACTATCTAAAACATGTACCAGTATAATACTATCTAAAACATGTACCAGTATAATACTATCTAAAACATGTACCAGTATAATACTATCTAAAACATGTACCAGTATAATACTATCTAAAACATGTATCAAAATAATACTATCTAAAACATGTATCAGTATAATACTATCTAAAACATGTATCAAAGAAATACTATCTAAAACATGTATACAAATAATAGATACGTATATAACAACACATTAAAGAGGTAGTTATATAGAGCACGCATAAAATAATATTTTACAAACTGCCCTGTGAATATTAGAAGAGAAGCGACATTAATATCAGCTCCTGCATTGGCAGGAACCTCAACTTGGCCACAACAGTAGATCCACACAAAGTGTCAGGCCGTCATGTCCGTATTCCACTCCTGGAATGCTGTTACAACCCCTTTTTGTAGCTAGGACTAATAGTTCCAAACTCCAACTTGTCTAATTATTAAGGTCTCAGACAAGACAAACATTCGCTCCTCCAGTATCCGTCCTCTCACCTTCCGCCCTTCTTTTTCCCCTAATTAAAAGAAAACATTATGAAAATATGGACGTTTGATTAATAAGGTGATAGAGCAGTCGCTTCAACGGAAGCTGTACGGAGTTCAACTTCCGTTACCGGCACGCTCCAGTCGAGCCAGCCGCAAATAGTTACCTTGCTTAATGCTGGGAGAGAAAAGACAGCGAGGAGGGGAGCTGACCAGCCCACATCATAAACCGTGACCTCGTATAATGATGTCTGTAACATTTCTTCTATGACTGCCACGTCTGGTAGGGAACTAGCTTGACCTTTATCCTGAAAGCGTGACTGCAGCCACCACCCATTCCCCATCCTCAAGCCAGAGATTGTAGAACCGCATACTCGTCACCAGATAGTACCGGTTCTACATTACCTACAGCAACATCGTCATCCTAGTATTGTCGTTCGTCAGCTCGTTAACTTGAAACCCTGATTTCTTGTCTAGTCTGTTTAAGCGTCAGCAATGTATTTATGGATAACTGGGAAGTACTTAAATCAATGACTGACTGCCTGCCATGTGCTGACGCTGCAGTCCATGAATCAGATACTATGAGACTGTAAGTGTTGCAATCAAACGTTAGGAGTGGCTTGTGAGAAAACGGATCAAACATAAACAAGAGCTATTCAACTACTTCGACATCTGTTCAAAGTAGATCATTAATTGTGGATCATCCCGGGATGTAGTGATGTCGGTTCGGTTGAAAATAACGTAATATACCACCCAAAGCGAATAGTTTGACAACGTTCAGAGCAGTTTATCATATTAGGAAAACAATCACAAAAGTATTCACATCAAATTATCTGAAATTCAGGGTGAAATTACATATGTATACAAATAATGTGTGAGATATCTTCTGTCAGAGATAGTGTGCGAGAGATATATCTTGTGTTAGAGAAACTGTGTGAGAGAGATGTCTTGTGTCAGAGATACTGTGTGGGAGAGATATCTTGTTTTAGAGAAACTGTGTGAGAGAGATGTCTTGTGTCAGAGAAACTGCGTGAGAGATGTCTTGTTTTAGAGATACTGTGTGAGAGAGATGTCTTGTGTTTGAGATACTGTGTGAGAGAGATGTCTTGTTTTAGATTTACTGTGTGAGAGAGATGTCTTGTGTCAGAGAAACTGTGTGAGAGATATGTCTTGTGTCAGAGAAACTGTGTGAGAGACATGTCTTGTGTTAGAGATACTGTGTGAGAGAGATGTCTTGTGTCAGAGAAACTGTGTGAGAGACATGTCTTGTGTTAGAGAAATTGTGTGAGAGACATGCCTTGTGTAATAGAAGCTTTGTGAGAGAGATGTCTTATGTTATAGAAGATTTGTGAGAGAGATGTCTTGTGTAAGAGAAACTGCGAGAGACATGTCATATGTTAGAGAAACTGTGTGAGAGATGTTATATGTGAACAAAAACTGTGAGAGAGATGTGTTTTGTGTGAGAGAGATGTCTTGGGTGAGAGAGATGTCTTGTGTGAGACATGACTATTGTGTAAGATGGTGTGTGAGATGTCATGTGTGTAAGATGGTTTGTAAAATGGTGTGCGAGCGATGTCTTGTGAATGTCACGGTGTGTGAGATCTCATATGTGTGAGATGGTGTGTAAGATAGTTTATGCGATGTCTTATGTGTAAGATGGTTTGTGAAATGTCTTATGTCTGCGATGGAATGAGAAATGGTATGTGAGATATCGTGTGCGAGAGTTGGTAGGTGAGATGTCTCATATGAGAGTTGGTGGGTGAGATATCGTGTGGGAGAGTTGGTAGGTGAGATGTCTTGTATGAGAGTTGGTGGGCGAGATATCTTGTGCTAGAGTTGGTAGGTGAGATGTCTTGTATGAGAGTTGGGGGGTGAGATATCTTGTGCGAGAATTGGTAGGTGAGATGTCTTGTATGAGAGTTGGGGGGTGAGATATCTTGTGCTAGAGTTGGTAGGTGAGATGTCTTGTATGAGAGTTGGTGGGCGAGATATCTTGTGCTAGAGTTGGTAGGTGAGATGTCTTGTATGAGAGTTGGGGGGTGAGATATCTTGTGCTAGAGTTGGTAGGTGAGATGTCTTGTATGAGAGTCGGTGGGTGAGATATCTTGTGCTAGAGTTGGTAGGTGAGATGTCTTGTATGAGAGTTGGTGGGCGAGATATCTTGTGCTAGAGTTGGTAGGTGAGATGTCTTGTATGAGAGTTGGGGGGTGAGATATCTTGTGCTAGAGTTGGTAGGTGAGATGTCTTGTATGAGAGTCGGTGGGTGAGATATCTTGTGCGAGAGTTGGTAGGTGAGATGTCTTGTATGAAAGTTGGGGTGTGAGTTGGTGTTTTGGTGATGGGTATTTCAGAGATCGTGTGAGAGGTTGTGTTTTAAATAGGTGTTGTAGAGAGATGGTGTGATGATTGATGTTTTAGAGATGCACTAAAGGAGAGGGTGTGAGAGATGGTGTTTGAAAGAAGTACTATAGACACAAGATGTGGTAAATGTGTTTAAGAGAGGGTAATACAGAGTGAAGGTGTGGGAAGTAGTGTTGTAAAGAGAAGATTTTATAGTGAGAAGATGAGAGAGAGAGAGAGAGAGAGAGAGAGAGAGAGAAAGAGAGAGAAGGTGTGTAGGATGGTGCATTAGAGAGTGTGTGATAGAAGGTGTGTAGGATGGTGCATTAGAGAGTGTGTGAGAGAAGGTGTGTAGGATGGTGCATTAGAGAGTGTGTGATAGAAGGTGTGTAGGATGGTGCATTAGAGAGTGTGTGATAGAAGGTGTGTAGGATGGTGCATTGGAGAGTTTGTGAGAGAAGGTGTGTAGGATGGTGCATTAGAGAGTGTGCGAGAGAGGGTGTGTAGGATGGTGCATTAGAGAGTGTGTGAGAGAAGGTGTGTACGATGGTGCATTAGAGAGTGTGTGAGAGAAGGTGTGTAGGATGGTGCATTAGAGTGTGAGAGAAGGTGTGGGAAGGTGCATTAAAGATAAGGTTTGAGAGATGGTGCATTAGAGATACGGTGTTAGAGATAAGGTGTTAGAGATAAGGTGTGAGAGATAAGGTGTGAGATCGCGCATTTGAGATAAGGTGTAAGAAATAAAGTGTGAGAGATAAGATGTGGTAAATATGGTGTAAGAGATAAGGTGTGAGATATAGTGTATTAGAGATAAGATATGAGAGATGGCGCATTAAAGATAATGTGTGAGAGATTAGGTGTGAGAGATAAGGTATGAGAGAGAAGATGTGAGAGATTAGGTGTAAGAGATAAGATGTGAGAGATACGGTGTGAGAGAAAGTGTGTGAGAGACGGTGCATTAGAGATAATTTGTGAGCGATGGTGCATTAAAGATACCGTGTGAGAGATGGTGTATTAGAGATAAGGTGTGAGAAAAGGTGTGAGAGACGGTGCATTAGAGATAAGGTGTGAGAAAAGGTGTGAGAGACGGTGCATTAGAGATAAGGTGTGAGAGATGATGTCTTAGAGATAAGGCGTGAGAGATACGGTATAGAGATAAGGTGTGCGAAAAGGTGTGAGATAAAAGGTGTGAGATATAAGATATAAGAGACACGGTGTGAGAGATAAGGTGTGAGAGATAAGGTGTAAGAGATAGTGCATTAGAGATAAGGTGTAAGAGATGGTGCATTGGAGATTTGGTGTGAGAGATGTGGTATTAGAGATAAGGTGTGAGATAAGATGTAATAAATGGTGTATTAGAGATAAGGAGTGAGAGATAAGGCGAGAGAGTTGAGATGTGAGAGATAAGGTGTGAGAGATTAAATGTGAGAGATAAGGTGGGATGAAAACGTGTGGGAGTTAAAGTGTGAGAGATAAGATGTGAGGGATAAGGTGTGAGAGATAAGGTGTGAGAGATTAAATGTGAGAGATAAGGTGGGATGAAAACGTGTGGGAGTTAAAGTGTGAGAGATAAGATGTGAGGGATAAGGTGTGAGAGATAAGGTGTGCTATTTACGGTGTGAAATATAAGATGTGAGAGATAAGGTGGGGGATTGGGTGTGAGAGATAAGGTATAGGAGATAAGGTGTGGGAGATAAGGTGTGAGAGATAAGATGTGAGAGATACGGTGGGGGATAGGGTGTGGGAGATAAGGTGTGAGAGATAAGGTGTGAGAGATAAGGTATAGGAGATAAGGTGTGGGAGATAAGGTGTGAGAGATAAGGTGTGAGAGATAAGGTATAGGAGATAAGGTGTGGGAGATAAGGTGTGAGAGATAAGGTGTGAGAGATACGGTGGGGGATAGGGTGTGGGAGATAAGGTGTGAGAGATAAGGTGTGAGAGATAAGGTATAGGAGATACGGTATAGGAGATAAGGTGTGGGAGATAAGGTATAGGAGATAAGGTGTGGGAGATAAGGTGTGAGAGATAAGGTGTGAGAAATAAGGTATAGGAGATAAGGTGTGGGAGATAAGGTGTGAGAGAGAAGGTGTGAGAGATAAGGTGTGAGAGATAAGGTGTGAGAGATAAGGTATAGGAGATAAGGTATAGGAGATAAGGTGTGGGAGATAAGGTGTGAGAGATAAGGTGTGAGAGATAAGGTGTGAGAGATAAGGTATAGAAGATAAGGTGTGGGAGATAAGGTGTGAGAGATAAGGTGTGAGAGATAAGGTGTGAGAGATAAGGTATAGGAGATAAGGTGTGGGAGATAAGGTGTGAGAGATAAGGTGTGAGAGATAAGGTGTGAGAGATAAGGTGTGAGAGATAAGATGTGAGAGATACGGTGGGGGATAGGGTGTGAGAGATAAGGTATAGGAGATAAGGTGTAGGAGATAAGGTGTGAGAGATAAGCTGTGAGAGATAAGGTGTGAGAGATGCGTTGGGATAGATAACGTGTGAGAGATAACGTGTGAGAGATAACGTGTGAGAGATAAGGTGTGAGAGATAAGGTGTGAGAGATAAGGTGTGAGAGATAAGGTGTGAGAGATAAGGTGTGAGAGATAAGGTGTGAGAGATAAGGTGTGAGAGATACGTTGGGATAGATAACGTGTGAGAGATAACGTGTGAGAGATAAGGTGTGAGAGATAAGGTGTGAGAGATAACGTGTAAGAGATAAGGTGTGAGAGATAAGGTGTGAGAGATAAGGTGTGAGAGATAAGATGTGGGAGATAAGGTGTGAGAGATAAGGTGTGAGAGATAAGGTGTGAGAGATAAGGTGTGAGAGATAAGGTGTGAGAGATAAGGTGTGAGAGATACGTTGGGATAGATAACGTGTGAGAGATAACGTGTGAGAGATAAGGTGTGAGAGATAAGGTGTGAGAGATAACGTGTAAGAGATAAGGTGTGAGAGATAAGGTGTGAGAGATAAGGTGTGAGAGATAAGATGTGGGAGATAAGGTGTGAGAGATAAGGTGTGGGAGATAAGGTGTGAGAGATAAGGTGTGAGAGATAAGGTGTGAGAGATAAGGTGTGAGATATAAGGTGTGAGAGATAAGGTGTGAGAGATAAGGTGTGAGAGATAAGGTGTAAGAGAATTCATGTCTCGAAATCTTGAACATGAACTATGACAACTAAGCACGCCTGTCTGGCTAAGCGGAAGAAGACCCCGTTAAAAACTAAAGTATATTATCGATACAACATGAAATAAGCATCATCTGTTGCACATCTATATTTAACTAAGGGCAAGCTGAAATGAAGGCATATACGAAATTGAACAAACTTGTCTAGTTCACTGGATAATTATAATTGATCGCAGTTTTGCGACGTTGCATTGGATCGGTTGATGGTTGTAACATCTGCTGGCATCCAACACGTATAGGGTTAATGGCAGCTAATGATGTATCACACATCGTTAAAAGAACACCAAAGTTTGTCCTGACAAAAGTGACCAATTACAAATAGCATACCTAGCAATAGTAGCCAGTGCACAAGATTAACATAACAGGAATGGGTTAACATTAGAGATGGCAAGTCAATCTTTGAACTATGGGATGTGTAAATTCAAGTTATGCTTTTAAAGACATGACACTAGGAGGCGTTTTCTACTCACCTGTATCAGACTACCCGGGGACGGTTATGTTAAATTAAGTGACGTTGATTACTAATTTAAGAAACGAAGACTTTTGATAGATGTTGAACATCGCATACGTCTTTACATATATTAGTAGAGATCTCAATGGTGCGGACATGCTAAATATAAATACACATCTACCCAGTGCACGAACCTATAAAATCAGGCAACATTTCTCAAGAGCAGAGGGAACGATGAATCAATAGTATTCGATAGCTTTCACAATATTTTCACTATATAAGACCACCGATAGTTCAACTGGTAAGAGCGAAGGAATTGAGCGGAACATTGAACGAACAAAAGGTCAATGGTTCCAATTTGGTAGACGGCAATTTCTTGTCTTTCAAAGTCGAATAATCAACATCCATTTTAATTGTATTAAAAAAACATTATTGAGCACGTAAAATGTATTTCTAAATTCAAACTGTATTTACTGAATATTTTGGGCAGCAATATTTTGTTCGAATTTTTCAGGGTGCTCACTTTTACAACAAAGAACAAACAAAACAAAAAAAAAACAAAAAAAAAATAACAACCCAACAAACAGATAGTATTGCCAAAGAGTTTTATTGACATATTTTTGCCAGTTAAGATGAAACTTTAGAATAGATCTTCGCAAGCATGGCGAACCTATGTGGGGGCCACATTCTGAAGAAGAAAGGAACGACGCAGGTGATAGACTGACCACTTTCTATGAATCAAATCGACTGTTCCACTGTTACAGCTTTTCCCAGAAGCCCATTCACAAGAGGTACACACATATAGGATCCTGTGGACTTCGTCGTCATGAAGTTGATCATGTCTTGTCCAATCGTAGATGGGCAACAGCTGTTTCAATGGTTGGTTCCTTCTGCACTGGAAGCGACATCGCCTCCTCCGTGCCCGCTTCCACTTCAATCTAAAAGTTGTAAAGTTTTAGCAGCAGAGAACATACCGTGGTCCAGAGACGCTCATCAACCCCTTGATTGCTACCACCGTCGCAACTTGAAGCTTCTATCGACACCGACATCGATGCTGACTAAGCAGATTGGATTGCAACAATCCCATCGATTTCAAAGGCAGAAAGTCTCCCAGCAAACCGCATTTTACCTGCCACTCGAGCTTTGCTAGAGAAGCAGCGTAAGATGGTTCGTTCTCCAGAAAACCACACAGCCTTCACCACCTTAAGCAAGATCTGTCGCCAAATACTCTTAAGAAGATCATCAAAACATTACCCGCGGACGTCTACTAAAGGCTGCTAAATATCGGCGCAGCATCAAATTAGCTACTCATAGCCTAGCTGAACATGGCCAAATCATTCCTTGTCTGAAAGTTTCCGATGAATCTCGTACAGCATCAAAGCTGGGCATTGAGTCAAAAATGAAAGCATACTATACCAACCTGTTCAGAGTATCAGAACCCCCTCCGATTGCCCTCTCATCCACTTTACACACTCTTTCAAAATTCCTTGCCTTCGAAATTCGCCATACTATCGAGTCAATGCCATCTGGAAAATCAGCAAGTGAAGATTGCATCACTGCGAAGGTCATCCAGGCTTGCGGTCTACCGCTTTGCCAAACCCTAGCACAGCTCGAGAACAACACTCTTGCACAAGAAGGGAGATAAAGAAGATCTAGGCAACTATCGTCCAATTACTCTCGTCCCAGTCATTTACAAGCTGTTTACAAAATGCATCCTTGCCAGAGTCCGCACCACTCTCGAAAAATAGTAACGCGTCGAACAGCAGTGGACCATATTTCAATCTGTTGTCGTCTTAGTGAGGCAGCCCGAGAGTTCCAGATGCCTTGACCTAGCGAACCGTTGGTCAGCGAAGTCCCTAGGTCAAATTGACCTTTCAGTTAACGATTTTGGCCTAGATAACTGCGAGTTCACGCGTTGTCGATAATAGGGATTTATAGATTCAAGATGTTATGCAACGGTAAACTAGGTATATAAATGCACACAAACTTCCACAGAACACGGTCCTGAATGCTAGTCATCAACTGGGAAAATTGAAGTCAAATTTGACGACTTGGTAATAGCCTAAATAAATACAAACACCTGAGCGAATCGTAAACATAGCCTTTCCCTATCTATACCTTACCTGGAATATGCGATGTATGTACACATCAAAGACACGACAGAAGCAAGCGCTGCGTTACGCTTTAGAAAAGGTTGGTAGTCAATATTGCTACATCATAGAAAATGTTGCTCCTCGCACAATTTAAGTGACATACCTATAAAACATAAGAAAAGGCTATGTCAAGGCGTGCCCCTTTAATACGATTATAAAACAAAAATCATGCAACACTAGATAGTTCGTAAATTTGTGTACGTTAATCGTTTTGTGATGCACATCAGATGTTCCTGTATATACAAACTCAGTCGTGAATCCCATTGACTCCGAAAGCCGCAAGAAATGACTCATCTTCATAGGCGCTTCAGTCTGTATAGATCATGAGCGTGGCGCTCTGTAAGTTTTGTCCAACTCTCCTGTATTTCGACACTGTCTGCTATGGCTGTAAAGGCCGATCCGCGAGTGACAGTCTCTGCCACAGATCGTACAACCATATTGAGGAGTCTGGCTTGCCTGGCTGTTCCTTGATCTCTTCAGTCTTTCTCTTTTCTCTGCAGCCAGAAGATCTTTACGAGAGTCAGTAGTCACTATGCCCACTGCAACTGACTGTCTCCAGATAGCTCGATCCTGAGCAATTTCTTCCCATACCCGGATGGGATGTAGCATGACTTCATGTCCCTCTTGCATACGTCCTTCAATCGCAGTGTGGGACGGCCGAACTCCAATGACTAGCTGTACGTAAAGGATATCCTTTGGCAGCCTCCAGTCTTCCATGCGATCAACATGCCCCATCCACCGTAGACGTCGCTCGCTCAACATCGAGTACATGCAGTGAATGTTTGTTCTTTGCAATACCGTATTATGTGACACTCTCTCTTGCCACGCAATCTCCAATATTCGCCGTAGACATCACACGTGAAAGGTGTTCAGCCGCCTTTCGTGTTTAGTGTACGTGCTCCAAGTCTCGCTTCCATACATGAGAGTTCCAAGAACGCAGGTCTGATAGATCCAGACCTTCGTGTAGTGAGACAATGCAGTATTTTCCCAGACTCGCTTCGTCAGACAGGCCATGACGGTACTTGTCCTGCCAAGTCTACTGTCTATCTCTTTCTCGAGTGAGAGAGTATTGCTGATGGCAGACCCCAGAAGTAAAACAGTTGACGACCTCCAGAGTGGCGCCATCAATCTTTATGGAAGGCCTAGTGGTAATGATCTGTGCGCAGACCTTTGTCTTTTCCTGACTTATGGTGAGCCCGAATTGCTTGCACCCGTCGGCGAATCTGTCTCCCAGTCTCTGCAGGGCTTCCTCACTATTGGTCACTAGCACTGCATCATCCGCAAATAGCATCTCCCTAATGAGCACCGTCCTAACCTTGGTTCTCGCACGCAGTCGGGACAGATTAAACTGCCGATCTTCTCGAGGAGTTCGAATAGACCCTCCCTACTAACCAAGTCGAAGGCCTTGGTGAGGTCTAGAGACATCATAAAGAGCGGCTGCTGTTGTTCTCTGCACTTCTCCTGGATTTGGCGAAGCGAGAAAATCATATCCGTTGTTGATCTACCTACTCCAAAGCCACACTGGGATTCTGGGTACACCCTGTCCGCGAGCAGTCTCAACCTGTTTAGTAGCATGCGGACGTAAACTTTGCCTACAACGCTCAGGACCAAGATACCTCCATAGCTATTGCAGTCCCCGCGGTCAACTTTGTTTTTGAAATTAATCACAATGATGGCGTCACGCATATCTTGGGGGACTTGAAGAAATAACAACTATTCAGAAATATGTGTTGATCTTGAAAATAATAAATTTAACAATTACGATATATATATATATATATATTATATATATATATGGATATATCTATAGATGGATAAAGAGTTATTGTAAGATCAACGTTATGTCACATTTTGTCCATCACGACTAGGATATAGGATGCATTTTTCGCTTTTTTGGTGAATGTTAAAAAACAAATTTCTCCGTTATATAGTTTAAAACAAAATCAAACAGTAACCAATGGCGATGTGGGGATATGATATTTCATGAAATAACATTTTGCCCATGCATTACTGAAAATCGTAAGCGCGTAATTAAACTGCTCTGAAAATTTGGAGACGCGTCCTAAATTATGGTGCTTCATTGTAATAATAATAATTTTCAATTTATAAAGGCATAACAAACATATATTATGCTTATATTATTTGAATGATGTAGAAAGTGAAATTATTTATTTTAAAAAAACGTAGAAACAAAATTGAATACATAACCCTCACGTGACGCTAAACGTGTGAGTGTTTATCATCGTATTTCAAACCCAGGGAAAAGACCATTACATGACCTGGCTATCAGCGAAAGGTCATTCTCACGCTGGTCACTAGAACACAACATTCTGTGTACAAATACCAGATGAGGCCGATCAAGAGAAAATATAGTTGATAACTTCGACAAAGAAGTTATTAGACAAGAAATACAAAGTATTCTAAAGATTCATTACCCATAAGGAAACTGATAATTTGTTGGTGTTGGCTTCAGATTCCGAAAGTGTACAGACGTAGCAATGTGATTTGTGAAAAACCTCCCATAGTAGCTGCTAGGAGTTAATATTTACTGGAAATGAAATAATTTATGGTATTGTGTATATAGATAAAACGTAAGTAAATTCACATCATGTTAATAAAAAGGATTGGCAATTTGTAGTTTGAACTATAGAGAGAGTTGTAGCAAGTAGTAAAGGGCAGCGATTGACAATGACCAATCCAAGTAGCAATCCTGATCAACTGCTGAAGAATGGCGAACTCATGTTTGCTTCAAAATATACAGACAATTGGGACAATTATTCAAAGATAAATAGCCACATATAAGAGTGGAGTGAGAAAACTGCTTCCGTCATTAGATAGACTTTCTTGTCTGGTAAAGAGCTATATTTCTACCATGATGCACTGACAATAGAAGACAAAGTCCCAGTTACACTAGAAGGCACAGTCCAATGACATTAGAAGGCAAAGTCCCTGTGACACTAGAAGGCAACGTCCCAGTGACACTAGAAGGAAAATGCCCAGTGATACTAGAAGGCAAAGTCCCGAGATCAGCTAGTACAAAGGTTAACTTTGGTTAACAAATGAGCATAATCAATTACGAATAAGTACCTCAAATATGAACTGTTGTCACTAGTAAACGACAGAGACCTTTCTCATTGGCAATGCAATCAAAGAGTGCGGTAAAAGGTGTTAAAAATTGCCCCGACATTAGCTGATACAGCCTGGAATCAGCACGGTCGCAAGAATGTTGATGAAATGACCACGAAACTGCCTTAGGGACAACAGTTCAGAGCGCCCCCCCCCCCATGGGTTACTCCAGAAGCCTTTCCTGTGATCAAGCATCCAACAAAAGACAGTGGGCACAGTGATGGTAGTGCTGTAGGTCACATTACGGTAACAACATCAACAGGGCGCGTATCTTCTTCTTCTTCTTCATCGTACGCTGTTTACAGCGATATTTACGTTGCACTGTTTTATTTTGTTAAGCCCGTGGCTCAGTGCATCCGATTTCAACAGACGTTTCTGTAGGGTTGCCCTCCTTAGCCTTTGGCTGTCCCCAGCCTAACTGCAAGGCAGCAGTTGTTTTTGGTCAGAGTTGTCTCTCTTAGGAAGTTGTCTTGCAGGACTATCGAGTCTTCCCTACTCGTGTCTATAGGGTTTGGCAATGATATGATGGACTATGTACTAGTTTGTACTATCCCGGAAGAGAGGCAGTCCAGTGTGACTTTGTCCCAGGATCGTCACGTCCTGCCAGACACGTAGCATATGCATGTGAGTGAGGTATCTCTTTGCTCCCTTTATTTTCTCGGCTCATCTGCAGTGATGGTACGCCTAACATTCCCCGCCACCCGGGAGGTTGTCACAATAGGGCAGGAGGTGCAATGTCCGCTGGACTGCATCTCTTCTGCGTCCACTGGGATGACTGATAGCAGAGAGAGGCAAAGAGTGAGGCAGGAGTGCATTTTACCAGGTGCATTTCTGCGGCTCGACCGGGCCGGGCTGAGACGCAAGCCCCAGCCATGTCGTAGCCTCCCATCACAGCGGTGCTGAGATTTAGGGCGGGATTCTGGCTTAGAGGCGTTCGGCCGTAGTCCCTCAGATGGTAGCTTATCAGCAAAGCACGTGGACCAAATGTCAGGGACCTGTGATTCCTCTCGAAATAGTGCATTTGACCAGGGGACAAGCCTGGTCATTGCACGGAGATGTTGTTCGCCTGGTGTGCGGACATATCTCATGGTCAAGGGTTGAGTCTCAGCAGTTCGCAGTGGGGTAGCTGATCTACTGCTTAGGGCACCCCGACCGAGAACTAAGTCTTCTACAAATGGTTTCATACCTCATCGCCGTATGGGGCGAATATCGAGCAGCTCCCCCCCCCCCCCCCCCCCCCCGCTTTGATCGGTGGACGGCAGAGACCTCATTCTGCGGCTCGACCGGGCGGGGCTGGAGCGGGAGTCCCAGGTCCCCACCATGTCGAAGCCTCCCTTTACAATCGTGCTGAGCTTTTGGGCGGGATTTTGGCTTAGAGGCGTTCGGCCGTAATCCCTCACCTTGTAGCCTCGCGCCGTTGGCTTATCAGCCTAGTACGTGAACCAAATGTCTGCGGCTCCTCTCGAGTTGAGCAGGATTACCGTAGCAACGCCCTGTCATTAGTAGGGTAAAACTGACCTGTCTTCCGAGGGTCTATTTCCAGCACCCGTTCAATATTAGACCGGATGTATCAATAGAGGGCTTTTTAGTTTGTCAATGGCCAAGTTTCTGAAACCTGCGATTTCTGCAGGGTTAAGACCATATTACCATAGCAGACGCTCTTTCATTAGGGGGTTAAGAGACTGACCTGTCTTCCGTGGGTCTAATACCAGCACATGTTCACTATTAGACCCCACGAAGGTGCTCTCGATTTGACAGTCATTCTACAGTATTGGCGTGTTAAGTCAATTTTAGTCGCAGGCTCCACTCCTGGTAGTGCTCTTCCGTCAATTTCTTTATCAAACACTGAATGCAGACCAACCGAGCCACAGAGGGCATAACCCCAGGTTTCTGAGGGTCTAAATCCAGCACCCGTTCCATATTAGACCCAAGGAAAGTGGTCTCGGCATGTCATTCATTTCAGTGTTGGCCGTGTTGAGTCAAATTAAGCCGCAGGCTCCACTCCTGGTGGTGCCCTTCAGTCAACTCCTTTAAGTTTCAGCTTTGCAACCATACTTCCCCCGGAACCCAAACACTTTGGTTTCCCGGAAGCTGCCCGCAGAGTCATCGAAGCAACTCCTATCGCTAGTCGGCATCGTTTATGGCCAGAACTACGACGGTATCTGATCGTCTTCGGGGCGCGTATCTGTTTCCAATCAGTTTAATCGTGTAAAAAAAATAATATATCGATAATCGTCGAATCCAAATTAACTGACACTTTACGGGGAAATAAATACACGCTGTATATGTACTTTGTTAATTATTATGGCACAACATGCTTGTGTTAGTCTCAAATATGAGAAGATTACAGAAGCAGTTTTTTGTCCACGGCGGCCATTACAAGGCACATCAGTCTATACAGTAGTCTAGTCGTTGAATTTCACATACATGTTTTTCTATACAGTACTTTATTTTTCTGTCAGTGTGCTTACACAGAATAGATTTTCTTGTGTTCCGCTCTTCTGTCTAAAACCACACTGCTCATCCCGAACTTCGCTGCTTACTCTGCTGCGGCTTATTCTCTCATCCATAATTGTAAATAGTATCCTAATTGTGTGGTTCAGACTCATTGTTCTAAAGTCGGAACATTATGTTTCATGAGACGTCTTGGGTAGTATTAAAAAACATATGTAATCAGGTCGCTCGATATAGATCCCGCATTGCATTTGTCATTAGAGATGTGAGTTTCGTGGAGTGAAAACATGTAGACTGCGCTAAATATGATTACTCCAGCAAACGATCCCGCCAATTCAACAGCCTAATAACTATTCTCATTCACATTACTGAGCACCAAGGCCAGTCAAGATTCCGAAGAATCATGTTGAGGTCTGGTATTAAGGGAGGCGTACTTGCTCAAACTTGGGGGGTGGGGGTACTTGGAGGGTAGCGAGATCTGGGCTGGACGTCCCGTTCGTTAAGGGAAAGTGACGCGTCTGATATAGCCTCTCCTTTCCAGGTGTAGAGATCACCTCTGGATTCACTGTTCGGCTTGGCGTTCAGGAGTTTCCATGCCAATTGCCTCTAGTACATTATTGTGTCCCCAGCAGCACCTTCATGAGGGGTTCCCTGTTTCTTACAGAGGCTGCTGTGGGGCGCGACCGAAGACCGGGCGGTATAACTGGGTAGGCTGGTTGGACTCATTAGCCTTGGTTCGCAGTCAATCTAAGAGAAGGTATACTATGTCTCTAAATCCGGATAGGCGAAGCTCGTTAGCCTGTTCAGGCAGTTCGCCTAAGAGAGGAGGAACTCTGATTTTAAACCTATATCCCAGTGAGTGCTAGCTAGTCTTGGGACGATGAGAGTATCATCGGACGTCTTGAGTAACTATCATGTTCGGGCAACGACTCATTGTCTTGTGGAAACCTTGGGAGAGGGTAAGGCTGCGGGAGTAAACCCGGACATAAAATCCGGAGTGGTAGCGTCTAAGGCGGATGGTTCCAAAATAGGAAACTCATTCTGGCAGGTCCTGCATCTGAGCTGGTGGGAAATTGTTATGCTTTGCATTATTTTGGATTACGCTAGCGAGGCCGAGAGGGGGATCCTGCAATTTGGGCAGCACAGGGTCTCCATATTCAGCATCCAGGATTGAGCGTTGAGAGGCTACACAAACTGTGTCACGCGCATGGTCGGCAAAGACTGAGACACCTATGAATGAAGGACTTGCTCAAACAAAACTGCATTACTTTTTGGGGAATTGAACTGGTTAATTTGTACTGCTAATATTAAAATGACATTCTAGCAGACCGTATTGCTGATATTACAATTACTGTCTCGCATTCCCTAATGCCAATATTACAATTACTTTCTAGCAGACTATAATGATAGTATTACAATTACTTTCTAGCAGAGCACAATACTAGTATTACAATTACTTTCTAGCAGACCATAATGCTAGTATTACAATTACTTACTAGCAGACCATAATGCTAGTATTACAATTACTTTATATAAGACCATAATGCTAGTATTACAATTACTTTATAGAAGACCATAATACTAGTATTACAATTACTTACTAGCAGACCATAATACTAGTATTACAATTACTAGCAGACCATAATGCTAGTATTACAATTACTTTATAGAAGACCATAATGCTAGTATTACAATTACTGTCTCGCATTCCCTAATGCCAATATTACAATTACTTTCTAGCAGACTATAATGCTAGTATTACAATTACTTTCTAGCAGACCATAATGCTAGTATTACAATTACTTTCTAGAAGACCATAATGCTAGTATTATAATTACTTTCTAGCAGACCATAATACTAGTATTACGATTACTTTCTAGCAGGCCATAATGCTAGTATTACAATTACTTTCTAGCAGACCAAAATGCTAGTAATGCAATTACTTTCTAGCAAACCATAATGCTAGTATTACAATTACTTTCTAGCAGATCATAATGCCAGTATTTCAATTACGTTCTCGCAGACCGTAATGCTTATATTACAATCAATTTCAAGCAGACCCTAATGCCAGTATTACAATTACTTTCTCACAGACCGTAATGCTAATATTACGATTACTTTCTTGCAGACTCAACTTAACTTAACGTCTTTATACTGGTTTAGAAGACTCTGCAGAGTCTGTATACAGCCAGTTTCATTTAGATCACCTTTCTTTAAAAGCTATGCGCATTTAATTTATTCTTAAATGCATTAACAGTCCCTGTCTCCACTACCTCCCGTGGCAATGCATTCCAAGCATTCACCACTCTCTGACTAAAAAAATATTTCCTAATATCTAGCCTGGACCTCTCTTTAGTTAATTTGTAGTTATGTCCTCTTGTTCTTGTGGGTGGCAGTATTTAAAAAACAAAAAAACTTGTTATAATCTAATTTATCCATTCCTCTGATCATCTTATAAACCTGAATTAAGTCACCACAAATTCTTCTCTCTTCTAGACACTATAGGCCGGTTTTCCTGAGTCTATCCTCATAACTGTAATTCTGGAATCCCACTATCAGCTTTGTAATATTAGCATTAGGTCTGCGAGAAAGTAATTGTAAAATTAGCGTTACGATCTGCCAGAAAGTAATTGTAATGTTAGCATTTCAGACTGTAATGTTAATATTATAATTACTTTCTCGCAGACCGTAATGCTAATTTGCAATTAACTTTCTCGCAGAACGCAATGCTAATATTATAATTACTTTCTCGCTGACCGTAATGATAATTTTACAATTTCTTTCTCGCAGACATAAATTTTGCAATTACTTTCTCGCAAAACATAACGCTATTGCAGACTAGTACCTCCTACAAAATGAAAAAAATAAAATAGTCCCGTCATTTCCGATCAAATGACGCATGGGACGACAACTATAACTCTGTGCCACTGTACTTTCTGCCCCTTTACAGTGGCGGTTACTCTAGCAGTTTGCTTGAAATTGTTAGGCTGACTGCTCCATTGACAACATTATCAAGTTGTCTTTTGCGACTTCCTTGGAACGTTATAAGAGCCATGTTCTTTCCTGACCGAGTATTATTTGAATGAAAACTAAGCTGTTCTCCACTTTTCCATTTATAGTTTTTTTCTCTTAAGAGAATGCGCATCATGCAACGCTTATGGAGATTGGAGAAACATTCTTAAAATCAAATACAACAATTTTTAAGAAAGCTTTAATTTCATGATGCGCTAGAAATGTAAAATATAATTAAATTGTATTAAGTTAGCTCTACTTGAACGTCTAACCTCAATCACTCAGTATGTTTCACCACAAATATAAAACAAACGCGTGGGGCGGAAATATGTCTTCAATAGTTTTTCAGCGCCTCGTGATTTTATTTTCCTATTTGTAAAGACACATAATTATTGAGGTAAGAGGTTGAAGTAATGCTAATTTAATAGAACTAAATTATTGTATACTTATCAGTGAATTTCAAAATTAAGGGCGTTTTGAAAAAAGTTATATTTATTTTACTTTATAATTTGCTGTCCATTGGTAATGTAAAATCGTTCATATATTAGATGACAATATAATATTAATTTATACTCACTCACACTCTTACGCGCGTCCTTAATAATATAAAACAAACACAAATAAGCACGCTTTCGCACGCACGCACGCACGCACGCACACACACACACCCACACGTACAAAATATTGTCCTAAAATGACGTCATAATCAAATTGAATGTATATACAGGTTTAAATCTGATTCTAGACAAAAATTATAAGAAAATCAAATCATATGACTTGTCTAAGATTTAAACTCCAAACCTCTTCCACCTTAGGCGACGTACACACTCTCAGAGCACCATAACCATTGAAAAATATTGTTTCACAAATAAAGTACGTAGTGTGGTTTTTTAAAAATTTCTCAGGTAGAGAGAAAAACGTTTCTCTACGTACACAAATGACCTCGCTTTATTTGGTTACAAATTGTCCTGATTCAAGGGGCTTGTCATAACTCTTGACACTGAACATGAAAGAGTAGGAGGAGAAAGTTTAAATTTGGCACAAATGTAGCTCATTCAATTTGTACTGCACTGTAGAAGTACGAATTTCCCTTCATCACTGGTTTACCGGGTATGGTGCATGGCGCAACACACCTTATTGACCGGATCTGCTATTCTAACGGTTTATCAGAAAACGGGAGAAATCAGAGGCCAGAACTGGGATAAAATTCTTGATGTTGCAGGGAAAAACACCAACAGAAATACACAGGTAGATGGAACCAGAGTTTGAGGAATTCTGTCATCCGTATGCTTATGTAAAAAACTGGTGTAGGCAGTTTAAGTGTTTGCCGCTCCCATGTTGCTGATCTTCCAAGATCAGGGAGACCATCCTCAGAGTGCAGCGATGAAAATGCTGCAAGAGTGAAGAAAAAATCATTGACCAGGAAATTATAATTGCAGAGGTATCTAAGTTAAAAAAACTGAATGAAAATACAGTTTTTATACTTTTACACTACAGAATGAATATGAGAAAAGTGTTTGTCCGCTGGGTCCTGTGTCTGCTGACATGTGAACACAAACTAACGAGGATTTATTGCAGTGACCAGTTGCTCAAAATGTGTCTGTTGAAAAATATGTTGCGCATCATGGTTCACTATTATGATCCAGAATCCAAAATTTCCAGCATGCAGTGGAAAACCCCAGGCTCACCAATACATGTCAAGCCAAGAACACATAAATCTGCAAGAAAAGTGATGCTGACTGTTTTTTTGGGACGTCAAAGGTGTCATATTGAAAGATTACCTGCTTCATGGCCAAACGGTTAATGGGCAATATTATGCCAAACTAAGATAGACTGTTACCAGAAAACGAGGGATAGCGCGCACTCACATTCTGCCTTTACTTCAAGACAATGCGCCCTCTCATAAAGCACGGCTTGTGTTGCAAGCAGCCAACATTTTGAATATTGAGATTCTTCCACACCCACCATATTCTCCAGATTTAGCTCCATCAAACTTTTCTTTTCCCAAAACTTAAAAAAACAGCTGAAAGGAAATCATTTTGATAGTGACGAAGATGTCATACTGGCTTGTGATAAATGTTTTTTTCGAAAAATAGGTTACTTTATTCTGAAGGTCTTTTCAAGGTTACGCAGAGATGGCAGAAATGTATAAATTCAAGTGGTGGCTACATTGAGAAGGAATAAGCACTGTGCCAAATTCCAACTTTGTCCTCCTACATCATGGTCAGGGTAAAGACTTATGACATGCCTCTTGTATTGTCCCCAAAATATAATTAATTTAATTAAAGTATATGGTCACCAGGTTTGTTCCTGTCCTAAAAGTTTCAGCTCCATAGCTTGTCGGAACGTGTCTGAATTTTCAATCATCACAATTTTACCACAACAAACCAGAAGTTAAATACAAGCGTTTACTGAAGTGCATGCTGCAACTTTAGCTTGGTGACACACTGGACACCAAGTAGGGAAGCGTTGACCAATAGAACACACTGGACACCAAGTAGGGAAGCGTTGACCAATAGAACACACTGACAAGCGGGTGTATGCTACAAGTTATCAGATTGACAGATGAATGAATGAACTGGCCCATAATGTTTTCTGAATTCGCAAATAATAATTTAAGAGATAATCCGTAATTGTACTGAGGTGTAGATATCAATCCTTGACATTGGAAAACTGAGCATTTGATTGTCCTGGATTCATGTGTACAACTAATCCTTAGTCTCAGTCAACCTGCACTGCTACAGGAGCAGATGCTCATCTGCAGGTCCCAGCTCTGACATGAGCTAGATGTAGCCGATGGAAGAATTTTCTGCTTAGCAGCCTAGGCTCGAGCAGCTTATTAATCTACTGCGTTGGAACAAGTGCCCCAGAGGGCGGTTAACTGAAGAGCGAGTCCATCTTAATAGACTCAAACATAGAGCAAAGTGGATTAGATCCGCAGCCTGTTAGTTGCCATCTATGCCACTCTTAACAAACCACCTAACTATGGCCGGTGTTATGCCATGTTACACAGTTAGTCACGTCTTACGACATACTCTTTGTGGAGCAGTGGTGCTATTCTTGTCCTTGTCATACACAAAGAACCCCGGCAGACCACTCAGATGAAAGATGATTGGTATACAAATATTTGGGGATTGAGTAGTCTCGAGGTAAGGCGTCGGCCTCAGGTGCTGGAGGGCGCCAGTACAAATCACGGTAGAAACCGGGATTTTCTCACGTGGACTTTCTGGTATTTCCCCGAATCTCCGGATAGTAGAGATCGAGCGCCAGTGTCCAGTGTCACGCACGTTAAAAATCCCTCGGCAGTTGGAAATCGAAACGAGTAGGCTTAACGGCAGCTGCTCAGGCAAAATTCAAAAATTATTAGAATCTACTAATCATTAACACTAGCAAATACCTTTTTCATGGAACATTATTACCCTAGTATTTAAGATAAAGACCAGATTCATGACAAAACAGTGCATAATTAACAGCGGGTCCATATTATTGAACGTTTCAACAGTTAGATTACCCATCTCTGTAATCACTGTAACTCTGCCATATTTACACACATCAATAATGCCAATAGGCGCAAATATTTTAATGTTTTACAAATTGTACTTGTTTGGATGCACTGAAGTGCTCTCTCCCAACGGCCCTCGTGGCCAGGGAGTACAGTGTCGTGACCACTTGTTAAAAAGCAGTATACAAACTAGTACATATGCACATGGCCTTACCTTTGATGAGCGTGTCATTGAAATACATGACATACTGAAATATTTACATGTAGTTACACCGTAGGATTTCACCCTGTTGTGTGAGTACTATGTTGATCCAACCGTTAAGCGATTTAACGAGGTCGAGCTGCACTTAAGATCGTGGAAGCTGCAGCTATGGAATAGCGCCGGTGTAACATCATATTTTGGTCATATCAGTAGACTACGCTTCCACACGTTGTCAACAGCACAATGTTTGAAGGTATCTAATATGGGGACAAATCAATAGTCATAGTCTGCACTAGAGATACGTACATTGGAAAGGTGAGATGCCTGCTCGAACGTCTGTTCATAAAATCCAAGAATCAGGCTAAAAACTAAATGCATTTGACCACAAACAACAGGCATCCGTTTTAGAGGAACACCGTAGACATCAAAAGGTCAGGAATAAAAACAAGCCATTGATGGTCCAGGCAGAGAAGGCGATTGGGCGGGGACGTGATAACAATAGCAGCGGATGAATGGATTCTTGTGCTGCCGATAACGTGACCGGTCTCTAAATAGTTATCATCGCCCGCAGGAATACAAGAAGGATGGGAGCAGAAGGCGGAGCTTGACAGCTGATATGTGATTATACTCGGAATGATGGAGCAGGAACAGGTGTTTGCGCCAGGGCGGGAGTCAATGTCGTTGCCAAGAGTTATGGGCAAACTTCACAGTGATTTTCTGTTCGACACAGGCGACTGAGGCGGGTTATTCTGGCAAAGAGATGGCTATAGGAACCCTCATGAAACTGTGGCTGTCATTAAGTCTGACTATCACCCCTTGCTTCGAATGTCACAGAAGGTATTACCTCTGTATGAAGGAGTAAAGGATATGAATGTCTCCAGCTGGGGGTGACTAGCAACTAGACAAATGGAGATTGACAAAAACACGAGGATGTCGTGATCACGTTGTGCACGTAAAAGCACTGCTGGCAGTTCGAAAATCGATGAGAGTCAGCTGTTAGCCGATGTCCGAGCAACATTTTAAAGTCATAATGGAATTCCCATCCATTTCGCAACCTACCTTCCTCCAGGTCTAGTAAGTCGATGGAAGTAACTATGTCAAAATATAGAACGAACTTCGGACAGCCTTCGACTACCTAGCTGCATGCACAATCTGCTAGTTTGAATACCAGGTTTCCAAGTAAGTAAGTATACTTCCAACCTTCAGGTTCGTGTGTAAATCTGGCGTGTTGATCGCGCTGTGGTTTACCACCATGCAAGACATGACATACTGGCTCAATAGATTCAATGGTGGAGACACTTAATATGGTCAGATCAGACGTAATGAGTGTAATCAATCAACGCATCTTGGGTTATAACAGACGTAATTAGTGGAACCACTCAACGCATCCTTTTTTATAACATTCGTAATGAATGTAACCAATCAACGCATCTTGGATTATAACATACGTAATAAGTGTAACCAATCAACGCATCTTTGGTTATAACATACGTAATGAGTGTAACAAATCAACGCATCTAGGATTATAACACTGTGGTATATAAATTGGTTATTCAGTTTTTAGAAGCTTGGAATCAAACATAGATCAAGCAGGAATGTTTTCAACTCCAGTCGGAGTATATCTTCTTCTTCTTCTGCGTACACAGTCAGACAGTAACCATTATTTTCTCGAAAAAAGCGGCGGTCATCCTGAGACTCTCGCCACTACCATAGAGCTTGTCTTGCAGTTCCACTGGCAATGGCCACATCTGCTCTCTCTGATCCTCGTATGTCGGGCAGTTCTGCAGCAGATGTTCAGTGGTCATTTTACCAGTACCGCACGGGCATTCGTCGGTACACCCTATCTTCAATTTGTTGAAGAGGTGGTACCTCAGTCTGTTGTGGCCAGTGCGAAGTCTGAAGACAACGACCTGCTCTCTTCGGTTCAACTGGTAATAGGCATCGTTTTTGGTGTAACCAGTATGTTCGGTTTCCCATTTGGACATGTACCTGGCTTTGATAAGCCGTTTTGACTCTTCGTACGTCATACTGGTATCTATTTGTGGTAGCCTTGCACCTTCTTTTGCCAGTCTGTCTGCCTCCTCGTTGCCTTGGATGTTGCAGTGGGACGGAACCCACTGTACCACTACCCTTTTTGGTGCGGACTGTTGGCACAGTTTGCAGAGTGCTGCTCTTAAGTCATTAAGCTCAGTGTTTTTCTGGCTTTTTAGCGCTGTGACTACTTCGAGAGCATCTGTCAGCAGGACTATATGGCTCTCATTTTCACTGTGTGTTACCATTTCTTCCACTGCCGCCCTCAGTGCCTCTGCCTCTGCTCTGAAATTGCTCGTGTACTTACCAGTAGCGAATGACAGTGTTATTTTTCTGCCATTTGGTAGGTTCAGGAATGCTCCTGCCCCTCCGTTCTGTGTAGTGTTTGTTACAGAACCGTCGGTGTATGCATGGGTCCAGTCCATGCTTGGGTAGCTTTTCGTTATGAAGCTTAGGGTAGTGTCTCTCCTTTCTTTTTCGGTCTGGCAGTTTTTGTTTGCAATACCTGGTATATTTTCTACCACCTCTGGAAATATATCCTGCCTCCAAGTAGGTTTTCGTACAGTAGTGATGGGTTTTGGTGTTGTTAGTGCGTTTATGGGATCTTCGTGCATCTTTGCTTTGGCTATTTCTGCAAAGTTTCTCCGCTTTAGTTTCCCAGTTCCCAAATTGTTTAGCCTCTGGTACATTGGATGGTCCGTCAGTCTTCGGAGTTTCTCTGACTGCAGCTGGGCTCTGCAGTCTCTTCTGTCGGTCATGGATTGCAGTTTTGTAATCTTTTCAAGTTCTACAATTGGCGTTGACTTCATGCCACCTGTTATGATTCTCATGGCTTGGTTTTGAAGTTTGTTAACTTTATCGAAGTTCGCCTTCGCTGCTGTTGTCCATGCCGCGATGCCATACTCGAGAACTGGTCTCACTCTTCCAGTGTACAGTTTCTTTAGTATGCCTTCGTCTGCTCCCCAGCTTGTGCCAGCAAGTTTCCTCATGATCGCCATTCTTTCTCTGGCTTTCATTCGGTTTCTCTCAATCTGACTTTTCCATGTCATGCGCCGATCAAATGTGACTCCCAGATAGGTTGGGTTGTCGTTTGGCTGCAGGATTTTGCCATTTAGGCTTAATTTGGTACTTTGGGGTTTTAATGAGAGCGAGAATATTGTGCACGTGGTTTTCTCCTCGTTTATTTTGACCAGCCATGAGTTCGCCCACTCTTCCAGCGATGTTAGGGCCGTTTGCATCCGATTTCTTGCTATGGTGAGATTCTTAGTCGGAGTATATGATCCCCACCACTTATGGTATGCTTTAAGTAAAGCTGACTGAAACTATCTAGCGTGCTTTTGTAAGGATAGTTTGTATATTGATGGTTTCTTTAGCAGTTAATTTTACACATTCAGGTTGCTAGCCCCATGCACACATCTCTTTAATCGCCTTTTACTATATGCATGGAAGTTCAGTGTTCATTAACGAAACCAGTTGACAGCAGTACAAGGCAGTCTCAATTCCGGAACCCCAGAGGCGAAAGAAGCGGTGACAGTGCAGCTAATAACGTAGAGAGATCGAACACGTATTAAAACGATTTTACTAGTGCATATAGCGCAGGCCGTGTATTTGTTGAGAACACATTCTACACAGAGGGTGGTAAATGGTTTGATTGCATGATTGACTGAGATCAGTTATTGGAGAAAGTTAAGGGATACCACAGGAACGGAAGTCTAAATTCTACAATGTAGATATCACATATAACACGTTCCAATAAAAAAATCAAGCACAGTTATTGTAGCGATGGCTGGAGTCAAAGACACAAACAGCTCTGTAGAATTAGTGACGACAGAAATGAAACTTAACATAGAAACACTAGCACAATTAAAATGTAAATGTAAGAAAGTAGTTGCTTTCATTTTTAGAGCTTATGATTTCAAAACAAATATTTACGGTCTGCAAGTGCACAGGACACAATCATGTTTGTGGTGTCTTCAGTCATTGATATAAAGGTTCCCCTTCAACGCATCCCTTCATGGACCAGATTTATGTCAATGTTGAAATAAATTTATTGTTTTCCTATTTTACAATTGCTTCCATGCTCGAATTTTCGATCCTGAAATTGAAACTTGCTCCTTTTCACCTTCCTATTTGATAAGGTATTGTTTAAACACAACATATACTATCAAAAGGGACAAATGTACAATTGATTAGAAAATTCGGGTAAATTTACAAAAATTTACACAGCGGGAACAGCAAAACAAAAAATGTTAAGAAATATGGGAGGATATGACATCAAATGGAAACTTTACAATTACAACAAAAACAGGTTTAAGGAACATTCATTATTTGTGAGGAGGAAACACATTCAGAGTAAAATTTAAAAAAAGCTAAATTAATTCTACTAGAATTTCAAGTTTAAAGAATATGTCTGGTCCAATGTGTTCACATTTGTGTGCTAGGTCTGGACCAATGTGTTCACATTTGTGTGCTAGGTCTGGTCTATGTGTTCACATTTGTGTGTGTTCTAGGTCCGGTCCAATGTATTCACATCTGGGCGCTAGGCCTGGTCCAATGTGTTCACGTTTGTGTGCTAGGTCTGGTCCAATGTGTTTACATTAGTGTGCTAGGTCTGGTCCAATGTGTTCACATTTGTGTGATGGGTCTGGTCCAATGTGTTCACATTTGTGTACTAGATATGGTCCTATGTGTTCAGATTTCTTTGCTAGGTATGGTCCGATGTGTTCACATTTGTGTGCTAGGTATGGTCCAACGTGTTCACATTTGTGTGCTAGGTGTGGACCAATGTGTTCACATGTGTGTGCTAGGTCCGGTCCAATGTGTTCACATTTGTGTGCTAGGTGTGGACCAATGTGTTCACATTTGTGTGCTAGGTGTGGACCAATGTGTTCATATTTGTGTGCTAGGCCTGGACCAATGTGTTCACATTTGTGTGCTAGGTCCGGTCCAATGTGTTCACATTTGTATGCTAGGTCCGGTCCAATGTATTCACATTTGTGTGCTAGGTCCGATCCAATGTGCTCACATTTGTGTGCTAGGTCCGGTCCAATGTGTTCACATTTGTGTGCTAGGTCCGGTCCAATGTGTTCACATTTGTGTGCTAGGTGCGGTCCAATGTGTTCACAATTGTGTGCTAGGCCTGGACCAATGTGTTCACATTTGTGTTCTAGGTCTGGACCAATGTGTTCACATTTGTGTGCTAGGTGTGGACCAATGTGTTCACATGTGTGTGCTAGGCCTGGACCAATATGTTCACATTTGTGTTCTAGGTCTGGACCAATGTGTTCACATTTGTGTGCTAGGTGTGGACCAATGTGTTCACATTTGTGTGCTAGGCCTGGGCCAATATGTTCACATGTAGACAAAATTATCTTAGGCACCCCCACATTCCACCACCGGTATGTCGTAGCAGCGTTGTTGTTGGAAACCACTGTCACAAACATGCAAAATATTCACATATATCACAAAACGAGACATCCAACACAGACACACATGTACACAGAACCAGAACATTGTGAACACTACACTAACCACATGATATATTTTTAATTCACTAAATGCAGCCTATGAACAATTCATAGTCGCATATCAAACAATACACCAATCCATCTGGACTTTAGTCAACAATTTGAATTAGAAATACAGGATTAAAGGAAATCATTCAGCACTGACTTCCTAGATAAAACAATTCATACACAGCACATTCTAGAACATCATTTTACAGACTTGATAAGACTGCATGGTTTGGAATGGGAATGGAGGATAATAAAAGATGACTTAATACAGGTTCATGAGATAATCAAATGAGCGGAGAAATTACAAGTTTTTTCAAGCTGGCCGGAACAAGCTGGGGTGCAAATAGCAACATCCTCAAAAATGTATACACTGGCACAGTCAGGCCAGTACTTGAATACGGTATGACAGCCTGGACCACAGCATCAAAAACAAACACGGAATGCCTAACCAAAATTCAAAGTTCAGGCTTAAGGATAATAACAGGAAGAATGAAGACTACACCAATCCAGAAAATGGAAACATATACAAATATAAGACCCCTAAATACTAGACGAGAGGAAAGAGTGCTGACACATAGTGAAAAGATGCTACGCATGCCTGATCATCCCATACATATCAAACTAAAACACCCAGTTAAAAATAGGCTAAAGAGAACCAGCTTCATTCATATATCAAACCACCTACACCAAAAATATGGAGAACTAATTCCCAACCAACCTACAGAAATAGAAATGCTGATTAAATATGAAGAGCCAATCTGCAACATAAACAACATCGAAATAAGTACAGAGATCCCAGGAATCAGAAGAAAAGACCAACACAGTGTGCACGAGCTGAAAATTTTAGCACAAACAATGATTGAGGAGAAATATAATACCAAGGAATGGACACAGGTGTACACAGATGGTTAAGCAGAGGGGGCAGGCCGAAACGGGGGAGGAGGCATATTCATAAGACACAAAAGAGGAAATATAACAGAAGAGGCCCTCCCAACAAGAAAGTCGTCCACAAACCTTAGAGCAGAATCGATGGCCCTCCTGCGAGCACTGAGAATACTTCAAACAGAAAGGCAACCTCCAATAAAAATTGATGTATTCACGGACTACAGAGAACTATTAGAGACAATACAAAAAACAAACAACGAACCACTGTTATCGGAGATCAGATCAGAACTGGGAAAACTCCAGAGATCCTCAACAATAGCGCTCCAGTGGCTACCCTCTCATTGCGGAATCACGAGAAACGAGAGAGCTGATGCTCTGGCAAAAAATGGCAGCAAAAAGGCAGAATTTAATCATCGAGTACCATACAGAGAAATCAAGAACATCACCAGAAACCAGTGTAACACCAATGGAGAGAAGACAGAAACATAAGCAGTACGCCAGACCAAATTCACTATCTCAAAAGAAATCAACAAACTACCTTATTTCGCCTGAGAACTGGACACTGCAGACTACTAGAACATCTGAAGATCTCATACACCGATGAGTGCCCATGTGGAACAGGATGCCAGAACCATCAACATATTCTAAAAGAATGCCCAATCTATAGGGAAATGAGATGCCAGACAAGGTCAGATGGTGCGGAGCTGAGACAAAAGCTGTGGGGCAGCCGCTCCGACCTGGTGAAGACTACAGACTTCATCATGGCGACTGGCCTGCAGATATAGCATGACCAAAAGATCATGAACGCAAAGAAGAAGAAAAACAAGTTTTTTTTCAAAATACAACCACCTACAACACAAGAGGGCATATCTACAAATGAACTAAATAAAGGTCCAGATTAGGTATTAGGAAATACGTTTTTAGGCAGAGAGTGGTGAATGTTTGCAATGCATTGCAACAAGAAGTAATGGAGGTAGGGACAATAAATGGATTTAAGAATAGATTAGCTTTTAGTGCAAGGAAATTGAAAAAATGAAACTGGTTGTATACAGACTCTGCAGAGTCTTCTATTCCAGTATAAAGTCGTTAAGTTAAGTTAAGAAGGAGAACTTTGGCATTATTCGAGGCTAGTTCAAATGAAACCGGACCAAACTGCAACAAGTGAGCATATTCATGATGCAGTTGATGATGTCACTTATGATGTAAACAGCACATTTCAACGGTCAAGTTTGCCAAATTGTATTATCCCCCGACTCATAGTTTCCTCAGCAGACCGTTGATAACATGACGGGTATAATACGGAATCCGTCAAGAGTTGCTCAGCGAGCGGTGATTCGGATAAAAACATCTGAAAGATGTCGACCAGTTGACATTCATCGCAAAATGCAGGTAGTGTATGGTGACAAAAGTGTGTCGAAGACAAAAGTGTGTCGAAGACGACAGTGTAGAACTGGCCAACGTATTTTAAAGAAGGAGATCTGAATGTGTTGTACGTGTAGTACATCGAGTGAACGATGTGTTTTCTGAAGTATGTGTATGCACAGATCGACTGAGTTTGTGACCACAAGTGAGGACGTGATTCCGTGTGTGTTAAGTGTGCAGATAAGGGGAGGGAGTGTAGCGGCTAGAACTGGATTTTATTAGTTGGAAGAAATATATTCAAAAGCTAATGCTTATACCCTCCGTTGTAGAAAGCATTAATATTAGGATTACTTAGTTCAGATGCAATTTATTCTTTTGCTAATATTGTTTCTGTTGATTTTTGTTATTAATAATGCCAAAGTTTATTGGAGAATGTGTACTGTGTTTTTTACTGTGTGTAGTTGTGTCGTGGTGTGGATACACGTTGGAACATTTTAGATAAATAACTACTCAGGAAACCCAGAATCTGCCATAGCTGTACTAACTGTTGCATATTTGTGCCATTTTTGCGATTGTACATAAAGGGCAAAACAAACAATTAATTGATATATCAAACCATCAAGGAGATACACCTATGAACAGAATTTCAACGAGAAACTAAGCTGTGTACTGTAAAATCTTAAATTTATTGCCTTTTCTAAGCAACGGTCCTAAAAGATCAAAGGAATTTCGCGATGTGCAAAATTCTTAACATCTATGGACTAAATAATATCAATGTTTTAGCGTCATTGATATTACAAAGCTGCATGTGAAAAATTATTTAGATTGGCATGCAGTTTTGTTGAAAATTGCTTCGGATCTAGTTCATGAATTAAAAGACAAGAGTATAACGTAACTTTGTAGTCTACTTTAAAGTTTTTTTTGTTGTGTTACAAAAAATATGTATGTATCTGGGGTTGACAATTTGATTGCTTGTCTTTGCTACCTTAAAAAGATTTAATTGTAAAACTGAAAAGGAATGTTCCCTCTCTGTTTCAAGAAATGTAAGTCCTGCTTACAGACCTTTATAGCCTGATTTCTTAGTTGGCACCTGGTGTTCCTCGTCCTCATCGTCTTAGATAGATTGTAATAAATTTATCATTTTCGTCGATAATGTTTTCTATTATTTCTCAATCTGCCGCCTGCTAGAATTGTGCGGCAACTGTCGTCCCTTAACACAATAGAACGCGAATGAGTATCGTGTATTCCCAGCAAGGTGAAAATGTCACCTGATGTTTTTGAATGATACACTTTTTCTCAAAAGTTAACTAAAAAATGCTGCAACTTCTGAACATTTGCAACCGCGTTTGCATTACGTCAAAAGTGGATTCACATGATAAAATATCGCGTTATAACAGGTCCCATAAATTTATATATATATATATATAAAAAATGATATAATGTAGTTACATGTGAATATATCACCGGGAACTGTGCCATCCACGTTCTTTTTGTTTGCTGTTTGATTATTTGAACCCGATGTGGTTTTGACTTACATCTTTCTTTTGTCTATTGTTGTTGTCACACTTGGTGCTGATCAAAGTAATTTGGTTATATAATGGACATTCTTAAAGAACAACATTCGTCAATAATTTGGTTTTCCGACTATCAAATAACGTAACTAATAGACTCTGAAATTATCAATCAATTGCAATCACGTGATGCTCAAATTATATGTTTTCGTAGTTTGTTTAGTGTTTACCTTCCTCTAGTCGAGAATGTACACCTCTTTCAACCTTAGAACAGTCTTTTAGGTTATAAGCCATTGTGTACACGCGTATGTGTATCTTTGTTTTGCATTGCAGTTTTTATTTTGCTGTTGATCAACCGTACCAATTGTTTCAAGCCTGTGGGGTTTAGCCTGCAAGTGACATCCCTCCCCCAACATTTTATCTCACTCCCATCATTGTACTTTCAGGCGAATCTTTAAACAAACAGTGACCAAACATTTATTTTTATTCTTTCTCTGAGATTTGGGGGCTGGGTGTGGCCTGGATAATATGGGGCCGAATACAAAATTCAGCTGAAGAAGGAAGGAAAGAGAGGACAGAGAAGAAATAGGGAGAATTTCAGTGGACACAAATATAATGATATTAAGTATGGTTAATACAAGAAATGCATCTACATAAAGATTAATGAGAATGACCAAAACAAGAAATACACCTACAGAAGAATTAGTAAGAATGACCAAAACAAGAAATACATCTACAGATGGATTAGTAAGAATGACCTAAACAAGAAATACATCTACAGAAGGATTAGTAAGAATGACCTAAACAAGAAATACATCTACAGAAGAATTAGTAAGAATGACCAAACAAGAAATACATCTACAGAAGAATTAGTAAGAATAACCAAAACAAGAAATACATCTACAGAAGAATTAGTAAGAATGACCAAAACAAAAAATACATCTACAAAAGAATTAGTAAGAATGACCAAAACAAAAAATACATCTACAAAAGAATTAGTAAGAATGACCAAAACAAAAAATACATCTACAGAAGAATTAGTAAGAATGATCAAAACAAGAAATACATCTGCACACGGATTAGTAGGAATGACCAAAACAAGAAATACATCTACAGAATAATTAGTAAGAAAGACCAAAACAAGAAATACATCTGAGCACGGATTAGTAAGAAAGACCAAAACAAGAAATACATCTGAGCACGGATTAGTAAGAAAGACCAAAACAAGAAATACATCTGCACACGGATTTAGTAAGAATGACCTAAACAAGAAATACATCTACAGAAGGATTAGTAAGAATGACCAAAACAAGAAATCCATCTACAGAAGCATTAGTAAGAATGAACAAAACAAGAAATACATCTACAGCAGAATTGCTAAAAATGACCAAACAAGAAATACATCTACAGAAGAATTAGTAAGAATGACCAAACAAGAAATACATCTGCACACGGATTAGTAAGAATGACCAAAACAAGAAATACATCTACAGAAGGATTAGTAAGAATGAACAAAACAAGAAATACATCTACAGCAGAATTGCTAAAAATGACCAAACAAAAAATACATCTACAGAAGAATTAGTAAGAATGACCAAACAAGAAATACATCTACAGAAGAATTAGTAAGAATGCCCAAACAAGAAATACATCTACAAAAGAATTAGTAAGAATGACCAAACAAGAAATACATCTACAGAAGAACTAGTAAGAATGACCAAAATGAATCAGTACCATTTATACTGGATGATTTCGATGTCTGCCTGCTGACAAGGACGGTAGCGGATCGAATTCCCCGTAAGACATTTATGAACTTGTTCTATTGTGAGTGATTATAACCACAATATCCAGCACGCAATGTGGCGACAGAAGTAGCGATGCGAGCTACAGTTCTCTGCTTAAAACTAATCGACTGCACCAGTAATGGAAATACAGTCGTACGACTGTTTAAAGCAAACAAAACATGGTAATAGAGATGGATCATCGACCTGGCAGTCATATCTAGTGATGTTGCTGCCTCTGCACATTAGAATGTTTTGTGAGCAAAGGAAAGGGCACACCTGTCATATGTCGCCATTATTACGAAAGTAAATGCCACCAGACACATGAAACCGAACAGGTTTGTATGTGTCACTCACATTACCATGACAATGCTTTACAACTTCACCAGACTATCGGGCGCAGGAACACTAGATCCTATTTTGTCCAACCACCTCGCCAGAATAAATCAGTTGAACAGGCATGGATAGAAAAGGAGTCGGCAACAAAAAAGTGACGAAAACGTCTCACAGAAAAAGCCTATGCATTTTGACGATCCAATGCAATGAATAAGAGACATGTGTGGAGTTGGGCGCGTGAGAGGACGGAGCAAGAGTGCCCACAATCATCGAGCTACATGAATAATCCCTATCCACACCCTTCGCTATTTGCTGAAAGGGAATTAGCACCTATAGGTATGTCGGGAGTCCAGTGAAATCAATTCTTAAGGATAGAACAGAATGTTACATTAACTAATGGGTTAGTATCAATGTCCCCATGCTTTGACGTTTTTACACCCATACAGCACATGTATGTAAGCCCTGCACGCTAACAAGTCTCTATATACCTAATGCATACTCTGTTCTTGCGATAATTAAATACTGGATCAAAGAATTCCCGCTTTTACTGCATTATAGATACTTGTCTGCCTCCGCATGTGTTAGTTCATCTTCTTATACGCACATCATCACACACTTATAAACATGCTCACACGTTCCTTTTCTCAATACATACATACACAAACACCTACATATTCCATAGCCAAACATATTGTCATATCTGTATCCTCTATCCCTTTTCTCATTGCTTCCCTTTCCCCCAAAGACTATCTTGGACATGAGAGCTTTCTTCGTTCCTTGGTAAACACATTTTGGGGGACTTGTTCTGAAATTGTGTCAGGACTTTTCTTTGTGTGTCGGTGTGCGTGTCTTTTATGCGAAGGCGTCTGTGTGTGTGTGTGTACATGTGTATTATATTGTCATCCGTGTTCTGACTATAAAACTAGAGTCAGTATTTCTGTTGGTGTGTTTGTGTTATAGTGTCTTATGTGTTTAGACTTCAAAACTATCGTCAGTTTTTCTGGTGGTGTTTGTGTGTGTGTCTGAGTGTGTTTGTTACAGTATCGTGTGTGTTGAGACTACAAAATTATCGTGATCTTTTCTGTTAGTGTGTATGTGTGTTATAGTCGTCTGTGTTTGGACTGCACAACTAGCGTCAGTATTTCTGTTGTTGTGTGCGCGCGTGTATGTATGTGTGTGGTATAGTGCCGCCTGTGTCCAAACTACAAAACTAGCGTCAATATTTCAGTTGGTGTGAGTGTGGTTGTGTTATTGTGTCACCTGTGTCCAAACTACAAAGCTAGCGTCAATATTTCAGTTGGTGTGAGTGTGGTTGTGTTATTGTGTCACCTGTGTCCAAACTACAAAACTAGCGTCAATATTTCAGTTGGTGTGAGTGTGGTTGTGTTATTGTGTCATCTGTGTCCAAACTACAAAGCTAGCGTCAATATTTCAGTTGGTGTGAGTGTGGTTGTGTTATTGTGTCACCTGTGTCCAAACTACAAAGCTAGCGTCAATATTTCAGTTGGTGTGAGTGTGGTTGTGTTATTGTGTCACCTGTGTCCAAACTACAAAGCTAGCGTCAGTATTTATGTTGGTGTGTATGTGTTATAGTGAAGACTGTTTTCGGACTACAAATCTAGCTTCAGTATTTGAGTTGGTGTTTCAGGACCTATCACATGAATAACTTGCGTGTCCATGTTCCAGCGATATTGGTAAGTACTCAGACTGACATTTAGCTCATATCTCTGGCACACAAACAAAAAGTAGCTGATTGTGTTAAACTAAATGCAGTCGTTACATGTTGGCTCTTCTAGAGTCACGTAGGCTGTTTGAAGACTGATGCTTTAGTTACTGATAATGATTGGTACACGTGTGAGTCGTGGGCGTTGGTACACGTGATGGGCGGTTTGGGCAGCCCAAGCCCACTTTCCTGGGCTTTTGACGACATCAACCCATGTCGCTGGAAAGTGGTGTTTCTCACGCCACTTCATCTTCCACTCGGTCACCTCTTGCTCGGTCGCCTCTTGTTCAGCAGCCGGGACCGTCGGACATTATAAGCTCGCAGTGGAGGCCAGAGATGGGGTATCCTCTTGAGATGGCCAAACCATTTCACTTTCTGTCTGAACATCTATTCGGCACATGGAATGGAACCGATTCTTTTGCGAAGGCCACGTTTCTCAATCTGTCTCTCCTGGACTTGCCGACGGCCATTCGTAGACATCTCATTTCGCAGGTGGATTTTTTGCTCTCTCGTGCCTTGGACATGGACCATGTTTGACTCTGGCAGCACAGGGTTGTTAGGAAGATGATCTAGATCAATTGTACGTTCGTTACCAGATTTAGGTAGGGATGATTAATCAGTAGCGTCAGTTGATAAGTGACATCTCCTGCTTTCTGGCATCTGGTCTAAATTTCAATGTAGCTCTTCCGTCTTCAGAGAAAGCCTCGCTCAGGTATCTGACCTAATGAGCCTGTTGGAGAGCAACGTTCAAGTTAAGTGAGCCATGCATTCTGATCATCCTAAGATGTGTCGTTCTAGACGTGCTGTTAGGCATACCATTCTTATCACAGGCTGTGTAGCGTATTGTTTATTTGTATGGGTTAGTTCGTCATTAGTTTGTCATTTATTGATAGGTTCATTATGGTAATTTGTGAACGCCTCGTCCTAACCTGCTATTATTTCTCAATTATGTCTACTCATCCTTTATGATTTTAACAATGATACTCTTTAGTTTAGATGATCTTTTCCCAACTTCAACTGAACCCCTTCAATTTCTGCCCTCAATGTACTGGCTAGACATCCTCACTGTGCCCAGAAACATAGTGTAAAATGTTTGAGTCGCATCCATAATGAGGAAATGCGACAAGTCTAAGGTGTACAAATGATACCCCCTTTGTGAAAAGGTGATACATGTTTGGGCTTCACAGATCCACACTGGTAATTAAATAATAGCCTATATCCCATCATCATCACCAGTGGCAGGGAATGCAGAGAGTGATGCGATGGGGCAGCTGAGCTCGCGTTGACGAGTGGCATGGAGTGATGCGACGGGGCAGCTGAGCTCGCGTTGACTAGTGGCAGGGAGTGATGCGATGGGACAGCTAAGCTCGCGTTGACTAGTGGCAGGGAGTGATGCGATGGGGCAGCTGAGCTCGCGTTGACGAGTGGCAGGGAGTGATGCGATGGGGCAGCTGAGCTCGCGGTTGACGAGTTGATAAGTGATATTATTCTGGGTTATAATGATGTTATATATTAATATTTACGGATGAATTCGTGCTGCGTGGTGAGAAATCAGGCTGAGACTTCTCTACTCGAGTTAGAGGTCAGGTTGTTACGGAGCAGAGTGGTGCATGCAGAACAACAACTTGCAGTATTTGAACAGACATCCAAACGATAACTTCAGCTTGGAGGTGGCTATGGCGGATCTCTCTACAAGATCAGGCATCGCATCTGACTATCAGTCTTTGATTCGGCTAGTACAGACAAATTGTCTACGGCATGAGTGAAGACCGGGAATTGAGGACTCAATTTCCCTTTAGGGGAAATGTAAATGTGGACCTGCTGTCCTAATCGTGCTGGCACTCAGGACAATGAACGAGCTGACGTCGTCGACAGCTTCATAAACGCCAACATGTGGGGACTATGGACATGGGTAGGGGTGGCATTATGTGGTGTATCGGTTCTTGAACTGGCAATTGACAGACTCAAGAAATTTGAAGTCAATCAAAGGTTGAACAGTTAAATCTGTCTGAGAGGATGGAGTTGAAGTATGTACAGCCAGCAGACTACTGTAATGATTAGTATCCATACTTTTCTCTATTTGTTGAGGTAGGTTACACACTTATGGGACTGCCCACAGTACAGTGGAATCGATTTTTTATAGAACAGAGCCTGGTGAACATTATCTTTACTTTTCAAAATTAAAAAAACAAAAACATTTCAAACATGACATTTGTGATGTAATTGTGAAAATGAGGGGGAGGGGGCATTTGGTGGAGTGAGTTGAGGGGCTCCGACTTTTTGTGATGAAATGTGACGTATGGAAAGGGGGGGGGGGGATCAAAGAATGAATACATATAGTCACATAATACACCTATCTAATTTAATATAATCTAATCTTTTTCGTCGTACGCTTTCAGCTTGAAAATGTCTCTAACGAAAGCAGTGATCTGCACGATGTTATTAGTATCTACATAGAGCCTGTCTCGGAGTGGAACGGATGATGGACAAATATCCCTTCTCTGCTTCTCGTATGTTGGAGACTTCTGCAGCAGATGTTTAGCAGTAATTCTATCAGTGCTGCAGACACATTCACGGATGTGTCCAAATATCCCTTCTCTGCTTCTCGTATGTTGGAGACTTCTGCAGCAGATGTTTAGCAGTAATTCTATCAGTGCTGCAGACACATTCACGGATGTGTCCAAATATCCCTTCTCTGCTTCTCGTATGTTGGAGACTTCTGCAGCAGATGTTTAGCAGTAATTCTATCAGTGCTGCAGACACATTCACGGATGTGTCCAAATATCCATTCTATGCTTCTCGTATGTTGGAGACTTCTGCAGCAGATGTTTAGCAGTAATTCTATCACTGCTGCAGACACATTCACGGATGAGTCCAAATTTTAACTTTTTGTCTAGATGGTATGGTAACCCGTTGTGGCCTGTACGGAGACTGAGAATCACCACCTGTTCGTATTTAGCTTGTTGTAAGCGTCATTATGTTGTCGTCCTGGATGCTCCGCTAACCACTTGCTCATGTATCTGCACCTGGTAAGCCTCTTTGCCTTTTAATACGTTTTACATATATCTAGGTATAGTTCTGCCTTCTATAGCCAGTATGTCATTCTCCTGATTGCCAAGTATGTTGTAATGAGATGGAATCCACCGATTCACCACTTCTTGAACGTAGTTTAGAGAGTAGCTCCCATGGTTCTTTAGATCTGTATTTGTTCGCCTTCTAAACACTAGCACCACAATTAGCTGTGATGTGAATAGTACCCCTTATTTCTCTGTGCTTATCTTCATCATGCGTTCTTTTGCTGCAGCGTGCGAGGCGGCTATCTCTGCTCTGACGTCACTTGAAAAGCTTCTGTTCACCAATGGTAACTTTTCTTCTGGGTTCTTTTTTAGGTTTAGAAAGATTTCTCTTACTCCATTTTCTGTTACATTTGATCCATCCATTTCGTGGGTACCGTTTCTCTACGTATTTATCCGGTATGGCTTTTCTTTCCTTTCTGTCAGGCTGTTCTTGTTCACAATGGCCGGACATGCAATCTATCAAATCTGGCACACGCTCTTTTTAATCTCTCTAAATTCTGATATTCAATCTTATCTAATCTCTCTAAATCTTTAAATTATAGTATCAATCAGGTGTATGTGCCTGATGCCTGGTTACCAAATGTTGAGTAAACTTATTTCGCTCTTTTGCCTTATTATAACATGTCGGACCCAGTGCTTCATTCATGCCATCTCTCCACCTGAAACTTGCACGCCCGTGAGGGAGCCTGAAGTTGTAGTTTCACAGGACGTCCCTCTACGTGTCCATCTGTTATTGGGAATGCGCCCCACATGGCAGGCCCATCTTTATTTGTATAACAGCGGCACAGTTCCGAGGTCAGTGAAGGAAGTTGGACGTCTGATTCTGTAGGTTAGACACCCTGCAGCCATATATTATATCATTGCTGGAAAATCTATTTTATTCTAATTGAATCCAATTCAATCCATTCAGAACCCAACCCTACTCAACACAAGTCAACCTAACCTAAATATAAGCCTAAACTAAACTACCTACCACTTTATCCATTCATCAATAATATCCTTTCATGCATTCCTCTATCCAACTATATGTTTGTGTGTTACTGTGTCTCCATTCACTATTATAGTGACCACAAAAAAAACATCAATACGTCCATCCACCCACACAAGTAAAATCTAAACACTCATCCATCGAATCCTCCATCCACGCAAGCCGGCCGGCCCGTCCAGTAACACAATTAGCCAATGAGCCATAATTTTATTCATTTATCTATTCATACTCTCATACAGCCTACACCGAACCACAAAGTCACAAACGAATCCATCCATCCATTTATCCACCCATCCATTTACAGTATTGTAATACTTAATCTACTTACGTTTGTGTTTTCACTAAGCCACAACAAAACTGTTAAAAAGCCTTGAAAATTAACAAAAAAGCATGATGCTGTCAGCAATACAGATCTGCCATTGTCAGTGTTAGCGCTCCATTTTGATTGTGGAGTTGTGCGCGCGCGAATGTTGTTCAATACTGGGTCTGTGCAGCTCTAGTCGCGGTATTGAGTGCGCAAAAATGTCAAAAAACGTAACAAGCACTCAGTGGCGTAACGCATTCATGCATGCTGGAGGTATGGTGATCTGATGGTGTCGCTGGTAAGAGATTATAGAAATGAATACATGTGGTAGGTCATCAACAGGTCCACATACATCATGTGTGTTTTTATATCGACATACACACACAGACACATATATAAACGCGCGCGAACACACCGACACACGAACACACATACATGCATTTATGCTTTCAGATCGACACACATATATATATATATACATACATAGTTTAAAAAAAAAAGTTATTGCCCGTCGCGAAGCGATGATGCCACAATATCAGACGGTTTTGTCTTAATAATTTGATGTACGCTGTATTTGGATTATATTGAGGAAGATTATGCGCTGGTAATTAATCTCACTCTTATCTCGAGTTACCTTGGATCAGTGGCAAGACTATTGGTCGAGACGACTAGAGGTAACTCGGGATGCAGGCACTATGGTCTTACCTCCCGTGAGACTAGGGGTCGTTTGAAACTTGTGGGTTTGATCGCCCACCGTTTCCGTTCATCACTGTGAGAGGCGAGTGCCTTAACCTTTTGACTACAGCCACTCACAACATACATACATACATACTTACTTATATGCATACATACATAGTTTTACACTGACTCATACACAAATATACTTATTCATCCATACCTACCCTCCTCTTCCCCCCCCCCCCCCGAAGACACACATAGACATATATGCGTGTGCTTGTACAATGACATAGAGCAAACACTTTGTATCTCTTTATTCTACTTTTCATCGCACGAGGATACATCGCACGAGGACGATATGCAGTCCTTTATTCACTGAAACGCAGCATACTATTTATGAAAGTGTTTCTGAATTTGTCTGTAAAACTCAAAGTATGTGTGTTGGTTACAACAAAAATGACGACACGTATTTGTCCGCACCCAGAAAACATATAATCTACATATGTTCTTTAAGTGCTAAACAGGTTACATATGGCAGAAACCAGTGCTCTCCAGTTTGATCTGTGTGACGTCACCATTTTAAGTTCATGTATTTTGTTCAAGCCCAAAGTGTAGCTCTCTTTAAAGATTGTTCTGTGGAGAGTTTCGTTCGGTATTTCTCTTTTCCTGCTGCCAGATGGTGACCACTTGCATGCTTGCAGTGGGAATCTTTTGCTTTCCATTTTAAGAACATGCCAGATGTATGTCCATCGCCTTTATTTTCCAATTGAAAGATGAAAGGTTGATTGGTAGCTTTTCTAATTGTTTTACTGGTTATGAATTGCTCCAAGCCAATGTTCAGCAGTTTTCTGAGACACTTATTCTTGAATGAATGTAGTTACTTTTCCAATGCTTTTGTTATTTTCCATCCTTCACATTCATAGGTGAGTATAATAGTAATACGCTGCAGTTAATCAATTTGAACTTTGTCTGCTCGCTAAGTGATTTTGACTTCTAGATGTTCGTTAGTTGGGTAAATGCCACTTCGGGTAGAGAAATACGAAAGAAAATGGCCATATATGAATCACCATTCTGCTTCCTAGATAGATGAAACTGTCAACTATTTGTGATATTTCTCTCCATGCAACTAGATAATAGCAGGCTTGTTGGTGACATTCATGCATTATGTCTTATAAGCATTGATTTCAAGTCATATATATTCTGATAGGCTGCATAGTCGATCCAACATATTTTGTGCTTCTTCAGAAGTGGAACTCAAGAGGACCTGGCCATCTGCGAAATCAAGGTACTCTAAAAAAGTGTCATCTATCCATTTGATTCCAAACTGTTTGACTGGAGCATAGTCTTTCATAACCCAGCCTATGGCTATGTCAAATAGCAGAGGTGACATAATGCAGCCATGATTCCTCCCAATTTCTGTTCGAAACCAATCACTTTTGCCTGTATTGTTCTGAACAAAAAATTGGGTAAAGAGCTGCAATGGTAATTATGTACTTTGATAGAAAGCTGTAACTGCAGGGTGTTTTCAACAGTGTCGATCGGTGTAAACTATGAAAAGCTGTTAGTAAATCAATGAAGTTGGTGATCACTGGGGATCGCTTTTCTACAAATTCCTCAATAACTGTTTTCAGAGTAACAATTTGGTCGACACAATATCTCTTTAGTCTAAAACCATAATATTATCCTTGTAATTTTATGTCTATCTTATCTCTGAGTCTTTCCACCCCAAAGTACTTATGATGTGTGTGTGTGTGTGTGTATATATATATATATATATATATATATAGACTACTCAGCAACATTGGGACTGAATGTCAACATAAAAAAGTCAATCTCCTTAAACCATACACTATCATAAACAAAACCAAGCATGCTGGAGGGAGAGCATTTGGAATTAATGGATACCTTTACCTAATTTTGCAGTATAATTGACACATCAGGAGGTACAGATGCAGAAGTTAGAATCATAATAGACACAGCAATATGGGTATTCCTGGCACTAAACAACATAGCCAAAAAGACTGTTACAATGAGTGCTCAAAGGAAGAGAGAGAGAGAGAGAGAGAGAGAGAGAGGTAGAGAGAGGAAGAGAGATAGGTAGATCTAAATATGAATGAGGAAGAGAATGTGAGAAGGAACTAAGATGAAATAATGATATAACTGAAGAGAGGAAGAAAGATTTGCCGAGGACCTACTATAGCACCGAGAGGAGGGAAATAAATAGAAAAAGGTGAGCGGAAACGGCGGGAGATGGAATTCCGCTTGTTTCAAGCCATCCTTGGTCTCAAGAGAGGCGGGACCAAATTGGATGCATCCTGAGTTACATCCATTCATTATAACTTATGTATAACCACTGGTTCAAGGACGGTCGAGACCAGAAAGTGACGTTGATGACCAGCGTAAGGTCTTCCTCACTACATTCCAAGTACAGCACAAGTTATATCATCAAGACAAATCTGTCTTATGATATCGTCAACAACGCTTGCGATGGTCAACTAACTTAAACACACAAACTCACTCACACACACAAACACGAATAAACACACACACACATACTAATTATGATGACATTAATTTTCCCTTCCACTAGTCTACCAAATATGTCACGCCTCTGCTAGCGCGGTATTGACCGGCTTATAGTAAATGGTTAGACGAGCGAACGTACGCAAATTTAACATGCCCTCACCAATTGTGCATCTTTTTGTTTGCAGTATCGTGTGAGCTCTGCTCCCATCTGAGTTGTCGTTTATTTGCTTGTCTATCGTTAAAAGTTTCTAGTTTTCTCGACGTGAAAATGATGATGTTCAAGTCGGGACTTGTTGTCACATTTTATATTCCTGGTTGTTGACTAACTTTGAGGTCCCCCATTTGACTGCATTCCTAGATAGATCTAATAGCAATTAATCAGAGTTTATGGAATTATGGAACAGAGAATAATATTAGAAAGATAGAAGAGGAAAAGGACCTAGGGGTTATAATAGATCATACAGGTAAGGTGAGTGAGCAAGTTCAGGTAGTAGTGAAAAGGGCAACTGCAATGTTAGGTATGATAAAAAAGAAGTATTAAACATAGGAGCAAGGAAGTGATAGTCAAACTGTGTAAAGCTTTAGTTAGACCTAGATTGGAGTACTGTGTACTCGTGTGGAGTCCTTATCATAGAGGGGATATAAACATGTTGGAAAAATGCAAAAAACAGCGACAAAGCTGATAGTAGAATTCCAGAATTACAGTTATGAGGAAAGACTCAGAAAAACCAGCCTAGAAGGAGTGTCTAGAAGAGAGAAGAATTAGAGGTGACTTAAAAGAGATTTATAAGATGATCAGAGGAATGGGCTATAACAAGTTTTTTTTCAAAATACAACCACCTACAAGAACAAGAGGGTATAGCTACAAATCAACGAAAGAGAGGTCTAGATTAGATATTAGGAAATATTTTTTTAGTCAGAGAGTGGTGAAAGCTTGGAATGCATTGTCACAGGAGGTAGTGGAGGCAGGGATAATTAATGTATTTAAGAATAAATTGCAGCGCATAGCTTTTAGAGCAAGATAATGTAAATGATATTGGTCGTATACAAACTCTGCAGAGTCTTCTAAACAAGTATAAAGACGTTAAGTTAACAAGTTGTTCGAAAATCTTTTATTGAGGAGCACCAATATAAGCACCATCAAAGACGTATAACGAACATAACGCAAATTTAGTGCGTTTAATTGAGGGTTTACATACGAATGAGTTCGGTCCAACTTTTTCAATTTGTGTAATTATGTTGATAATTATGTCTTTCTTTTAAATCATAGAGCATAAAGAGAAGAATGAATTATTGATGACATTGTTTATGTTGTTGTAGGAGTACGCAAGTGAGTTAAAGTGCAGAGAAGGCAATGAAAAACAGGAAGAAACTGAACAGATCTAGAGACAAGAAAAATGCTTGCTCCCATTTAAAGCTATCGACTTCGGTATTGTGAGAGAGATGGAGAAGATGATAGGCCGATTGATGGAGGAAGAGACTTGCAGGTTGAGGGTGGAGGAGGTGTGGTTTCAGTGTGGGGGAGGGGGGGGGGGGAGATGGGCCGAGGCGTGATTTGAAGGGGAGATGGGCGGGTTGGACAGAGAAGGTCAGGCAGGCGATGGGCGCGGGAAAGGATGGTTCCTTTAATTGTTGACCTGCCGTTGTCTCTTTATATTGTACAGTTCGATTCACGGAAATAGTCTGTTTTAGAATTGCTAATATTTAATTACTGCATGGGGCTATGATCCTACACATAGACCAGCGTACCTCAGAAATAACCAACAAGAGCATATGCACTCCTTGATGTATGCTTCCTACACATAGACCAGCGTACCTCAGAAATAACCAACAAGAACATATGCACTCCTTGATGTATGCTTCCTACACATAGACCAGCGTACCTCAGAAATAACCAACAAGAGCATATGCACTCCTTGATGTATGCTTCCTACACATAGACCAGCGTACCTCAGAAATAACCAACAAGAGCATATGCACTCCTTGATGTATGCTTCCTACACATAGACCAGCGTACCTCAGAAATAACCAACAAGAGCATATGCACTCCCTGATGTATGCTTCCTACACATAGACCAGCTGTAGTTATAGTCCAATGCTTCCACTGGAGTGAACATGGAGATGATTTTCAATAGCCTTCACATGGATGCCACAAGAGTCGCCGTTTTTGGAGAGGTATAAATTGGCCCCGACACGTCGTTACAGGCTACTCATGTTGGTTGTACATGGGTATGGCAGCCTCACTACGTAAAGTAAAGTGCAATATATGACTTAAAGTCAAGTGCTATATATGACTTAAAGAGAATATCACTAATTTTTTATGGAATTATGTAGATGAACAAAGAAGTTTGATTTTACAGGTATCCAATAAATGTGACAATTTTCGTCCGCTTTTCGTTGATACAACTTCGGAGGTTCACATTACAGGGTTATTTGCCCAAGACAGTCATACGTCTAGCTTTTGTTTATTGTTTATTCGTATGAAGTTCACCAATGCTGAGATATAACACATTTTTGAGCTTGAGCGGAAGAAACAAAGACGGGTACACACTCTCTTCAGTAGCTCTGATATACACTTGAAGATTGAATACATTTCTCAACATCATTCACTATATTATAAATATTAATGGTCGGATTCAAGGCCAAATGCTGACCGCGAACAAGTTGGATTACATAAATATCTGAAGCGGTGAATGCCACTGTACACGATGCACACAATCGGATTAGTTCCAGAGATCTAACCATTTCCTGACTCTGAAAGGCAAAACATAAACAGCGGAACGATTGTCAGGTTTCTGTTTTAACTGCTCAAACAATTCGAGATCTAACTGTAACTTAACTTAACGTCTTTATACTGGTTTAGAAGACCCTGCAGAGTCTGTATACAACCAGTTACATTTACATCACCTTGCTCTAAAAGCTATGCGAATCCAGTTTATTCTTAAATGCATTAACTGTCCCTGCCTCCACTACCTCCCCTGGCAATGCATTCCAAGCAGACACCACTCTCTGACTAAAAAAATATTTCCTAATATCTAACCTGGACCTCTCTTTAGTCAGCTTGTAGCTATGCCCTCGTGTTATTGTAGGTGGCTGTATTTAAAAAAAAAACTTGTTAAAGTCTAATTTATCGATTCCTCTGATCATCTTATAAACCTGTATTAAGTCACCACGAATTCTTCTCTCTTCGAGACAATGTAGGCCGGTTTTTCTGAGTCGTTCCTCATAACTGTAATTCTGGAATCCCACTATCATCTTTGTCGCTCTTTTTTGTATTCTTTCTAGCATGTTTATGTCCTCTCTATGATAAGGACTCCACACCTGTACACAGTACTCTAATCTAGGTCTAACTAAAGCTTTATACAGTTTGACGATCACTTCCTTGCTCCTATGTTTAATATTTCTTTTTTATCATACCTAACATTGCATTTGCCTTTTTCACTGCTACCTTAACTTGCTCACTCACCTTTCCTGTATGATCTATTATAACCCCTAGGTCCCTTTCCTTATCTATCTTTCTAATATTGTTTTCTCCCATTCTGTAATTATGTTCCATATTGGATCTACCCATGTGGATGACTGTACATTTCTCTACATTAAACTCCATTTGCCAGCTTACAGACCATTCTCGAATTTTATCTAAATCCGACATCAATATATCCACTTCCGCTTTAGATGGGACACTACTGCATAGTTTTGTGTCATCAGCAAATTTTGCAATCATGGATCTCATATCAATATCCAAATCATTTATATATATCAAGAACAAAATTGGTCCCAAAACCGAGCCCTGTGGCACACCACTTTTCACTTCACTCCACTCAGCCCTTAGTCTCTTCGTGGACTGCGCTCTTCGTGTAAGGTTAAAAAAAAACAACAACATATATATATATTGCTTTTATTTTTGCGGAGTGTCTTAGAAAATGAGAAGACATCATTTTTACAAACAATTAAAAAATGAATTTCTTGCCACTATTGGATTGATCTGAACTCAAACAATAATAATCCGTGTTTCTGCTCTCCACTCGATCAACACGCTTTTATTGTCAGAGAGAAAACATAATACTGCAATCTGTAGAGAAGCAGAACGTATAACGTGACAAGATGTTGAGATAGCCTGGGGTGGAATTGTTCGACATCTATTGATAACCTGCAATAATCGTGCGTTCTTGAAGAAACAAGATCGGGATGTTTATGAATGTTTTATGAAATCACTCAGGTATGTTGGATCACGAAATGCTGTGTCACGAGGCAAACATATGGATCAGTTGAGGAATTAGATATACTTGAGTCTAATAGGTGGTACAAAAAGAAATTAGATAAATTTAAATAGTACGAAGACACATTATATATACTTAAGTCTAATAGGTAGTACAATTTATATAGACTTGAGTATAATAAATAGTAAAACACAAATTAGATATGGTTGATTATAACACATAGTACAAGCACAGATTAGGTATGATTGAGTCTAATACAAAGTATAAATGTATGTAAATATACCAACATGCAATCTTTACAAGCAGCAGCAAATCAACATGAAAACACTTTCATACATTCATAAGAATGATGTTCCTGGAGTTCTGATAAAATGACTTGTGAACATCTACTGTAGAAGTTTCCAATATACGAACTACAGAGGGGGCACATTTGATATCTTATTTCAATCCAAGACAAGCTCTATGTTGATACCGATGACCTCGTGTGGACAACTTGAGAGATGCAAGTTGACGTCTGAAAGCGTATGAAGAAGAAGAATAAACCAATGAGTTTCAAAACACAATTATTAAGCATGACTGCAAAAAATACTTCTCAACGTCAACATGATTACAAGCAACTAACTCTCAGCCTCAACTTGATTATTAGCAAAGAACTCTCGATCTAAACATGATTATACGAACTAATTCTCGGCGTAATTATCTGCACATTCTTAAGACGTACGTGTTTTGATTGACAAAGAGTAATGTAATAATATTGCAGGAATTGTTTGCTTTTTATTTTCAAATAAATTATTTCTATACGTTCAGTTTTCTGAAATCCTGTCCAAGTCAACTGTTCTGTCTACTAAGGAATTGATTTTCTAAGGCATATTAGACAGTTCCCTCTCCAAACTTGCAAGTATCGACTGAAATCAACAACAGGATTGCAAAGCCGAGCAATGCTTTTGGGAGACTGCAAACAAGCATCTAGAGCCGAAGTGTCGCTACCAAGATTAAAGTGTAGCGTGCAGCAGTGTTAACCGGTTGCTTGCGAAACATGGACAGTTTACAGCAGACACGCTAGACAGTTAAACCGTTGTCTGGGAAGGCGGCTCATGACCAGGTAACAGAACAAGGTGCTTAACTCTAACATTCTTAGCATGACTAACATATTGAGCACCTATACTCATATGCATAAAGCTCAGATAAGATGGACGGAACGTGTTGCTAGCATGTCGAATGCGCGTATCCCAAAGCAGCTGCTGTGCGGTGAACTTAGAACAGCCAGACGCTCATTTGCGAGACAGATGAAGCGCGACAAAGACTCATCGGAAGAACCTCTGAAATACTTCAACATTGATGTCGCATCCTAGGAGTAGCTTGCACAGAACCGTTCTACCTGGTGCTCTAGCATCACCAGATGTGCTCTGATTGCTTAGAGTGGCACTCGATAGAGCAGAGCGCATGTCGATTCCCCAGCCGTCTCTTCTCCTCACATGAGTGTCCCGGGAGCCGCATCGGTAAAGCCTGCCGTGCCAATATTGATCTATATAGCCATATGAGAACACATCTCGCTTTATATATACATATATACATATATACATATAGATAGGGCCTTAGTCAGTTGTTGCTTTTGATTTGTCGCAAACGATTAGAGTCCCTCCAGCCAGGTCTGTTTTGATAAGTTATCCCGGTCTCTGAAGTGTTCATACATTTCCCTTTTATGACACGCTTGCAAATGTTTTGTAGTGGAAAAAGGGTCTACCATTGTGACTTTTGCCCGAGGCCAACTCTCCATAAAGGGTTAGGGGGGGGGGGGGGGGATTTGTCCGCCCGCTATTCTGCACACATGACCTAGCAATCTTAAGTGGCGCTGGCGGAGGATAGTAACTAAACTGGCAATCTTCGAACGGTGCAAAACGTCGTTGTTTGCGCTTCAGCGCATATAAAAAGCATTTCGTCTTTTTTTGTGTGAAACGTACCTGGTCCACGTATCGCTGGAATAGAACACCAAAGACACATGACATGTTCATAGCAATCTTTGAGAAGTTGATTAGCATGTTGTTTTCCAACATTATCTGAAAGAGGCTTGCAGCTGCTGTTGAGACCATTCCTAAGCGCTCTTACGCAGCTCTGCATCAGGTGAAAGATTTCGGTGGATGGTAGATCCGAGTTAGTTAAAATTATTTACTACCTTCAGATTTTGACTGCTTAGGTCAATGCCTGGAGAATTTGCACATTCAGCCCCGACTTTCTTCTTGTGTAGACTGATGTTGTCAAAACAGATCATATGATTTTGCAACCTACTTATGAGGATGTGTAAATAGGCTTTCGTATGGGCGCAGTTAGATTGAATAACCTCCCGTCTGAAGTAGTGTGTAGGAAAAACCGTTCTGTAGTAGTTTTGAAGTCAGGTTTTAGCACTCACGATGGCAAAGGAAATGCCGAATAGAGACGAAGTCATGACACAATCGTGTTTAGCTCCTCGGTTAATGTTACATGCCTCAGATTCCTGACCGTCGTGCAGCACTGCACATTTCATACCCATGTGAAAGGACCTAATAATCTTCAGTAGTTTAGGGGTGGGGGGTGGGGATGGGGATCCCTTTCGTTTGTAAAGGGTGATTATGTTGGCATCTCTCATGTCCTGTGATAAGGTCCTCTCATCCAAACACTGACAGGTATGTTTGTACAGGCATTGATGAAATATATTTCCTCCGCATGTGATGCTTTCTGCTGGAATACCATCCTTACCGGAGGCCTTTCCCACTGGCATGCCCTCAATAGAGTGTTTCAAATGTTCAAAGCTATGATTATCGTCTAGTTCCCGCAATACATGCAGGACGTCAATTTCGCTGGGAGAGGAATCGGCTACTACTTTATTACAGGCGTACACGACTAAATGGTGTTTGGCCCAGTTCTTCATTTGCACACCCCTGTCCTTAATATAAACTGTGGCAGATTTCAGCGGCACTGTATACTTTATTGTAGGTCCAAATGCTTTCTTTACACTCCTATACATTGTCTTGAAGTTACCAGTGTTCGCTGCCAACTCTATGGACTTAAGAGTTGAAACCAGTAATCATTTGCACAATTCCTTGTCAGTCTATGTGTTTTACTTTGCGGATTTGTACGCCTTCAAGGTCGTGCTGCTTGTGGAAATCATGAACTCCAGGTGAGTAGTTTGACACTTTTTAATGGCTGGTGTAAGGATGGGGGACCACTCTCATATCAATCAGGTCTACTTATTGTCTTTTATCCATAGACCACCAAGGCTGGCGACTTGTATTGATCCACCTGAGTTATCCCCATATTTCTGGAACGCTTCACAAAGTACGTTGTTTTGCGAGCAATTTACAGACGGATGATGCGAAATATTTTTTCCTGTCACGTGATCTTTTTAAACTATGGCTATGCGACATTTACCCACAAGCTGTGGGCACATGCTGAATCTTCTTATGCTGAATCCTCATTTTGCAGCAGATCAGTTAGTGGTCAGTCTCACAGTCTGCGCCGTGAAACGTGCGGGTTTGTATTTCAGTTCAGACCGTCTATTGATGATCAGGTCCAGCTGATGCCAATGTCTGGAGCGAGAAAGTCTCCAGGATACTTTGTGCTGGGGCTTCGTTGGGAGATGGTGTTTGTAAGGCACATGTCGTGGTAGGCTCACAACTCCAATAGCCGCTGTCCATTTCCTTTCATCATTCCGATACCAAACTTTCTTAGGCACTTAGGCGAGGAGTCATGGTCGGCGCCCACCCTTGCGTTGAAGTCCTCCAGTAGGACCCAAAGTTGGACTGATGTGCCTTCTTCCTATACCTGCCCATACATCTATTTCTCTTTTGCTACCAAGCTGATCTTTTCTGTACACCTGTCAGATACTGCCAAGGGAGGCTCCAGTGGAAACATGTGGCGATGCCCAAGTCAAAAGTGTTTACACAGACCAAAATACTTAGGTCACAGGTGTTGAACCCTGTTAGCATGAAGTACACCCCTCCTTGACAAATATAATAAGACGCTGTCAGCCAGCCTGTCTGACTTGTAGCGTACGTACACGATATTCGTTTATCTAACTTATAATTTCACAACGGCATGTTTTCTTGCATGTGTGTTTTTCTCTACGTATTCCGATACAGCCGAAGGCGCACCGGCAAACGTGTATTTACACGTCGCCAATTAATAATTATATATATATATAAATATATATATATATATATATATATATATATATATATATATATATATATATATATATATATATATATATATATATAGAAAGATATAGATAAACAGTCCAATTACCTTCTCTTAATTTCCATTGTCTATTCATATAATCACATGTAAATAGATAACGAATATGACTGTGATATAAAGTAATTTGCTGGCAAATATTGCATAAACAATCCGAATTGTTCATACATTAAGGAAGCGTCTTGGTCTACTCGTCTGCCGTCACAGAATCAGCATCGTACATGATGACCTGGAGAAAATGTAATAAATGCTACAGATTGTGTCATCCAATTGGCGCTCAAGGTTATTGGGCTCGTGAAGAATCATGCACGCGACATAACGGACTTCAGTTGTAACTAACCATTTCTACCGAAATTCCCCCTAATTAACAAATTTTTGAGTTAAATTCGTAATAAGCTTGTTACAATTAGTTTTATAAAGCTGTTTTTGTTTTAAACACATGGCTGTTGTCAGTGAGTGCATTTGCTGGCAACTAAAAATAATTACTTAAAGAAATTGTAACTGTAAGAAATGTGGACTTCGTGTATCATTATTGGTGAAATTGCTTGGATAACAGCTCTACAACTGACATGATAACAACTCTACAACTGACATGATAACAACTCTACAACTGACATGATAACAACTCTACAACTCACATGATAACAGCTCTACAACTCACATGATAAAAGCTCTACAACTCACATAATAACAGCTCTACAACTCACACACTGTTTCTTAGCTGCTTTGCCTACTTATCTCCCATACAGCACACTTAACTTAACTTAACTTAACGTCTTTATACTGATTTAGAAGACTCTGCAGAGTTTGTATACAACCAGTTTCATTTACATTACCTTGCTCTAAAAGCTATGCGCATGCAATTTATCCTTAAATTCATTAATTGTCCCTACCTCCGCTACTTCCTGTGGCAATGCATTCCAAGCATGAAGAGACAACGACTATATATGTGTGGTATAAAATATAGAGGATTGTAGAGTACAGTCAAGTAGACAGCTATTTCTAATTAACCTCTCAATAAAGAAATCGCTAAGACTGTGCCACCGTGAATGCTGTAACGTAACATTTGATTCTCACGTGAACGTAGATATAGGTCGCTTGTTACGGTTAGATTGTCGTGCCCATATGGACGTAATTGTAAGAGGTCTCTTCATTTCTGCTCCAGCTTGACACTTTTTTCGTTTATGCTGCATACCTTTCATTTATGTTAGGACCGAATATCCTTCACAAATATTGCCGTTTATATTGACAATAAAAACGTCATCGCTCAAATAACTTCACATTGTTACGTTATTTTTACATTGTGAAACGATTGAAACTTAATTGTACGATTTCCAATAATACTACGTACAGGTTATACAATGTTACTGGGAGAGGCTAGTCAATGTAACTGTGACAGGGAAATCAATGTTACTGAGACAGGTGAGTCAATGTTACTATGACAGATGAGTCGATGTTACTGTGACAGGTGAGTCAATGTTACTCGAACAGGTGCGCCAATGTTACTGGGACAAGTGAGTCAATGTTACTGGAGCAGGTGAGTCGATGTTATTACAGCAGGTGAGTCAAAGTAACTGGAGCAGGTGAGTCAATGTTACCGGAGCAGGAGAGTCAATGTTACCGGAGCAGGTGAGTCAATGTTACCGGAGCAGGTGAGTCAATGTTACCGGATCAGGTGAGTCAATGTTACCGAAGCAGGTGACACGCTTCTCATATCCTCAGCATATGCAGACGATGAAAAGCACGTGAAATATGTTATAGCGAGAACAGGAATAATTCAGATGCAATGTTAGCGTTCAAACGAGTAGCCCACAGTCCTTTTCTTGGGCGGCTCAGATATCATTGACCAAGTCTACACTGAACACAGTCCTGTTATGGGCGGCTCAGATATCATTAACGAAGTCTGTACTGACCACAATACTGTTATGGGCGGCTCGTATATTGACCAAGTTTGTATTAACTGCAATCTTGTCATGGGCGGCTTGAATATCATTGACCAAGTTTGTATTTACACAATCCTTTGCATGGGCGGCACGAATATCATTGAACATGTCTGTACTGACAGCATCCTGTCATGGGCGGCACCGATGTCAACGATCACGCTTGTCACCTCAACAGGAAACGTCGTCATTATATTTGTCACCGTCGACTCGTAGTGAACATTTGAGTGTGGGAATTCAATATGGTCTAGATACTCCAAAATTAAACAATCGCCACAATGCAACATGAAGCTTCTACAGACCTTTGGTATGTTCAGGAATGAAATTTGTTTTTCGCTAATTAGCTATTATAGTAAAGCTACAACAACGCTTTACAATCGTGTTGAGGTACATCAGATGCAACACAATTTTGAATTACACAATCGTCCAGTGTTAACATTAGGCACAGGAATTACAATTTGCGTTGCATGTTTATTTAAATTTAACAAACACTTAAAGAACATCTCAATCTTAGCCTACAAATGTCAAGGACATCCAAAACATACCAAACAAATATCTAGAACATCTCAATCTTAGCCTACAAATGTCAAGGACATCCCAAACATACCATACAAATGTCAAGAACATCTCAATCTTAGCCTACACACGTCAACAACATCTGAAACATGGCCAAAACATGCCAAGAGCATCCCAAACATAGCCTGCAAATGTCAATGATATCCCAAACGTGGCAAATAAATGTCAATGACATCCCAAACGTGGCATATAAATGTCAATGACATCCCAAACGTGGCATATAAATGTCAATGACATCCCAAACGTGTCATATAAATGTCAACGATATCCCAAAAAGGGCAACAAAGACAAACGATGAACATAAGTTAAGATACAATATTTATGTAATTATTGTGAGACATCACTCGGAGAGGAGAGGGGGGGGGGGGGGGCGTTGGCATAATAAGCAAGGATATATATTGGAGATGATAATTTCATACTTATTGAGATATAATAATTTTAACAGAGCATATTGTTGTGTCCCTGTAACTAGTTTTGATTTATGTACCCATTTCCCGCTCATGTTGCTCAGGAATCGTTGCTCAGGAATCCAGGTAGATGTGGTTTTAGTAACGTAGTTCAAAGGCTTTCAAAATGATTCTTTTAATAAAAGAAGAACAAGGTATTTATTCTGATATAAACATAAATTTGGCACAAGGATATCAGTTACTCATATACTTTTATCTTCCACTTACTTCACATAACAAAGATCTGCAAGGGTTGCTTGCCAATGAGGGATATGTTCTATCGCATTCATTAACACTACACACGACTTCAGAGTTGACGAGGTTTTCACTCTGCACTAAGCAATATTCGCAACCAGACTTCGAGTTGTTGGTTTCGTTGTAGTTAGTGTCAAGAAAAACGATTAAAACTTACTTATTGTGCTATCTAACTGTGCAGAGATATGTATATATTTTTTAGATGCTGTACTGCAACAGGAACATGTACGAAACCTACATTACGACCAAAAAGCCCTTTTCGAGTGAGCTAACTAACACACGATGAAAGAAGAAAGGAATACATTAGTATGATATATGAGCATGTAAACATGATATTAGAAAGATGCTTAGTGAATGATCCATGTGTGGTCTAGTCAGCATACTGAGCGTAAGTGAACAAATGGAAGTGAAACAAACTGCCGTTGAAAGTGTACAGAATGAGAAGAGACTGGATACGCTTATAGCGGTGAAACGGACAACGACTAGATGATCTTAATTGTACACAGAAGCCACATGGGTGTGAAAACAACCAGAAGCAACACTTTAGAGAAGATAAAACTTAGGGAAAGGTATGGTAAATATTGATACCATGGGACTGAAGGCAGTCCATGAGCGAGACAAATTTATTCTCCAGCGCGAGTCTATATCGATCGTCAGAGAAACAGGAGACTCTAACGTCAGTATTTCCCTAGTGCCCAAGACCAATGAAGTGGTTGGCGGCCGGAGAGTCACTGTTCTTGGAGATGTAAAGCGGTTTTACAAACTGGTATCACCGACGTACGTCATGCCAAACGGGTAGCAAATATTATAGAATGTGAGAGTGCGGGGATTGCAGGTGAATCCCTCTTTGCTTTTGGAAAGGCCGCCAAACGCATCTAGATTAAATTAGGAAGACACAACACAACCATCCTTGCTCCTACAAGACATGGTGCCTGTGTGGTTGTAGGGGTTAGTGAATGTTTCGGATATCCTTTGCATTTTCTGGTCATGTTTGGGATGTCCTTGAGATGTGTAGGCTATGTTTGGGATGACTTGGCATTTGTAGTCTAAGATTGTGATGTCCTTGACGTGTTTGTACAATTTAAGTAAACATGCACGAAAAAGGTATTTCCTGTTATTTGTTTGTGTTGACACGCCAGGATGGTGTAAACCAACACTGTTTTGCCTCTGATGGGCATAGTTTTGAAGCTTTTTTGTAATTAGTGAAAACACATTTTCATTCCTGAGCATCCCAAAGGTCCTTTAGCAGCTTCATGTTGTATTGTGGCGATTGTTTATTCTGTAGTACGTAGCCAATATTGAATTCCCACATTCACATTTTTACAATGAGTCGACGAGGACAAATATAATGACGACGTTTCTTGTTGAGGTGACAAGCTTGAGCGTTGACATCGGTCTCGCCAATGAAATGATTGTGGTGATAACAAACTAGCCCGTTGATATTCGTGCCGCCCATGAAATGATTGTGGTCAGAACAAACTTGTCCGTTGATATTCGTTCCGCCCATGAAAGGATTGTGGTCAGAATAAACTAGCCCGTTGATATTCGTGCAGGCCATGAAAGGATTGTGCTCAGTACAAACTATGACAATTAAATTCGTGCCACCCATGAAAGGATTGTGGTTAGAACATACTTGATGAGTTTTTAATTCTACAGCTGTTCCATCCTTTCTTGTCCTTATAACAGGTCCAATATTTGTCGGTTTTGTCGGCACTTTATAAAAATTGTAAGTCTTTGGTCCGTCCAGACAAGCCGTGCAATGTCATCCAGCTGTAAATGAGTACGTGGCTTTCTAATAGCAAATTAACGGCTGCAAGAAATGAAACTGGTCATAACAGCAGCAGTATTGTGAAAAAAGAGCGGTCAGACCGAAACAGAAAAAAGAGTCACAGTGTAAAATTTGAGGGCAATTTGAAAGGTTGTACCTCCAGCGCCATAACTCTGATAACAGTACTCAGAGCCACGTGACACCTATGTGAAAACAATCTCTAATGAAGTGACAATAAGGGCATGAAGTAACTATAGGGGCGTGTAATGGCATGAAGACACTATAAGGGCATGTAGTGGCATTAAGGGACTATAGGGGCATGTAATGGCATAAAGTAGCTATAGGGGAATGTAATGGCATGTAATGGCATGAAGTAACTATAGGGACATGTAGTGGCATTGAAGGACTATAGGGACATGTAGGGGTATGATCCAGGAACGTGACGCATGCGCACAGAAGACAGTAAATTGTCAGCCAACATGGACGGCTGTAGCAATGCTAATGTCTCAATGCGTAGGCAGAAGAAGAAGAACATTCGTCCTAACAAACAAAATGAAATTTATTACAATGGTATGTCAAACACTTTATCATCGAAGGCAGTGTCATTGATGAGGCCATCTTTAGCTTAGATCTTTATTTCTTGTACTAGGGGAGGTCAGAATGTTATGTATCACACCATTTTCCCCCAGAAACTGTTTATTCAAAATGCAAGACAATTTTACACAATGTACAAGGATATCTCATATGAACACATTTATTACTCAACGTAATCCACATCCACTTGTACGCCAGTGTCAAATAAGTGCATGTATACCTTCCGCGTATCATTTTTGTCCTGATCATGTAGCCATTTTTTGTACTGCTTTAGGGCCAGAGGGCAGGAGCCCATAGGCCGCTGGATCAATAACCAACCTTCACTGCTCTAGGGCCACAGGGCCGGAGCTCATAGGCTGCTGAATCAATAACCAACCTTCACTGCTTTGGGCCAAAGGGCAGGAGTCCATAGGCGGCTGGATCAATAACCAACCTTCACTGCTTTAGGGCCACAGGGCAGGAGCCCATAGGCTGCTGGATCAATAACCAACATTCACTGCTTTAGGGCCACAGGGCAGGAGTCCATAGGCGGCTGGATCAATAACCAACCTTCACTGCTTTAATGATACGCACATCATCAGCAAAACCTGTCCCACAGAGCCCATGTCTAAGTGAACCACAAAGATGAATATCAGAGAGACCGAGATCAGGACTATCCAATTTGGTTATTACTTCACGTGTTGTCGGACTTGTGTGAGTGCACGAAATGACTGAAAGCTGCAAGACCAATTGTTTAATGGTGATTCGCTTGTTACTACGAATAATGACACCATCACGGTTCAACATGTCTGACACGGCTGCTGTGGCAGGACATACAGTGCTCTGCAGATCATGCAGCTCCATCTCTCTACTTGCTGAAGTTTTAATTCTCTGAGTCCATGAACTGACTGTGTTCTTATCGACTCGAAAACGCTCATACACAGCAGACAAGCGTTTGTGAATATTCACAACAGTTTCTTTCACAGTAACGAGGAATTATATAACAATTTGCGGTTTGTAACGAATGTTGTTCAGAGGTGTCATTTTAACGGTTTGTTGCGTCTAGTTCATTGGTCCGATTGCGGTGTAATTTCGTACTTACAATCAGCACATTCAAATTTTCAGGTGTGCGAAATTTCATGTTTAGCCCTTATTATTAGTTTAACAAAATGATGTGGTGAATTACTTTCTGGCCTCCCTTCGTACACGTTTTATCGTTACCTCTGATCTTTCTATGTTTATTGTTTGTGTTTTGACCGCTACGTTTATTATTTACAGAGAAGGACCTGTCAAGATTAAATTAAATGATCATATTATTGATGCAATCATAAACATGTACAGTCTGCATGATCCTATAAGAACAGACGAACCGCACTAAGTTCCCAACATTTGACGTCTCACATTAGTGATTGCACAAATGCTTTTACATGGCCTTGGGCATGTGGGTGTGAGTCCAATCGCTACTGGTATGGAAACAGCATCAACAAACGTGTCACACAATAACGTTTAGGGAATGTGTCTATCTGAACAATGTCCTTGTTGATTACCTAAATTCGGTAGTTCACGAATTATTGAATAATACGTTTGGGATGAGAATTAAAACATTCTTTGATTTCTGTTCTCATTTATAAAACATAAAACCAAAGCGTGCAATTTGAAGTTATTTCCAGGATGATTTCGAACTCCAGTCTGTCGCTTCTTAAACAAAGTCGCGTAACAAGTTTGCACGTGAAAAGAGATACAAAATGGCAGTCTGCAAGTGCAATAGACAGAACACATTGTGCTACACGACGAATAACGCAAATTGAAATGTCACGTCAATTATAAAATCTATACGTCAGCAGGGACAACGATGCAAGATGTCTTTGAAGAGAAAATCTATTGTTTGTAGTTTCCAGTGAGCTTGTTAGGCGTCTGGTCTGCTGTTTCTAACGAAAAATACCAAGGCACTAACAAACTGCGAGTGTTATACTTGATCGTCATAAGTTAAACAATGATTCGGGGATATCCACTGGCTTTAGGCGGAATTTTAAGTGAAATAGTTTTAAGACAAACATGGCATTAACGTTGGCTGAAGTAGAAAGTAGCATTAGACATGTGCTGCGAGATGTGATCTGATATTACTGTCAAGTCCAAACCTGGCACCGCAGACTCTGTGGCACCCGGGACATACATGTGAGTATTCGGTTTTTGATATCAGGAATTGTCAACACTTTTTCTTCACTTATGTGTCTGTTCTCTCTTTGTTTTGATTTGTTGATACTTCAGTTCTAATACATATGATATTTACTTAGATGAGTTAGGGAATTATTTCTGCACTGTCTATCACTCTCGAACTTGAATAAGATCTCGGGTTTGCAACGTAGACTCAGTATGCCACTGTCATTCTGTCAAAAGTTTACTCAACTTTTTTGTTTTGTTTCAGCGACACTTCCTATTGGATTAAGAAGCTCAGCACAATCTGAACAAAATAATGACTGTCTTGGAGAATATCATAATGGATATTGAAAGAGGTGGATCGGAAGTAAATAACACTGAACAAACAAGTTAGATACTGTACTTGGCTGACATCAACAGGGAACACAGGAGTGAAACTGTCGAATATCGTTGTGAAGGATGCCATGAATCACGACACATTTATATAACAATACCTTTCATTGATTCGTCTGGAGATTCTTTAAAATATTAAAGAAGACAATGCACTGGCGATGTAGGACAATCATCTTTGTATGTATGACAATAAACGTGGGATGTACAGCAATAAACGTAGGATGTAGAACAATACACGTGGGATATAGGACAATATACGTGGGATGTAGGCCAATAAATGTGGGATGTAGGAGAATAAAAGTGAGATGTATGACAATAAATGTGGGATGTATGACAATAAACGTGGGATGTAGAACAATAAACGTGGAATGTAGGAGAATAAATGTGAGATGTAGGACAATAAATGTGGGATGTAGGAGAATAAACGTGAGATGTATGACAATAAATGTGGGATGTATGACAATAAACGTGGGATGTAGAACAATAAACGTGGAATGTAGGAGAATAAATGTGAGATTTAGGACAATAAATGTGGGATGTATGACAATAAAGGTGAGATGTAGAACAATAACGTGAGATGTAGGATAATAAACGTGGAATGTAGGACAATAAACGTGGAATGTAGAACAATAAACGTAAAATGTAGGACAATAACCTTGAGATTTACTACACTTAACTTGGGATGTAGAACACTAAACGTGGGATGTAGAACAATAAACGTGAGATGTAGGACAATAAACTTGAGATGTAGAACAATAAACGTGGGATGTAGAACAATAAACGTTTGATGTAGGACAATAAACGTGGAATGTAGGACAATAAACGGGGGATGTAAGACAATAAACGTGGGATGTATAACAATAAACGTTGGATGTAGGACAATAAACATGGGATGTAGGACAATAAACGTGGGATGTAGGACAATAAACGTGAGATGTAGGACAATAAATATAGGATGTAGGAGAATAAACTTGAAATGCATGATTAACGTTAAGATGTAGGATTGAACTTTGAATGCAGGATTGAACTTTAAATGTAAAATTGAACTTTGAATGCAGGATTGATCTTTAAATGAGGGATTGAACTTGGGATGTAAGATAATAAACTTAGGACGTATAATTAAACTTGAGATGTAGAATTGAACTTTGAATATAGGATTTAAATTTGGATGTAGAAAACAACTTGGAATGTAGGACTAAAGTTGGAATATATGATTTAACTTGGTATGCAAGACTACATTTGGGATGTAGGATTCAACGTGTGATGTACAAATAAATTTGGGATGTAGAATTATACCTGCGACATTTGATTGAATATTGGATACGGAATTGAACGAGATGTATAATTTAACTTGTGATATAGAGCACAACCATGGGTGTAGAATTACAATTGGGATACAGGATTAACTTGGGATGAAGGATTACAATTGAGATTTGGGTATTAACTTGGGATGTAGGATTAATTTGGGATGTAGGATTAACTTGGGATGTAAGATTAATTTTGAATGTAGTATTAACTTGCGATGTAAGATTGATCAGGATACAGGACTAAACTTAAGAGAAAGCCATAGGCTATTTTATATAAGAAAATTCGGAGAAATTCAAAAGTCATGCAGTGACACCAATAAGCAAATAAAAAAAAGACAAAATAAAAACAAGTAATAGGCGTTCTGAGATCGAATCGTTGATCTAACGACTTAGACACAGACTACATACACCACCAGCAATAGAGATTCATATTAGGCCACAAAGACAACCAGCAATAGAGAAATAGATTTTACCACATATACAACCACCAATAGAGACACAAATTAGTCTACACACAACCAGCAATAAAGAAATAGATTATGCCACAGACACAACCAGCAATAGAGACATAGATTAGATCACTGACACAACCAGCAATATAGACATAGGATATCCCATAAACATCACCAACATTAGGGACACAGATTTTGCTACATACACAACCAACAATAGAGACTTAGATTGTGCTACATACACAACCAACAATAGAGACTTAGATTGTGCTACATACACACCCAGCAATAGAGACTTAGATTGTGCTACATACACAATCAACAATAAAGACTTAGATTGTGCTACATACACAACCAGCAATAGAGACTTAGATTGTGCTACATACACAACCAGCAATAGAGACACATATTGTGCTACATTCACAACCAGCAATAGAGACACCGATTCGTACACAGACACCACTAAAATAGTGTTATCACTAATTTAACTATAAAAGTCAGACTTTGTTCGATCTCTGTAATTTTTTTCAAATAGACGAGATTTCTTTCCAATTTGTCTGTCTACAAGGATAGAAAATACAGAGCTAGCAATGTTTGTTATGGAGATACACTGAACAGTGTACAGTGTTAGCTTCGAATTAAAGAAATACGATACGGTCCTCTCTTTAGTAACATCTAAGTCCTATATCAGGAGAGCCATAGTGCAGTAAGAACAACAGAAGTATGTCGGGCTGGATCCCCATTTCATCCTGCGGGAGACAAGGTTGCGTTATCTTACTACTCCTCTTTGTCACTAATATGAATCAAATCATTCAGAAGTTAAATACAGAACAAAAAAGTACCAACGAATTGCTCTTTGTAGACGACCAATGTTTGATCCATTCTTATGAACAAAGCCTACAACGTCAAATTGACTCATTCTACTTAAACTGTAACAAGTACGACATGAATATCAACACATCAAAAACAGTGACATTGATTATAGGTAGATAGCACACCACACTTTATATTCATGTGAATGAAACAAAAATAAAGCAGGTACAAGAGTGTAGATATTTTGGATCTGTTTTTACAGAGGATGTCAGACTCGAGAGTGCAAAGGGCAAACTCTGTCATCTACCAGCTGTCTCCAATACTAAGACAACCCAAGATTTTTTTTGCAGATTTTTTTGTTTTTGCGTTCGCCTTATTTCTCTAATTTCCAAGGCGGTGTGCTTTGCACTGGGGTTTTTATTTTCCCCACAAGCAGATTATGAATAGTATCTTCATCAAAACCCAGTGCTGCCAGTGCCTGATATGGACATTGAATAAGGCCCAGGAACGAAAGTTAGCCACCTGCCAAATACGATCACTACGAAATGCCACTAACAACACAAGAAGAGTAAGAATCACAAATATGAGGGTTTGGGAAAATATTGGAACAATTCGCTGCCTACAGTACATCAAGCAACAGAGAACTAATTGATTTGGCCACATTGTGAGAATGCAGCCAGGCCACAATGATCTTGCAACCTTCTACAGTAGAACATCAGGAAGAAGGGGGAGATGCAGACCGAGGAAAATGTGGATAGACGGCGTAAGAGAGACGTGTCGTAAAATGAAGAAACATGTTATTCGGGCAACGAGAGAGGCAAAAGACAAATACATACCACGACACTGGGCTAGAACCTGGTGGAAAGTGACAAGCAGAAAAATAAGAAGAAAAATAAGTAGTGAAATAAGTTTGTAGAGCTCAGCATCTAATTAATCTGTAAATAAAGAAGGGATAACTTTAGGAAAGATAACTATATCTTTCACACCCATCATGTTTGCTGTCCAGCATTGGGACCAATATAACTATTGAAAGGAACGCATTGAGCTTGGTTCAGTTGCTGTTCAGATCCTGCTGGTAGTCATAACTCCTTTTGCAATGCCTGATACATGTTCACAGGAATGTCTTCAGAGTTGAATCCTTAAAAAATCATTCTGGAGCTGGAGCCGCCATGGTAGTCTAGTGGTGATCGCATTGCTATTGTGGCAACTGATGCGATGCCACTGATACCCCCAGACTGTATCGATCTGTCGCTGTGGAAAGTATTGTAGATTTCAATGCTTGACAACTCAAGTAGCCCACACCACTACGATACCACCTTAGTAACATGATCAGTCATTGTTCAATACACGCTCTTGGTAACTCAGTTGGTAGATGCCGCCCCAAACACATCACACATCAAAACGAAATGCATGAAACTCGAAGAACGCTTTGTGTAAATATATTGCTGTATTATCCACATACAATATTTTGTTTCGTGTTTTCTGCCTAATCACGTCACAAACATATATCATTTAATGGCTTGAAAAGAAAACAAAAGAGATTGATGTCAACAAATTGATGTGAAGGAAATCAAATTGCAAAACAATGAAATAGACGTTGTACAAACAGCAGATACAATGGACTCGCTTTCTTTTGATGTAAACACTGGTTTTGACTGTCCTGGACTACGGTCTTGGGTTACTCTCGCTATCGCAGACACAGGTAGATAGATTGGAGATAATTCAGAACGAGGCCGTGAGAGCAATTCTGGGATGCACTAGAGATACTCCCATTAATGCCATGAGATTTCCGCTTGATTTGGCAAGCATCAAGGTGCGACATCAATTAGCGCAGGTAAAGGCCTACGCCAACGTTGCCAACAACGAACACCATCCTTTGCACCTGGACTTGGATACACTCAAAGGCAGACGCATTAAGCGAGAAAGGTCGTGGATGGCAGAGGCAGAAGACTCCCTGATGAGGGTCTGTGCATATGAAAAAGTGGGAAAAGGTAGTGAATTGGTAGAAGTAGGCAACGAGAGCCATCTGACAAGGGTGGTGATACAATTGAGCAGAGAGTGTAGCGAATGGGGCGGCACTTGGATAAAAGCTTCCAAACAGAAGGTGATCCAGCAACACTCAGGACCACAAGGCCCAATTCTGTACATATATTACTTCGCTGGCAGAGATTCAAACAAGTGCGGTTGGGGTTTCGTTGGCTATCAAAATGGCAAGGAGGTGGTGGAGAAATCAGCTGCCTACTCCACTGTCACATCGGGGATGAGGATGGAGATTGAGGAGATAACAGCGGCCCTAACTTGGTGACGCAACCGGTGACACACGAAGTGATACTGTCAGACTCGCAGGGCATGTTCAGTAAGATAGAACGATGCAAGCTAAGAAGAGAATGGGCCGCTCTTCTGAACAACTCTGGTGTACATGGTGTCACATGGATCTACTGCCCGGGACATGCAGGAGTCTGGGGCAACGAAAGAGTTGGTGCAGTGGCGGGACGAGCTGTGGTGAACGACGCGGTTATGACGAGAGACATGGTTTAGTTGATAAGGGCAGTCATGGACAGTCTCCAGAATGATGAAGAGATAGATGGTTGTGAAAATGCATATGTGCAGAGGATGATATACTTGGGAGTGACTAAGGAGAATGTGTCTGGAAAGATCCGAAGAACACGAAATCAGCTCCTGTCTGGGACGCTGTGTACGCTTGGCTGCCAGATTAAGGGAATATCCACTATGTGATGATGTTGGCTCATAGAATCAAGAGTCAAGATGCATTCAAAGACAAAGACAGACTGGATGAACGTTAAAACCAATTTATTCAGATCAAAGCTCCAAATTGTAAAAGTATAGCCTTGATGGCTGAAATGCCATACCAGGCCTCTGGAGTAAGAAGTAATCCAGAAGTCATGAAAGTGTCCACATGAGTCTGTTACTAACTGTAAAGTAGCGAGTTATGTTTTGTAACATACATCCTACAACAGCACATAAATACAACTAATGCAGCATCCTCTCGATCTCGACGTTTAGCAGAAAAGTAGCTGGAAACTTTATAACATAACGTAAATGTTGGAGTACTTTAACAAATGGAACTAAGCACCATCCGTGGTAAATTGTTAGCCACATTGATGGTAACTATAAGTTGAAGATAACGTTGAACTTGTCAAAGAAAAGTTGTTTTATTTCCCATTTTTGGTGCCAGTACCCAGAAGGTATCACATTTTCCAGAACACGGAGCAGAAAGTTGAGAAGATGAGTAGAGCAGCAAAGGGTTTAAGTAAATTAAAAATGATGTGGGATAAAGATGCTGCTGCAGAGTTGAAAAAAAGATTACGTTCATTGTACACAGCATAATTGCTTTTTTTAGGATCGGAAAGAATGGAAAGAAGAATAAATCGGAGGCTTTAACTGGGGAGTAATATGAACAAAAGCTACATCATGAAGTTTTCCCCTTGCACTTTCATTCTGCTATCAAATCTGAAGGATAAAAACAAAAATGTTTAGAATGGGCCATTGGATAGGATTTGAAACATTTTTACACTAAATAAGGGACGCAATTATGAGAGATCGTCGAGATTTGTTTGATTCACTCCCATGTCACATGACCTGAAGCAATTAATGAAATAATATCTTTTATTTAATCCGTGAAGATTAGACGGGAAGCAAAGGTAATGAGCTTGATTTTATAGAGTAGGAGACGGTATCTTGAGGGCTCCCTGGATCTGTCCTCACTTTTGTAATTATGACGATGCTTCAGTGTCAGAACTGCATTGATTGGTTGAGGTGAGCTTTAATGGCCAGAAAGGCAAGACAAGCAGCTTAGAGAAATTCGCAAAAAGAGGCTGAAACAGACAGACATTCACGTGTATAATCGTAATTCTCAGAGGCCCAGATAAAGCATATCTGTCTTTCTTTATATTTTTGTTTGTTCTCAAGGAGCATGTGACCGAGCCATTAGAATAGCGGTCGCTTGACCAACGGAGGAAAAGATTTTTACAAGCACTGACGACAATTGCCAACACACTTTACGGAGCAGTGAAACAACTAAAGAAGACCTGTATTTATATAACAGAATGGCAGTGAGCTGTTAAGAGCAGGCTTGATCAGCAGCTATAGTACAGCAACAAAAACAACGACCAATGGAGATCAACTTGAAAATCTAGTATGTGCCGTATATTGTGACTCCAATGCCAAGCGTTTTATAATGCTCATTATTTCATTGATTACGGCCAATTTCTGCAATACCAATGAACTTTCTAAGGTTAATTGTAATCGATGTTTGTTTCTTGTTTATTCTCATATATCCATTAACTGTAACTTATCTGTATTGCTTGCAGTAACGCGCCGTCTGTCTAAAGTCAAATACTGCACAACCACTTTCTCTACTGGACAACGTGTTGGGGCAGTCATCTACATCATCCCATTTTGTCTTGTTGCAGCACTAATTGAGCACGAACCGTTGGTCGTTTCCGTTGCCTTTCATCTGGTGTCTCCAGTTACAATTTTAGTAGCTTTGCCTATGCCCGAAACTAATCTATACGTCGGAAGACATTTTAAAATCAGAATTCAACAGCTGGCAATGCTCGATAGTTCAGTAAGATTGTATTTCATGGAGTGAAAACTCGGACTTCAAACAACTGCTAGTAAGAACTCTCCGTAAGCTCTATCAAGCTCGCCAACAATGACCAATTATATAGGAAACGCAACGAGCTCTACGAGCACTTTTAATCTGTCTTTCTGCTAATGAGAATCTCTCGAATGCTTTCAAATACCACTTTTTATGTGCATCCTAAACTGCGTCGCTGTTCTTTGTTGTCGAGGAGAGCTAAACACGTGATCACAAATTTTCCAACTGCGTGGACTGTGTTCGACAGCGTACTACTGCTTTCGAGACCTGACCACTTGCAGTCCAGAGCTCAATTTCCAGATTTCTACTGTACTTCCAAAACTCCTGATCTACCATTACCTTCAACATCTAGCCATTAAAGTTGATTTGGCAAAGGCCCTTAGTTGACATTCCAAGTTCACATGTTATCCTCCAGCCAAAGTGTGCCACGACATGTAACCGTCCTATTCCAACCTGAGTACTGCTAGGTCTGGTTTTGCTGTCTCCCCCCAACCATCTTTCTAGACAACAACTCTGTGAAACAACAACAACAATACAATTGTGAAACCGTACCAACAATTTGAACTAGAAGTCTTGCAATCATTTCCAAGTTCGGCATGTGAGGTTCATGTATCCATACGTTAGATCAATCCTCCTTTCCCCCGTCATAAACTACATAACAAGAGTGGATAATTCAAAACGGTAGCTTTTGTAGATTAACGAGTTAACTTTCCTTTGACCTGATTTCGGAAATGAAAAGTTACATTATGAACAAAACTAAGATACAGTTCAACTTTGTTTAAACTCTCCGTTATTTCTAATTTCTCACTGCGTTTATATGACCCCGACCTGGGGTCTAAGTTTCTTAAGAATGTTCATTCTGCAGTGACCTATTTACATCGGAATACAAGACAGTTACAATTTGCTTTCAACTGCCTTTTGGTTGGGGATCCCTGTGACCCTGTCATAGAAACATATCTTACTACAGTACAAGGGACTTGATTTCCCTGCTGACCAGTCTCAGCTAAGGAAAGCATCTATAACTTCAGCGATAGGGACTTTGCTTTGCCTTGTTAGAAATAAATATTGTGCAATGAGAAAGTTTGTTGTTATGAGCAGTCTTAGCGCTGAAGATGCAGCACATGAATGGGGGCTGATCAAGATTCTGTTCCGTCTCCGAGCTGTGGCTGTGGAACAAGCTGCAGTAGTGAAGTCCGGCTAAGAGTTTAATGATCGCAGTGGAAAGGCAAACCCGGTACTAAAAATAAGTCAGGGGCAACAGGATGTGTCGGTTGAAAAGCGCATATGTCGCAGCCTCGCTGTAAACTGCGACACAAAGAGCGAAAACTGAAGAAGACGATGAATAACTATTTGCTCCATTGAAGGTGCCCATTTAAAGCTGATTAGACTGTTGCCTGTTTAGGTAGATGGCAGACAATTATTGTTTTTCTTCGGCGTTCATCATGAAAATGACGTTTGTGACGTTGCTTTGTAGTTACAACGAAACTGCGCTATATGTGCCTTTCTGCCCAACACATCTGATTTCAGCAAAACATTTCTGAACCTAGTTTCTCTTCTCTCTTCGATACTTAATCTCTTAGTCAGACTACATTAGTGATATATATTTCCAGGCCGTCATTGGGAGTGGAATAGGGTCTTGGTCAGCTCTGGTTTGCTGACCCTGATGCACACAGGCAACTATAATTCGTTGGCTGCTGTCATGTCACGGACTTCTGCTCAGCAGACAATTCAAAACTCAAGACAACTTTCGGCTTTCACGTCTAAAGTCACAAACAAGGGATGTAATTCAATTTTGAGACACGAAAGTAAATGATTTATCGATACAGCCCCTCGGCGAATAACTTCTCGAATCGACATTTTTTTTGCTTCTGTTCCATTTCTCATTTAAAAACTTATTTTTGTTTCTAACCAGATGCTGTCTACTTCTTCATTGTTGGTAGCTCTAAAATTATCACATCCATTTTCTCAATATATTTAACGGCTAGTCACAGTTTATTTCTTAGTTGAGTTGGTGTAGGCCATGTTGTCTGTCTGCTCCTTTCCTGGAGTTACAGACATGAAGAACATGTTTTACTGTTTGCATGTCTTCAACGACACAAGGCATGTTTCTGCGTGTCTTATTTTTAATTTGGTGAACAAATGGCACTAAATTATGCAGTGTTCTATTGGCCGTCTGAACATTGTCACTTGGTCTTTTCTTTACAAGGACTAGATTGTGACTTCTATCTCAGACTCGTGGTATTCTGTGTCATTTGTTTGTCAATTAGAATTGTATATTCTGTGTCTTCACCAGTGTCCCAAACTCATATAGAAACCAGCAAAGAAACCTCAAAAATGTAAATATAAATCCTCAAACAAAACAAATGAACAATCCAATATTCAAGACTAGGAAAACTTGTATTAGATGGAATGCCCCCTCCTCCAACCACCACACACTCAACCGTTCCACTTCTCGCTACCCCCCCCCCCCCCTTAACACACACCCACCGAAAGAGAGCCATGAAAGCAAACATCCTATCCACCACTGAGCAGAGATGATATACCAGCTCTTCACGAAAGTGCCTGTGTATCTTAGCCATCACAGAGCAGAGATGATATACCAGCTCTTCACGAAAGTGCCTGTGTATCTTAGCCATCACAGAGCAGAGATGATATACCAGATTTTCACGAAAGTGCCCGTGTATCCTAGCCATCACAGAGCAGAGATGATATACCAGCTCTTCATGAAAGTGCCTGTGTATCCTAGCCATCACAGAGCAGAGAAGATATACCAGCTCTTCACGAGGGTGCCTGTGTATCATAGCCATCACAGAGCAGATATGATATACCATGTTTTCTCGAAAGTGCCTTTGTATCCTATCCATCACAGAGCAGAGATGATATACCAGCTTTTCACGAAAGTGCCTGTGAATCCTAGCCACCACAGAGCAGAGGATATACCAGCTCTTCTCGAAATGGCTTGTGTGTGTGAACAAGACGGTATTCCAAAGAAATGAAGAAAGAGAGACAGCTAATTACACTGTCAAAGATATAACATCTGATTCTGTGCAGTAAGTGACGAGGAATAACTCTTTTGGCAGTGAATGGTGAAGTCCTGGCCGGTATAATTCTTGATAGTATCTTTGACTGTTGACGTCTGAGATCCATGGGACAACAATTTTTTGCTTTTTTTTTCACTGTGCCAAGTAGGAAAATGTATGTTTTATTCAGTTGCTATGTGCTTCTTAACAAGGTGTGGGTGATGGAGGTGGTTGGTATTCCGACAATAATGGTCAGTCGAGAAGATGGTGTCTCCCAGTTTCCTTTTGTAAGTGGCAGTGCTTACAGTAATGTACATGCTCTGTTTCCTCTTGTCTGTCACAGTTCTTACAGTATTGTGTATGCTCTATTTCCTCTTGTATGTGGCAGTTCTTACAGTATTGTGTATGCTCTATTTCCTCTTGTAAGTGGCAGTTCTTACAGTATTGTGTATGCTCTATTTCCTCTTGTATGTGGCAGTTCTTACAGTATTGTGTATGCTCTATTTCCTCTTGTATGTGGCAGTTCTTACAGTATTGTGTATGCTCTATTTCCTCTTGTAAGTGGCAGTGCTTACAGTATTTCTTATGCTCTGTTTCCTCTTGTCAGTCCCAGTGCTTACAGTATCGTGTATGCTCTGTTTCCTGCTGTCTGTGGCAGTTCTTACAGTATCGTGTATGCTCTGTTTCCTGCTGTCTGTGGCAGTTCTTACAGTATCGTGTATGCTCTGTTTCCTGCTGTCTGTGGCAATTCTTACAGTATTGTGTGTGCTCTGTTTTCTCTTGTCAGTCCCAGTTCTTACAGTATCGTGTATGCTCTGTTTCCTGCTGTCTGTGGCAGTTCTTACAGTATTGTGTGTGCTCTATTTTCTCCTGTCAGTCCCAGTTCTTAGAGTATTGTGTATTCTCTGTTTCCTCCTGTCAGTCCCAGTGCTTACAGTTTCTTGTATGCTCTGTTTCCTCTTGTCTGTACCAGTGCTTGCAGTAATGTGTATCCTATTTTCTCTTGTCAGTCCCAGTTCTTACAGTATTGGGTATGCTATGTTTCGTGTTGTCTTTGACAGTGCTTGAGTATGCTCTGTTTTATCTCGTCTGTGACAATGGTTGTGCATGCTGTGTTTCCTATTGTCTGTCGCAGTGCTTACAATATTGTGCATCTCTGCAATCACTCTGTTTATGTGTTTTTGTGGTTTTGTTCGCAAACCTGAAAATTGTACTCTGGTCTCTTCGTTTGGAACTCTTTAAGCGATCTTTGGGATTAGGCTGAGATATGTTGTGCATGCATAGCTCTTGTATTCACACCTGTAATCCATGGACCCATCCATTATTGTCTCCAGTTGTAGTAGATTATGTTTTTAGTAGTTCCTTGACCGTGTTGGGCTGTGTCCTGTTCGCTCCTGTCTTTGCCATTTTATCAGCACTTTCGTCGCCTCGGATGTCTGTGTGATCTGTTGTCTACTAGGGAGTAGTACTGATATTATAAAATGAAAATACCGTTATAAATTTAAGAATATTTAAAAGATATTTTTCGAGTACAGTGATCCAGCTTTCAAGGGTCTGGAGGGTGGATAAGGAATCTGTGATGACTAGGTTTGTTGGATGTATTGTTATGTTGCTGTGCATTTTAAATTGATAGCATACATGATTATTGATAGTGCCCGACGTTAGAACGGAACGATACAAAAGGTACCGATAGCTGGTTTGTTGTTTTATCTGGAAACATTATATAGAAGTTACACCCCGAGTGTATTGTAGTCTTAAATGCTGAGTGATCTATGTATGCATGGACCCAGTCCATGGGGATTTGAAATTCGTCTGTTAAAGTTAAAAAAAAGGTAAAATGAAGGTATAGTAAAGTGCTTCGGTGAAATACTGAGAGAAGAACAACCATGATTCCGAGCCGGAAGATCTGGCACAGATCAAATAATTGTTCTCAGAATTACCATAGAGCAATCAAGGAGATAGTACAGAAATGAACTTTATGAATTTTAAAAAGACATTTAATAGTATAAACACTGAAAAACTACAGAAATGTATAACAGATACAAAATTTCCATGACAAGGTATCATTTACAATAGGTCTTCTTCTTCTTCTTTTTTTCTTTTTCTCATTCTTTATTGTCCTGACTATTGTCATCGTCCTGAAAAACACGTTCGTTTCGTACGCTACTACAACGACTCTGCGATATTTTTACCTTCCGATCAGACACATCAAGTTTCAGACGCCATTTTTGTGAACGGGTTTTCCTTTTCTCTTCGATCCTTATTTTTTTAAATCAGACTTCATTGGTGCTGTCTGTTTTCAGGGCAGCAACAATAGGTAAAATATGATTTTAATGAAAACTGATTGACTGACTCAAGCAACCAGCTACGATTGATCGTTTACTTCGTGTTCTGCACCATATATATATCTGATAAGCTACTGGAGAGCCATTATTTCGCAGATTATATATGAATGTCGGCACATAAACTGCAGGCAGTACAAGGAAGTATGGACAGACTAACATATGTGACATCAAATGTAGGATTCCAGATTAGTCTGAACAAAGTAAAAGAAAGGACAAAAAGCAAAAAAAGAAAAGAAACCCGTAATGGTTATAAAGGTATATAAATATAATTTAATAAATGCAACGATTTACTTATCTAAATACGAGATGTTCAGGCAGGCTGTGGTGGCGAGGAAGGGGTAAGGGCCATGCTCATCCCGGAGTCGTCCTCGCGGCCGCCCCTCGAAACACCTGTCTAAAACAGATCGTCACCTCCCGAACGGAACTGCAGGCCGCCTGGGACGCGGCCATCAGATGTGGTCATGAACATGGTCATTCGATGCCACGGGTCCTGGTCGCCTAAGCCTTCTATTTATTGATTACTATTGATTGCTCATTGTCCAACATTGGCGTCCATATAAAAGAACGGACCTCGCATAGTCCCTCAGTAAGCGAATGTTTGTGCTGATGGTGATATTTCTGTTTCTCCTTTCATCGCTAACTTAGTGAAGGTTCCCTTGGACTTGACAATCCTTTTCTTGTCACATCTGCCTTCTGATGCCAGTGTGGAACCTAAATATTTATAGAAATTGACCTATTTAATTGGGGAATTGAGATGCTAGTCCATTCAGGCACAACATACTGACAGGGATCAATACACTGACCAAGTTAACAATCTCTCTTCCATGCAGCGCTCCTGGAAACATACTGTTTTCAAGGCAACCTGGCTGATGAGATGTGAATCGATGTGATCCCCGTAGTAGTGAGAGGCACGTAGATGAAGCCAAGCATAGCATAACCGCCTTGAGGACCGCGGTCCACCTTCATCAGCACTCTCGGGATGTGAGGAAAGGTACTACAACCCACCACTTGACGTCCTTTTCAGGGCGCACAAAAGAGTAAACTTACCCATTGTGGGCATTAAACAACAACAACTTGTTTATTTTGTTCTTCTTTGCTTTTCAAAAAGTATACTGGTATTTTCTTAGAGCAAACAGTTCCTACATTTTTGCTCACATTCAAAGATAATCCTTTCCTCTCGCCCCCTTTCACTAGTTTATCTAGAAAACCTGTAGATTGTCCCCTGATTCTGTCAAAACTGTCGTGTCTGCATATTTGAGATTGTTGATATTTCGTTTTCCGACTTGAATTTCTTAAAGGTGTTCAGGTATCGTCTGTAGATGTTAAAGAGATCAAATGACAGCTATAATAATACAATGTAGTGTTTAGAACTAGTTATTACAGTTTGCTGAAAATGGATCAACTGTTACTAATCTGTTATTCATCACCCTTTAATCAAGTGTGTGGCCTTAACGGAATGAGTTTCCATTTCACGGAACGAGTTTCCATTTCAGGGAACGAGTTTTCATTGCACGGAACGAGTTTTCCTTGTGACATTATTCAAAAATATAGCTTACTATCCGTCGTTTTGTTTAGCATCACATTTTTAAGAACCGAATTAACAAAGAAAAACGAAGAAATACAAGAAGCAGCGTTTCAGTATCAGGGTTTTGAAGAACATAAGACTAGTATACTTCATTAGAAATGAAGCCATGATCTCCTCAGTTACTTCCAAATTGTAATATCTGTAACTGTCAATACCAACCTCAGAGAAAAACAACTGCAGGAACATATGAACAATCTTACTGAGGTCTGTACGGATTATAGTCAGGAACATATGAACAATCTTACTGAGGTATGTACGGATTATAGTCAGGAACATATGAACAATCTTACTGAGGTATGTATGGATTATAGTCAGGAACATATGAACAATCTTACTGAGGTATGTACGGATTATAGTCAGGAACATATGAACAATCTTACTGAGGTATGTACGGATTATAGTCAGGAACATATGAACAATCTTACTGAGGTATGTACGGATTATAGTCAGGAACATATCAACAATCTTACTGAGGTATGTACGGATTATAGTCAAAAACATATGAACAATCTTACTGAGGTATGTACGGATTATAGTATGAAAATCGACAAAAAGAAAACCGGTTAGGACGATTACAAGAAAATAGATAGAAACAACAAAATGAATACAAAACCATCAAGCAAAATAGGTGACATATTTCACATACCTCGGTAACATAAACTCAGAAGACGGCAAAGGCGACACCAACATTTAAAGCACATGTAATCAAGCAAGTCAAATCATTGGAAAATATCCTCGATATTACAATGTAAGCACGTGACAATAGATACAAGAAGAACATTATACAACACGAAAATCCTACCCACATTGTGCTATCAGTGTCTGGATTGGACATTAGCAAATAAGATGAAAGACAAATCGAAACAACAGAGATGCAATACCGGTGCAGAATTTTTGGAGAAACAAGAATGGACAGAATCAAAAACGAAGATATTAGCTGACATGTAGGTACAACACTAGTGCTAGATCTTATTAAGAGGCAATAAACCAAATGGTTTGATCATGGGACAAGACAGGCACCAGATAGTATACCCCAGAACGCCTTGCTATACATATATAATAGATACTAAGTCAAGGGTCGTCCTAACTAAAGATAAATGGCAGAAATAACAGCAGCAGTGAAACTCCCCATGAACGAAGCACATACTATATCCATGTCAAGAAACCTCTCCATAACCTGACGCTGAAAGACATAAACATGGCAAAAAAGCGAAAAGAAAGAAGTATCTGTCATTTCAGCACTATCTACTATTGTTTTTTTATCTTCATCTATACCTTTTCATCATTTTCCATTAAACTGAATAGTTTTTATGATGTTTAATGGAGTATTGCTATTCTTGTTACTTAGACATATATTTAATTATGCGTATGATGTTTAATTAATGTAATTCTACATCGAAACTTGTTGGTTTGCTCCAGAATTTCACTGAAACTTCAAGAATAGACTTTCCAACTTCTATCCTTCTTTATAGTAGAGAATGTCACTTAAACATCTTATTTTACAATTTCACGCTTACTATTATTCGTTCAGTAAACATGTGACGCGTTTGAATTCAATGTAACTCAACAACTCCGTGAATTAAATTGCTAGAAATATGCATTCGAAATGCTTGACACCATGAGAGCATTATCAAATATTTTTCTGTCACATGACGAAGCCTGTTTTCACTTTAGATTATTTCTAGTGTACAAAAAAACAAAAACAAAAACAAACAAACAAACAAACAACAAACACACCATTTCGGGATTACCGCACCTGACCTGACAAAGCTAAACAAAACATCACAATAAAGTTGTATAAATATTTCTCTATGGAGACTAAATGTGACAAATGAGTCTTTATCGTTGTATTTTCAACCAAAAGTGTCAACTACCATTCTAACACTGGGTCAGAATCTACAGAAGTCCATCTTTAAAGCCCACGAAAAAGCAAGGAAGAGAAGAAAGGAAAGGTTAGATAGTTTTTAAACAAAACATTTCTACAATGTTTGATTGAAAAGAAACAATGCCACTATACACAAATGGAAGTTTGACTGTAAAACAAAAATAACCTGGCTGTCTCTACATTGTAGAGAATGGAACTGTGTGGAGACTTTATCTTTCGCAGGTATTTATTGGCGGAAGAAATTTCATTTGTGAAAAGCGATTGATAATTTCCCACGCAGGCAGCAGACATAATGGAGTCTAGAAGAAAGCTGAAGTAATTTTCGTTTTCAAAATCAGCAGACAATCGGTATTATCATAATGAGATGAGCTGCCCTATTTTTTAGAGAGAGAAAACTTCAACCGTCCCAAGTTATAAAAATACGTTCTTTCCTGATAATGGACAGCGCATCTTACTAGAGCGCAATGCCACAGAAAGAAAATCTCCAGACGTTTTCAAGTAAGAAGGATGAAATGAAGGTGTGGCTTATCAATAAACACTTTCAATTTAGCCAAATGCAGCGCAAGCCTCAAATGATGTCAGCTGTAATGGAGGCAGATCAGACTACTACATTAAATAGAGGCAAGATAATCCAGGGGCATCGTCATACGTGTTTAAGACTTTAACTTTATCATTCACACTTGAAACAGATAGAACTAATAGAGAAAGTTACAACTTTAAAACAATTCTTTCTAAGTATGAGATGTAAAAGCTTGCTTATACATTCCTCTCTGAAGTAGACAATACTTTACTAAATGTGAGTAGCTTGTATTAATTTAGAACAATGAATGTTGGATGAAAGATGGTTTGGGTCTCTTCAATCGTACACAGTCTCAATCCCTTAGAAACATCTCACTCCGAATAGTGTGATAAAATACAACAGTGTGATGTAAGACAATAGTGTGATGTAAGACAGTAGTGTGATGTAAGACAGTAGTGTGATGAGAGACAGTAGTGTGGTGTATGACAATAGTGTGATGTAAGACAATAGTGTGATGTAAGACAATAGTGTGATAAAATACAACAATGTGATTAAAAACAACAGTGTGATGTAAGACAATAGTGTGGTGTATGACAATAGTTTGATGAGAGACAATAGTGTGATGTAAGACAATAGTGTGATGAGAGACAATAGTGTGATGTAAGACAATAGTGTGATGTAAGACAATAGTGTGATGAGAGACAATAGTGTGATGTAAGACAATAGTGTGATGTAAGACAATAGTGTGATATAAGACACTAGTGGGATGTAAGACAATAGTGTCATGTAAGACAATAGTGTGATATAAGACACTAGTGGGATGTAAGACAATAGTGTCATGTAAGACAATAGTGTGATATAAGACACTAGTGGGATGTAAGACAATAGTGTGATGTAAGACAATAGTGTGGTGTATGACAATAGTGTGATGTAAGACAATAGTGTGATATAAGACACTAGTGGGATGTAAGACAATAGTGTGATGTAAGACAATAGTGTGATATAAGACACTAGTGGGATGTAAGACAATAGTGTGATGCAAGACAATAGTGTGATGCAAGACAATAGTGTGATGCAAGACAATAGTGTGATGTAAGACACTAGTGGGATGTAAGACAATAGTGTGATGCAAGACAATAGTGTGATGCAAGACAATAGTGTGATGCAAGACAATAGTGTGATGCAAGACAATAGTGTGATGCAAGACAATAGTGTCATGTAAGACAATAGTGTGATGTAAAACAATAGTATGATGTAAAACATTACAGTGGACAACTCTGAAATGGGACTAAAAACAAAACTAAGAATAGGCACCTGGAACTTCAGGAGCCTATACCAGGGCAAGTTATTCATGATCGGAAGAGAAATGAAGAGAACCAAGATAGAGATTCTTGGAGTCTCTGAGCATAGATGGGCCGGTCAAGGGCACTGTACCAGCTCTTCGGGAGAAACATTTATATACTCTGGGACGGACAAGGGTGGAAAAAGCGAGGTCGGCTTTATTCTGTCAAAGAAGACAGCACCTTAACTACTCGGTTACAATCCAGTCAACGACCGCATAATTGTAATCAGACTAAAGAAAAAGGCTAGAAATTTGACAATAATTCAAGTGTATGCACCAACATCAGCAGTAGACGATTGTGAAATGGATGATTTTTATAACACCTTGCAAGAAGCGATGGAAAAAGCTGAAAAAATAGACATCTTGGTCATCATTGGAGATTTCAATGCGAAAGTTGGAGAGCAAAGAGCCGAAGAGGAGAGAAGTGTTCGAGGACCTTTTGTTTTGGGACACAGAAATGAGCGAGGAGAAAGACTGGTTGAATTCTGCACGGAAAACAACCTCTCCATTGCCAACACTTTCTTTAAACAACATCCACGAAGACTGTACACGTGGACCTCCCCTGATGGCAACAGCAGAAACCAAATAGACTACATCCTAGTGCAACAAAGATGGAGATCAAATGTGCTGGCGACAAAAACACTGCCAGGAGGAGACTGCGATACGGACCACGAATTACTGTTTGCAGTTTTCCAAACAAGGCTACGCAGGACCAACAAAGGTTGCCAGCCAATACGCTTCGATGTATCAGCAATACCTACTGAATACAACATCATAGTAGAAAATACATTTGAGGCGTTGCTTGCTATACAGGAAGAGATGACATCTGAGGAGTTGAAATCGCACGCAAGGGAGATTTTGATCTCGACAGCAAAAGAAATGATTCCAAAGATATTGCACATATAACAGAGGAAACACAGAAACTCATTGCAGAAAGGCAACAATTAAAACAAATGGGAAGTAAGGGGACCAACACAGCATACAAAAACTGCGCAAGAAAAGTTAGAAGAGAAATAAGAAAAGATAAAAGAAGATACATAGTAGAAACATGTAAGGATATAGAAAACCTACAACAACAAGGCAAAGAAAGAGATGCATTCAAAGCAATAAGAACACTGACAAGGGAATTCTATCCGGTTCCACATGTTATAAATGACGAAGAGGATAACACATTAACAGAAACCAAAGACATACTGAATAGATGGAGAGAGTACTGCAGAACCATGTATGGAGACAGCACAAAGCGCTCAGTTACAATCCTACCAAAGGATGAGAAAGAACCTGAACCAACATTGGAAGAAGTACGCTCTGCAATTAAAAGCCTGAAAACGGGTAGGACCCCAGGATGCGATGATATCCCAGCAGAGCTAATATAAACAGGAGGAGAGGCATGTGCTCGAGTCTATCAGAAGCTGTGTAAACAGATATGGCACAGTGCAGAGTGGCCACAAGCATGGAAGAAATCAATTTATATTCCCCTCCCCAAAAAAGGCAATCTGAAACTGTGCACGAACTACCGAACTATCGCACTGATCAGCCATGCTAGCAAGATACTCTTGCGAATCCTATTAAGAAGGATAGAGAAAAGGTTTGAATCTGAAATTCACGTAGTCCAGGCAGGTTTTAGGAAAGACAGAGGGACCCGGGACCACATATTCAATTTAAGGAATATCTATGAAAAATGTAGAGAGTTTAATGTAGACCTGTACACATGTTTCATTGATTACACTAAGGTCTTCGACACGGTAAAACATCAAAATCTGTGGAGAATCATGAAGGAAATGTGGTTTCCTTTGCATATAGTCCATCTCATTGAAACATTATACCAAGATCAACAAGCCGCTGTCCGAGTATCTGGGCAAACATCAGATTGGTTTGCAGTACAAAAGGGAGTCCGACAGTGATGTATCCTCTCACCTTATCTGTACAACATATATGCGGAATGTATAATGAGAAATGTACGAGAAGATGAGAACATTGAAAGTTTCGACCCATTTACGATTGGGGGGTACGAGATTCCAGAGTTAAGAGGACGGTGATGGAAGGTATGGTGCCAGGCAAAAGAGGAAGGGGTAGACCAAGAAGAAGATGGCACCAAGATATCCAGGAGTGCCTGAGTATGACAGTGGCGGAAGCTGGTGTTTTGGCAAGGGAACGAGTTTCTTTCAGACAGACTGTGATGGGAGCGACGTTCTAAAAGGACATGCTACAGGATGATGATGTAAAACAATAGTGTGATGTAAAACAGCAGTGTGATGTAAAACAACAGTGTGATGTCAAACAACAGCGTGATATCAAACAATATTGAAATCTAAGACAATAGTGCGATGTAAAACAGCAGTGTGATGTAAAACAATAGTGTGATGTAAAACAACAGTGTGATGTAAGACACAAGTGTGATGTAAGACAATAGTGTGATGTACGACAATAGTGTGATGTATGACAATAGTGTGATGTAAAACAGCAGTGTAATGTAAGACAATAGTATGATGTAAAACAGCAGTGTGATGTAAGACACTAGTGTGATGTAAGACAATATTGTGATGTAAGACAATAGTGTGATGTATGACAATAGTGTGATGTAAGACAATAGTGGAATCTAAGATAATAGTGTGATATAAGACAACAGTGTGATGTAAGACAATAGTGTGATGTAAAAAAAATGGTGTGATGTAAGACAATAGTGTGATGTAAGACAATAGTTGAATCTAAGACAATAGTGGGATGTAAGACAATAGTGTGATGTAAGATAATAGTGTGATGTAAAAAAAATGGTGTGATGTAAAACAATAGTGTGATGTAAAACAATAGTGTGATGTAAGACAATAGTGTGATGTAAGACAATAGTGGGATCTTAGACAATAGTGTGATGTAAAACAAGTGTGATGTAAAAACAATAGTGGAATCTTAGACAATAGTGTGATGTAAAACAAGTGTAATGTAAAACAATAGTGGAATCTAAGACAATAGTGTGTTCATAGACAAAAGTGAGATCAAAAAGAAAAAACTTTAGTGAAAAACAATAATGGGATCAAAGGCAAAAGTGTGATCAAAGGCAATAGTGGGATCAAAGACAATAGTGGGATTAAAGATAATAGTGGGATCAAAAGCAATAGTGGGATCAATGGTAATAGTGGGATCAATGGTAATAGTGGGATTAAAAGGCAATAGTGGGATCAATGGTAATAGTGGGTTCAATGGTAATAGTGGGATCAAAGACAATAGTGGGATCAAAGACAATAGTGGGATCAAAAGGCAACAGTGGGATCAAAGACAATAGTGGGATCAAAAGGCAACAGTGGGATCAAAGACAATAGTGGGATCAAAAGGCAATAGTGAGATCAATGGTAATAGTGAGATCAAAGACAATAGTGGGATCAAAGACACTAGTGGGATCAAAGGCAATAGTGGGATCAAAGACACTAGTGGGATCAAAGGCAATGATGTGATCAATGACAATAGTGGGATCAGAGACAATAATGTGGTGAGATAAAAGATAATAGTGTGGTGAAATCTAATCCAAAGGGAGGTGAGAACAAAGACAATAATGTGATCAAAGACAATAGTGAGGTTAGAACAAAAGGCAATAGTGTGATCAAAGACAATAGTGAGGTGAGAACAAAGACAATAGTGTGATCAAAGACAATAGTGAGATGAGATCAAAGACAATTGTGAGGTGAGAACAAGACACTAGTGTGATCAAAGACAATAGTGAGTTCTATTACTCTTTGTGTCATTTTTGCTACAAATAATTGTATTGGCAGTCATATATTAATTATTTCGTGTTCATATTCCCGTGAAAATCACTTCATAATATTTCCGCTCCGCCCACACACACATCCCCTGAACGCACACAATCTCCCACAAAGACAATCCGCCACCCACACATCCCACTCTCTCTCCTCTCAGACACACATTTACTTTTCCATTTCACCTCACACACACATACACACACATCTAACCTCTCACACACACACATACTCAAACATCCCCTACGCACACACACATTTCCCCACACAGATATTCTCCTTCCCACACACGCATCCCCCTCCCTCCACAAACACATTTCTTCTCCCTCTCCCCCTCCCCCACGCACAATTTCTCACAAAGACATTTCTTCTTCTTCTTCCTCTTCGTTCGTTCTCAATCTCCCACTACCAACCCTGAAAGGGCTTAAGTAGCAGAATGTAGTCCAGCGAACGGAATGCGTTGTTTCGTAGTTTACAGCTTGGCTGCGATATTTGCACCTTTGGGTCCAACACATCCGACTTCAGCAAGCATTTTTTTAGTACCGGTTTAGCATTCCCTCTTCGATCCCTTCTCCTTAGCCAGTCTGCCCTGCTGCAGTCTGTTATCCAGGATCACCACGTGGAGGTATAGAAGGGTCTTTGCAGCTATGGTTCGCTGGCCCTGACGCTAGCAGTCAGCTATGGGTCGCTGACCGCTGCAGCATTTTGATCTCACAAAGACATTTCGCCAACAGATATTCATGCACACATCTCCACTCTGTTCCTCAACCCCACCACACGCACATTCCTGTACACAAACATTCCACCACACACACATTTATCCACACACATATACACACGTCCCCTCTCTCCCTTTCACCTTCGCATACACATACTAACATCCGTCCCCTATACACACATACACACACACACACGCACACGCATATGCACACACGCACACACGCACAAACACACACACAAACACACACACACACATACATACATACATACACACACCATCCTACACATACAGAGAAGGCATCTAACTTACTTCCAAAATGAACAAAAATGAAATACAAGAAAATTATTTTTATGAAGATTTCTGTAGCTTCCTCTAGAGAACCAATACGTGCAACTGAAGACGCGTGTTTTGCTCAAAGAAATGATGCTGTTTGTACAAATATGTTAAAGTATATTTTCGATCTTCATCGACAAAAATTAATTTAAGAAACCATCAGTTTTGATAGTCCGGCAGTGCTTTCACAATTTTAATGAACAATGTCTGAAGTTTCCTGGCAAAGATAATAAAATGCAAAAAAAGTAGTGCTGCTTAGTTATTGAATTCTGGATAAATTAGACACAATTTGATTAAACTTATTTCCAAACGAACTACATAATCGATTCAGACGTTAATGACTCGGCATAATGAAAGCACTTATACTTGATTCTTTACCGCCATATTTGCATTTGGACTACTTATATCTTATCCAATACAAAAATAATCAAATCTCAAGTCCCTGCTGATAGAAATAGTTGAACTAGACAAGATAAAAAGCCATAAACATTGCGCCTATTATTTTCCCTGGTTTGAAGTTCTGATGAGTGGCACCTACCCACATCCAAATCAGATTCACAGCAGGACAGTGTTACCATTATTATCATAAAAAAGAACGAGTACTTATCATCAAGAAATCTCATTTGGAAATAACTGCGAGTAGCGCACTAACCTGTAATACAATTTCTAGACTTTTGTGCTTTCAAACGTGCAAGTGTCTCTTATGTTCCTAATTTTCCAAATGTGGCAGTAATTTAGTAGATTTATGTTTTTGTTTTCATCTTGCAATCTAGCTATGGAATATATACAGAAATCCAAACGTTGCCCATACAAGAGTAAAAAAAATTAAGGCAAATGCAAACACTATTCTTTGGTTGTGTTACATTTATTTTAAAGTTAACGAATTTTACCGCTGATCAGGAATGAGGTGTTAGAGACTTCATTATTCTAAATCCCAGCTTGTGTGAGATGGGGTGGGTAGTTCCCTTCCTCGCTAATTTTTTTTCTTACCTAACCGTAAGGTAGTTACCCATTACATCTGGGTTGACGGTTTATAGGGAATTCATAAGCTTATCTTTATCGTGAGTACTCAGCCACTAGAGTTATCTGACGCTTAACATTTATTATACAAATTTGTATTGCTCAGTGTGACCCAGTATTGGGGTCCTTGGTTGGGTGGTGGCGGGGGGAGGGGGTAATTGGGGGGGGGACGGGAGGAAAGGTCCACTTATATTACCCAGTGTGACTATTGGGGTCACTGACTGGGGTGGGAGAAAGAATAGGTTAATTTGTATTACCCGGTGTGACTATTGGGGTCTTTGACTGAGAGGGGAGGGGAGGGGGAGGAAAGGCCTACTTGTATTACCCATTGTGATTATAGGTGTCCCTGACTGGAGTGGGGGGGGGGGAAGAACAGGTTCACTTGTATTACACAGTTTGACTATTTGTTCCCCTGACTGGGATCGGGGAAAGAATGTGTCCAATTGTATTACCCAGTGTTATTATTGGGGTCCCTGACTTGGGGGAAGGGAGGGTGTAGGAGAATAGATCCACTTGAATTACCAAGTGTGACTATTGGGGTCCCTGACTTGGGGGAAGGGAGGGGGTATGAGAATAAATCCACTTGAATTACCCAGTGTGACTATTGGGGTCCCTGACTTGGGGGAAGGGAGGGGGTATGAGAATATATCCACTTGAATTACCCAGTGTGACTATTGGGGTCCCTGACTGGGAAGTGGGGTGGAGGAATATTATCTCTATTTGTATTATCCAGTGAGATTATTGGGGTCTTGGATTGGAGAATATGTTCACTTGAATTACCGAACGTAATTATTGGGATCTCTTACTGGGGAATGGGGACGGGGCAGGAAAGTATATATCTACATGGACTCCCCAGTTTAACTATTGGAGTCACTGATTGGAAGGGGGGGGGGGTGTACTAGATCCGCTTGCATTACCTAGTGTGACTATTAAAGTCGCTGACTGGGGTGGGGGAGATTGGATAGGTCTGTTTGTATTACCCAGTGTGGCTATTGGAGTCCTGACTGGGAATGATAAAAAATAGGCCTACCTTCAAATCTGTGTTGAAAGGTAACACATGAGAGTTGTACATGGGAGTAGCAGCATTATATGAAACAAGTTGCTTCAGAAGCCACTACTAGATATGTGCCCATATTGTTGAAATAAGGCTTCCGGTAACAGGCCATCTAAAAAGATTACCGTTTACTCAACAAAGAGCGTCTTGGTAGCAGAGTGGTAGAGCATTCTCTTCTCAAATATACCAGGTTCGGTCCCTGGTATCCATTCGCTCTCGTCTACTCAGCTGTAAATGATTACACGTCTTACTTCCGGAAAAAGGAAAACAAAACAGCGAGAGGAAGCGAATATGGCACCCTAACGCATAAAACGCAGAGACCTAGTACAATGAAGTCTGCAACATTTCATCCACGACAGCATTGCCTGCGATGCGACTACATTGACCTTATGGTTCATAAGAAAGAAAAATTAAGGAAAAAAACAAAACACACTAGTATTTTTGTTTATGAGAACATCACGATTTCTTTGAGTCTGGAACGGTGATGTCATAACATAACTCCAACAAGGTGACCAATCTGACATCCGCTTGACTCTGATTATTGAACAAAGAAAGGCAAATTCAGAAAAGTCATGCTTTTTTAATGATCAGTTTGACAGGCTTGTAATGTTTATGGAAATATGTATTTTAAATCATATTTACTGATATGTATATTAATATCATGTTTACTGAAATATGTTTTTAAATAATGTTTGCTGAAATATGTGTTTATAAAATGTTGAGCGAAATATTCATTTATAAAATGTTTGCTGAATATATATTAATACTATGTTTACTAAAATATGTACCAATGTTTACTGAAATATGTATTTATATAATGTTTCTTGAAATATGTATGGCCATGTTTACTGAAATGTGTATTTATACCACGTTTACTTAACTATGTATTTATACCACGTTTACTGAAATTTGAATTTTTGACACGTTTACTGAAATATGTACTTATATAATGTTTACTGAAATATGTACGACCATGTGTACTTTAATATGTACTTATACCACGTTTACTGAAATATGTATTTTTACCACGTTGACTGAAATATGTATTTATACCACGTTAATGAAATATGTACTTATATAATGTTTACTGAAATATGTACTTAAATAATGTTTACTGAAATATGTACGACCATGTTTACTTTAATATATACGTATAACACGTTTACTGAAATATGTATTTATACCACGTTTACTGAAATATGTAATTATACCACGTTTACTGAAATATGTATTTATACCACGTTTACTGAAATATGTAGTTATACCACGTTGACTGAAATATGTATTTATACCACGTTGACTGAAATATGTATTTATACCACGTTGACTGAAATATGTATTTATACCACGTTAGCTGAAATATGTATTTATACCAAGTTTACTGAAATATGTATTTATACCACGTTGACTCATGATCCACCGACCTTATCAACAAAGGCAAAAAGTATAATTGTTGAGCCAATCCATGGGTTACCTGATATTTTCGGAAATTGTCTTAGTAACAAAAAGACGGACCACTATGCGAATCGGCGGTTAGTAAGGTCATGGGAGTTGCCAGGCAATGTCGTAAGTCTCCGACTGTTAAGGTGAAAGGAAACCATTTATTGAGGTCGCAAGACTCCGACTGTTAATGTGAATTGAAACAAATTAACGAGGTCGTAAGACTACGACTGTTAATGTGAAGGGAACTACTTAGCATGGTCGTAAGACTCCGACTGTTAACGTGAAGGGAACTACTTAGCGAGGTCGTAAGACTCCAACTTTTAACTTGAAGGGAACTACTTAGCGAGGTCGTAAGACTCCAACTTTTAACTTGAAGGGAACTACTTAGCGAGGTCGTAAGACTCCAACTTTTAACTTGAAGGGAACTACTTAGCGAGGTCGTAAGACTCCGACTTTTAACTTGAAGGGAACTACTTAGCAAGGCGGTAAGACTCCAACTGTTAACGTGAGGGAGAACCACTAAGTGAGATTAAAAGACTCCCACTGTTAAAGTGAAGGGGAACTACTTAGCGAGGTCGTAAGAGTCTTCATGTAAGAGAGTTGAAATACATGTTGCTGCTGTTCTTTGGTTGTTGTAAGTTTTGATGTACCAATCAAACGATATGTTTTGATTGTTGTTTGGTGTAAATTAATGATGCACCATGTATACGACATGTCTGTAATGCTTGTAACAATAATTACGTGAACGTGGAGATGAGATAACATGTACACGACTGTCGAACTAACATGTAACATTGCCTTGTTTAGAGTGGCAATTAAGATAGCACCAGGAACAATGAAAGAGATTGTCTCCTTCGTAAATTTATGTTCCAGAAGTTTGGGAGAAATGTGACAGAGTCATGAGTATCAAGCCAGAACATAACTAAAAGTTACCAAATTATGTTCGAGAATGAATGCACAAACGTGTAACTTTAGAACCTAGACCAGATCAATTATTGTTGCCGGGTCAAAGAAGTCAAGATGGGTTGCCAATGCTTCTGACCATCAGCAGAGAGACTAGGGAAAAGTTACAAAAACAAGTTATTGTCTAACTTATTATAGAACCACTGGTCAAGACCACTCTAACTATTGCTAACCAAGAGTCAAGAGACAACATAGGGTTAACAGTCAAAGGTGAGAGTCGGGTTCAAGAAAGTGTGAAATCAATAGTGGAAAAGCAAAAAAAAAACCGTAAAGCAAAGTCAAAAATAAAATAAAAAGAAACAAAATAACAAACTAAAATGTTTTTATGCAAATGTGAGAAGCATAGTAAATAAATGAGAGGAATTGAAACTGTATGTAGAAGAAGAAAAATCAGATATAATATGATTAACAAAATCATGGACATATGAGGACATTGCAGATAGTGAACTTGTAATAGAGGGATATACAATGTTAGAGAGAAAGGGCAGTTGGAGTTCGATAAAATAAATGGCATTTTATTATACTGTACTCATTCAGTTAATAGAACTATCCAAGATGGTCTATCAAAAAATGAAAGTGAATGAGGAAAAATAGAAAGGCGTGGGGTGGGTGGTAAACAGTGGTTAGAGTATGCTACATATGTCCATCAAGTCAAATTAAGGAAGATGAAGAGCTGATTAGTAGCATAGAAAAAAGCAAGTGAAGTGAAACTATTATTATTAATGGTGGATTACAACTTACCAGAAATAAAATGAGAAATTGCAGAAGACTTGTTGAATCAAAACCGTTTGTTAAGTGCATAAAAGACAATTTGTTGATTACACACGTAGAAGCAGCTACCAAATGCAAAACACACTTGACCAAGTATTTACTACAGAGGAAAATATTATTGAAGGCGTTACCGTTAGGGAACTGTTTGGCTCAAGTGACAATAAGATCATCCGTTGGGTTCTTATTACAAGGAAAAAAGTAAACATGAACTAGCGAACATTCGATTACTCTAAGGCAGATGTTAAGAAGATAGAAGTGGCAACGAGCCACATAATCTGGAAAGATATTGTCGAAGAAAAAGATGTTGAAGAGTGGGTTCTAGAAATAATAAAAGAGGAATGTGTTCCACGCAGGGATGTGAACCCCAAGTGAAAAAAAAGTGGGTAACTAGATTTGTAGTTAAATGTAGAAAAGCTAAAAATGACGCATGGAAAAATATATAGAGGCAGATAAATCAAAAGAAACATTAAAAATACTTAGAAAAGCAAAACATAGCTCTGAAAATGAATAAATACAAATGAATGCAAAAATAGACTGAAAAAAACTTGCCCATAGGATCAAAACTGATAGTAAAAGCTTCTTTTATTTTGTTAGAAATAAACAAAGAACGAAAGACAAAAAAGGCCATGTCATAGATAGTACAGGAACAATGATGTGAGAATAGGGAGGCAGCTAATCTACTGAATCAATACTTTGGCACATCCTACACAAAAGAAGACTGCTCCAAGATCCCAGAGCCTATAGATATTTTCCAAAGAGACATGGATACAATGGAATTAAGAGCAATCTGTATTACAGTGAAAATGGTTCTTTTTAAAATTGGTGAAATTAACAGTGGATAAATGTCCAGGGCAAGATGGTATTCATCCAAAATTGCTGTTTGAAATTAGAGATCAACTAGAAAACCATTGGCTATATTATGTTCTTAATTATTAGAGATCAACTAGAAAACCATTGGCTATATTATGTTCTGAATTATTTGCAAAAGAGATCGTTCCAGGGAATTGGAAAGAAGCAGAAGTGTTCCCCTTTTTAAAACAGTGCAAAATAATCAGATCCAGAAAATTATAGACCGGTGAATTTAACGAACATAGTCTGTAAATTGTTAGTCAATAATCAAACAAAACATTGTAATGTCTTCAGACAAGTTTAATCTAATCAGAAATAGTCAGAATGGGTTTACTAGAGGGAGATCATGCTTAACAAATCTATTTTTATTGTATGAAGAAGGTTACTAAAATGATAGATAAAGGAAAGCCGGTGGATGTGTTTCTAATCTAAAGTTTGCAAAGGCCTTTGATAGAGTACCTCATCAAAGATTTTTTAGAATGGTAAAATCACATGTAAAAGTTGGGGAAGTTGCCAAATGGATTAAAAATTAGTTAACGGAATGATGACAAGAGAGTGGGCATAAATAAGGAGTACTCTGAGTGGTGTTAAGTAAAAAGTGGAGTGACACAGGGCTCAGTTTTAGGACCAATTTTGTTTTTAATATATATAAAGGATTTGGACATTGGTATATTCTTCTTCTTTTTCTTCTGCGTTCGTTCTCAATCTCCCGCTACCAAACCCTGAAAGGGCTTAAGTAGCAGAATGTAGTTCAGAGAACGGAATGCGATGTGTTGTAGTTTACAGCTTGACTGCGATATTTGCACCTTTCGGTCCAACACATCCGACTTAAGCAAGCATTTTTTTAGTACGGGTTAGCTTTCCCTCTTCGATCCCTTCTCCTTAGCCAGTTTGCCCTGCTGCAGCCTGTTATCCAGGATCACCACGTGGAGGTGTAGAAGGGTCTTGGCAGCTCTGGTTCGCTGGCCCTGACGCTAGCAGTCAGCTATGGGTCGCTGACCGCTGCAGCTCATACGCTGCTCAGCGTCTTGATCCCGGACATTGATATGGGATCCATGATTGCAAAATTCACGAATGACATAAAACTATGCAGTTGTGTCTCATTTAAAGCAGAAGTGGATATATTGAAGTCGGATTTAGATTAAATTCGAAAATGGTATATGAGCTCGTAAATGGAGTTTAATGTAGATAAATGTGCAGTCAACCACATGGGCAGATCCAATATGGAACATAATTACAAATTGGGCGAGAACAATATTAAAATGATAGAAAAGGAAAGGGATCTAGGGGTTTTAATAGATCATGCAGGTAAAATGAGTAAGCAAGAACTGATAGCAGTGAAAAAGGCAAATGCAATGTTAGGTATGATGAAAAGAAATATTAAACATAGATGCAAGGAAGTGCTAGTCAAACTATATAAAGCATTGGTTAGACCTAGACTGGAGTACTGTGTACAGGTGTGGAGTCCTTATCGTAGAGGAGATATGAACATGCTGGAAAGGATTTTTAAAAAGCGACAACGCTGATAGCGGGATTTCAGAATTACATTTATGAGGAAAGAATCAGAAAAACCGGCCTAGAGTGTCTAGAAATGAGAAGAATTCGAGGTTACTTAATACAAGTTCATACGATAGTCAAAAGAACGGATAAATTAGACTATAACAAGTTTTTTTCAAAATGCAACCACCTTCAAGAGCAAGAGGGCATAGCTACAAATTAACGAAATGCTTGGAATGCATTGCCACAGAAGGTAGAGAGGGCAGGGATAATTAATGCATTTAATAGAATAGAAAAAGGAAATGTAAATTAAATTGGTTGTATACAGACTCTGCAGAGCCTTCTAAACCAGTATTATGACGTTGAGTTAAGTTAAGGCTATGTATAAGTCAAGTATCATGCTGGAAGACTGAAGGTCAAGTATCATGCTGGAAGACTGAAAGTCAAGTATCATGCTGGAAGACTGTAGGTCAAGTATCATGCTGAAAGACTGAAAGTCAAGTATCATGCTGGAAGACTGAAGGTCAAGTATCATTCTGAAAGACTGAAAGTCAAGTATCATGCTGGAAGACTGTAGGTCAAATATGATGCTTGAAGATTGAAGGTCAAGTATCATGCTGAAAGACTGAAAGTCAAGTATCATGCTGGAAGACTGAAGGTCAAGTATCATGCTGAAAGACTGAAGGTCAAGTATCATGCTGGAACACTGAAAGTCAAGTATCATACTGGAAAACTGAAAGTCAAGTTTCATGCTGAAAGACTGTAGGTAAGTATCATACTGGAAGACTGAAAATCAAGTTTCATGCTAGAAGACTTAAAGTCAAGTATCATGTTGGAAGACTGACCAAATGAGTTGTTCTTGTCCGAACTGTTTCCCACCGAGGGTTAAGAAAACTTAACACGCCATCATGCTTATGGTCTGTTTATCTAAGTCGCCAATTATTTTATTAGATGTCAGAGTGTTGGCCAGAAGAATAGAAAGACGCTCGTTGGTTCCACTGTCTGTAAAGTTCAGACACGCATTGTGGATATTCATACACGTGACAGAGTCATGGCAACCGCGGACAAATAGAATAATGAAGAGCAGACTAGAGGCGGGGTTTAGATGACTACACAGCAGCTTGGCATTTTTTTCTAAAGGTTATCCCGCACTTTGACCGCACTAGTACCCTCGAGTCTCGAGTAGTTGGACAAAATAGATCGAAAAAGCTCAGTGAATTAATCGATCTAGCAGGTAGATCTAAAATATATGTCAACAAATAGAACTAGCATATAGATCTGAAAATATGTGTCTCAAAATATCTAGCAAGTAGATATGAAAACTATTTTTCAATAGATCTAAAAAGTAGATCTTAAAAACTCTTTGTGTTGATAGATCTATCCAATATATCTAGCTAATAGATTAACAATGTCCACAACTATATCAAGACTGGCCAACATTATATTCACATTGACACGTCCTATAACAAGGGGAGGCAATAATAGTTAGTCCCTCAACATGGCATGCAACCCCCTGTTGATTGTAAAACAGTAAGCCTGACCAGTCATCATATAATGAGCATTGTTTAAAAATAATCCGGTATCTTTTCCAGTTTACAAATATTCTCTTTATTATGTTTTGCACAGTGATAATTTTTAAGATATAATCGAGAACCCACAGGGGGCATCTGCTGGCACACATCATTTTTGTTGGTGCTGATATTAATCATGACCAAATATAGGAATGAAGTCTCAACAACAAAACTATAGCACAAACAAATAGTTGCCTAGCGACTGAAGACTGCTACCAATTGTATGGCACAAAAAGAAGCCGGGCTCCAACACAATAATAGAGGTCACGTCAAGCACGATCAAAGATATTGAAGTAGGTGTTGCACCATTTTTATTGCCTTTCCTATGGCGCGCAGTTTGAGTCCAGCTTTGATATATGTAGATCGATTCTCAATCTGTTGTGTCAGGTAACACTGACTCATTGTAACCTTCGTAATTTTCATGTTTGGCGATGATTGTAAACGTACTCACGAGTACATTCTGTAAACACGTATTGTACACACTTTCTGTACTCATATGTTCTGCTTGCATTCTGTATTCACGTCTTGTACATAATTTATGTAAATACGTATTGTACACACTCCTACTAATCAGATGTTACACTCTATGTTAACTCTACCTGCTGGCTGCACTAACAGTTTTATGTATACTCTTAATGCAATTCTCAAGTAGTCTCATCTTATTGATTCTAACTATTGGCCGCACTCACACTTTGAGCCCCTTAAAGTTGTTTAGAATCCTAAATGTGTGAACTCAGTTAACCAGTCATCTGACCTACTCATGTAATCTACTGTGCCTGAAGGTCTGAGTCATACTGACATGCTGAACTCGCAGTACTTATCTTCCATCTAACATTATATATTTCCATATGTTTAAAACATATATAGTTCTCGTATTATGATATAGCGACAAACAGAACATCAGTTTTTTTGACAACTAACATCCATTTAATACAGAGAAAGACAACACAAATATGCTTTTTCAGAGATCGAAATTGCTGTACTCATGATAGATACTTATGTGCTCAGTATCCATTAGAAAATGGCAACTGTATAGATACCGATGGTTTCTGTAGCTAGCTGGGTGTACACACTAATCTGTACCCACCCATGTTTGAACTACGTTTGGTCTCAAGTGGATGTCATCTGTGGATCATCGTTTCCTCATTTTAATCATCAACCAGCAGAAGATTAATTGTCGATTAGGGTGTGTCGTCTATACCCAAATTAAATGTCTACACAGCAGGCGATATCAAAGTCAACATGTCAGATCTTTCATTGCTGTTAACCTCAGTCAACATGACCGAGATACTTTATCCACACAAGCAACTGACAGTTTGAGTCCTCTTTGTGCTCTTTACTCTCATACCACAGTCATTTCATATGTATCTTGCTCTGTAGTGATTGTGAGCCAGACACGATGATGAATCTACTTAATGAGGTCTTAGTCAACTACATAAGAGCTGAAGTATCTACCTCAATCTCCATTCTCAAACATGAGGCTGTTGTCTACCTCAATCTCCATTCTCAAACCTGAGGCTGTTGTCTACCTCAATCTCCATTCTAAAACATGAGGCTATTGTCTACCTCAATCTCCACTCTCAAACATGAGGCTGTTGTCTACCTCAATCTCCATTCTCAAACCTGAGGCTGTTGTCTACCTCAATCTCCATTCTAAAACATGAGGCTGTTGTCTACCTCAATCTCCATTCTCAAACATGAGGCTGATGTCTACCTCAATCTCCACTCTCAAATATGAGGCTGTTGTCATGTAAGATCTACTCAGCTCGACAAAGATCGTCACTCTCATTCTAGCACAAAACCATATACTTACTCTCAGCACACAACACAGACCCATCCATATAAACGACGTCTTTATCCTTTATTATCCGTTATCAGAGTTTAACGTCAAGCTTTCTTGTCATATTGCACCTGTCTCTGCATAACCTTTCAGAAGACTAATTTACTCGGTTTTGGTCTGTAATTGTATAACTAATATCGATCACTTCCTGTCCTAAAATCTCAAGCGTATCTATATGTCCAATCGTTTTCTCTGCTAGTGCCATCTACTATATCCTTCCTTTTATTCTCGTCCCAGTGAAGCATGCAGTTTTCCTGTATAATGGGTGCCTGATGTCTGTTGTCTGCAGTAATTTACATATATCCTTTTGCCTAGGCAAATTCGCACATTCGTTTTACTGACAGAAGTCTGCGTATGTAGCGCATCTTTACAATGGGGATCCCAAGTGTAAGGTAGAATCAGTCACACTCCTTGCTTGATCTTGAGAACTGTTCCTCAGCGTAGCTGCGGGTCCCAGCTTCGTCTCCAACGGACCCTGTGTTGGGCCGCGGAAGTCCAGATGCGTCTCGGATCTTGTTGCGTATAGCATTGGAGTCTGACCAACACATTGAAGATAGAATACCCCTGGCGTACCCACTTCCAAACTGGTACTTCAATTGAACGTTGTAAAGGACGACATGTGGTAATGAAGTTCGTATAGGTGTTGCATAATTCTGATGCAAACAGAATCGACATTCTTCTTCCACTAGAGAACGCTATTCTAAATCTGATTCTACCGAAACAAAATATCTTTTCTAGTCAATAAAGGAAAATATAATGAGTGTCTGGAACGCTCGGGCCGCATCAGGTTGAAATGGGGTCCATTGTGCTGTAGGAAACCTACTTGTTCGACTGGTCAGGATTCTTCTTCCTGTAATCTGGATATGGTCCAACCATTCACTATGACGTTGGCAGTGTGAAGATTGACGATTCCTTTCGAGCAAATTATATGAAGCTTATGTCTGGCACTGCTTTTGGTCTACATGATGAGGTTATCACACCCATGCACAACTTTCTTTAGCCACTTTTCACAGGGTGCTAAGAAGGTATCACTCGCATGTCCTTCTTATACTCGACAATTGACAGTTAAAGGTAGTGGATGAAAGCAGTCGCTGATCAAGTTTTTCTGCGGCAATTGTCGCAACTGCTGAGAGACTCGCTTGCATCTCGGTTGGGATTGATTTTTATTGTATTTCTCTATCATGCTAGGATTAACATTATATCGAGACAGTTCTACCTGTGACACCTTTCAGTGACACACGCCCACACACGCCCACACACACCAAAACACACACACACACACACGCACGCACGCACGCACGCACCACGCACGCACACACGCACACACACACACACTAACATCGGGAGTACTAATAGAAACGTCAGCTGTCACTTTGGAGCTGTTCGAAGAGCACCAGAACATGTATGTCTTGGTGAGATGAACCTGTGAGCTGGACTTCTGACACTGCATTGAGTTTGCCGGTGAAGTCAGTATTATGACAGTGAGTACCTCATTTCAATCTGATTGTTAGAGGATTCTATCTGCAGCTGTGAATGTTTTTCCATGACATCTTTGTTAAATCTTGGCTACCTTTATTGTGCAAATGTTGAACAGTACAGATGCTAGACAAGAACACTGGGGCAGTTCTGTACATTAGCTCGGTTGTTGAGTTACCCATAATTCCAAGCAGATTGCATTTGTTATTTCTAGTTCAACAGCAACTGTCAAGCTTAGCAACCATCAATAAATTCCATATTTGATTAAACTGCTCAATTGCAACACAAAAAAAAGCATTAACCAAATAAAACAACAGAACAGATATTAGAAGCTTTAACACAAAAAGAATGAAAGTAGCTTAGTGATCATCAAATAGGTTAAGATAAGGTAGGGAGAAGATTAATCATCAACATTTTGTTTACAGAAGTACACGAATGCCGTAAAGGACTGACGTACTGGCTTCAAGAGCACCAATATTTGGTTATATTGTATGTGGATGTTGGAAACATACTGCCGTCAATGCACGTCCATCTGTTGGAGTTGTGGCACTTTCAACTATGAGTCAGCAAACAACACTACAAGAGCTATAACGCTACAATAAACATGTACCCATACACACGCTTATAGCTCAGAGAGACCGATAACTGACGAGTGTACCAGAAATACTCTGCTGTGTAACATAACATAAATATAAGACATTTGTTTTATTTAGTCTTTTCTTCCGCATCATCACTTAACTTTTAACAAAAAGTTAAATCAATTGACCTGTTGAGAATGACAGTTTATTTCTCAAAGAACCATAGTTCTTTTCAGCTTGAATGTTACATCTTAACGATGTCCCTAACTCCTTAATTCAATCTCAGTTCTTCTTGTTCTCCGACTGCTTTTGACAACAGCATTATTTTAATTGTAGGACCAAAACACATAACGTGTATGTTCACAAAATTCCGCCCATTTATATCACACATAGTTAGAACAATCTTACTCACACGTATGTAGCATTAATTTAATTTAATCGCAAACATTTTGTATTTTCTTTTTCCCATTACCCTTTTTGGTCTTCATTTGTTTTATTTTGATGTTCCTTTTAAGCCATTTTTATTTCCTATTCTTGCTATCCCATCACCAGCTCTGAATGACTGCAACGTATGATAGATCAGTTTAAAGCAATTATGTGTTATCGTCCTTAACTTAAAGTCTTTCTACTGGTTTAGAAGATTCTGTAGAATCTATATACAACCAGTTTAATTTATAGTATCTTACATTAAAAACTATGCGCATCCAATCTATTCTTAAATGCATTAATTGCCCCTGCCTCCACTACTTCATGTGGCAATGCATTCCAAGCATTCACCACTCCCTGACTAAAAAAATGTTTATAATATATAATCTGTATCCTTCTTTTGTTAATTTGTAGCTATGCCTTCTTGTTCTTGAAGGTGGTTCCATTTTGAAAAAAAACTTTTTATAGTCTAATTTATCCTTTACTTTTATTATGTTTTAAACTTGTATTAAGTTACCTAGAATTTTTATCATTTCTAGACACCGGTGGTCGTTGTTTCGGATTCTGTTTAATATTTCTTGCTATCATACCTTAATTGCATTAGCCCTTTTCACTGCACCCTGGACTTGCTCACTCCCCTACCTGTATGATTTATTATAGCCTCTGGGTCCCTTTCCTTCTCTGTTTTTCCAATATTGTTTTCGCCAATTATGTAATTATGTTCCATTTTGGATCTACCCATGTGGATGACTGTACATTTATTTGTATCTACATTATTCTTGAATATTCACATTTGCCTCACTATTTTAATGATTTGGCTGACAATTCTTAATCCTGCAATTAATGGACATATTTACCGCATGTCATTCTACCATTTGTAAAGACATGGTCTTCCATTTTTGATTTATCCTCTGCCTATGCCATTACCTCCTTGATTCTCTTCTGTCTGCTCCTATGCGTCGCACCCATCTCCCATCTATCGACACTTGCTGGGCCATCTTACTAATTTAAGACAAAACACGCCGAGTTCTCAGCAAATATCAGGCGTCACTAACACAATTATGATCACTTTCAGACGAAATCGATAACATCAAAGAAGACCCACAGAGAAGACGATGGGGTTTCTGGGTAATTGAACTGGCTATTTTATCACGATATTAATAAAAAAACGCAAACGTCTTCCCTTCAACAATGAAGGAGGTAACATGTCTTGGTCCAAACATGTTTGTGTTAGTTTGGGAAAGAGAGGGCAGTCATGGCTTGAATTTCTTCTCAATTATAACGAGGAGATGAGACATTGGTCAGTTCAGTTATTTCCCAGAATACACATTACTTGCAGGAGCAGAGTTAATTCTCTATCTATCTTTCTCTCGCTCCCTCTCTCTTTCTCTCTTCCTCCTACCCTCCCTATCTCCTTCATTCCATCCAGATGTTCGTCCGTCTGTCCGTCGGTCCGTCCGTCTGTTCGTCCGTCTGTCCGTCCGTCTCTCCGTCCGTCTGTTTGCCTATCTCTCTGTCTGTCCCTCCGTCCGTGTGTGTGCGTGCGTGTGTGTGTGTATGATTGTATGTATGTATTCGTATGTGCATGTATGTGTATATACACCCACATATGTAAATATATATATATGGATAATATATGTTTACACCTATAGAGCTAACTGTGGAGCAAACATCTTACAAGTGACATTCATGCCAAACCAGCAGACCTGAACGGTCTATGTGCAATTGTTGAGGCTGGATAGATACTTATATGTATGCTGTGTGCTCCTTAGTGGAATGTTGGGTGGTCACAATGCTTTTACAAAAGTGGTAGGCAGTGCATCCATTCCAACCAAAAGTGGTAGGCAGGGCATCCATTCCAACCAAAAGTGGTAGGCAGGGCATCCATTCCAACCAAAAGTGGTAGGCAGGGCATCCATTCCAACCAAAAATGGTAGGCCGGGCATCCATTCCAACCAAAAGTGGTAGGCAGGGCATCCATTCCAACCAAAAATGGTAGGCCGGGCATCCATTCCAACCAAAAGTGGTAGGCAGGTCATCCATTCCAACCAAAAGTGGTAGACAGGGCATCTATTCCAACCAAAAATGGTAGGCCGGGCATCCATTCCAACCAAAAGTGGTAGACAGGACATCCATGCCAACCAAAAGTGGTAGACAGGGCATCCATTCCAACCTAAAAATGGTAGACAGGGCATCCATTCCAACCAAAAATGTTACGCAGGGCATCTATTCCAACCAAAAGGGGTAGACAGGGCATCCATTCCAACCAAAAGTGGTAGGCAGGGCATCCATTCCATCGAAAAGTGTGATTTACAAGCAGCTGAAGCGCGGTGAATAAATGGCAATCTGCAAAAGTCATGCAAGTTACACCAGACTGAGATACCATCTGCTGAACAAGCAGGAATCTGGACAACAGTATCATTTTGTTCTGATTCCCATTCTGGGTGGCTTAGTTATTAGATTGTTTTTGTTTCCTTTGTGCAAGACTGTTTTTCTTTCTGGAGCAAGCTATTCATTTGTTTTTGTTTTTTGTTTTTTTTACCTGTATCGTTTCTGTCATAAAGGCTCCAGGTTAGCTGAGATTTTTAATTTGTTGATATAGTTCCGTGTATCTTAATCTTACATTTAAATGGTGTTCATCTGTTTGTATGATCATTGTTTTCTTTCTATTACACATTCGTAAATTAAATCTTTGAAGGAATTACCCCCTTTCAAGTTTCAGATGTAATATTTTTTTTATATCACACACACACACACACACACACGCACGCACGCACGCACGCACGCACGCACGCACGCACGCACACACACACACACACACACACAAGACAGATAGTTACAGCCATAGGCAACTCTTAGACACGACAGGTATATGTAACGCTTAGACAAGACATGCATAGGTGGTGCTTAGACAAGACAGGTATAGGTGGTGCTTAGACAAGACAGGCATAGGTGGTGCTTAGACAAGACATAAATAGGTGGTGCTTAGACAAGACAGGTATATGCAATGTTTATATAAGACAGGCATAGGCAGCGCTTAGACACGACAGGCATAGGTGGTGCTTAGACAAGACATAAATAGGTGGTGCTTAGACAAGACAGGTATATGCAATGTTTATATAAGACAGGCATAGGCAATGCTTAGGCAAGACTTGAGTTTGATACCAATGTTTCTCTACAGTATAGTTTTAATAAGTCAGTCAGTGTTGTCTTTACGTATAGGCATAGAACTTTCTATATGTACAGGAATGGAGTTGTTTACATGTGCAAGTAACGGACTGAATATTTAACTGGGGGTGGGGGGGGGGGGGGGTGTCTGTATGTATAGGGATATAGTTGTCTGTATGTATTAGGCAGATGGCAGGCATGTCTGTATGTAAATGGGAGGAATGTATGTATGTATGTGTAGGTAGAGGGTTGTCTTAAGCATAGGTAGAAGGTAATCTGTATGTATTTTGGGAGCAATGTTTGTATAAAAGGGGATAAATGTCTGTTTATAGGTAGATGGTTGTATGTATGCATTATGGAAGTATTGTTTGTATACAAAGAGAAGGAATGTCTGTATGTGTAGGTAGAGGATTGCATGTGTGTGTAAGTAGAAGCATGTCTGTATGTGTAGGTAAATGATGTTTGTATGAGTAGGTAGAGGCATGTCTGTATGTGTAGGTAGAGGCATGTCTGTATGGGTAGGTAGAGGCATGTCTGTATGTGTAGGTAGAGGCATGTCTGTATGGGTAGGTAGAGGCATGTATGTATGTGTAGATAGAGGCATGTCTGTATGTGTAGGTAAATGATGTATGTATTTATAGGTATATGTATGGTTAGAGAGCTGTCTCCGTATATAGAGCGAGGGATATATGTATATGTGGGTAGAGGCACGTACGTATGTGTGGGTAGAGACTAGTCTGTGTGTGTGTATGCAGTAAGCTGTCTTTATAGGAAGATGGATGTATAGGTAGAGGAATATCTGTATGTTCAGCGAGATGAATGTCAGTATGTATAATTAGAGCGATATCTGTATGTATAGAGAGAGGAATGTATGTATGTATAATTAGAGCGATGTCTGTATGTATAGAGAGAGGAATGTATGTATGAATAATTAGAGCGATGTCTGTATGTATAGAGAGAGGAATGTATGTATATATAATTAGAGCGATGTCTGTATGTATAGAGAGATGAATGTATGTATGTATAATTAGAGCGATGTCTGTATGTATAGAGAGAGGAATGTATGTATATATAATTAGAGCGATGTCTGTATGTATAGAGAGAGGAATGTATGTATGTATAATTAGAGCGATGTCTGTATGTATAGAGAGAGGAATGTATGTATGTATAATTAGAGCGATGTCTGTATGTATAGAGAGAGGAATGTATGTATGTATAATTAGAGCGATGTCTGAATGTATAGAGAGAGGAATGTATGCATGTATAATTAGAGAGATGTATGTATGTATAGGGAGAGAGATGTCTGTATGTATAGGGAGAGAGATGTCTGTATGTATAGGGAGAGAACTGTCTGTATGTAAAGGGAGAGAGATGTCTGTATGTATAGGGAGAGAGATGTCTGTATGTATAAGGAGAGATATGTCTGTATGTATAGGGAAAGAGATGTCTGTATGTATAGGGAGAGAGATGTCTGTATGTATAGGGAGAGAGATGTCTGTATATGACGATGCATATCTGTACGGGTAGAGGGATTTGTCTGTATAGATAGAGGGGAGAGAGTTGTCTATATGCATAGCCATTTTTCATGATTGGGTATGTTTAGACAGTGATGTCGATATAACTTAACTTAACTTAACGTCTTTATACTGGTTTAGAAGACCCTGCAGAGTCTGTATACAACCAGTCACATTTACATCACCTTGCTCTAAAAGTTATGCGCATCCAGTTTATTCTTAAATGCATTAACTGTCCCTGCCTGCACTACCTCCCCTGGCAATGCATTCCAAGCAGACACCACTCTCTGACTAAAAAATTATTTCCTAATATCTAATCTAGACCTCTCTTTAGTCAGCTTGTAGCTATACCCTCGTGTTATTGTAGGTGGCTGTATTTTAAAAAAACTTGTTATAGTCTAATTTATCCATTCCTCTGATCATCTTATAAACCTGTATTAAGTCTCTTCGAGACACTGTAGGCCGGTTTTTCTGAGTCGTTCCTCATAACTGTAATTCTGGAATCCCACTATCATCTTTGTCGCTCTTTTTTGTATTCTTTCTAGCATGTTTATATCCCCTTTATGATAAGGACTCCACACCTGTACACAGTTCTCCAATCTAGGTCTAACTAAAGGTTTATACAGTTTGACGATCACTTCCTTGCTCCTATGTTTAATATTTCTTTTTATCATACCTAACATTGCATTTGCCTTTTTCACTGCTACCTTAACATGCTCACTCACCTTTCCTGTATGATCTATTATAACCCCTAGGTATATATATATATATATATATATATATATATATATATATATATATATATATATATAATGTATATATTTATATATATGTAAGTTTGTATGTATGTATGCATGTATGTAAACATTTACTCCAAGACAGATTTGTGAACATACTATTGAATTTAATCAGGAACAGAACATCGTCTTTGTAGACGAGGAAAAAGCTATTGACCGAGTGGATAGAAACAAGCTATGGGATATCCTAGAAAACTATAGAGAGCAAGGACAATTATTAACAAATAAAATAGCAATGTATAAAAACAGCTACAGTACTGTGAGAACACCAAGATGCCTCACTAAGTGATTTGCAGTTACGACAGGGGTAAGACACGGATGTGTACTATCACCACTTTTGTTTATTGTTCACATGGATCGAATAACAACTGAAGCAAAACCGGAAACCACCACAATGAACCAGCTCCTTTTTGCAAATAATCAGTCTCTTTTATCTTGATGAACAGAACCTACCAGAACATCTGAATGACCTTGACAAAGATTGCGATAGATACAGTTTGAAGATTAGTACAGCAAAGACTGAGCAATGAAAATTAGAAGAATTGAGAAAACACTAAATATACAGATTTTAAGTGCAGAGGTTAAACAAGTCAGTGAATTCGAATACTTAGGCAGCGTGTTCACACAAGATGGTAGGCTAGATAGAGAGGTGGAATCAAGAACACCGAAAACTAATGTTGTTTCCTATCAGTTCTCATCATTACTAAGACACAAACACATTCCAATGAAGACAAAGAGACAGCTAATAAATAGTATTTTTATACCAGCTCAATGCTACCAGTGTCAGACACGAACTCTCACTAAGGCACAAGAAAGAAAAATCATGGTATGCGAAATTATGAAGTATTTGAGAAAATCTGTCGGCGTTACAAGTCTGGAACAGAGTACGAAAAGAAATAATCAGATAGAAGATGGGCGCAGCACAAGGAACGGAATATACGGAAAGGCAGAGAATAAAATGGTTCGGTCATCTGACCAGAATGCAACCAAAGCTACCAGCTGCTCGCATCTACAAATGAGACATCAGGTTTGCAGAACAAGCAGCAGACCAGGTAAATGATGGATGGATGATGTCAGTGCGACACTGAAGAAACACGGAATGACAACAACATCGACGACAATGAGGCAACACGACAAAAAACGACACCTACCACAACGTCTAACGACACAAGTGGATAGCAGATGATGATGATGATGATGATTATGATGATGATATATAGACATTTTGTTGTTGAATGTTGGATATGTGTCTGAAATTATACTCACGTCCAGTCTTGCTCATGAAGGTGGTCATGTGTCCCCCAGGGGGTTGTGTTATGGTTATGCTTGGATTCACCTGCATGCCGTTGACTACAACGGTGAAAACGTCTCTCTCTCTCTCTCTCTCTCTCTCTCTCTCTCTCTCTCTCAATATATATATATAAATATATATCAAGGCGATTTGAAAAGTTTGACATCCAGCACCATAACTATGCCAACAATACTCAGAGCCACGGGACACTTGTGAGAAAATAATATCTAGTGAGGTGACTATAGGGGCATGCAGGGGCGTGAAGTGACTATAGGGGCATGCAGGGACGCGAAGTGACTATAGGGGCAAGCAGGGGCGTGAAGTGACTATAGGAGCATGCAGGGGCGTGAAGTGACTTTAGGGGCATGCAGGGGCGCGAAGTGACTATAGGGGCGTGAAGTGACTATAGGGGCATGCAGGGGCGTGAAGTGACTATAGGGGCATGCAGGGGCGCGAAGTGACTATAGGGGCATGCAGGGGCGTGAAGTAACTATAGGGGCATGCAGGGGCGTGAAGTGACTATATGGGCATGCAGGGGCGTGAAGTGACTATATCGGCATGCAGGGTCGTGAAGTGACTATAGGGGCATGCAGGGGCGTGAAGTGACTATAGGGGCGTCTAGGGGTATGAGGTTACTATAGGGGCTAATAGAGACATAACGTGACTATAGGGGCTAATAGAGACGAAGTGACTATAGGGGCATGCAGGGGCGTGAAGTGACTATAGGGGCGTCTAGGGGTATGAGGTTACTATAGGGGCTAATAGAGACATGAAGTGACTATAGGGGCTAATAGAGGCATGAAGTGACTATAGGGGCTAATAGAGACATGAAGTGACTATAGGGGCTAATAGAGGCATGAAGTGACTATAGGGGCTAATAGAGGCATGAAGTGACTATATGGGCATGTAGAGAGAGTTTGCAGGATGATTGTCCCATCATAGATCTCGAGTTTGACCAGTCGCACTCAATAGGTTCTTGTGGTATACATCATGTGAACAGTAAGATATATGAATGTATATATATTGTATGTGCAGGACACCTTGTACCGATATATGTTTTGAATGGTTACACGAGTGTACAGATCGCCTACGGACGGAATCTGAATGTGTTGTGTATGTGCAGGACACTTTGTGAACGATATGTATTCTGATTATGTGTGAGCGTACATATTTGCTTGAATACGGTAAGTGATCTGAATATTTGTGAATGCACATATCGCCTGAATACGTTTTTTTATTGTGTGCGAGCGTACAGATTCGTCTAAGTACGTAATCTGATCTTGAGAACGAGTCTATTGATTGTGTGTTGAGGGTGCAGAGGAAGGACGGCGAGCTAACTGGAGCCATTAAGTTGTGGCTAGAATAATTTTTAAGGTTGTGAAGTTTTGTTGTTTCAGATATAGATATAGAACCTGGGTAGGATATAATTTGGAGGAAACATCAAGAGCTAGTGCTTACAATCTCCTAAGTAGTTATATATATAGATAGATAGATAGATAGATAGATAGATAGATAGATAGATAGATAGATAGATAGATAGATATTATGATTTATTTAGTTTAGAAGTTCTTTGCTTTTTGTTGAAAATGTACAACGATTATTCTTGTAATAAATGATATTGTTTTGATTTATGGTCAGGATAGTGTTTACTGTGTTTTACTGTGTTAAAGTCGTGTCCTGGTGTAGATATATGTTGTAACTCTTAAGATAAGTAAACTACTCACTTAAAAGCCTTAAGCAGCCCAAACGATTGTAAAATGAGACACACTGTCGAGATCAGTGACTTTTGCTGATAATCTGGCTAACAGAATATGAAATGCCAGCAAAGCTTTTGATCGAATTCTTTCAACAGTGTGGGAACGTCGAGAAATCAGCATAATGACTAAGCTAGAGGTACAATATACTTTGTCGCTATTCTCTCCACTCTGTTTTGCACGTGTGAGAGTTGAACTATCCACGCCGCTGACGCCAGGTCAGAAACCTGACTTAAAATAGTTCATACTGGAAGAGTGCAGTCACAAACGGCGTTACAATCATTGAGGGTCTCCGTCTCCAGGCAACAAAGTATAGAGGCACAATCAAGAAGTGCAGAACAGAGAGAATACCAGTGGCAACTGCGGTTAACGTTTGCCAGTCGTGCCATAAAACTTTCCGCTCTCGCATTGGTCTGATCAATCACAAGCGGACTCAGCAAGGATGCATTATGATATGGGAGATGTTGGTGAGCGATGGACGAATTATTATTTTTACTATATATACACAAATTCCATTGGCTCTTTCTGTCTTGTCAGACGATAGTAATTGTGCTTTGAAAAAAAGGTATGCAACTACATTCCATGATGGTAACAAATGTGACTCGTAAGCCCAATCCGGGCAGAGAAGCGTCTTTGACAGTGTGCAAGGAAAGTCAGGACCGTTTGCGGCATCGAATGGTGTGGTGTGTCTTCTCAAATGCAGAGTCTTTAGCCTATGAGTATCTCATGTGTCTGTATTCCATGCTTAATCCTACCTCTCGATGTAACACGATCCATTCGTCCTGTTCCCATGATTCCAAATCGATGCCTGCGTCATTCATATCCCGCTTGCATACATCCTTGTACCGAAGTAGTGGCCGGCCCCGAGACCTTTTCTCCAACTGTAATTCCCCATGGAGAGGATATTTTGGTATTCTGTCCTCATCCATTCTTCAAATATGTCCCAGCCATCGAAGCATTTGCAGACTAAGCATGAACAAGATCGTGACAGTGCCTTTTCTCTCCAACTCCTCTGCGTTGGCGATCTTGTCTTGCCATCCAACCCGCCAGGAATCTGCGCAGGCACCTCATGTGATAGCTGTTTAGCCACCTCTTATGGTGCATGTAGGTAGACCATCTCAATCCCACAAAAGAAGGGTGCTGAGGGCACAGGACTGGCAAAAAAGGGTTTTTGTCTTAACAGTGATCTTCTTGATCTTCCAGACCCTTTCTGCTAATCTGCTCATTGTTGTTGCTGCCTTTCCTATTCTGAAATTGATCTTTTGGTCCAGGGATAGTTTATTATTGACTGAGGATATCAAGTACGTAAAGTGATTTACTACATCGAGAGCCACATCATCAATGGAGATTACTGGTGGTTTGTTTGCACCCTGGACCATAACTTGGGTTTTCGTTTTGCTGATTGTTAACACGAACTCACAGCAGGCATCCATAAATGCAGATAGTAAGCTTTGCAGGTTCTCCTCTGAGTGCGTCGTAATTGCGGTATCATCCGCAAAGAGCAGTTCTTTTATCAGTACACATGTGTATAGTCAAAGTAGGAGGTACAGAGACATATACTAATATTAGAATACAAGAGGCGAGAAGAGCTTTATTTACTGTTAGTGAATTTTTTGAAATAAAGGAAATTGATTCGAACACAAAAATTGACAAAATTTTGAACTGAAATGTGAAGTCAACGCTTTTGTATGTGTCTGAAATATGGAGAACAACACAAGCAATCATTAAAGAGGTACAAATTGTCCTCAATAAGATCTTCTGCAGAATAAGAAAACGATTTAGATTACACGCTGTGTGGCATATAGGGAACGTGGTGTTATGACCAAATTGTGTTGAACTAACGGAACCCTATGTAGTCAGCATCTCGCAGGTTGCATTTACTCCTTATACTTGTTCTGGTACTCATTATTCGGCGATTGCGATGTCAGGAAAAGATAACTAATATGGAGCAGTTGGAAAGAACCATCGGGGAACATGAGTTGATAAACAGTCGCTGGTGTTGGATAAGGTGCACATTCACAACATCAGATATAATTACATGCAGTCTCTATTCGGAAATGGCCAGGTCAATAGAGGCAACAAAGAGTACACATTGAGAAGCAATTTGAGACAATCACACAGGAAACAATCAAGATAGGGACAGAGCTGGAATAGAACCTTCATAGCAGGAGTCGACCTGTATTTGTTAAAGACATATGCTCCGCAGGGAGCTGAAAGGTTTTGATGACTACATATAGTCCTGGCAGCTATTGGTAGTATGTCTGGTGTGGCTCTGGTGCACCTCTGATTTACCTCTTGTGTAGAGGCTGTTAAGCCTTTTCCAGGGCAACACTATTGGTCTCAATCTTGTGCATTTCTCACTTGTGGTTCCTCGTAGATGTCAGCATACACCAGCTGCAACTGCCCGTGCAACTTGTCTGAGCCGGATAAACCAGGTGAGAGTTATTTATTGGAATCATTATGAACCTTCGGTAAACTTGAGTCCGCTTTCAAGCTTGCAAAAATTGGATTTAAGAGAACACGTAGCGGTGACCGCTTGTTGGTTCTATGCGCCTGACGGCGATTATCTGCAGCGCGCAGTGGAGCGTAAGCAACACGGAGAGGAACGTGATAATCAGGGTCAACCACTGCACGACTTTATCTCTAGACATCGTTCAGCAGACCTCCTGCGTGACTGACCAGACCTGTTCAGGAAAGTACTGTTCACCTCCTCGCCACAAGGAAGGTCCTATCCGCCATGACCTAACCAGCTCATCGTGATCGTAGGACACCCGACTTGATCGGGAAACATAGGAACAAAATATGGACAAGAAATGTTTTCACATCTAAATCTAGGCACATTGAATTGTGCATACTCAGCTTGGCAAGGACTCAATCTGACTTCAGAGGTGAACTGTACGGATTGGGAGAGAATTGGTCATAAAATACATTGACAAGGCAGCACTGGGTGAAACATGAGGGCACAGTGAGCAAGATGACATCAACCAGTGACTCATAGCTGACTGCTTGCGTTAAAGTCAATTAATTAGAGTTGTCCAAGATCCTATTTCCCCTCCAAGAGGCGGACCTGAATACAGGCCGTATCCGTGCTGAAAGAAAAATAACAGAAGCGGGAAAACAAACCTGATCATACAAATGTGCAGTACTGAAAGCAGATGTGTCGGGCCGAAATATCGCAACTTGATTGTAAACTGCGACACAACGAAACAAATGTCCTCAGGACCAGCGACGACAAGAAGAAGAAGCAAACTTCCAGATGAAGGCCATCTTGGCGAAAAAAGTTCGAATAATACATTCTACTGAAGTGGAAGAGGAACTGAAGAAAGCCTGGCAGAAATTGGCTTTCAAAACAGAAATTGTTGGGAAGTTAAGAGGCCCAACGGTAATACATCACCATGGCTCTGAATATGTCCCTGCTATATGGAAGAAAACATTCTACGGTGATTAGCACCTTTTCACCAACTATGACGAATCATTCAAGGATACGCTTTACGGAGATCTGTCTACATGAATTCCATCACATACTAAAGCAGATAGGCTCATCATTCTTGTCGACATTAATTTATGCGTAGGCTAAGATTACATCTACTGGCAAAACATCATCAGAAAACACAGCGTAAAGTGCTCATAGCTGTACAAAGAGCGTGTTTACGTTTTCATATGAATAGACTACACGTGATCGTTGCGACATCTTCATTCTTTGATAGCCACCAAATAAATGTATTTCAAATAAATATTATAAATAGCACAATAAAGCAATATAAACGTTGAACAGAGCAAATCAGGTTGATGTCCTCAGCTTAACATTCCCCCTAAATGCTTCTGTTTATAAAATACGTTCTAACACAAAGATTATCCATAATAAATGGATGCTGTCCAATGTCGTTTGCTGTCCAAATGGCATGTCTGTTCTAGGATTTACTCAGGCGTGAAAAGGTTAAAATTATGTATTCTCTCATTCTATATTATCTGCAATCTCTCTGTGACTTATGCAAAGCAACATATTATCGAATACACACCAACACAAACACACACACAAAATCAGACATATACACACAAGTACACACATATTCCCCGCACACACACGCACACACTTATTAGAAACGATCTCTCTCAGCAACATACGAACACACATGCAGTACTTTGATTCACCCATACTCGCCTACACAGAGTGCTTGATTATACAAAATAATATAACGTAATTAAGTTACGCTAATTTCTGTTATTATGTGTGGGTAGAAATAATTGTGCAATTATTTGTATCTATGATTGTCCCGTTTTTTTCACATGGGCATAATCTGGCAAATACATATACATATATATATAGCTACATAGACAAATGCTTAGATAGAAATACAAATGTCTACTGTTTTTTCACTCCGCTCGTACTGAATGGCTCAGTCCTGGAAATTTTTTATTGGTAACTGGCTTTAGTGCTCTCTGTATGGCCCCAAAAAGCGTCCTAGTGAATATGGACCTAGGCGCTCATGGTTCTAGTTCCATGCTAGACTTCATAGCAGAATTACATAATTATAGTGTTGATGACGACCCTGCTGTGTATGTATGTGTGCGCGCATTTTTGTGCGAGTGTGAGCGCGTGTGGAGTGTATGTATATATGCATGTATGTATGTATGTATGTATGTATGTATGTATGTATGTATGTATGTATGTATGTATGTATGTATGTATGTATGTATGCATGTAAATATGTATATGCAGGTAGATCATAGATACTTGAAACCCCCTTATACAATAGTCTCCACTTATACCGGGTATAAACCCATTAAGCACATGAGCTATCGTGCATCACATGAGTAGGTGTGGTATTCCCTTACATAATACATCGTTGCAAAAGGTCTTGCTGTCACATTCATCTCGAGGTTGTTAGTCAGTCGGGAGACTGGTGGCAGTTTGTCTGATCATGTCGTTCCTCTGTTCTCCGCTGATCTTTTCAGATCATCCTAAGTCTACATCATCATGTTCTTACACTTCTGTTGGATGTATTTATTTCTCGGATGTCCTCGTTTTCTTTTCCCCTGGTTTTTGTCCTCTAGTAATTTCGATGGTAGCGCCGGCCCTTCCACCCCCCCCCCCCCCATGCCTCATTTTTGGACCAAGACAAGACAACCTACTTTGTTAAATACTTTTAATGTGATGTCTATGTGCCTCTACATCGGCAAGCACTTTCTTCTTTGACCTTTCTGATTTGCACAACTCACTCTTTGCATCCTGCAAAGATATAAAACATATAAAAACATTGTCAAGTGTTTTCATTATTTTGTTTAAACTCCACTTTTCGGAGTCGTACAGTGCAATTGACCATATATGTATGGAGTTGACATTTGTACTCAGCTCAATATTGATGTAACTTGATATTAGAAGTTTGTGTTTCTCACTGAATGCTTTATTCTGCTACTTACCTACATTCCGTGTCCAATCAGCACACCATATAGCGTTCTCTAATGTTGAACTTGAATTGAATTGCCCTACAATTTCCCTACAACATGTCGCTCTCGTCACATGTGTCCGAAAGGTTTGGGACACATCATTAGATCACCTGGGTCTTGTGCAGCACCTCAGTCCCATGTATCGCCGTCCCAGATACACTAGTTCGAAGTACGTTTATTGTCTTCCAGAGTGAATAGAGTAAGGGATGTCAGGGTCCTGGATCATTTCGTGCCATAATTCAATGCTACTGTAATCATAATTCTGATTTGAACTTCCCATTCGGTATCCTAGGTGTTAAACGGCCAAAATACGAAAATCTCTGCACTTGTTCTGTGGCATGTTCCTCAGTGCTGATATTTATTTCTTAGATTTCTCTTTTCTATTATCACCGCACATGTTTTTCTAGCATTTATCTTCAAACAAAATACATTGGTAGTTTCATTGATTGTGATGATTAGATTGTGTAAAGAGTTCTCTGCTCTGTCTATGATAACATCAGCAGCACAGTTCATAACTCATTTCTTCTCTATTGACTTCTTCTTCTTCTTCTTCTTCTTCTTCTTCTTCGTACGCAGTCAGACAGTATCCATTATTTTTTTCGAAAAAAGCGGTGGTCATCCTGAGGCTGTCGACACTGCCATAGAGCTTTTCTTGTGGTTCCACTGGTGATGGTCACATCTGCTCTCTCTGATCCTCGTATGTCGGGCAGTTCTGCAGCAGATGTTCAGCGGTCCTTTTCCCGGTACCACACGGGCATTCGTCGGTTCCACCTATCTTCAATTTGTTGAAGGTAGTCTATTGTGGCTAGTGCGAAGTCTGAAGACAACGACCTGCTCTCTTCAACTGGTTCAACTGGTAATATGCATCGTTTTTGGTGTAACCAGTATGTTCGGTTTTCCATTTGGTCATGTATCTGGCTTTAATAAGCCGTTTTGACTCTTCGTACGTCATATTAGTATCTGTTTGTGGTAGTCTTGCGCCTTCTTTTGCCAGTCTGTCTGCCTCCTCGTTGCCATGGATGTTGCAGTGTGATGGGACCCACTGTACCACTACTCTTTTTGGTGCGGACTGCTGGCATAGTTGACAGAGTGCTGTTCTTAAGTCATTAAGCTCAGTGTTTTTCTGGCTTTTTAGCGCTGTGACTACGGCGAAAGCATCTGTAAGCAGGACTGTATGGCTTTCATTTTCTTTATGTGTCACAATTTCTTCCACTGCCGCCCTCAGTGCCTCTGCCTCCGCTCTGAAATTGCTTGTGTACTTACCAGTAGCGAATGACAGTGTTATTTTTCTGCCATTTGGTAGGTTCAGGAATGCTCCTGCCCCTCCGTTCTGTGTAGTGTTTGTTACAGAACCGTCGGTGTATGCATGGGTCCAGTCCATGCTTGGGTAGTTTTTCGATATAAAGCTTAGGGTAGTATCTCTCCTGTCTATTTCAGTCTGGCAGTTTTTGTTTCCAATACCTGGTATATTTTCTACCACCTCTGGAAATATATCCTGCCTCCAGGTAGGTTTCCGTACAGTAGTGATGGGCTTTGGTGTTGTTAGTGCTTTTATGGGATCTTCGTGCATCTTTGCTTTGGCTATTTCTGCAAAGTTTCTCCGCTTTAGTTTCCCATTTCCCAAATTGTTTAGTCTCTGGTGCATTGGATGGTCAGTCAGTCTTCGGAGTTTCTCTGACTGCAGCTGGGCTCTGCAGTCTCTTCTATCGGTCATGGATTACAGTTTTGTAATCTTTTCAAGTTCTACAATTGGCGTTGACTTCATGCCTCCTGTTATAACTCTCATGGCTTGGTTTTGAAGTTTGCTAACTTTATCGAAGTTCGCCTTTGGTGCTGTTGTCCATGCCGCAATGCCATACTCGAGAACTGGTCTCACTCTTCCAGTGTACAGTTTCTTTAGTATGCTTTCGTCTGCTCCCCAGCTTGTGCCAGCAAGTTTCCTCATGATTGCCATTCTTTCTCTGGCTCTCATTCGGTTTCTCTCAATCTGACTTTTCCATGTCATGCGCCGATCAAATGTGACTCCCAGATAGTTTGGGTTTTCGTTTGGCTGCAGGAATTTGCCATTTAGGCTTATTTTGGTATTTCGTGGTTTGATTGAAAGCGAGAATATTGTGCATGTGGTTTTCTCCTCGTTTATTTTGACCAGCCATGAGTTCGCCCACTCTTCAAGCGATGTTAGGGCCTGCTGCATCCGATTTCTTGCTATGGTGAGATTCTTTTCAGAGGTCCACATAGCCAGATCGTCTGCAAACATTGAGCTATGGACTCTTCTTGGTATATTCTCTGTAATGTCGTTTATATACACCAGGAAGAGTGGGTGACAATACTCCCCCTTGGGGTACTCCCATCTCGAGTGTCACCTTTTTGCTCATCTGCCCTTGTACTTGGACTCTGGCCGTTCTTTGTTTGAGGTAGTGGTTGATCCACTTGTACATTTTCCCACAAACATCACTTCTTCTTAGCTTGACTCTAAGTCCGTCTTTCCAGACTTTGTCAAATGCCTTCTCCAGTTCCACCCAAACCGCTACTGTGTGTTTCTGTGCCTGGTAGGCATCTTCTATTTCCTGGGCTATGAGGATGACCTGGTCTTCAGTGGATCTGTGCTGTCTAAAGCCGGCTTGCTGTGGAATTAGTATTCGTTTTTCTTCCAGATGCCACATCAGTCTGGTGTTTATCATACGTTCCATCAGTTTGCCAACACAGCTCAGTAGGCTGATAGGCCTGTATCCATTCGGATCTGTTTTGTCCTTTCCATTCTTTGGTACTGGTACAAGTACTGCGTCTTTCCATGCCTGGGGTACAATTCCCCTTTTCCAGCTTTGGTTCAGGACCGATAGCAGTTTCCTCTTCGCTGTTTGGCCCAGCCCCATCAGCATTTCGTTTGCTATCCCGTCTTTTCTGGGAGATTTCCTTTTCTTTAATGTTCTCATGGCCTCTTCCATTTCACTCATTGTTAATTTGGCCATCATATGCTCTTCTGGTGCCGTATTGATGTTGTCGTTCCCCTTTTGCTCTTCACTAATGTCTGTATGCCTGTCTGCAGGGACCTCGATGTGGTTTGCTTTGGCATAGTGTTCTGCAAAAGCGTTTGCGGCTTTCTTCCCTGTGAGTAGGTTTTCGCCCTGCTTGATGGTAATTTGTTTGTTTGAAGGAGTTTCGTCGTTCATGGCTCTGACTAGCTTCCATAGCTTGTTCCCTTCTTTGTCTAGGTTGAGACTTTCAGTTTTGTTTTTCCAGCTCTCTCTTGCTGTTTGGTTGAGAGTGTATTCGTATTTCGTCGTGGCGGCTTTGAGGGCGATATTTGCCTCCATAGATTGTTCTCGCTCTGCCATGTTCCTAGCATTTGTGATTGCATCTTCCGCTTTCTGCAATTCATCATTCCAATAGGGCTTATAGTTTTTCCTAGCCCCTCTTGGGATGGTTTCAGTGGCGGCTTGCATTATTGCTTTGCTTAGGCTTTCCACCATGGGCTTCATTTTGTTGTTTCGTGTGTTGATGGTTTCACACAGCCCGTCTGTCAGGATTGCAAATATGTCCCAGTCGGCTCGTTTGTAATTCCAACGTCGGAGCGGTTTGTTTCCTGTGGGCCTACTTCCATATCAATGTCTAGCCTGATCGGCCTGTGATCGCTACCTGCCAGTTGGTTTAGCACCTGGCGGTCTATTTTATGGTGTATGTCCTGTGTGGGGAAGGCAAATCTGGAGTCGCTTCTCTATTGACTTGAAAACCCACGTGACATTTTCGGGTAGCTTCTACCATTACCATCTCAGAATAACCATTAAAAAGACTTATTGATAAAAAACATCCCTGTTGTACATCTTTTAAGATTGGCACTAGACTTGTTATGTCTTTCTTGAATGCTATATTCGGCGCTTTATGTTCATACAAGTTGCATTATTTTAATTATTGCTCTATCCCTGCTAAGCTATTTCAAAATACGAAGAAGTTTGTTGGACTGAACCTTCAAATGCTTTGTCATTGTCAATAAAGCAGATAAAGAGAGCTCTACCATATTGGACCATTCTATCATAAAGAAATCTTCGTGTTCCAGCTGCGTCTCTACTGCCTCTATCCTTTCGGGACGAAAACTAATTTCCTTTTAATATAGAAAATAATAATAATTGCTGTCCATCGCTGTCGATGAGGACCGCCGACATCATCCTTGTGCTTGTCACAGATTTCCCTGTTGGGTGTTGGTGCTCATGTGGCTGAACAGGTCTGTAGAAGGTGATGGTGTTCCCGCTGTTCGGGATTTCTGGGTCTCGCGTCTGCTCTGGGCTTTCACAACACGATCGTCTTCGCCGGTAGCTACACCCGCTTTGACTGCACTTCTCCAGTCAGATCTGTTTTGCGCAAGACATTCACAAGTGTCGATGTCTATCTGGCAACTTTTCAGTGAGTCCTTCAGACCGTCTTTAAAACGTTTCTTTTGGCGGCCTCTCTCGCGCCATCCCTCTCTCGGTTCGCCGTAGAGAAGCTTCTTTGGGAGCCGCTCGTCTGACATACGGACGAGGTGTCCGGCCCATCCTAGTCCTGCTTTTTGTAACAGTGCATGGATGCTGGGCATGTAAGCCCTCGAAAGAACCTCGATGTCAGTGACGCGATCTTGCCATCGGATGTGTAATATTCGTCTCAGGCAATCTGTGTGAAGTGGAATATAGAAAATATGTTACTATATTACTACAGATACTACAAGGGCCTCTTATCATCAAAGACATTAGTAACGGGCAGATAACAAGTACCTTTTCTCATCAAAGACATTAGTAACGGGCCGATAACAAGTACCTTTTTCTTATCAAAGACATTAGTAACGGGCCGATAACAAGTACCTTTTCTCATCAAAGACATTAGTAACCAACAAATAACAAGTACCTTTTCTCATCAAAGAGATTAGTAACAGAATGATCTACAAGGACTTCTTCTCATCGAAGACATTAGTAACAGACAGATCTGTAAGCACGTTTTCTCACCAAAGACATTAGTAACAGACATATCTACATAGACCTTTTTCTCATCAAAGAAATTAATAACAGGCAGAGAACAAGGACCTTTTCTCATCAAAAACATTAGTAACAGACAGATCTACAAGGAACAATTCTCCTCAAAGACATTAGTAACAGACAGATCTGTAAGCACGTTTTCTCACCAAAGACATTAGTAACAGACAGATCTACAAGGACCTTTTTTCCTCAAAGACATTAGTAACAGACAGATCTACAAGGAACAATTCTCCTCAAAGACATTAGTAACATACATATCTGTAAGCACCTTTTCTCATCAAAAACATTAGTAACAGACGGATCTACAAGGACCTTTTTTCCTCAAAGACATTAGTAGCAACAAACAAACAAAAACAAAACCACACAATACTGACGGTGTGCAGATAATCAATATATTTGAAATAACCGCAGAAGTGCTTCAAGCGGGAGGAAATAATTCACCTGTTGGGAGATGCTTGCTCAATAATGTATCACCTGGCTAGCTAGTACCACATAAGGTGCTCATATTGCAGAGAGTGCACCCATCGCGGAGGCTGAGTGTGTTGTCCGATGTAACAATACTCCAACGATTCCACGTTCGGCTCCTCTCATGTGTGCCCTGAATGTCGCAGAGTGTGACATTCCAGGATTGGTCTTTACAGCCATCATATAACATACCTTTCGTAGCAATAGCTTGATTCTGTTGCAATCTTCGATTGAGATGGGCAACTGTCATAGCTGTGATCAATTTCAAGGTAAAGTCGGTTCTCTTGTATATCCGTGATCAAATCCGAGGTAAAGTCGGTTACAATGTATAGCTTTTGTGAACTCTAAGATAAGTCAGTTCAAATGTATAGCTTTGATCAACTCTAATATGTCGGTTCTAATGTATAGCTTTGATCAACTCCAATATAACTCGGTTCTAATGTATAGCTTTGATCAACTCCAAGATGCCAGTTCTAATGTATAGCTGATCAAATCCAATATGTCAGCTCTAATGTATAGCTTTGATCAACTCCATGATAAGTTAGTTCTAATGTATAGTTTTGATCAACTCCAAGATGTCAGTTCTAATGTATAGCTTTGATCAACTCGAAGATAAGTCAGTTATAATGTATAGCTTTGATCAACTGCAAGATAAGTCAGTTCTAATGTATAGGTTTGATAAACTCCAATATGTCAGTTCTAATGCATAGCTTTGATCAACTCGAAGATAAATCAGTTCTAATGTATAGCTCTCATACGTAGAGGAACACAAGAAAGTTAATAATAGCGGTGCACATTTTTATACAGCATCACATAAGCTGAGCATGCTTAAATGAACTCAACAACGCAATTGAGGTCGTTGGTTTAAAAATAAATAGACTAAAGACACTTCTTCTTCTTCTTCTTCGTACGCTGTCAGACGTCAACTTGAATTTGTTCGAAGAGGGCAGCAGTCATCCTGAGGTTGTCGACACTGCCATAGAGCTTGCCCAGTGTTGCCACTGGCGATGGCTACATGTGCTTTCTCTGGTCCTCGTATGTCGAGCAAGTTTGCAGCAGATCTTCAGCGGTCATTTTCCCTGTACCACAGGTGCATTCGTCAGTGCCACCTATCTTCAGTTTATTGAATAGGTGGTACCTCAGTCTGTTGTGGCCTGTACGGAGTCTAAAGACCACGACCTGCTCTCTTCTGTTGAACTGGTAATAGGCATCACTTTTTGTGTAGCCAGTATGTTCTGTTTCCCATTTGGCAATGTATCTGGTCCTAATAAACCTTTTTGACTCTTCGTAGGTCACACAAGAATCTGGTTGTGATAGTCTTGCACAGTCTTTTACCAGTCTGTCTGCCTCCTCGTTGCCCTGGATGTTACAGTGGGATGGAACCCACTGTACTACTACTCTTTTTGGTGCGGACTACTGGCATAGTTGACAGAGTGCTGCTCTTAAATCATTAAGTTCAGTATTTTTCAGGCTTTTTAGTACTGCAACCACGGCCAGGGCATCTGTAAATAGGACTATCTGGCTTTCATTGCTTTCGCCTGTCAGCATTGCTTTTACTGCAGCCTTCAGTGCCTCCGCTCTGAAATTGCTTGAGAATTTTCCAGTTGCCACTGACAGTGTTATTTTTCTATCATTTGTTAGGCCCAGGAATACTTTTCTCCCTCCAGCCCCCATTCTGTGTTGTGTTTGTTACAGAACCGTCGGTGTATGCATGGGTCCAGTCCATGCTTGGGTAGTTTTCCGCTATGTACCTAAGGATATGTCTCCTCTTTCTTTTTCAGTCTGGCTGTTCTTGTTTCCATTACCTGGTATATTTTCTAGCACCTCCGGAATGATATACTGCTTCTATGTAGGTTTGCGTACAGTAAGGATGGGCTTTGGTGTTGTTATGGTAATCATAGGGTCTTCGCTCATATTTGCTTTGGCTGTTTCTGCAAAGTTTCTCCGCTTTAGTTTCCCTTTTCCAAATCTATTTGACTAAAGACACAATGTATGCTGGACAGATCCTGTGCCTGCGAGCAAATGCAGCTTGGAACTGATTCCGTCAAAAACGTGAATTCGTACATCTACTTGGGCCAATAAATTACGATCTCCCATGATTTCCATTAAGAAATCTCCCGAAGGTTAGCTGCGCGTGGTTCAGTCCACGTGGTAAGCATGTCTGACAATAGGTGGACACGTAAAGTGACATCATGCTGGCCTTACACCATTAAATGCTGCCCCGAACGTCTACCAATGAGATGGAGAGATAGACCGACAAGATCTTGGTCCGGCAGGGTGCTTACTGGCAAAGGGCAGAGATGACTTTAGACGACATTTGGCTACCTGGCATAGGGCACAAAATGTGCCTGAATGAATACGATGATTACAGTCGTATTATTATCATCATTATTATTTTAATAGTCTCACTAACATAGTCTCGTTATGATTATGGAACAATATTAAAATGAACTTGTCCTTCAACCGAGGATGGATAATTTTATTGTAAAGAAACCCAAGTGGAAATACGAGTGATAACAATGGAATGACTTAAACACTCCCAGTAAAACTCATATAATAAAAGATAAGAAAAATCACTGATTTTCGGAGAGCTATTTAGATTGGGATCCTCATGGTGTGGTCTAGGATTGAGATTCGCATGGTGTGGTTTAGGCTTGGGATTATCATGGTGTGGTCTAGGTTTTGGATTCTCATGGTTTTGGTCTAGGCTTGGGATCCTCATGGTCTGGTCTATGTTTGGGATTCTCATGTGTGGTCTATGTTTGGGATTCTCATGGTGTTGTTTAGGTTTGGGATTCTCATGGTGTATCGTAGGTTTGGGATTCTCATGGTTTTGGTCTAGGCTTGGGATTCCCGTGGTGTAGTCTAGGTTTGGGATTCTCATGGTGTGGTCTAGGTTTATGATTCTCATTGTGTGGTCTAGGTTTGGTAATCTCATGGTTTTGGTCTAGGTTTGGGATTCTCATGGTGTGGTCTAGGTTTGGGATTCTCATGGTTTTTGTCTAGGCTTGGGATTCTCATGGTGTGGTCTAAGTTTGGGATTCTCATGGTGTGGTCTAGGTTTGGGATTCTCATGGTGTGGTCTAGGTTTGGTAATATCATGGTTTTGGTCTAGGTTTGGTAATCTCATAGTGTGGTCTAGGTTTGGGATTCTCATGGTGTGGTCTAGGTTTGGTAATCTCATGTTTTTGGTCTAGGCTTGGGATTCTCATGGTGTGGTCTAAGTCTGGTAATCTCATAGTGTGGTCTAGGCTTGGGATTCTCATGGTGTGGTCTAGGTTTGGTAATCTCATGGTTTTGGTCTAGGTTTGGGATTCTCATGGTGTGGTCTAGGTTTGGTAATCTCATGGTTTTGGTCTAGGTTTGGTAATCTCATAGTGTGGTCTAGGTTTGGTAATCTCATGGTTTTAGTCTAGGTTTGGGATTCTCATGGTGTGGTCTAGGTTTGGTAATCTCATGGTTTTGGTCTAGGCTAGGGATTCTCATGGTGTGGTCTAGGTTTGGGAATCTCATGGTTTTGGTCTAGGTTTGGGATTCTCATTGTGTGGTCTAGGATTGGAATTCTTATGGTGTGGTCTAGGTTTGGGAATCTCATTGTGTGGTCTAGGCTTGGAATTCTTATGGTGTGGTCTAGGTTTGGGAATCTCATGGTTTTGGTCTAGGTTTGGGATTTTCGTTGTGTGATTTAGATTTGGGAATCTCATGGTGTAGTGATAGTATAGTCTGACACCCAAAATGTGTAATTTTTTATTGGAAATTGGTAAACGAAGCAATGCTATCAATCAACTTAAAAATATATTTCACTCAGAATCATTGCTAACAAACTCGAACGTACTTGTAAAGGCTTTTATAAGCGCAGATAATACAGCCTTACGTTTTCCTAGGTTAATCAAGTGCCAAATAAAACTCAATAATGCAGCTATATATAACAGCAGAATTTATGAAGTCACGCTGAAGGAAAGACATGACTGCAGACCTATAGAAAGAACAATGCCTGACCGTGAAGTAGAAAAAGATGTAAGCAATAGTTATCTCTCATATAATACTATTAGCAGAACGATTCATGGTGTGTCCAAAGCCAGAAACACTTGTGAGTACCCGTATTAATAAAAGCATACTTTTTACAAGTAGGGTAGGGTTAGTAGATGATTCAATTACTGTCGTTCATTCGCTACGTTCGAAATGCCAAAACAGTAGACCGAATTATTTTTGCTGCAAAGAACTTGAAGTAGCAACAAACACAGGTATAATGACTACATTAAGGATATGAATGACATATGTTTAGTTATGCTTAAAACAAATTATAGGAATGTCTACAGATGGTGCTAACTCATCAATGGTTGGATCAGTGAAATGATTTATTTCATTGGTTAAGACTGAAAAGAATAAGGTAATTACAACACACTGGTTTCTTCATTGGGAACTACTGGTTGGAGACACCACCCGTAATGAGGTGACGTCTGTACCACACACAGTTCATAAAGTGATGAACTACATTAAAAGTAGGTCACTTCAATCCAGATTGTTTGCCAAGATTGTGAAGAACTTTGAGAAATTCACGTGAATATTCTTTTCTACATATAGAGACAAGGTGGCTATCGAGAGCGACAATATTGAGTATTTGATTTGAGGGTAAGATGCTAACTTTTTTGCTCTTGAGCTGCAAGAAGAGTTTTATTAATTACTTCCAGAAGACTCTTAGTCACCAACAATGTCTTACCTTAGCGACTATTTTGTTACAATTAGCAATGAAGAGCACATTAAAAAAAATGGTAACTTCCACTGTGGAAATCAATGCTGTAAGAGGAATTCAGATTTGGGGCTGTCAGGGTGAAATGTTCCGGCTTATTAATAGAACAAGGAACAAAACAATCCTACCACTTATTTTTGAACATGTCGAAGTACTAAGGAAAAAAAGTAAATATTATTTTCTAAACTTAAGCCAAGAAGATTGTGTTTGCTGAAGAAACCCATTGATAGCATCTTTATCAAACCATACTATGCTCAATCTGACGGACATAGGATGAGTAATTAATTAACCACCGTAATGAGGACACTATGAAATGAAGGAATTATGAAATACTTCTTGACGATATATATTAATCATGAAAATTCTCATATTGCAAAAAGAAATACTAAATTTATTTTAAAACTGCTGAATTGTTGCATTTTGCCACATCTAACTAGTGTGATTTCAGATTGTATGTCATCAGAATCACACAGCTTATCAAATGATGTAGGTTTCTCTCGAAAATAGAGACAAACAGGATTCATATCGCGTAGAAGACTCTACAATTCATGTTTTGTGTACACCTAGCAATTTCCACAGGTTAAAAAAATGTTGTTTGGAGTCTGGAGTAAAAAAAAAACAATAACCAAATACCGAATTAATAATTCCCTCCAAGAATTAATTCTTGGAGGGACAGTGGTGATATATTTTCTAACACAAATCTGTAAAATGAAATGGTAGACGGGAGAATGGCATATAAGCTGGAAAAATCAATGATCATAGTGATACCAAAGAATGGTAACCTCCAACAGTGTCAGAACTAGAAAACTATCAGTCTGTTTAGCCATGCCAGTAAAGTTTTGCTCAAGGTTATCCTTAACAGACTGCAGTCACGAGCAGATTAAATTGTTGCTGAAGAACAAGCGGGTTTCAGAGATGGTCGAAGCACAATAGAACACATTTTAAACCTGCACTTGATCAGTAAAAAATACACTCAGCACAAACATAAATTGTACCAGGTCTTCATTTACTTTAAAAAGGCTTTTGATAGGGTGGGACATGAGGCCATACGGGAACCTCTGCGCAAGTACAAGACAGGATGGCGGCTCACCCACGTCCTTGAGAAACTATACTCCCATGCCAGCAGTGCAGATTACCTCAACGGGACCACAGGTGAATGGTTCGGCACGACAGTCGGCGTGCGTCAGGGGTGTCTCCTCTATTCAACACTTTTCAATGTTTTTCTAGAACGCATTATGTCAGAAGTATTGGATGAACACGCAGGGACGGTCAATATAGATGGACGCATACGCACCAATCTTCAGTTTGCCGACGACATTATCGGTCTGGCTGGAACAGAACCTGAACTTGTAAGGCTAGTCGCAAACCTGGATAATACTGACCAGAAATTTGGTATGGAAATAAGTGCAGAGAAGAGTAAGATCATGTTTAACGCCCCAGAGGATATTTTATACCCGTTTGTGGTCAAAGGTGAACCTCTGGAAAGTGTTATCGGCTCAAATATCTGGGAGCAGAAATGAATGTGGAGGGGTCTAGAGCGGAGATCCAGTCAAGTACAACGATGGCCATGGTCGCTCTGACCAGACTGCGAATAATCTGGAAAGACAAGAACATTAGCGTTAAATCGAAGCTGACGTTAATGTATTCAATGGTCACCTTAGTAAACCTCTACGCGTGTGAGACTTGGACTCTCACTGCTGCACTAGAACGTACAATTTGCGCAATGGAAATGAGATGCTTGCGAAGAATTCTTGGTATTTCATATCTGAATCGCGTTACAAACGAGTGTTTTTGAAACTGTTAGGAAGGAGTTTGGCCAGTATATAAACCTACTGACTATAGTAAAAACACGAAAATTGGCATGGTATGGGCATATATTACGATCGGCGGGGCTGACCAAGACCGTCATGCAAGGCACTGTGCCTGGGATGCGTGGGAAAGGGAGACCAACAAAGAGATGGGGGGATAACATAAAAGAGGGGACGGGAAGGTCTATTGCTGAAACTAATACAGTGGCGAAAAATCGAGACGTATGGCGTGAACTGGTTCGACAAACTGCAATAACGGTGCCTCAACGACCTTCTAGGTTACAATAACGGTTCCTCAACGACCTTCTAGGTTACGGGACTGATGATGATGATGATGAATTAATGCTTGACACAAAAATAAACGAAGCAAAACAAAATTGGTTTTCTGTGATCAACAGAAGAAGAATAAGCGATAGACAGAGATCACTTAAATGCCTGTAATTTGTGACATGTTGCAAGTTTATGTCACCAATAATCTCTGGGTGGAGTGGAAGTGTTTATTGTTATCTGCGGGCTGTCACTAAAAGCTGGAGTCGAGATTACATGGAAATAAAAACAAGATGTTTGATGTTTAGTGCGCAGTAAGCTGTGCTTGTTTGTAACTCTAGAAAATCAATTTGTTTCGTTCTTGTTCTTCTCCATCTGAACACCTAGACAATAATATTTCTGCTCAGTTATTCTTGTACTAAACAAGAGTTAGTGTTTCAATAGCTTTCTCTCAAACTCATATGGCTACATGACCCTGTGTGAGCCTTATCTTGGTACTACTCTACTCTCTGTGAGCCTTATCTTAGTGCTGTCTACTCTATGTGAGCCTTACCTTGGTACTACTCTACTCTCTGTGAGCTTTATCTTGTTAGTAACCTACACCCTGTTAACTTTTTATTTTCAGTAGCACATACTCTGTTAGCTTTGTCCTGGTCCTATACTATCCTCTGTGAGCTTGATCTTAATGCTACACTAAACGGTTTAGATGTTTATTTTGATACTACACTACACTCTTCCAGCTGTGCCTTGATACTTTACTGCCTATGTTCGCTTTATCCTGGTACTACACTACACTCTTTTGTAGGTTTAGCTTCGTACAACACTACACTCATTTGTGAGCCTTATCTTGGCACTATATATTCTGTGAGCATTAAGTTAGCAATGTACTACAGTCTGGTAAGCTTTATTTTGATACTGCACTATACTACACTACATTTAATGAGCTTTATCTTCGTGCTACACTACACTCCGTGAACATAAGCGTGCTGAATGGACACAAGGACACAATTATAACCTTACTGTGCCATATTTATTAATTCCTAATTATAAGCTTATTTTTTTTACTTTCCTTCGTAAATGACAATTTGTGCAACCCCCTTAGTTGTAGAGTCTACTGCCCTAGAGTAATATGCCCTAATATAATACCTCATTAATTGTCATCTCTTATGACATTATATCAGTACTGCAGTGGGCCTATTCTTGTGTCTATCACACATGTAATAGACCCTAACGTCCGTAACACCAATTGATTATTATGTATCTGATTTGATCTTTTCACTGTGATTGCTGTGCTGTACAGCTAACCTTTCCCCACATACATTAATTATTTCCACTTCCACGTAAAAATAAACCACCCAAAGGAAACACGAACATTGATTCTTTCATAAGAAAATACATGTTCAATTATTTATTTTTATACTCTAGTCATTTTAATCATTTATCTTCCAATCTAACTATGACTAAATTGTCTTATAAGAGGATTTTAGGAATAAACTAGCTGGAACTTCTGGATACCAGCACAGCCCAATGTTAGGTCACAAATTTCCCCAAACAATAACAACTTACAACACATTAAAATCTTGGGTCTAGTGGTCCTTGTCTCTGTCAGTGTGATTGGACTAACAGACTTGCAGCTTTCGTGCTTCTGGTCACCACGGTGGAATCAAAAATGTTCTCACATGTGTTTTGCGAGGTGCCCCGTGCAGTTTTAAGCAACAGCCCTAGTACTCTTAGACTTGATCCTTAAGTGTCTTTCTTACAGCTTGGTTTCTTTCAAGGGGCTTTTGCCCCTGACTAATCTTAATGGGATAGTTTTTAAGACAGTCGTACTTACTGGAGCCCATAACACAAGCTAGGGCGCACTTTTGAGCTAACATATATTCTAGACTTACTGAGTATTTGTTTGGCTAGACCAAAGTTACAACTGCTTAGAGTCAAGTCTTCAGTGCGCCTTTCCATCAAATCTCTCTTTAGAGAGATATCTGTATTAGTTTCAAGATAGTCCCGGCACTGTTCTTTTCAACATGTGATTGGTGTAATGACTTTGAATTTCACAATAGACATTAGGTTACTCTCTTGTTTAAAATGATTTGTGCTTCAATTTTTTACGATCTCTTATGCTTCGTTTTATATTTCGCTTATCTAACATGTCCGTGCTAAGCGCAGGTCACGTGATACATCTGTCACCACCCTGGTGACCAGCGCGTGTCGCAGTTTGACTTTTATTGCCTGCAAATTTGTCAATTACCCCAATTGTAGACCCTCCACCAACTTCTCTCTGCGTCATGACTTGACTTTTGTAAATAAACTTCTAAGGACCAATCCCCACATTAATGTACGATGGACACATGTCAAACATTTAGAGCACTAAACTATGAATAATAACTTCTTTTCATAATAACGATGATAGTTTGTTTGTCCATCACAAGTGATGAAGACCACTCTCTTTGTTCAGCCGTGTGGACAGTCGTATCTCTTGCTGTGTCCGCTGTAATGGGTGACTTGCGCGGAGAGTTGGATTAAAGTGAGGAAGAAACTGCGCCTTTTGTCAACCTCGCTCACAGAGCCTAAGCTACCTTTTGCCAGTGGCAAGACATTCATCGAGACGACTGGAGATAGCATAGGATGCAGATTTTGCCTCAGGGTTGCCTTTCCGTAAACATGTAACCCGCAGGGTAGAAAGGTGGGAAGGCATCTAACGCAGTTTGTCGACTCGTGCCTTTTCGATAACCACAAGAGGTCGTATGGACAACACTCAGCGTGTGAGTGAGTCTGGCATCTCTCCCCAGCTGTATTCAGTTCATCATAGTAGCATCTAAAATTCCCACACGCCATATTCGTGAAGGTGAACCGGCAGAACTAACACGTGAGATACGACACAGGTATAACTAGTTTAAGCATAGCGCCATTCAGCCGGCGTCCAGACCAGGATAAACGGATGGAAGAAATCACAAAAAAGAACGAAATAACAAGTCCAGACGGAAAACAACTCCACGTATCCGTGAACACAAGTGTAAGTCGTCGACTAGTGTGAATTCCAGGCAAATCCGTGGTCTGGCGGCATCCATATTGATCCAAAACAGTAGAGAAATGTAGACTCGCAGCCAGTTACGGCGCCATCTTTGCCAGATTTTCATAATATAATAACGATAATAACGATAGTAATTCTGATTTTAACGAAAATGAAAATCCAGACCGGTATTTTTAAAAAAGTATCGGTGCATCTAGCCTCTGTATAAGCCCTCTGTTTGTACGATCTGTATCTCTCCACCTATCTGCATCCTTACTGAAGATACATTTAGCTTCCAATCTCAGTGGCCAAGTTGAAAGTTCATTTTGAATTATGATTGTGATCTTTGAATCTTTGTACCCGCATTATCCCTTAACTGACATTGTCACACACCTGACATTGTCACATATCTCCCATACCCATAAAAAATACATGACATTGGTCATTTTATATCCTGTAAGAGACTATGGAATTCTTGTACACATATTCAACTTCTTTTGCACATTATACACAATGCTACACTGCCTATCGTTAAAATCACACACACATTTTCACGCCGAGTTTGTAATTTCCCGTCGTCTGACTCCATTCAATGAGATCTTATTTTCTTCTTTAATTCATATTTTTTATGTCAAGATTCCTTTATTGTCTGTCGACTTATATTTCTTTGAGTGCTTCTTCAATATATCCAAACACATACCATTAATGTTAGAAAAATAAACAATAAATTCATGTGAAACATTTCAAGCTAGGGTGACGTATGTCGTGCGAGCATTGTCAAAGCCGGGGCTTACGAGAGAGGTAGGTAATGTTCACTTGTCATTTGGAGACTTTTGTCAAGGATGGTGGGTCGGGCTTTAGTCAACCCATTCCCTGTGTTAACTATTTTCACAGAAAAAAAGGGTTTGAGGCAGGAAACGACACATAATTTGACGACAAAACTTGCCCTGACAGGTTGACAGAGGTGACAAGAAAGTCAGATTAGAGGATATTTGTCAGTGGGAGAAACTTGACAAATTGACAAGTCTTACAAGCACATTAGTGATTCGATTGGATCGCTTGGCAACTTGGTAGGGACAGAGGTACGCCGTGATAAGCGGCCATGTTGTTTAGGAAGGCCCATAAGGTGCAAATAAAACTTAAAGCCAGAGATATTTCGGGCAGAGCTGGCCGGGAGGTTAACGACTGATTTTCATGGACATTGCAATTTTGCATATTGCAAAATAGAAATCCCCCACTTTCTCGCCCAAAGTCTGTTTAAGTAGACTGAGATTCTTTAGCTGAGCTCTACACCGCCTTCTTAGCTTTCTGCCATCGTGCAAGGACTAGTCATTTGTCAACCCATGCTCTTTGCACCTCCTCATTCCACCAAGGTGGTTGTTCTCAACTTCTCCTGGCACTGCTGCCCATCCTGTGCTTACTACGTCTAATTATGCTAACAATATCCTCACATGTGACGTTATACTTAAAAGCACACACCCTTGGTCTGAGACTTTTGGATCTATCTGTCGCTACCAATATATTGCAAGGATGGTGATCACTTCCCTGATACCCCAAAACTCAATGGAAGGTCAATAACGCTGTCGTCATTCACTGTGCGGTACGCCATTCTGGTTACCCCTTCCCCGTTGTTGCATTCAAGATCAGTTGTGACTAACGCGTCCTCGAGCTCCTCGCCCTGTTTATTTGCGGAGATGCTGCCCAACATTTGCCTTTAGCATTGAAGTAGCCTCAGAAAAGGACATCTTCCTGCAAGAAAAATATCATTTAGGCACTCCCATTTCGAGGCATTCACTTTCGCATTACATGCGACACGTACACCACCACAAAAGCACTCCTGTAAGACTGGAACACGTACACCACCACAAATGCACTCCTGTCAGACTGGAACACGTACACCACCACAAAAGCACTCCTGTCAGACTGTAACTTAATGACTTGTGAAGTTGCAGCTCTTCACAGCTCCAAAGAGATTTGTCCATCTCTTCTTACACCAAAATTTGGCGAACTATGATGGTTAGTTCCAGATGTCGTCAATTATAAAAACTTCGAAAGCCTGTCACTCACAACTAGTATCGTAAAACTTTTTCATGTAAGGCAACAACGCCAGCACCATAACCACAGCGCTCAAGTACAGGGCAACCTTGTTTAATGCTTGCACAATTCTAATACAGAATTCATACATTATAAAGACCTAAACGGAAATACTTCAATTGGTTTTCTTGCTCTAGCATTTTTTTCCTAGCCTGTTCTCCCCCCCCCCACCCCCCTCCCCCCCCCCGCTTTGTTTTGTGTGGCAGTTTCAAGGCCAACACACTGAACGAGCGAAAAGAAAACCCGTGACGTCAAGAGCATCCTATTTATAGATTGCGTAGCCGACCAACACAATTCACCACGAAATGGTAGAAAACCACACACCAACACACACATACTGAGGATGATTTCAGCGCAGATGCACCAACTCCGTCGCACCGGCGAAGATCTCCGCCTCGAAGAAAGACCACCAAGTCACATATCGGGCACTTTCTTGAGAAAATGGAAATAACAATTGCCTCCAAAAATTGATGCGTAAAACATGGGGACGATATCACTATGCCGCCATTTTGACCGGGAAAAGATAATTGTGGACAATAGTAGAAGTTTCTCGTACACGAACGACGTCCTGGTATATTGCCAAGGGAGTCAGCGGGAGCAGTTCGAAGGGAAACTACAAGCAGAGCTCAACGGCATTGGCGAATGGTGTGGATTGACGTAATTGACGTGTTAGGTTCGAGCTTGCCTCCACATCAGTGCGAACGAAAGGCATATGTTCCATGAGGAGTTACGGAAGGCGAAAGGTACACGACTTGTAATGCGACAGTCATGGATGGATCAATCTGAGGCTGTTGTAGAAAGGGGCTTGTACTTTGGGTGATATCACGCATGACTAAGAATGGATGAAAATACGTGAGAATTTCTTGCAGACTTTCTGTGTGATTGTTTCACTTGACAGAGCGAGTGTTCAGTTGAATCCAATTCTTGGGTTTTTTGAGGTTAACATCTTGATCAGTAAAAATTCCACGTAGGATGACGTTATCTAGAAAGATGGATTCGTCATCCATGGATTGAGAAGCGAATGGGCCTTCACGGCCAGGAGGGGTGACTAAACGATCAAAGAGGAATGTGGGGCTTTTTTCGTTGACCAAAGGTAGTCTGACCATGGAGATCATGGCTGTTACGAAGTGATGGTCTGGCTTAAAACAATGAATCAACGAGTGGCACACCTGTGCATCCTCAGTGATTCAATGAGGATGCTCAGGAAGGTGGAAACAGGTTTCGCGCGGCTCCAGTGGTTGTAGTCGGTAGGGCGGTCAAGGTTGCAGAGTGTCACCTTCATACTAGTTAGGGGACATGCAGGCGTCGAAGGGAACGAGAGATCTGATTTGCTGGCGCGTACAGCTATAGTGGCGGGCGGGAGATCAATAGACCGACCCGATATCCTAAATGCCGTTATGGAAATCGGTTGGAAAAATGTTCGGAAGTTGATCAAGGCTCTCTGTCCTTGGCTAGACTGGTTGAATTTTTGTGTGAGACGAGGGGCGGCGAGGAAGAAACGCCACACAGCTATCTAAAGACGTCTGATTAACCAGCACAGAACCAGAACCTTCAGTCATCGCATGCTGGCAGACACACTGAGGATGAGATCTGAGCGCGCATGGACTTGTCCCGAGTGTGATGAAGATGATCCGTCGACTAACTAAGTAACGTACTAACTAATTTAGTCTAGTTTTGATAATGTTGTGGTTGATTAACCTTGTAATAAATAAATTATTTTGAGTTTTATTATTCCCATAAGGTAAAATGTTTTCTACGTTGTTGTTATGACAAAAATAGCACACCTGCCTCACATAGAGCATGTCGTAAGAGGCGACTAACTGTAGTGCATGGCATAACATCAGTCATGGTTAGGTGGTTTGTTTAGGGCAGCATAGATGGCGTCTAACAGGCTGTGGGTCTACTTTTCTCTAGTGTTTGAGTCTATTCAGATGAGCTCGTACATCGGTTAACCACCCTCCGTAAGCGATTGTCCCAACCCAGTGGAGTATTAAGCCGCTCGAGCCTAGCCCGCTAAGCAAGCAATCCTTCTTCCGGCTACATCCAGCTCATACCAGAGATGAGACCTGCACAGGGGCATCTGCCCTGTAGAAGTACATTTCAACTAATAACCTAAGAACTTTGTTGTTGTGTATGAATAATAACTAAAAGAAGTAATATATCCCCACTAGAATACGATTGTTTAAATGAGAGTAAATGAACCTGAGAGATTGGTTCTTAATAGGATAGCTCTGTCACATATAAGTAAATTGGTCCGTGTGACCAGGATTCCCTAGACCTATTACACTATCAGTTTAAAAGGTTGTATCTTTTCGACCATTCCTCTTCTATCTTGCCAGTTTACACCACAAACTACCGACAGATGTCCAAAACGTAAACATTTGTGACATTGTCTAAAGGGTCGTCGTTTTCTGTCCAACATTATGCAGGCAACAGAAAATATTTCAGTCTGGTTAGCTTAAAAATAATTCAGTATAGATGTTTACAACTTGGCACAACATAAAAAAGACGGTTAAAAACATGTATTCATACCTAGTCGTTTCCGTCTTGTCCACTTAACAGCACCCTAATATGATACGTTCAAGTTCTAGATTAATTGAGTAATAGGTAATCTCAATACTCTACTTGCATAACGTATGTAATATCGATTACATAATCTGGACACGGCAACCATTTATTAGTTGGTTCAGGATTATTATTGGGATCCCTGAATTCTTTAATCCCCGATCCCCACATTGTCACTTAACTGACATTGCCACATACCAGATACTGACACTGTCACACACACACACACACAACCCTCTTGAAAACATTTGAGCACGTTTGTTGAAATTATTCCTTAGTATGTGACTAATTACATTTTGCTGGGTTTCTTCCTTTGTATTAGCAATATCATTTGCAGACCATACTGAGAAGGATATAATGGCGATTTCCCGTTGCCTTCTGAAGGGGCTGATCTTCCGTTTACTTTGGTAGATTTTATTAGTCAGAATGTTATTTGCAGAATACGAGATGATTAGAAATTAGTTTACTTACTGATACATTTCTTGTTAGCTGAATTCTCTATCTCCACGGCATAATTGAATATAGTGAGCCAGACACTCGCATGTTGACCTACCGTTTGTATAGAATGACCGGTATTTTGTTTCAGCTTCCATAAATATTTAAGTGAGTCATTTTTTCGAGTCTCGTATAAATCGCATAGTGAGTCTATGGACAAATTAGTGTAAATCATATAGTGAGTTTCATGGACAAAGTGTAAATCAAATCATCAGTCTCATGGACAAAGTGTAAATCATATAGTGAGTCTATGGACAAATGAGTTCAAATCATATAGTGAGTCTCATGGACATATTAGTGTAAATCATATAGTGAGTCTCATGGACAAATTAGTGTAAATCATATAGTGAGTCTCATGAACAAATTAGTGTAAATCATATATTGAGTCTCATGGACAAATTAGTGTAAATCATATAGTGAGTCTCATGGACAAATTAGTGTAAATCATATAGTGAGTCTCATGGACAAAATCGTGTAAATAACATCGTGAGTCTCATGATACACGTAGTATTTATAACATCGTAATTACCTTGGTTTTGCAATTCAAAATTTGGACCTTCTGATATACTGAGTCTAAGTCATCATCATTTGGTGCCCTGCCGGTTAGCGTTGGTGATCATGGACCTCCTCCATTTCTAAGGGGTTATCAATACAATATCCTCAGCATATCGTAGATTGTTATTGTTGTGTCAGCCAATTGATATTCCTGGCATTGTCTGTATGTCTCTCAAGATAAACTGGCTGTACAGAGAGAAGAGAATACAGCCTTTCTTCACTCCCCTTTTTAAATGTTTATATTTTCTCACTTGATTGTCATTTCTTATAGTCTATCCCCAGTACATATTTTGATTGATCTTTAGCTCTCTACCAGCGATATCATGGTATACGTACATATCATGGTATACGTACATATCATGGTATACGTAAATATCATGGTATACGTACACATCATGGTATACGTACATATGATGGTATACGTACATATCATGGTATACGTACATATCATGGCGATATTTATTTCCATTGCTGAGGACCATCCTTTGGGAGGATTTAAAGAACAAAGCAATAAAGGCGGCTTATCCCTGCAGTCGATACACACTAGGCAGCTCCTCCTAGAAACATTTTGTAAAGAGGTGCACACTTTCTCTCCAGCCCCTTCCTCTCTGCAGTAGTCATCGTGTTTTTATTAACAGCTGTTTTACGCCATGACTTATAGCCTGTAAGGCCAAATAGGATATGGAAGATGACAGAGAAATGGAATTGTGCGCTCTGTTGGTTTTCAGCATTTTCATATTCATGTTCTTATACTTTCTTCATTAGAAACATTTAAAACAAGAATAAATAAAAGAAAATCAGAGAAAAGAAAGTACATTTGGTTTGAATAACTTTTGTTTATGCTACAACATATAACATGCAAGCGTCCACATTATAACATTTTCTTACATTACAAAGCAGAAGACATCATTACTAGTACATAGACGTACATAGATTTATTAATAACATTACAAAAGGAATCTTTTCTGTTCTCTTTCTTTGTTGATAAATTTCTAATCAGGCCACATAATCTAACGAATTGTACAATATGACGATGCACTTGGAAGATATAATGTTTCACAGCTTCAGGTTTGATTGACGCTTCTAAGATGGCGAAACTACTGTCGCAGACAACAGCCGCTTTTCTATTTCTCCTCAAACTAGGTAACACTCTGGGACTTAAATTCCTTTTCATGTTTTAGGATCATGTTGAAAAGATATTACCACAGTTCCTATTAACCGTTCAACAGCTGCCAGAGCGCATGCAACCGTGGAAGTGCTAGTCTTGAGACTATTGACTGTTTTAAGATAACAAACTTCGACATGAAAAACAAAATAATATTTGGTGTATGTTAACTCAGAAAAGTCAGTCTCTTTGGTGTGGTTCTCCATTGGTGCAGTATGTTTTCTGAGAGGACTTGATTACAAGGTAAATTTTAGACAGAAGGAAGCGCCATGAGTATTATAATGTTCTATTTCATTTTGAGATGAAATCTCTGTTGTGATACATCCAATGTTACAGCGTACATTATTACCGCACTTGTTTTCCAAATTCACTTCCATGCGGAAATGTATGTCATTTCCTGCATCTGCCTCGTTCTGAAAATTATGTGCATTATTCTCCAAATCAACTGCTCTTTGTTTGTGAATGAAGTTTCCAACAGTTTCTTCTTTCTTCAATTCAATAGGTGATTTCAATGAGAAATATCTCGAAATCTGACAATCCAAATTGAACAAATGTTCAATGATTCAATTTTAATGTTCCTCTTCATCTTGTCTTTTCTTTTTCTAGGCGTATCATTTATTAGAATCCATTTCGGAAAGATAATTGACAATTTAAAAAAAACATGTTCGAAAAACGTTTTACTGGTCGATATCTTTGGCGTTATTATATTTAAATACACATGTAGAATCTTATATTCTCATTGGTCTCATACCATTCTTTCCATCCAGAATTTGTTTCTTTTAAGCCAACATAACCACTATTATTTTGTTCTTTGTAATGTCAAGTGATCCATTTCAGGTACCTATTGTCGGTGTGTACTCAGATCAAAGAAATTAGTTCACCTCTAGCCTATTCCACCCGCCTCTGACTGGCCTCAGTAAATGTACTCCACAGATTGCAAATTAATCCCAAAAGAATTAAAACTAGTTCAAACGTACGTATGGGGACGGCGTGGGCTAGTGGTTAAGTGACAGGGCTCACAATCCGAAGGTGCTGGGTTCGCTCCCTGTAACAGCGCCGTCGTTACCCCGGGGAAGCAAACCCTTAGAAAATGCAGAAGGAAGCAGATCCTTACATAGAACGCATGCCGACAGGCGCAAAATAAAAACAGTAGTGCAACGCACACCGCCTTAAGGATTAGAGAAATAAGGCGAACGCAAAAAACGTACGTGCTGGGTTTGAGATAAGTATTCGTTCAAAAACAATGAAGCATTGCAAAATTAAACCCGTCCAATGTAACGTATCAGACATTGCTTGTCATCGTAGAAGTATTAATAGTAGTGGTAATAGTGGTAGTAGACTAGTAATAATATTAGTAACAGTCATAATAATAGTAGTAGCAGAAGTATTAGTAGTGGTAGTAGTAATAATACCTCGTAGTAGCAATAAAAGTAGTAGTGGTAGTATTAGACGTAGCAGTAGCAATAGTAGTTAGTGGTAGTAGTGGTACTTAAAGTAGTAGTAGTAATAGTAGTAGTAGTAGTGGTGCAATAACGTGTGTATATGTAGCTACATCTAGGGAAAGAAAGAGACATTTCTGGGAAATCAGGAAACTGACGAAGGAATTCCAACTATCACTACCGGCAATCAATGACACGAATAGTGATGTGATTACTTAGAACAAAATAAATTAGAACTATATAAGGAACACTGTAGCGAGATGATTAAAGATAGCACAAAAAAAAAAGAAAAAAAAAGATTTGATAACCAATGATAAAGAGAGAGAGCCAGAACCAACACTGTACATGCAGCAACTTACTTAAGCGATGCAAAAAGAGAAGAATCCAGGATGCAACGACATAACAGCAGAACTAATACAGGAGGAGACGACATAACAGCAGAACTAATACACGCAGGAGGAGACGACATAACAGCAGAACTAATACAGACAGGAGGAGACGACATAACAGCAGAACTAATACAGACAGGAGGAGACGAGATAACAGCAGAACTAATACATACATGAGGAGACGACATAACAACAGAACTAACACAAGTAGGAGGAGACGAAATAACAGCAGAACTTCTAATATAGGCAGGAGGAGACGACATAACGGCAGAACTAATACACGCAGGAGGAGACGACATAACAGCAGAACTAATACAGGCAGGAGGAGACGACATAACAGCATAACTAATACATGTAGGAGGAGACGACATAATAGCAGAACTAATACAGAAAGAAGGAGACGACATAACAGAAGAACTAATACAGACAGGAGGAGACGACATAACAGTAGAACTAATACAGACAGGAGGAGACGACATAACAGCAGAACTAATGCAGGAGGAGACGCAAGCATACACATAAACCCGGCATTGTGATAACAGAATGGCCTGCAGAATGGAAAAGGTCAGCCTTACTCCCATACCAAAGAAAGGCAACCTAAAATTGTGAACTAACTACCGCACCATTGCACCGGTAAGCCATGCCAGCAAGATATTATTACGTGTCGTCATGAAGATACTAGAAAAGAAAGTAGAACATGCAATACATGAAAGGCATGCATGTTTGAAACAAAGCAGATGCACAAGAGATTACTTCTTACATTTGAGAAACATCTTTGAAAAATGCAGAGAGTATAATGCTGACATATAGACAGGCATGATAGACTACTCCAAGGATTTCATCAGCAACTATGGCAAGTAATGAAAAACATGGGCTTTGCTAGACATCTGATACACCTACTGAAAACACTTTACTGTGGCCAACAAGCTGTCGTTTAAATCAACGAAGGCAAGTCAGATTTGTTTGAGATCCATAAGGGTGTTAGGCAAGGCTGCATCCTCTCCCTCTACATATTCAATATATCAGGTCAGGTAAAGTCTTTTCCTAACCGGTGATGTCGTTGGGGCACACATGAAGTCTTTCTTACAACCCCACGTCACCCTTCTCTGTTAGCAGTCGCTGCCTGTGTCTCTTTTGGTCGGAGATTGGTCCATTCTTTTATGTTGTCCCCCACCTCTTTTTGGGACGGCCTATTTGTCGTCTGCTTTGCACCTTTCCGTGCAGGATCGTATTTGCAAGACCATTTGATCTCGATATGTGGCCGTACCAAGCGAGTTCCCTTCTTTTGACAGTTACCGAGAGATCTTCAAAAGGCCCTATTGCTGTTGTAATTCTATCTCATATTTCCTCATTTGTCATCGGAAACATCCCATCTTCTATGCTTGTATCCTTCGCTGAAGGCCAGATGTAACTCTCCATGTCACTAGCATAGAGGAATATTAACAGGACCAATGTACACATTAATCTGATTTTCATGCACAGTGTTAACCGTTTATCTTGCCAGATTCTGTTAAGCCGTGCAGTCGCCGTTATTGTCTGTGCTATTCTGGCCAACACCTCACATTATGATCTTTCATCACTAACAATCGAATCCAGATATTTAAAACGGTCAACCACTTCAAGTTCCTGGCCATTAGCTTGTATCCTACTGTTGAAGCTCTCAGCGTTGTTGGTCATTAATTTTGTCTTTCCAACGTTTATCTCCATATAAAACTCAAGAGCTGTTTCATCGAGCCTTCTGACCCATTCTTGGAGTTCTGTTTCTGAACCCGCCAACCCGCCAATGCTCTCTGTAAAACGAAGGTTGGTAATCGTTTGGCCCACTATCTTGACAGTACCAACGTGACCTCCAAGTGCCTCACTCATACTTCCGTCAAGGAATATATTGAAAAGAGTTGGAGAAAGTGTACAACCCTGTATCACACCAAATGATAAGCGAAACCAGTCCCCTCGTTTCCCATTCACAAGAACTGCGCTGGACGCCTTGTCATACAGGTGTTCAAGGACCTTTATAATATTTCCGTTGATTTAATACATCCTCATGGTTGTCCATAGCGCTTTATGTCATACCCTATCAAACGCCTTCTTAAAATCAACAAACACATGATACAGTTTTTGCTGCTGTTCTAGATATTTCTCGCTCAGCAGCCTTAACGTAAATATCTGCTCTGTGGTGCTTCTTCCCTGTCTGAACCCTACTTGCTCTTCAGCAAAGATATTCTCTGCTTGGAGTTTCAATCGATCGAGGATTAATCTAAGCATGACCTTGCTAGGGTGGCTGGTGAGGCTTATTGTTCTGTAATTTTGGCACAGCTTCAGGTTTCCAGACCTAGGTAACGGTATAACCATTACTTCTGTCCATAAGTCTGGCCAGTTTCCTGTCGCCCATATTTTGTTACAGACATTGTGTCAGGCCTTCCACAACTACCTCCCCCCCCCCCCCCACCCCCACCAACTGCCTGTAAGAGCTCTGCTGGTATATTATCCACGCCCGCCGCATTCCCTCTTCTCAAAGTCTTTACCGCTGCAGCTACCTCTTCCTTCGTTATCAGTTGGTTATCCTCTATTGTTGTTGGTGTTGCAGGGATTGTTTTCTCAGGTTCGTTCCGTTCCTCATAGTTGTATAACTCGGAACAGTACTATGTCCTATATTCAATATATACGCATACAATATTATGTGCCAGGTAAAAATATATGACGACTATGTGAATCTCTACCCCTTCTCAATTGGAGGAAAGGAGATCCCAGAAATAAAATATGCAGATGACACAGTTACGCTCTCAAACAGCGTTGATGGTATGGTACAACTGCTTATGTCCGCTCAGAAGCAAATTGAAGATCAGAATATTTTCATCAATCAAAAAACAAAACAAAGAAAGATAATGTCCATTGGTACACACAGACCCGGACTCAAGATCACTATTGGTTATGAAGAAGTTGAATACGTGGATTACTTGAACATCTTGGCTCTGTGATAACAAACGATATGGACTGTGCAAGGCAAAGAAGGAGACGATTGTCTATTTCCATGCTGAAACTGAACAGTATTCAAAATGTGTCACACAATACTAACAAACAATTAACATTGAATATCCTAAGAACATGCGTATTCCGGGTAGCAATGTATGGATGTTAGACAAGGACCGTAACACAACAATTTAGAAAGAGAATCAGGGCTTTCAAGACAAAATGCTACAGAAGAATCCTAAAAATAAAAAAAAGAGTAAAAAAATGAACCGAAAATAACAAATAAGGCCTTACTGCAAGATCTGAGTGTCGCAGAGAACTAGCTATTAAACCACGCTATGTCTCGGAAACTGAGATTTTTACAGCTACAATAAGCGCACGACGGACTGTGAAAAGAAGTTCTGGAGGGTATTGTTCCAGGAAGAAAAAGGAAGATACAGACCAAGGAGTAGATGGACACAACGCATCAAGAACACCCTAAACATGAACATGGAGCAGGCGGGTAGATTGACTGCTGGCTGAGATTCTAATCGAATGGCTGTGATAATAACGACGCTCTGCCAAGGACATGCTCCATGATGATGATGATGATGAGGTTGCAATTAACACTTTGGTTATTGAACCCGTTTTGAGCTGCAGACTAGGCCCAGGTAATATATACTTGCTGATAATCCCTGACTGTACGGACTAGGTTTCATGTTACCTCCAATAGAAACAAAACCCTTGTCGCAGATTTGAACGCATGTCCACGTGGTCAAAGACCGATGGCCAAACTACACACAAGTGGTACGCGAGGACGAAACAAGTATAGGCTTACTGCAACCTGTCCAGTATGGTGATTAGGACGACTAAAGAGGGTATGCATGAGGCTGACAACTTCATGTAGAACGAATCTATACAGAATCTGTCACTGCGACAGAACCAGTACGTGCTTTACATATACTTCAGGTGTTGTTCGTCTATCGTAATGGATGATAACATTTTTTTCAGCATTCACTGTTTGCATGAGTTTGAAGATGGCTAAATATGTCAATCTGAGCCTTGATTTGTCTGTTGCACATTGTACAGGGTAATAAGACACTTCCTTCCACCGAGATTAAAGAAGGTTTGATGTTAGTTGACTTGCCGACCGATCGTCTCTGTATGGCCTCATCTATTCTTGATGCCTCATGTCCTTAGATGGCCTCATCTATTCTTGATGCCTCATGTCTCAGGATGGCCTCATCTATTCTTGATGCCTCATGTCTCTGGATGATCTCATCTATTCTTGATGCCTCATGTCTCTGGATGGCCTCATCTATTCTTGATGCCTCATGTCTCTGGATGGCCTCATCTATTCTTGATGCCTCATGTCTCTGGATGGCCTCATCTATTTTTGATGCCTCATGTCTCTGGATGGCCTCATCTATTCTTGATGCCTCATGTCTCTGGATGGCCTCATCTATTCTTGATGCCTCATGTTTCTGAACACCCTCAGCAATAGTGCTGCGCCAGTCTGTACGATTGGTCCCGATTCTTTCCCAGTCATCATGATTAATACCGTACTGGATCAGTGATTTTTTAAGCTTGTACTTGTACCTTTTCTTGCTGTCCACCGCTTGCTCTCTTGCTATTCTGGAGTTAACCATAGAGTAGCTCTTTTGGTAGACGTTGATCCGACATGCGTACCACATGGCCAGTCCATCTCAGTTGTGCTGTACATATGTTGTGTATACTAAACATGCCTGATCGCACTAACACATATGTATTTGGTACAATGTCCTGCCATCTAATCCTCAGCAGTTGCCACAGGCAGTGCACGCGGAAGTGGTAAAATTTCCCGGCATGACGACTATAAACGGCCCAGGTCTCACATGCATATAAGAAGATAGGTAGACCATTTGCAGCGTAGCCCTTTATTTTTGTTGGAGTCCTGATCCCTCATCTATTCCACACTTTAGTAGAGATGGACTGTGGCTAGATCCAGTAGTTGTTGTTTTCTCCTATGGATCGAAAATGAGACAAAGAGGATAGCAGAGCCTTAGAGCATAATCAGCGGTGATAACATCGTGGCCGTTGTAACATTTATTGTGTTAATCATGGCCTGATATCAAAGCTCTAATATTCATGAATATAATCGGCGTTACAAAAATATGCTAACCTTTCAAAGCAATTCTTCAAAATCAACACCTGAAATGTTTCTTTTATTTCCCAAATACTACCGTTTTTAGTTTGCTACATGCTTTACTGTAAAGTTATAGGATAATAGTAAATACATTAATTGCAAATATTTCCTATTTATATGCATTAGATAATTCCAGATTGTGTGGCGGCGTGGGCTAGTGGTTAAGTCACACGGCACACAACCAGAAGGTGCTGGGTTCGATCCACAACACGGCACCGGCCTTTACCCCGGGGAAGCAAACCGTTAGAAAATGCAGGAGGAAGCAGGTGCTTACATAAAATGCATGCTGAAGTCGGATACACTAGACCGACAGGCGCAAAATGAAAACCACGGTGCAACGCACGCCGCCTTGTGCATTAGAGAAATAAGGCGAACGCTAAAAAAAAAAATAAAAAAAAATTCAAGAAAACAGGCAAATTACATCTTTTTTAAAAGCAATTAAATCCGGAGTTTTGTTTCGGCCATCAATCGTCCACATACTATTACTCTCTTGGGACCTATTTATCTTCAGGAATATTTTATGAGTATGTAACATATTCTGTACTAAACAATTCACAATTGAATGACGAACGAATTGAATAGCCTAGAGATTTATGATATGAGGAATGTTGAGGAGTGTAAAAGAGATTGCAGCAGCGTAGTTATTGTTACTATATGAGAATAATGTAGAACCAGAAACAACAAGGCGCCGCCCCGCAGGCTTGGCAGCTATCTCGTCCATCCAGAAAGTTCTATAAAAGGACCCTACGCACTTCGTCTTTCAACTTCACAGTGCTTCCTGGAATGCGATATGCTGCTGAATCATGCATGGGCTTTTACAAAGGTAATGAGAAAAGCACTGCGAGTGACCCAAGATTCATTTGAGAGACGCATTGTCGGCCTCTTCGCAACCAGCGCATGCACAACCACTACAATATCGGCCTACGGAAATTCTCATTGGTGAGTGATGCAGTTGTTCACACACACAAGACAAGACATCGATGGGCAGGCCATATACTCTGAAGAAAGGATTACAGTTGAAACACGTTTACAGCTGTCTGGTATCCTAGATGCATAAAAAGAGACGTGGTAGACCACCTTGGTCTGGCACTCGATTGCATAGGTTCAAAACATAGGTTTTCTATCGAAGACAATCTAAACTGAAAGATGTTAGGAAAGTTTCACCTGTTTCTATGAAACAATTTGAATAATATTGAAGAAATGCACCTCAACAACAACCACAAATTCTCAAGCAGAGGATACCACACCTTCCGTCTGGATAGAGAAGGTCACAAAGGAGGGGTTCTGATACTGACACGTAACTGTATACCGAGTAGCGCGGTAGCTGTCAATTACACCGGACAAGCAGAAACTGTAGGAGTCGACATAATGACACAAGAAACGAAGATCCGCAACTTCAACCTATATGGCCCACCAAACAAAGACCTGTCGCTCTCGAGTATGGAAATCAAGGACTCCAGCTGCCTAGTAGTTGGAGACTTCAACAGCCACTCGGAGAGATGGGGATTTTCGGAAACAGACAACAGATGTGATGAAGTGGAAGACTGGGAGATAGACACAAATCTATCTTATCAATAGGCCGGAGGACAGCCCTAGCTTCTATTCTAGAACATGGCATACCACCTCTACTCCAGACTTGGCATTTTCCACGGTGGATATTCACCACAAAATAGAACGCCAGGTGCTAAACCAATTGGCAGGTAGCGACCACAGGCCAATTAGGCTAGAAGTTGATATGTAAGTAGGCCCACAGGAAATAAAACCGCTCCCACGTTGGAATTATAAACGAGCCAACTGGGACAGATTTGCAATCCTGACAGATGGGCTGTGTGAAACTATCAACACACGGAATAACAATATGAAATCCATGGTGGAAAGCCTAAGCAAAGAAATAATGCAAGCAGCCACCGAAATAATCCCAAGAGCGGCAAGGAAAAACTACAAGCCTTAATGGAATGATGAATTGCAGAAAGCGGAAGACGAAGTCTCAAATGCTAGGAACATAGCAGAGAAAGAACAATCTATGGAGGCAAATATCGCCCTCAAAGCCATCACGGCGAAATACAAAAGAACACTAAACCAAATAACAAGAGACAGCTGGAAAAACAAACAAATTACCATCAAGCAGGGCGACAACATGCTCACTGGAAAAAAAGCAGCAAACGCCTTTATAGAACATTATGCGAGAGCAAACACCATTGATGTCCCTATATATAGGCATACAAACATTAATGAAGAACAAAAGAGCCACGACGACATCAATATGGCACCAGAGGAGCACATGATGGCAAAACTAACAATGAATGAAATGGAAGAGGCCATGAGAACTTCAAAGAAAATGAAATCGCCCGGAAAAGATGGGGTAACAAACGAAATGCTGATGGGTTTGGGCCAAACAGCAAAGAGGAAGTTACTATCGGTCCTGAACCAAAGCTGGAAAAGGGGAATTGTACCGCAGGCATGGAAAGAGGCTGTACTTATACCAGTACCAAAGAAAGAAAAAGATAGAAAAGATCCAAATGGATAAATGCCTATCAGTCTACTGAGCTGTTTAGGAAAACTGATGGAGCGTATGATAAACACCAGACTGATGTTGCATCTGGAAAAAAAACACATACTAATTCCACAGCAAGATGGCTTTAGACAGCACAGATCCACTGAGGACCTGATCACTCTCATAGCCCAGGAAATAGGGGATGCTTACCAGGAGAAAAAACACACAGTAGTGGTTTGGGTGGATTTCGAGAAGGCATTTGACAAGGTGTGGAAAGAGGGACTTTAACTCAAGCTACGAAGAAGTGAAGTTTGTAGGAAAATGTACAGATGGATCAGCCACTACCTCAAAAACAGAACAGCCAGAGTTTAAGTACAAGGGCAGACGATCAAAAAGGTGACACTTGAGAAGGGAGTACCCCAAGCGGGAGTACTGTCACCCACACTTTTTCTGGTGTATATAAACAACATCACAGATAATATACCAAGAAGAGTCCACAGCTCCTTGTTTGCAGACGATGTGGCTATGTGGACCTCTGAAAAAAATCTCACCATAGCAAGCAATCGGATGCAGCAGGCCATAACATCGTTGGAGGAGTGGGCGAACTTATGGCTCGTCAAAATAAATGAGGAAAACACAACATGTACGATATTCTCGCTTTCAAACAAACCCCAGAACATCAAAATAAGTCTTAACGGCAAATATCTGCGACCAAACGACAACCCAAACTACCTAGGAGTCACGTTTGATCGGTGCATGACATGGAAAAGTCAGATCGAGAGAAACCGAATGAGAGCCAGAGAAAGAATGGCAATCATGAGGAAACTTGCTGGCCCAAGCTGGGGAGCAGACGAAACTATACTAAAGAAACTGTACACTGGAAGAGTGAGACCAGTTCTCGAGTATGGCATTGCGGCATGGACAACAGCAGCAAACTCGAACCTTGATAAAATTAGCAAACTCCAAAACCAAGCTATGAGATTTATAACAGGAGGCATGAAGTCAACGCCAATTGTAGAACTTGAAAAGATTACAAATCTGTAATCCATGACCGACAGAAGAGACTGCAGAGCCCAGCAGCAAGCAGAGAAACTCTTAAGACTGACATACCATCCAATGCATCAGAGACTAAATAGATTTGGAAATGGGAAACTAAAGCGAAGAAACTTTGCAGAAATAGCCAAAGCAAAGATAAGCGAAAGCCCTATGAACACATCAACAACACCGAAGTCCATCCCTACTGTACGCAAACCTACCTGGAGGCAGCATATATTTCTGGAGGTGGTAGAAAATATACCAGGTATTGGAAACAAGAATAGCCAGACTGAAAAAGAAAGAAGAGACATAACCCTGAGGTACATAATGAAAAAGTACCCAAGCATGGACTGGACCCATGCATACACCGACGGTTCTGTAACAAACACAACACGGAACGGAGGGGCAGGGGTATTCCTGAGCCTACCAAATGGTAGAAAAATAACACTGTCGGTGGCAACTGGAAAATACTCAAGCAATTTCAGAGCGGAGGCAGAGGCACTGAGGGCTGCAGTAGAAGAAATTGTGACAGGCAAAAGAAATGAAAGCCATATAGTCTTGTTTACAGATTCCCTGGCCGTAGTCACAGCGCTAAAAAGCCAGAAAAATACTGAACTTAATGATTTAAGAGCAGTGCTCTATCAAATATGCCAGGAGTCCGCAACAAAAAGAGTAGTGGTACAGTGGGTTCCATCCCACTGTAACATCCAAGGCAACGAGGAGGCAGACAGGCTGGCAAAAGAAGGTGCAAGATTACCACAACCAGATCCTAGTGTGACCTACGAAGAGTCCAAAAGGCTTATTAGAGCCAGATACATGACCATATGGGAAACAGAACATACTGGCTACACAAAAAACGATGCCTATTACCAGTTGAACGGAAGAGAGCAGGTCGTGGTCTTCAGACTCCGCACAGGACACAATAGACTGAGGTACCACCTATTCAATAAACTGAAGATAGGTATCACTGGTGAATGCACGTGTGGTACCGGGAAAATGACCGCTGAACATTTGCTGCAAAACTGCCCGACATACGAGGATCAGAGAAAGCACATGTGGCCATCACCAGTGGCAACACTAGACAAGCTCTATGGCAGTGTTGACAGCTTCAAAATGACCACTGCTTTTTTCGAAAAAAATACAGGTTGACGTCTGACAGCGAAGAAGAAGAAGAAGAATAATGTTGACAATTGTCTAAAGATATGAATAGTAGACAATTCCAGTATGTTTCTACAAAATCTCGACTTATTTCATGTTTGACATTTTTTCTTTGAAATATTTTCTAATGGTTAGATATTATACTTTTAATAAGTTATACAGTTAAACTATTCCGTTCTATGGACTACATCCTGCTGCTTGCACTTTTCACGACTTGGTAGTGAGAGTTTGAGAAGGAGCGAGGAAGAAGAGGAAAATAATAAATTATATGATAAATACGTAAGTTCCATGTGTTGAAATACAAGAACTGCCATCATTTTAGCTCAATTAACACAGTTTTTCTGTATTTCGTCTGTAAAATAATTACTTGACAAGCTGGGTTACTGTTCTTGCTTTGGACATTAACAAAACATCTAGTAAATTAGGTCAATCGATATCCAATGTATTGCATGAAACAATGTTGAAAAAGATGTGATAATAATTTGGGTTCATGGGCTTCTACATGAAACGTCTGCTGGCAGCCATTCTTTTCCGTCTTCGTTTAAGTTGAAGTGGAGCATAGGACAACGACTACATCTGACCTTTTATAGGAAGCATATAACAGAGAATCTGCAGTTGTGGTTTCATATCAGTGGTAGCACATTGTGACAATTATATCTCCACGCACAATACACTTTAGTAGTACTCTATAACATGACAGGAAGGTTAAATAGATACTTTTATTGTAATCTCGAGAACGGCTTGTGAAACCACTACTTTATCTAATATATAATTCATTTCAGTAACTGAATTAGTTTCGCTTTAATTAATTTTGAGTAAGAGAACAAGACAATTATTTAATAAATGTTAAAAGTGCGTCTGCCTGCCGATGTACCCTTTATCAAAAGTCAAGTAACTTAGGCAGTTCATTACAAAATGTCGAACAACGTTTGAAAGATAAATAAATTAAACAAAAACGAAAGATCGAATAGTTTGGTATGTCTATTTTTTTAAAACAATGACAAGCAAATGTTTTCACAGCAGCCATGTGTGGGCATCTTAAGCATACATCCGAATTACGTGAACTACCGAGTATGTAGAAATTTCCTCACTACATTTTCCAGCCTTCAGCTTAAAACGAAAATCCTCAATAGGCTTTTGTATTTGTCCAAGTCGAAAATCACTTCCTCTTCTTAGAAGAGCTGCAGCCAGAATATTTTTCTAACATTTCAGAAAAGACACATACATCGATAATCGTTCTTTACAAGTAAAAGAGAGCTCAGCTCCAGAGGTAAGAGTTATACGATTTTTGTAACTTGGGATTGACAAAAAAGTGTCTATTTTTACAAACATCGATATTTTCCTCCGAGTCGACGTATCGGCTTCAAGGACTGAAGGCCACACGTTACAGGAATATCATTAATATGTATTGCCTTAAGCTGTCACTACTTACAAAATGTCTGAACAATATTATGACATACAAATTCCGATAAATTGCAGTGCAATGGAATACTATATATTTCTTAAAAATTGTTTCAGTTGATTGGAATGGGTTTACATTTTATTGAATGCAAATTTTACAAACTAATAAGAAATCAAATCACTGTTATGTATAAAAAAAAACTATTACAAATTGCAATATTTAAAAAAGAACATTACATTTTACTCAATAGCAAAACACTAAAAAATGCAAAATAACTTGCTGGAAATGTCATAAATGTGAATAGATTGTCCTTAAAAAAACATTATTTTTAACATGCATCGCTGACATTTGCAGAAGTGGCGTGGGAAAAGCTTCATGATCCAACGACACTCCTATAAATGTCAATGTAACTACATGCTAAAAATCATACATTTTTTAAAGGACAATTTGTTCACGCTATGATCATTTTCAGAAAATTGTTTGCTTTGTTTTATCATTTGTTTTTTAGTAAATTTAATGTTTAAAGAAAATATTTTGTAATTTAAAATAGTTTTTGATACAATATAAATGGTTACAAATTTGATCACGTGTAAACATTTTTAAAATTCATTTTTTAAATATTCCTATAAATTGTTGCAATTTTATTAGAGAAAGTGGCTTACAATTTATGGAACTGTAATATGACGCAGTGTCAGTGTTCAATCTCTACTGTGGGTTACTCTGCTCTGATAGCTGATGACAGGATCTCTGGCTATCAGGTGGCATTAATGAGTGAGGTAGTATGAATCGATTTACTTTATTACATTTTGAGTGTTACTATCTTCAGAAATCCATTATCTTTTCTCAGTTGTGCTGATCTGGTGTTGTCCAAGCTTTGCTAACGGCTTTTCATGTCGACCCCCGACTATTACTATTGTTATGTAAAATTGTATACGAACTTTTTATATCTTTAAGATATGTGATATTTCACAAGTATATGGGATGAAGCTTACGGCGACTATCCTGTGCTACGTCTTTTATCTTACATTTAATCCGTGTTTTTCGATGGAGTTGATATCGGCAATCAAACATTTTAACCCGGTTGCTTTTTAATGTAGCTCAAGCCAAACGCAATGCAAAATGAAACAGCTGTCGTTTTAGGAGTCGATACGCTTGTTGAGGTGCAAACCGATACCATTAACGAGTGAATATACGTTCGCAATAGGTGACGTTTATTTGCTGCGTTGCACCTTTTTGTTATGGGGCCCAGCGGTGTGCTTATGAATACACTTATGAATTTAGACACTCAAGGCAACTGAAAGCAACACGCATGTATTTATTGATGCGTTTTTTTTCTTATAGAAAATGATATTTACAAAATGTTAAAAACGATGTACTCTGATTGGTCGGCTGGCTATATGTGTTAGCTTGTTTCCGCCTTCTGACATTCCATGCTCGTTTTTAAAGCATCTGAAATATATACATTACCAAACTGGAATGTTGCTGCTTTGATACTGACGGAAATTATTATGTACTATTTGCGTCATTCGTTTCTGGAAGGTGTTAAGTACAGCAATAATTTGTCAACTTCATCTACCGACGATAAATGGAATATGACAATTAGTAGTAAGGTAAGTGTTGTCCATGTGGGTACGAGAGTAGCACGATATGGCACCTAGTTAGACGGGATGGAAGTAATTGGCGACTGTTCTATCCCAGCCATGTCGAGCATAAGGCGACTAAAGAGTGTTTTTTTTTTACCACTGGCAACCTCATCATATGAAAAAAAACCATTGTCATTCGAATGATGCACTGCACACGCTCAGATACGGACTTCGTGTAGAGGGACAAGCTGCAGTTAAATATTATGCTTCATATTCTAGCGAAAATGTGAATGAATGATTGAATGAATGAATTCATGAATAGACTGTCCTAGCGTGTCATAAGTGACGACTAATGAAGTGTCGTGCATTTAATTATCAACCTCACCATGAAGAGCAAAGTGCTACCGAAACGATCATTGTAAGAACACGCAAATACCACTGCACCATTCTTCTGCACGAAGCCAACTTTAGGGTTGGATCTTTGATTTTCAGGTCGCGAAATGAGACGAAAATTGTGGAATTTGCTTGAACATACTTCGTACTTTTAGTGTAAAACAGAACATGATTTTATAGTATTCACTATCTCAACAAAAACATGCAATCTGTTATTGTTGGTTTTTAGTTTATTATAATTGGCTGCGGGAGACGAAAATAGCGATCGTCATTAAGCAGGAAATAAGTTTCTCCTGTCATACGTGAAACGCTGTTGGATATGTTTGTGTACAGGATACGGTCTGAGATCTGTACTGACACCTGCAGCTTTGTCGATACCTAGCTTTATTTGCCTCATTTATGTCCATGACTACAAAACAGTACACACCAGTGAGTCTCATATTGTTCACTAGGTTTATGTGCGTTAAGGTTCATTTTACTTTTTAAAATAAATACCAGTAAGTTAGCCCTGGGTGACAGAGCTATTTGATCACTTCGGTGTCCCAAGCTGTAAACTGGAACCTGACTTACATATATTGAAGACAGAGCGATGAAGACGTGAGCTCTGACCGTGCTTTGCCGTACAATGAAGTCTCTAACCCCTAATCTTCGATGGTAAAGTCTGATAAGGGACTACCTTGCCCTTTAACAATGTAAAGCGACAGTTGCCTCAAGTTGGTAAGATGTGTTGCCAGTTTCAAATTGGTTTAGCTGAGAGGTAAGACGGTCACTTCTCGAGACAAGACACCACAAAACGGTTCGGTATTCGAGTCACGCAAATTAAAATAGCGTCCCATTGTCTCAAGGAAGTGACATCGACGTCTAGTCCTTCAGAGATGAACGATAAACTAGGAGGTCCTGTATGCGTAAAAAAACACGTGAACGTTAAATACATAAACGATCATACTGTTAGAAGCTGTGCTGGTAAAGATAACGAAATTACTACTTAGAGATGGCCTGCATTAAACACAAAATGATAACTTTGTTATTTATAGCACTGATCAGTTTTTCTGGCTCCTGCCTTCGCTCCCTGATGAGCACATGACTTCTTGTGCAACTGATTCCATTTTTTGAAGACGGTGATTATGTAGTTTCTACTTAAACTTGTTACACATATGTTGGCTTGTCTAATGTTGAATTTTTTAGTCGACTTTTACAACATTATCAAACGAGCAGCAGGGTGATATTCTTGACACCAAGAGATAGACACATAGGTTAACCCGAGCAATGGTTTATTGTTAACTGGTCTTCATATTTAAATATGTGCTGTATCATACGCTGAAAGTTAACTATTCTTGTCCGATGCCCATTTTATTCCATACTCTTGATTGTTTTTGATTTGTACCACAAGCACATTGAGCTATGTAACGATATACTACATTTTAAAATTCAGTTGTTTATCTATGTTCACACGGACATATTTTCTTAGTTTAAAATGTTGGTGATTTGTTCTACATAAAGCCATGTTCATTTGACGTATGCTATTGGGTATCAGTTAGCTCGGGATGTGAGGAAAGCTACTGCAACCCACCACTTAACGTCCTTTTCAGGGCGCACAAAAGGGTAAACCAACTCATTGTGGGCATTCGCAAACAACTATAGTGACAGTCCTGCTCTTTCACTAGACATTACGATCTCCCAGCTCTTTCACTAGACATTACAATCTCCCAGCTCTTTCACTAGACATTACTATCTCCCAGCTCTTTCACTAGACATTACGATCTCCCAGCTCTTTCACTAGACATTACAATCTCCCAGCTCTTTCACTAGACATTACGATCTCCCAGCTCTTTCACTAGACATTACAATCTCCCAGCTCTTTCACTAGACATTACAATCTCCCAGCTCTTTCACTAGACATTACAATCTCCCAGCTCTTTCACTAGACATTACAATCTCCCAGCTCTTTCACTAGACATTACAATCTCCCAGCTCTTTCACTAGACATTACAATCTCCCAGCTCTTTCACTAGACATTACTATCTCCCAGCTCTTTCACTAGACATTACTATCTCCCAGCTCTTTCACTAGACATTACAATCTCCCAGCTCTTTCACTAGACATTACAATCTCCCAGCTCTTTCACTAGACATTACAATCTCCCAGCTCCTTCACTAGACATTACGATCTCTAAATTCTTAGTTCTTAGTCGACCTGTACTTTTACAGGGACAGATGCCATGTGCAGGATCTAACTGTGGTATGCGCTGGATAAAGCCGGGAGAAGGATTTCCTGCTTAGCGGACTAGGCTCGAGCAGCTTAATACTCCTTTGCGTTAAGTGGTTAACCGTTGTGCTAGTTCATCTTAATAGATTCAAACACTAGAGAAAAGTAGACCCGCAGCCTGTTAGACGCCATCTATGCTCCTCTAAACAAACCACCTAACCATCGCCGGTGTTATGCCATGTCCCACAGTTAGTCGCCTCTTACGACATGCTCTCTGTGAGACAGTGGGCTATTCTTGTCCTTCTCGTACACAAAGACCCCACCAAACCCCTCTCAATTGGAATATGCAATTCAATTATTCGAATATGAGATTGCAGTTTAACAAAAATTGGATCTCAATTGTGAAAGATCTTCTAAAGTTCATGAAAACCATACAAAATAGATAGCAAACTTTGAAACGAAGTAAGACAGAAACGTCACAATCTTTCAAGAAAAAAGCAAGCTTGCCATTAAATTCAAAATCAATTGAAACGCCTGCTTCATAAAATTGAAAATACCATACATAAGTAATGGCTCATTGACCGTACAGTACAAAAACATATATAAGTAATGGCTCATTGACCGTACAGTACAAACACATATATAAGTAATTGCTCATTGACCGTACAGTACAAACACATATAACACATATAAATAATGGCTCATTGACCGTACAGTACAAACACATATACAAGTAATGACTCTGTAATTTCACCAGTACAAAAATGTATATAAGTAATGGCTCAGTGACCATACAGTACAAAAAACATCTACAATTAATGGATCAATGGCTATACAGTACAAAAACAAATATAAGAAAATGCCTTGTGACAATACAGTACAAATACACATACAAGTAATGGCTTAGTGATCTTACAGTACAAAAACATTTACAAGTAATGGGTCAGTGACTTCACCAGTACAAACACATATTCAAGTAATAGCTCAGTGACTTCACCAGGGCAAAACATATATAAGGAATGACTCAGTGACTTCACCAGGACAAAAAATATATAAGTAATGACTCAGTGACTCCACCAGGACATAACATATATAAGTAATGACTCAGTGACTTCACCAGTACAAAAACATATTCAAGTAATAGCTCAGTGACCGCACAGAACAAAACAAAACATAACCCACATTTTGGCCCCAAACTCTTCGTTACTTCTGTGTCGTTATTTTAATAGACCTAGTGCTATTGTGTATTTAATCGGGCAATATGTCATTTGGTCACTATATGTAATTTGATAATAAGAAATGCTGTCATTATTTTTGCAGTACAATGTCCTTATGTTGAAGGTCTGGTCCATAACCTGCCGTTTAAGCTGGGTACTACCGAATACCGTTGACAAGAAACTCAAACGTTTGACACCGTCTCATTCAGGAGACAATTTGGTGGGTGACAACAGATGACAGTATCACCATCGTTGAAAATAGGTATTTTTTCGACTAGGGATGGGGGAGGGGGATTGGGTGGGCAAGGAAATGCACAATTAAGTCATTATTACCATGGCCAGTGACCACAGATAATGGTCTTGAAGAACATAAGAGCCTGAAGTTAGACAACTAACATGGGTACTGGGATAAAATAATGCCGTTGTTTGGGACTGAGGATATTTTATTAGTGGTCGAAAATCAGGATTCTATTTACTTCATCTCCGAAGCTGTTCAGGACTTCAATATTAAGAACAGTTGTTGGTTTAGAAGGGATGGCTGCGGCATTGGTAGTTGGCGGACAGAGCTAACAACTCCCGGAATCTTGTGCATTTTCACTCTCCAACTCGTTGTGCACAACGCAATGAAAGAGCTGACATCCTGTTGTCGGAAGAATCCATCACTGATCATGCCGTGTGAATGACAGGAAAACACTGAAACTACTTAATGACCACCTGTTAGATAATGTCACTTCATTCAATGAAACAACAAGGATAAGGCTGCATAAGCTTGGAATGAAGCGGGGATCTTGCAGAGAGGAACGGCCGAGGTCAAGATCCAGTAATCTGTGCAAACAGCGAGAAACAGAATCCATCAGCATCCTTTCTCTCCATCATTTGCTGAACGAGACTGACCATCCGTGAATCGTCAATGTGTTAATTACTATGACAGCAAACCGTTTACATAAAGTAAACATTAAACCGACAAGCAACATTAGCTCTGCATGTAACTGAAACATTATAATTAAATTAAACACTACTAAAAAAATATCATAATATATTTATATACTCAATAGGTTTCTAATTGATATATACGGACAGAGCCGACTGATAAGTGGGTGATTTCAGCAAGCCATCATTGAAGCACCCATCTTTGTTGATGCGAACTGTCGCTTAGATACTGGGCACTGTTAGGAAAGCAAGTTTCTGCCAATGGTCATGTGCATGTGCCACAACTCTGTATAGCAAATTTCGTCTATTAAACAAGAAACCTCAATCTTTGTCCTTTTATTCTGAAAAAAACATTCGAAACAGAAATTAATATAGAAAAAAAAGCGAGACACTGATAATTGGGCATCACAATTATGCTTCTACAAACATAATGATAAGTGGCCAACAATTAAAAGTAAATCCCTATATATATTTATGATGTTCTGCATATGTAAGGACGGAAGATATATGTGATTTCCTGCATATGTATGGACGGAAGATATATGTAATGTCCTGCATATGTAAGGACGGAAGATATATGTGATGTCCTGCATGTGTAAGGACGGAAGATATATGTGGTGTCCTGCATATGTAAGGACGGAAGATATATGTGGTGTCCTGCATATGTAAGGACAGAAGATATATGTGATGTCCTGCATATGTAAGGACGGAAGATATATGTGATGTCTTGCATATGTAAGGACGGAAGATATATGTGATGTCCTGCATGTGTAAGGACGGGAGATATGTGGTGTCCTGCATATGTAAATACCGAAGATATATGTGATGTCTTGCATATGTAAGGATGGAAGATATATGTGATGTCCTGCATATGTAAGGACGGAAGATATATGTGATGTCCTGCATGTGTAAGGACGGGAGATATGTGGTGTCCTGCATATGTAAGGACGGAAGATATATGTGATGTCTTGCATATGTAAGGACGGAAGATATATGTGATGTCCTGCATATGTAAGGACGGAAGATATATGTGATGTCCTGCATATGTAAGGACGGAAGATATATGTGATGTCCTGCATATGTAAGGACGGAAGATATATGTGATGTCCTGCATATGTAAGGACGGAAGATATATGTGATGTCCTGCATATGTAAGGACGGAAGATATATGTGATGTCCTGCATATGTAAGGACGGAAGATATATGTGATGTCCTGCATATGTAAGGACGGAAGATATATGTGATGTCCTGCATATGTAAGGACGGAAGATATATGTGATGTACTGCATATGTAAGGACGGAAGATATATGTGATGTACTGCATATATAAGGACGGAAGATATATGTGATGTCCTGCATATGTAAGGACGGAAGATATATGTGATGTCCTGCATATGTATGGACGGAAGATATATGTGATGTCCTGCATACGTAAGGACAGAAGATATATGTGATGTCCTGCATATGTAAGGATGTAAGATCAGCAAAAAAAAGAAACACAACAAAGACTCAAGATGCCTGCAGCCGCCATGTCATTTTGAATGGGATATGGAAAAGCAACATCGTTAAAGGTAAGTTATATATATATATATTATTAGATATGTCTATTCTGTTCAATGGATGTGAGAGCAGAAAACCAACTGCTGATATAGAGAAAATGACACAAACTAATGAATATAAATGGTACTGCAGAAGTTTCCTCATGCCTTTAAAGAGCATGAAAGAAATGATTATGTGAGAGATAAAAATAAATTTCCTGGCAGGTCAGCAGGAACCACTTCTGTCAGTAGTGAAATGTCGCCAGGTTTTGGGCATCTAACGAAAGACGACTCTACCTAACAAATAATGTTACTAGAAACATTGAAAGGTGCATGAAAGCGTGACGCCAAAGTATGTCCTGGGTTGATAACATGAAAGAATGGACAGGTCAGGATTTGTCCAGGATCTATCGGAGGACTGAGGGCAGAGTGCTACGGTGGACTTCACGCGTTTGGTTTCCACCATTGCATCCATATGACCCTAACAGATTAAGGGTTTATTGATTCAATTATATTCTGATCCCCGGCGAGACGAGTTAACCATTCTCCTTTTCCTGCTTCGTATGTTGGGATCTGTGCATTGGGCTTTTGTTTCAAGTTCAGAAGACTACATCACTCAGCAGGGTGTTGGTGTGTGTGTGCAAACCATGAGTTGGAGAGTCTTCTACCTTAGAATGTTAGATAGTTCAGCTATCGCCTCTAACAACATACGCTCGGCTTAGGAAGGTCAAATCGATTTGGGAATAACTATATTTTAAACACAAATCAAAACGATTATAAGCGATACCTCACATAAAGTAGTAATAGAAATTGGGCAAAAACTATTTGGAACGTCGTGTAGTGCCTGACAGCGATTCAAATGAGCCGTGGATATCCTAGCCTGCATTTGCGTCAGTTACAGACGGGTGTTTAAAAACGCGCTTAATAGACATAGATTATTGAAAGCGCTCAGTCGTGTCACGTTTGTGCGAATTAGTGGTATGAATATTTTAGTCTGTGTAACACAAGCGATACTTAGGCTGTGTTTTGCGAAATGTTCTATGGTGTTATGACATTACATTCGTCAGGAGTGAGTCATGATTTATGCAAATAGTTTAGTCTAGCCCGATAGTTGGTCCATATCTGTGCCAGCAAATTTGGTAATACATCAATACACGCGAACTTCCAAGAACATAATATTATCTGGATAAATGTGAAAGGAGAAAGAATAACAATATGCCGACAAAAGGGTATGTGCAAAATGTATTTACAAATATTCGTTCTCAGATTTAAAGGCAAAGAACATCATCTTGGCAAGACTTGCCGTCGGGGATGAAGAAAACTTCATGTACTACGCCGCAACTTATGTCAGGTGGAGTGGTCAGTTATCTTCCATGCTGGTTTTACCTTATCCACCTCATACGTCGGGTACCAATTTACAGCTGGTTTGACTGGTGGAGGAACGGTGGAACCAGGCACGAGTTACGGTCCGGTTTTTGTTTCCTGTCTGTCCGTGAACCCGAATCATATCACTCTGGAATCCCAGTCTAGTATGCCAGCTCCATGTCAACTAGGTTGCATGCCCCTCAGATGTATACATACAGATCAAATCTTGCATTTACCAATCAACCAATATCTCCATCTATTAATACATCAATTTTTCATCCGGCCATCATTTCATAAATCGATTCATCACAACGGTCATCCAACGACATTCAAACATCAATTTTTCCCGTTATTAATGTATCCACCTAAATATCCATGTATCCCTCCACACATTAATTCACACTTTGTCTATCTATCTATCTATCTATCTATCTATCTATCTATCTATCTATCTATCTATCTATCTATCTATCTATCTATCTATCTATCTATCTATCTATCTATCTATCTATCTATCTATCTATCTATCTATCTATCTATCTATCTATCTATCTATCTATCTCCGCTCTCTCAGCATATATAAGCGCTGTGAATGGTCTCCCATCTCTCAACATATACCAGCGTTGTGGATGATGTCACTTCACTCAACATAGACCAGCATTGTAGATGTTCTCCCCTCTCTCAACATCGTCCAGCGTTGTAGATGGTCTCCCCTCTCTCAACTTATACCAGCGTTGTAGATGATCTCTCCTCTTTCAACATATGTCATCGTTGTCCCTGATCTCCATTTCAACACATACCAGCTCTGTGGATGATCTCCTTCCACTCCCCCAACTTAAACAAGCGTTATCGAAAGTCTCCTGCCCCCCCCCTCCCCTGTTCCATCTCATCACCACGTATACTGTTATTCATGATGTCTACAATCTTCATTTAAAATATATGCAATCATCTTTGCACATCTCATTCCCCACCACCTCGCATTCTTTCGTTGATATTGTCTTCTATAGTAGTCATTCAAATATTACATCCCACAGCATAACAAGTAGGTTAGGGGTAATGTATGTAAAAAGGTGGGGTGGGGGATGGTTGAGGGGGGGGGCGCTGTTGTTCAACATATTGTGACGAAGTATGGCAAGGGGGAGGTTGGATTCAAGAAATATAAAATCAAATAGTCAATATTATTATCGTCTTCTGTTTACAATTTTGCTAGTCTACTACCTCAGCTTCGTATCTAACATATCTACAAGTAGTCATTTAGAAGAACAAGGAAAACAAGCGACATTGAGCTGAAGAGAAACCCATATTCACAAGAAAATGCTGTGCTAGATGATCTGTGTTAAAAGTTGACTGCAGACAATCGCCCAAATATTTGATCTGGATGAAACAATCATTCGAATATCGATACTAATCAAGAGACAAAAGTCTTTTTCTTTCGTTCAGGGGAAGGGGACATCTGGATGTTTCTTTGGGTAATGAGAACTAGAAAGATAAACAAATGATTTCCAAATACTTCACAGGTTAAAACCATTTGAACCACACCAGTTAGAATGTCTCTACCTCGTAGGAGTTGGAAACAAATGGAAGTAGGGGAGTATCCCGAAATGTCGGTGACGAACAGGGAAATGGCACATCTATGATTGGGCTAGCTAACCAACAAGCAGCATACTACTGCTATAAAGCCAATCAGCATGCAGCATCTCCTTTACAGAACATCGCCGTCATCAGAGTCCGTCTGAAACAAACTCGATCGCTTGCCAAATCTCGAGCCTGATATATAGTCATGCTACTGAAGCATTTCTTGACATCTTGGTGCCATCGCCTTCTTGGTCTGCAACTGCCCTGACATCTTGGTGCCAGCGCCTTCTTGGTCTGCAACTGCCTTGACATCTTGGTGCCATCGTCTTCTTGGTCTGCAATGCCTTGACATCTTGGTGGCATCGTCTTCTTGGTCTACACTGCCTTGACATCTTGATGCCATCGTCTTCTTGGTCTGCATTGCCTTGATATCTTGGTGCCATCGTCTTCTTGGTCTGCAATGCCTTGACATCTTGGTGGCATCGTCTTCTTGGTCTGCAATGCCTTGACATCTTGGTGGCATCGTCTTCTTTGTCTGCACTGCCTTGACATCATGGTGCCATCGTCTTCTTGGTCTGCATTGCCTTGACATCTTGGTGCCATCGCCTTCTTGGTCTGCACTGCCACTCTTGTCCGACAACATACCTTCCTTCTATTATTGTTCAATCAAGACTGCTATGTCTTTTGATGTAGTTCAAATATTTCAATTTTCTATTTATGATAGAATTTATGAACCGGTTCTCCTATATGCCCTACTCTTTTCAAATGTCTGAATTCTTCTTTTTTCGGTCCATGATATTCTAAGAACCTTATTTAAAGCACTAGAAAAACTGAAACGACTGATCTCAACGGGTTACGAACTGGGAGCGCTAAAGGACTATCGAAACTAGAAACATTACATGTTAGTTGACTTGGTTTGAAGAATCCGCAGCTCATATAATTTATGGAAACAAATTAACACATGAATCCAAGGTTTAGGCTCTATAAGAAGGAAGGGAAATAACAACAAGAAGAACCATGAAAACTATGCACAGATATGGAGCAGTGCTGACACTAAAGAAAGTTGCAGGTTTATTGTACGTCTAAATAAAACTCTGTCAAAAGATAATATGTTAGTGAAAGATTCATTCCTACAATTAGTAGAACCTGGAAAATATCAACAATAATCCACATACAATGACATCATCACTGAGGAAGATGAGCGAAGCTAAGTGAGTGTCTTTCAGATGTTATCGATATTGTCAAAGAGAAAGGTGATTTGGTCGTAATGGGTGATTAGATAGGAAGAAAATCGAGAAAAACATATCACAGAAATACTGCTTAATAAGATCCAGTGACACCTTATAAGAGCAGAGCCATACTGTTTAATAATGACACCTTATTAGAGCAGAGCCATACTGCTTAATAAGATCCAGTGACACCTAATGACAGCAGAGCATACTGCTTAATATGATCCAATGACACATAATGAGAGCAGAACCATACTGCTTAATAAGATCCAGTGACACCTTATTAGAGCAGAGCCATATTGCTTAATACGATCCAGTGACACATAATGAGAGCACATCCATACTGCTTAATAAGAGCAAGTGACACCTTATGAGAGCAGAACCATACTGTTTAATACGATCCAGTGACATCTTATGAGAGCAGAGCCATACTGCTTAATAAGATCCAGTGACACCTTATGAGAGCAGATTCATACTGCTTAATAAGATCCAGTGACACCTTATGAGAGCAGAGCCATACTGCTTAATAAGATCCAGTGACACCTTATGAGAGCAGAGCCATACTGCTTAATAAGATTCAGTGACACCTAATGAGAGCAGAGTCATACTGCTTAATAAGATCCAGTGACATCTTATGAGAGCAGATCCATACTGCTTAATAAGATCCAGTGACACCTTATGAGAGCAAAGCCATACTGCGTAATGTGATCCAGTGACACCTTATGAGAGCAGAGCCACAGTGCTTAATAAGATCTAGTGACACCTTATGAGAGCAGAGCCATAATGGAGAGTAGCATATCCATTTACATACCGTCGAGCATGACCAAATAGTAACAAACACCATTTTACAATTTCGAAAAAAGTCATCACAATGTAGGACACGTGAAAAAAATACAGCTTTGGCATCATAACTTGATTACATATTAACAATAAAAAGGCAAAGTATAAATATATCAGTCTCCAGAGTCATCCCTTACATCTGTTTACATACTGATAATCGACCCACAGTTATGTCATTAACAAAATTGCAAAGGAAAAGTCAGAAAAGCGAAAAGCCAATAATCGTTACACAAATTGAAAGGGAAATCTATTATAAATGAAGTATGCCATGCAATTAAACGATTTTTTAGATTCTAAATAAAGAAACAAAACACATAATAAGTTAATGGACCATCGTTATAATGCAGAACAAAACAAAACTAAAGGCAGGGCAAAGAACGAAAACAAAAAGTTTTATGAAATGCTGAAATTAACAAAATAATACATTCGAGAAAGAAAATCAACGAGACATTGTTAAAGTCTATCATGCAATACAATTATATATTTTCTTCTTCTTCTTCTTCTTGTTCTTCTTCTTCTTCATCATCATCTTCTTCTTCTTCTCTTCTTCTTCTTCTTCTACTTCTTCTTCTTCTTCTTCTTCGTTTTCTTTAGACTTGAACGGCTCTAACAAAGGCAGCAGCAAACTCGAGGCCATCTAAACTTACGTGAAGGTTTTAACGGAAAGACGTTGGTTGATGCTGCGTGCTACCTCTTGAACTAGTAAGTGATTGGTGGGACCACAACAGGTGTTCCGCTGTTACGGGAGCAGTGCTATAGATCCAAAGGTCCGTATTACCAATCTTTAATTTATTATAAAGATAACACATCAGTCTGTTGTGTTCTTTGCGCAGCCGAATGATGATCACCTGATATCGCCGGGAGAGTTGGAGGCACGTGCAATTTTCTATATGGCCAGAGTGGTCTGTTTTCCATTTAAAATGTGTGCGTGGTCTTGATAATTGCTTTTGTCCCTACGTATGTTGAGATGCAATATTGTTGCAGTATTCCTCTCACATTGAAGTTATTAAAGAATATCCCAGTGGTAATTGTCTGTCGTGCAGACCTAATTTTTAAAAGCATTATGACGATGATTCCTCCCTCATTTTCGATGTCTTCATTTTCTAATCCGTCCGTATCTGCATGCATCATTTTTTGTGGAAATTTGTAGTTCATGTATTTGGTTGCTATCGGATTTCTTCACTATCCTGTCTGACTTTTTGTTCTTCAATTTTAGGAATGTTGCATAAAAGGTTTGGAAATCGGCTACATTTCCCAAGTGGGAAGATCGAGCATGTTGTTATTGGCCAATTGTTTGTGTTTAGGAGCGTAGCATTATTTCTGATTTTCTCTTTTGTCTGAACTGCAGAATTACTCCGATTTAACCTGCTATTCCCTAATCAATTTAGTCTTTGGTGCATTGGGTGGTCGATGAGTATTTGAATTTGTCAGCCTGCTGTAGAATTTTGTTGTCTCGTTTAACTCCATTGCTGCGGTCGTGTAATGGTTTCCAGGTCTTCAATTTGTGTGGACTTTTAAGACTGTTATAATGCGTACTTCTTGGTTTTGGGTGTGCTTTATTTTGTCAAAGTTTTATTTGCTGCAGTGGAACACGTTGCGATGCCACAATCTTAGACGGGCCAAAATCAGTTTGTGTATAGCTTAGTGGGAGCACTTTTATACTCTCCCCATGTGGCTCCAGCCAATTTCTGCACGATGCGCAGGCTTCTCGTCAGATGTTCGTTAATTTGAGTTTTCCAAGTCAGACGTCTGTCTAGTGCAACTCCTAGCTCAGTTAGAATTTCTTCCTCTCGTAGCGCTTGGATGATAGGCAGATGGTTATCAAAGATCCCTGCATTCTGCACTTGCACTAGTGGTGTGTTTTTCAGAGGTCCACATAGCCAGGTCATCCGTTAAGAGTGAGTTGTGGACACTTTTATGGAAACTTTCAGCGATGTCATTTATGTAAATTATGAAGAGTGTGGAGGAGAGGTCTCCACTTTGAGGGACACCTTGTTCTGTTTACTTTTCTTTAGGATGGGGACCATTCGCTCTTCTGTCTAAACGTGTGGTTTACTGTGACGTTTCCAACTGCAGTTCATGATCTTGAGGAGTATTTCTTTAGCAGTAGTTCCAAATCCTGTAAGTATGCCATTTGTTAGCTCACCTTTTCCAGATGACTTTCTTTGTGTTAGGGATGGATGAGAGCAATTAGTTTGTTCATGGTCAGATTTATTGTATTGGGCTTCTCTGGGCCGCTTACCATATTTCTGTAGAACTCTCTGTAACAATTGCTTTTTTTTTTTCAGGCGAAATATATTTCTGACATTTTCGTGAGAATAATTGTGTGAATGCATTTGCTGCCTTTTTGTTTTGGTCCAATGTTTTTCTATTCTTCTGAATTGCGATTTCTTTCTTCCTACTGGCTTCTTTGTTTAGGGCTTTGACTGGAGTCAAGAATTGATTTCCATCTTTATCTAGGTTCTAGAGCTTTTGTTGCTTTTACCCAGTTGTTTTTGTCGATCTCTTTATTGTCATTTTTAATTCTTTTGCGATAGCTACAATGTTTTCTTGCCCGTTTGGGTTCTGGATTCTAAAAGAGGATTTGTTTTAAATTGTCCGCTATTTCCCTAATTCTTGTATTCCTGCTGATAACCTAGTTACAATATACGAGGCGGGTTCAATTGAAACCGGAGCTTACTGCACCAAGTAAACGTACGTACGATGCGCATGTTGACGTCACGTCATGGTAAACAGCCCACTCCAAACGTCAAGTTTGCAACATTTCTTTATCCCCCCGACTCATGGTTTCACCAGAAGACCGTTGAAAACATGGCGGGTGTGATACGGAATCCGTCCAAAGTTGATCAGCGAGCGTAAATCCTTTTTCTAACAGCTGAAGAATGTCGACCAGCTGACATTCAGCGTATAATGCAGACAGTGTATAGTGACAAAAGTGTGTCAAAGACAACATAAAAGAACTGCACAACGACGTTTAAAGAAGGACGTGATTTAATGAAAGATCTTCCGAGACCAGGTCAGGCGCCTATTGTTGCGTGAGAGGTGTCATCGCCAAAATTGATGCAGCAATTCGGGTGGACAATCGCTCGAGATTACGTTCACTAGCAGAGAAATACACTGTGACGCTAGGGGCAGTTCAAATGGTGGTTGGCAAGAAACTGAAGTATCGAAAGGTGTTCACAATGGGTACCGATACTTCAGTTTCTTGCTAACTACCATTTGAACTGTCCCTAACTGTTAGAAACAGAATCACCCTTCGCAGAACAACTCTGGACAGATTCCGTATCACACCTGCCATGTTTTCAAAGGTCTGTTGCAAAAACTATAAGTCGGAGGATAGTGAAATTGTGCAAACTTGACGGTTGGTATGTGCTGTTTAAAACTAAAATGACGTCATCATGCCCATCGTACGTATGTTCACTTGGTTCAGTATGTCAGGTTTCATTTGAACAATCCTCGTATATCTGACAATGTCGCAAAAAAAATTATAATTTGCCATTTTGTAATTTCAGCGGGACAATGGCTTATGTTCATGGATTGTGTGTTTCATATTGATCACAAGCTTGACTGATTCATGATCATTGCCTGCCAGTTAATCAAGAACAATCCAGTCTATCTTTTGGCTGATATCTCCTGTTGGAAAGGAAAGGACAGGTGTGAAGGTAGACTGACTGATGTCTCCTGTTGGGAAGGGAATGCCAGGTGTTAAGGTATAGTGACTGATGTTTCCTGTTGGGAAGGAAAGGTCAGGTGTGAAGGTAGACTGCCTGAAGTCTTCTGTTGGGAAGGAAAGGTCAGGTGTGAAAGTAGACTGCCTGATGTCTCCTGTTGGGAAGGGAATGCCAGGTGTTAAGGTATAGTGACTGATGTTTCCTGTTGGGAAGGAAAGGTCAGGTGTGAAGGTAGACTGACTGATGTCTCCTGTTGGGAAGGGAATGCCAGGTGTTAAGGTATAGTGACTGATGTTTCCTGTTGGGAAGGAAAGGTCAGGTGTGAAGGTAGACTGACTGATGTCTCCTGTTGGGAAGGGAATGCCAGGTGTTAAGGTATAGTGACTGATGTTTCCTGTTGGGAAGGAAAGGTCAGGTGTGAAGGTAGACTGCCTGAAGTCTTCTGTTGGGAAGGAAAGATCAGGTGTGAAGGTAGACTGCCAGATGTCTCCTGTTGGGAAGGAAATATCAGATGTGAAGGTAGACTGCCTGAAGTCTCCTTTTGAAAAGAAAGGTCAGGTGTGAAGGTAGACTGCCTGATGTCTCCAGTTGGGAAAGAAAGGTCAGGTGTGAAGGTAGACTGCCTGATGTCTCCTGTTGGGAAGGAAATATCAGATGTGAAGGTAGACTGCCTGAAGTCTCCTTTTGAAAAGAAAGGTCAGGTGTGAAGGTAGACTGCCTGATGTCTCCAGTTGGGAAAGAAAGGTCAGGTGTGAAGGTAGAACTTCTTCTTAAGCAGAAGCTTCGTATATCGTTAACTTTGTTTATCATATGGAAGTTATTGTCAGTCTCCCATTCTTCTATTTCGGTGTGTGTCTCCGCATATCCTTCTTTTTCCGAGTGGCTGTTAAAATTTGGTTTGTGTGTTGTACATCCATTGTTGCCAATGAAAGATCATTATCAGAGGAACAATATAAATTGATCACACCTATCGTATGCTCGTCTATATTGATACCGGCTCTGATTTAGGCTTAGTTGTTTGTAGAGTGATGGCCAGCTCTGCATGCAAGTGCGTTTCTGATCAACATAGGCACACCTCCTTTATCATGAGAGTTTCGAACCTACTCATTAATAGCAACAATGTATCCCCAATATATTTAGAAAATGTAAGACATCGTCAATGGGAAAATTACTTTCAAGAACTCCTCAACCGACAGGCACTGACGGACAACCAACATGTATTACAAGAAAGAGGACACTCTTACAGCTGATATTTTTCAGAAATGTAAATACAGTTATAAAGATCAGGACTAAAAATAAACCATTGGGTATGGACGGTGTAATAGCGGAAGCAATTCAAGCTTGCCAGGAGACAGAAGAAGACAAACATAACAACTGCAACAATTTAAGCTTACCAAGAGACAGAAGTGGACATAGCAGCTGAAACAATTTAAGCTTGCTAGGTGACAGAAGTGGACATAGCAGCTGAAACAATTTAAGCTTGCTGGGTGACAGAAGTGGACATAGCAGCTGAAACAATTTAAGCTTGCTGGGTGACAGAAGTGGGCATAGCAGCTGAAACAATTTAAGCTTGCTGGGTGACAGAAGTGGACATAGCAGCTGAAACAATTTAAGCTTGCTGGGTGACAGAAGTGGACATAGCAGCTGAAACAATTTAAGCTTGCTGGGTGACAGAAGTGGGCATAGCAGCTGAAACAATCCAAGCTTACTGAGAGACAGAAGTGAACATAGCAGCTGAAACAATCCAAGCTTACTGAGAGACAGAAGGACTGAAGTGGACAGACATAGCAATTAAAGCAATCCAAACTGACTGATAGACAGAATTGGACAGACATAGCAGTTGAAGCAATTCAAGCTTACTGAGAGACAGAAGGACATACTATTTAAAGCAGCATGGAAAGAGTAACGATCTGACATGCATTATTCACTTCTAGACAATTAGGCAAAAAATAGCAAATATAATTTGACCAGCATTTAAACATACCATTTACTGATTAGGAGAAAGCTATTGATAGAGTAGTTTGGTAACAACTTTGGACTATTTTAGATGATTATATAAAACATTTATTAGGTAAAGTGAAAATATCGTTACATATACATACACATGAAATAGAACAACTGATGGGGTTGCAAATAGGTTTTTAATAACCACAGGACTACCCCAAGAATGTCAGTTTGAATGGCAGAAACGTATCCATAATGCAGTCATTGCAACTGGTCATGGTTGCATATGGGATATCAGGATTGCAAAGATATGATACATCCTTGCATTTCTGTCTAGACGGGAACTGGTCCGAGCTGAAGCCTACATGCGAGTCATAGCAGACACGAAGAATCCAATGTGTAACAAACAGCAAACATCAAGGGCATATGAATTAACAGAGGGATGTCATGGATGGTAAAAGAAGAGCGAACGATTGGTCAGATGACTGCATCTCAAACTATAATCGAAAGGGAAAGAATGATCCACATTGTTTCCATCATCACAACCATTGTCACGTAGATTTTCTGGGAATGCAAAAGTGGTGCAATGGGAAAGCGTAGCTCGAGGTTCGAGAGCTGATTGGTGATAATAATCTAGATGACGATGATGTTGCATATAGCCAAAAATTGTGATATGCGGGGAGAAATATGGATGAGGTCTCTGTTAGAGTGAGAGCTAAGGTTGTAGAGTGAGAGCTAAGGTTGTAAAGTGATAGATAAGGTTGTAGAGTGAGAGCTAAAGTAGTAAAGTGAGAGCTAAGGTTGTAGAGTGAGAGCTAAGGTTGGAGTGTGAGAGCTAAGGTTGCAGAGTGAGAGCTAAGGTTGCAGGGTGAGAGCTAAGGTTGTAGAGTGAGAGCTAAGGTTGTAGAGTGTGAGCTAAGGTTGTAGAGTGAGAGCTAACGTTGTAGAGGGAGAGCTAAGGTTGTAGTGTGAGAGCTAAGGTTGCAGCGTGAGAGCTAAGGTTGCAGAGTGAGAGCTAAGGTTGTAGAGTGAGAGCTAAGGTTGTGGAGTGAGAGCTAAGGTTGCAGCCGAACAGAGTAGTGCAGACATGGTAAAACCCTTCAGTGTGCGAATAAAGATGAAGATTGGGCCTTCAGCTCTAAGATGATTTTCTGTGACCTCTATTACAAAGGTAATCATCGTATTAGTCTCACAGTCCTTACTTTGGAACGCACAGAAGGGTTGGCTTGGCGTTTAGTGGTTAACGGACACAGAAGCGTCAGAGACCTTCAGGAACGTGTGCAGCTCTGATGTCCTGGTCATGGGGCGACTCATTGCTTTCAGTGAACTGTTGTTCAGGCATCAGAAGTGGTCCTAGCTGGCACTTTGGATCTAAATAGTGTTTGCATTCTGTGAATGATCAATGACCGTCTCATTGACTTGGACATTGCAATCAATGAACTTGAAATTCACATATAAGAAATTTGAAACCAATCGTTGATTGAGTAAGGAGGTGTGCCTGAGAGGAGGGAGTAGTAGTAAACTTCGATTTGCTAAAGGAGACTGCTGAACACCTATGGGGATTGCCAGGAGAACAGTGACGTAGATTCCTTACAGAACTGAAACACATTGTTAGAAGAGGAGGGACCTCTACACCACACGGTAGAAGAGGAGCGACTAAGTAACTAAGAAGAGGAGCAGGGGATTAGAAGAGGGGAGGGGGTTACAGAAATGGGTTATCAGTGTATTTGTGACGACATGTGTAGATAGGGAAGGGGGGGGGGGTTAGGTAGAAACGATTAAGGAGATGGGTGATCATGATTTTTGTGACGACGTGTGACGATAGGGAGGGTGGTGGTAAGGAGTGATGATTAAGGAGATGGGTGATCAGGATTTTTGTGACGACGTGTGACGATTAGTAGGGGAAAGGGGAGATTGTTAAAAAGATGTGTGATCAGGTATTTTATAACGACGTGTGACGATGGGTACAGAGATGGGGAGGGGTCTAGGTTGGGAAGAGAACATGAGTGTTCACAAATGAAACAAAAATTGATTGACATGAGATTTGCATGCCGTGAAAGCCCAGCGAGCGCAATAATGGTCGTCAGTAGATGAATGTGTGGTAGGTCTCAAGTGAGTAGTGTCTGTGGAGAATGGAGTCTAGTGTGTCCTCCTGTCTATGTCTGTATATGTGATACACTCTGTAATTTGGTATGTATTTGTGAATAGGTATGTATGTGTGTGTGTGTGTATGTGTGTGTGTTTGTGCATGCGATCGTGCGTAGGCCTGTGTGTGCGGGCGTGCGTGTGTGTGTGTGTACGTGTGTGTATGTGTGTTGATGTGCGTACGTGTGTTCGTGCATGCGTGCGTGTGTAGGTATGTGTGTATGTGTATGTATGTGTTTGTTTGTTTATATGTATGTATGTGTCTATGCATGTGTGATGAAAGAATCCACAAGAGATGAACAGAATATAGTTATCGGTTTTTTAAATAATGTGTATGAGAAAGCAGCATCCATTCACAAGATCAAGAAAGCTAGTATTGGGACTCTTTTAGTGTAATTTGATCGAATTTATGAGTGGCACAAGTAGTGTAAAACGAATGTGCGTTGTAACTGGTGCTCGCTCCATATGCCACACACACTGACTACGGCAGGCGTGATCGCTAAAGCGGAAAAAGTGTTCCTGAAAACATGCATGAAGCAATCCACGAGATGGCTTCAGAATTATAGATCAATCACTGCTCCTCGCACTACTTATTTACGACTTGCTGATGTAGCAGAAATTTTGTATAAAGTGGGTACCAAAAGAACTCACCATCCGAACAGAAATAACATCTCGCATATGTTTGTGAAACTTTGTTGTGACCATTTGCAGCTGTGTGAGACAGCTTTATATGCTGTGTTGTCATTAGATATGAATGCTGAGTGCTCTGCTGTCAGTCAGACTAAACCAGACAGCAAAGATTTGGCGAAATTAATCACTGCCTAAGCCAGTCAATTTCGGTACAGTTCAGGAGTTCAATGGCCTGGAAAATTGATGCTCATGCTCTTCTAGGAGGAAAAGGACCAATCCTGGAACATTGCATGTCCAGGGGATTCACTATCAACAGTCAATCCAACTGTTATCTGCTTCACTTGAACCTTGAAATGAGGTCAAAGCGTTCTGCTGTGTAGTTACTTTATATTAACGAAATCACTGTACACAGCTCGTGTAATAATAACGTCAACCCACGAATCTCTATTTGGGGTGCCTTTCATATTATGTATATTCACCGGATCTTGTACCAACTAATTATCACATTGTTGGACACCAGAAAGAGGCAATAGCTGGCCATAAGTTCAGTACGGGCGATCTGCTGAAAGAGGCAGTTTAGTCGTGTTTACGCAGTCAGTCAGAAGAGTTTTGTTTTCCCTTCTCGCGCATTCCAGGCATTAATCAAGTGCTGGCCTGGCACACCTGCATTTAACGTGGTAAGGACTGTGTTGAAAAGCCATTAAGTGCTTTCATTGCTATGTGTCCATATTATGTGTGTATGTATATATGCATATATACGTTAGTGTGTGTGTATGTGTGTATGTGTGCGCGCGTGTGTGTATGTGTGTATATATATATATTTGTGTGTGTATGAGTATATATATATATATATATATATATATATTTGTGTGTGTGTTTATGGAGTCATAAACTTGAATATCTCTGAGAATGAACGCAGAAGAAGAAGAAGAAGAAGATTCAATAAACTCAAAAATAGAAGTAACAGATAACAAAACTGCGTTTTTTGGTAATAGCTTTTATTGATACAATGACATACGTTTTATTTTTGCGATGACCTTGTTGTTGCCTGCACTTTGACAATCGTCTCTCGCCATGCTACTAAGAATTCAGTGGCAGATACGGGAGACAAATAGCCTAGAAGTTTACTTGGAATTCAACCAAAACTACGGTTTTCGTTAAAATCTTGTGAATTTTAAAATCCATCAAAGATTAACAGGTCGGAATAGGAAAGAAACCATTGAGAGGATGCAGAGGTGGAGCTCTGGGGATTGCTGTAGACGTGGTCTGGCAGAGCGCCGTTTTGACTGGTCATGGTGGCATCCGACGGAGGCAACGGGCCTTAGATGCCTAGGTGAACATTATTTTTATTATTATTATTGACAAACAGCTCAGTTGTACATTAAAGTTTTCAACTCTTTATCTCCGACGGCAAAGCATGTGCTGCCAACATTTCTGCAGTAACTTGTTCAACAACCAACACCAGTTGTCGTTGTAATAGTAACATGTTCAACAACCAACACCAGTTGTCGTTGTAACAGTAACATGTTCAACAACCAACACCAGTTGTCGTTTTAACAGTTTTACATCACCACATGTCGTAAACCATCGCCGTTTTATAAAAAGAAAACACACACACAAACATACACGATACATCTATTCCGTCTTTTCTAAGTCAAGTGTAAGCTGAATAGTTGGCGATTATACCGCTCCTCACTTTCTTGTTCGCTGTATGTACGTTTGATACGTGTGCTGCAATTGACCCTTTACCGCGATATTAGGTTACACAGTTGACCTCTGCACCGTTTCTTCCTTGAGGAGAGGTGTTGGTGTTTTACCTATTTGGATAAGGCATTTCTTTATTATCTATCGGGCGTGAACAAAGATCTGACTTGCATACTGAATATGAAACAAAGTCAAATTGTATTTATTTTATTGCTACATCTCTCTCTCTCTCTCTCTCTCTCTCTCTCTCTCTCTCTCTCTCATTAGATCATAGTAGAACGCAACAGTCGGATAGAAGTCGTGAAATGATGTTCATTTAAAAAATAAATTGCCCAAATAATTATATCTCATCAGTATCCTCGCCCTGAGAGAAGCTAAGTATAGATGTGTGTGCCTTGAGTGCAATGAAGTCAATTCTTTAGAACAAAACAGACGATATATCAATCTCTCACCGTAATGTGTATTGTGTTGAAATGAGCAGCAAAGAATATGTAATGCGATGTATGGGGAGACCAAGTAGGGATGGTCACATTATTGAACACCCCGCGGGATCAAGATGCTGAGCAGCGCAAGAGCTGCAGTGGTCAGCGACCCATAGCTGACTGCTAGAGTCAGGGCCAGCGAAACGTAGCTGCCAAGACCCTTCTACATCTCCACGCGGTGATCCTGGATAACAGGCTGCACCAGGGCAGACTGGCTGAGGAGAAGGGATCGAAGAGGGAATGCTAACCCGGTACTCAAAAAATGCTTGCTGAAGTCGGATGTGTTGGACCAAAAGATGCAAATATCGCAGCCAAGCTGTAAACTACGACACAACGCATTCCGTTCTCTGGACTACATTCTGCGACTCAAGCTCTTTCAGTGTTTGGTAGCGGGAGATTGAGAACGAACGAAGAAGAAGAACATCCCGCCCTTAGATTTTGAATTTTGACTACCGCAATTGTCATGTCAAACATAATGACCATGACCCCCACTTTACTTCCTCGTTGTGTTCCTCGAAGCAGGCTATGCTGCAGAAGTCTGGCTTAAAAGGTGTAGATTGACAGTGATCCTGAAATGGTACGCCTAATAAGAAACCTCGCAATGCACTACATTCAGGAAGAGCCAGGTCACCATATTGGGTAAAACTTGGGATGCTAGAAGAGCTGTCTGTACCAAATGAACAGCATCACGTGTGAGTATGTCACGTGACATGACACGAGTGAATAATTCACATGACATGACGTGAGCGAATAGGTCAGATGACATGACATGCTTGAAAAACTCAGAACGAGCTTTTTGGAACAAAACAACAACAACAGCAATAATCCCCCATCCTGCACATAGATAGATCACTAAAACTTGAACAGATATGTGCAGGTAAATCACATGTCAATTTGTAATAATCATCTAAGATGGCCGAAAAGAATGTCCGAAAGCCACGGGACGTAATATACATTAGATGAAGATCATGTAACCACAGGAAGCAATACATGTTTGATTGATTGAGTACCCAAAATCTCTACAAGTCGACAATAGACCTGTTAGTTATCAATGTAACTGTTCACTTTTTTCTACAAGACTATTGGTTATTGCTACCCACCGTCCTCTTGATTGTTCATTCATTTTTCTCGACACACTCCCAATAACAAAATCGGCTTCATGTAACATTAGGTAACAAAGCAACGCTGCATAGATACCGAAAGCCAAAATAATGAGTACAATACAATGAACAAGAAAGCTTTATTGATGCGTCCTATTATCCTGGTCACATAGATGAGATAGGTATACTTATCTGCTTACCGCTGCTCTCATGATTTGTTACTTGTTTTCACGTGCCATTTTTTTGGGTCCCAGATGAGGATCTTTTGGTTGTAACTTAGGTTTCATTCAATGTTTCTGTTCCGTAGTGTTATCTGTGCCATGATAAACCTTCTTATTATATTATATATGCCATTGTGGAGATCTCATTCTTTCTTGAACGGACACATGTGTTGCAGAATGTGTTTTTACTGTCTCGGAGGCTGGCAGTTCTAAAGTTATTCCATTCGATATCCTTAATCTGCACGGCATTTATGACATCATATTTTGACGGTTTTTTTTCGCATTGCTGGAGTCTACTGGGATCATTTCAAGCTTCAACAATAAAGGCCTCTTGTCCTGCAGTTAACATATCGTGTACAAACTAAGTTTATTTTAATTTCCCAACTATAGATTGGCTCTTTCCGTCTTGACAGACGATAGTAATTGTGCTTTGAAAAAAAGGGATGTAACTATAGTTCAAGGTGATAATGAATGTAACCGGAATGACCAATCCGAGTAGAGAATCGTCTTCCACATTGTGTGCAAGAAATGTCAGGACCGTTTGCGGCATCGCGTGATGTGTCCTAACTCTGAGTCCTAAACCTATCTGCATTCAGTATCATCTTTGTCTCTATTCCATGCTTAATCCGGTCGCTCAATGCAACAAGATCAATGGCGTCCTGTTCCCATTATTTCATCATTCGTATCCCCTTGCACACATCCTTGTACCGAAGTAGTGGTAAGCTCCGAGACCTTTTCCTCAACCGTAATTCCCCATATAAATCATTTTGTATTTTGCTATCCTCCATCCTCCAAGTGTGCCACAGACATCGTAGCCTTTAAAGACCAAGCATGGAAAAGACTATATGACAGTGCCTGTTTCCAATATCTATGCGCTGGTGAACTTGTCCTATGATCCCACTCCAGGGTTCTGTGAAGGCATATCACGTGAAAGCTGTTTAGTCGTCTCTCCTGATACTTGTATGTAGACCATGTGAATACCCTGGGAATCAGAGTAAACCTGGTCTCATAGGACCTGAAGTCTGCGCAGAACAATTATGGCAAGTATTTTCCCAACGGTACACAGAAACGAAATTCTCTCTGCAGTTATTGCAGTCGCTCTGGTCCTCCTTGTTCTTGTAGACGGTTATAAGGCTCGAATCCTGCGGAACTTGTCCTTCATGTCCTTCATGCCAGCGTAATGTTATCAACTGTGAGGCAGTATTTCTTTCCACACCTGATAATCTCAATTAGGATTGCCTCCTTCACGGGTGCTTTGCAAGAAGCAATGTCAGCAGTAGCACAGTTAACATCTGCTATGTTAGACATCGAGTCCAGGTGGTCAAGAGTTGGCAGGGCCTCCATCGTATTAAGGGTATCCTCTGTTAGCTCTTCTTGATTAAGTAGAGTTCAAGATATTGCTCAACCCATCTATCAAACCACTTCATCTTATCTGTGATGATCTCCCTAGATAAAGATTCTAGAGGAGCACTATTTTTTACTGTTCGGGCAATGAATTACTTAATCCCTTGATTTATGCTTCTGATGTTACCAGTATTGAAAGCACGTTGATCTGGGGTAGGTCTCTCGCCGCCGCGATTGACTCTCATCCAGTATTCGTACAGCGATCTCAGTCCAGCCAGACGGAGCAATAGCGCGGGCTTGCCGAAACCGCTCGCCCGCCTCTCCCCGGCCATGTAGGGGACGAAATTTGTGGTGTCGTACCGGTGGCTTAGGTGCGTTACTGTGGCCCGTATGGGAGTTAGGTACTGTCTGCCATGTCTGCTTTACACTGTCCGTATTTAGCAGGTATTTCCATAGAGCGGTTAGCGCCGCAGGATGAAAGGCCTTTGCCTTGGTGGCGGCACTGATGGCTAGTCGGTTCTAGACTTGTGCAGTCCGCAGATCACTAGTTATGAACCGGTGCTTCAGATAATGGACTGATTTGCCTTATCAATCCTTCGAGGAATGTCCAGGCAATTGTTGGTGGCGGGGCGACTTGTGGTATCCGGGCTATGGCTTAATTGTTGATTGCCAAGAATGTGATCATTGTCCGTCAGAAGTGTCATGCCATCCGTATTCAGGAGGGGTGATGGATGATATGTATGTATGTATGTATGTATGTATGTATGTATTATGTATGTATGTATGTATGTATGTATGTATGTATGTGTGTGTGTGTGTATGTATGTCTGTCTGTCTGTGTGTCGGTCGGTCGATCGGTCGGTCGGACGATCGGTGGGTGTTGGGTGGGTGTTCGGTATCGGTCGGTCGGTCGGTATGTATGTATGTATGGATAGGTGGGTGGGTTTGGGTTGTATGTATGTATTTATGTGTGGGCATACGTGTGTATTTATGTAGCCTATCTACGTATGGATGCGTGCAGGTATTTGTGTTACATTGTGTGTATATACATATATATATATGTATATATATATATATATATATATATATACAAACACACACACAAACGTGTGTCGAGGACAACAGTAAAGAACTGGACAACGATGTTTAAAGAAGAACGTGAGTTAACGAAAGATTGTCCGAGACCAGTTGAAGCGCATATTGTTGCAGCATTCGGGTGGACCGTCGCCGGAGCTTACGTTCGTTAGCTGAGGATTTCGTTGTGTCGCTAAGGACAGTTCAAATGATGGTTAGCAAGAAGCTTAAATAGCGGAAGGTGTTCACAGTGGGTACCGATACTTCAGAAGAAAGACGTGAGTTAACGGAAGATCTTCCGAGACCAGGTCAGGGGCACATGGTTGAGTTTCCTCGCATCCTTCTATAAACATCGTTGTCTAGTTCTTCACTGTTGTCTTTGACACACTTTTGTCACCAAACACTGCCTGCATTCTGCGATGAATGTTAACTGGTCGCCATCCTTATGTTTTCAACGGTCGGCAGAGGAAACTGAGTCGGAGGATAATTTGCAAACGTGACGGTTGTTATGTGATGTTTACACCAGAAATACGTCATCATGCGCATAGTACGTATGTTCACGTGTTGCAGTACGGTTCGGTTTCATTTTAACACGCTTCGTATATTTATATATATATATATATATATATATATATATATATATATATATATATATATGTATTGCACAGAGAGAAAAGGATGGAGCGAGAGATAAAGGACAGCGAGAGAGAGAGAGAGAGAGAGAGAAAGAAAGAGAAAGAGAAAGAGAGAGCGAATAGTTGTGGTTTAGAATGCCCACATTGAGTTGGTTTACTCTTTTGTGGGCCCTGAATAGTACGTTAAGTGGCAGGTTGCATTAGTTTTCCTCACATCCGAACGTTAAGGTAGACTGGGGTCCTCCTGGCGACTGCGCTATGATTGGCGTTATCTGCGTGTCGCTCACTCCTACGGGTATCAGGTCGATCCCTCAAACCATTAGCCAGGCTGCCATGAAAACAGCCCGTTTCCAGGGAGGGCTACGAAAAAGCCGAGGTGAGTGTCGACCAGTATATTTCGCCTGATCCTGACTAAAATGGCTGATCAGTAGGTTGTGCCTGACCAGACGTTAGTCTTCCTCCCCATCGAGAGAGAGAAAGAGAGAGAGAGAGAGAGAGAGAGAGAGAGAGAGAGAGAGATAACGAAAGTAACTCTTTACATACTGACGGTATAGAGTTATCTACTATGTTAGTGAGTACATACATGTATCTAAGAACTAACGCGGCTTCGCACTAACCTATGAAAATGTAGGCCTTTGTTTGATTTGAGGTGGCGCTCCTCTTGAGAAGTGAATTATGGTTCATAAAACCGCGTTGAACAACTTGCTAGCCCAAACTTCTGGAAGCGGTGTTAACCACACACACGGTATGCAGAGTAAACTGTGCAGCAGCATTTGCAATGTAACAAGAATAGAAATGTGTCGGTAACGTAAGTACATTTCATTACAAAAGGCATTACTTGGTGATATGTTGTTGCGTTTCGACTGTAGACCTACATGTTATCGTGCATATATGAACATGAAGCAATTAACAGAGTATATCGTCCTGAAATGTCGCAGGATATTTGTGCTTATTATATAATTAAAGGTAAGACAGTGCTTTCAAGTGAAATATCGATTGAAGTACACCTGTCTGAATAACGACCTGAGTAACACAAGAGCGGATAGATGACACATTGATCTCCTGAGTGAGCTGACTCGCGGAGGGATATGTGATACACCTTCATATTATGTAAGTAATACTTTATGGATGGTGTAAATAATGTATACGGTAGTAGAAACAAAATACGTAGTATCGCTGGTTAGAAACATATCGGATTAAACTGCAATATGTGCTATACATTCGCTATTTTATTGGGATTTGAATTGGGAACACATTAACCAAGTTGAGGTTTACATCGATAACACCATGTACATATCATAAAATCCACGCCCACACACGAACATTCTGGGAAGCAAAAATAGTGTCACGTAGAACAAACTGACCAAGATAGCAGCTCGTGTGACCTGGGGAAACATACTGACCAAGAGGGTAGCTCGTGCGATGACCTGGTGTAACATACTGACCAAGAGGGCAACTCGTGTGATGTCTTAGTGAAACATACTGACCAAGAGTGCAACTCGTGTGATCTAGAGAAACATACTGGTCGAGAGTGCAACACGTGTGACCTGGTGAAACATACTGGCCAAGAGGGCAACTCGTGCGATGATCTGGGGAAACGTACTGACCAAGAGGGCAACTCGTGCGATGACCTGGTGTAACATATTGACCAAGAGGGCAACTCGTGTGACCTGGTGAAACATACTGGCCAAGAACGCAGCTCATGTGATGTCCTGGTGAAACGTACTGGTCAGGAGCTTGCTTTACGTCATAGTCAGGTACAACATATTTACCAAGATCATTCTGCATGTCATGGTCAACAGAAACGTGCTGAGCAATACAACACCTCGCATCATAGTCAGTTGACCTAGTGAAATATACTGGCCAAGAGTGCAGTTCGTGTGACCTGGTGAAACATACTGACCAAAACCACACCTCACGTCATGATCTTGTGAGATATACTGAACTATATATGAACCATAGTGACTACAACAAAATCCTACAGTAGGCCAGGGTCTGATGATACATACTGTCAAACATACTGTCTACAACCCTAACTTGAATCAGAGTCTTGTCAAACATAATGACAAAAACCCTAACTTAGGCGAGTCTTGCATTTCAGAGTCGTGTCAATACATACTGACCGGGATCCAACCTTACATTCAAGTTTTGTCAAACATACTGACCGAAACGCTACCTTAGGTCAGAATATAGTATGTCAGACTATTCAAACATACTGACCGAAACGCTACCTTAGGTCAGAATCTGGTATGTCAGACTTGTCAAACATACTGACCAAAACCGTACCTTAGGTCAGAATCTGGTATGTCAGTCTTGTCAGACATACTGACCGACACCTTACCTTAGGTTAGAATCTGATATGCCAGTCTTGTCAGACATAATTACCAAGATACAATCTTGAAGTATGAGAAAAAAAAAAGACGGCCTGGCCTGACTGGCTGCGCTCTCGACTCGCTCCGGTGTTTGTGTCGTTTTCTGCTGTTTGCTAGTTGCTGTTCGGATTATATCACGACTCCTTCATTATGTGGTATCCAGGACTTTATTCTGTGGAATTCATGTTCTTTCGTTCGGTTATCATTTTGTTATGCTGCACTTGCTGCGACTCTGCCTGGCTTAGACCGTGAGAAAACAGTCTAGGGTGGCGTTGAACGTTCCGCGTGACTGCACAATATAATTCAGCACAGGTTTTCATTACTCAAGTGCCTTGCTGCTTGGATTAAAGCCAACTTCCTCCTACCCCTTCCACTGGAGGTTGCACCATACCTCTCCCAAACCGGTATTATCAGCACAGCAAGAGCCGGGCTGACCCAAGGGTGGACACAATTCAGAGGCTTTTGGGCGGAACGCGAAGAAATATTGAGTCAGACAAGGAAAGCCGACGCAAACATTGGTTCAACACACACTCCTCGAGGCCCTCATCCCGAGGCTGCGGAGTACCGGGCTCAACCTGGGGAGTCTGTAGGGATGTCGGTCGACACACTCCGCATGAACAATCCTCAGTAGTTAGATTTAGTAGTGTCGATTGTCGCAACAGGCCGTCGACGCCTAAATGAACATTATTATTATTACTATTAATCTTAAAGTCAGTCTTGTCAAACGTACTGACCAAGATCAAATCTCAAGTCAGAGTCGTGTAACATACTGGCCAAGATCCAAACTTACGTCAGAGTCTAGGCAAATATATTGACCAAAACTATACCATAGGTATGTCCGAGTCTAATCAAATATACTAACCAAGACCCCCAATTCACATAAAAGCAGTGTCCCTCAAAACAGACTATGTAACAGAAGTCAGGCCCACGAGATATATCTATACGGTCATCATCGTGCGCCTTATGACAAGATGGACATCTATTATTTCTCTATTACGCGTCTTGAGTTAGTGTACTGCTAAGATTTCTTTTTCTTTTTCTTCCGCTTTGCAGCAGTGCCTGTCCTCTGTGCTTTTCCGTAGGCCGTCTCCTTCTTGAAGAGTCCCACAGTAGCCCTTTACCACATATTTACATACAGATCAGAATCCTCCTTATTTGTCCAACAATGCGGCGGGTGAGGGGAGGGAGGGGGAGAGGAGGAGTCCTTTGGCTATATCCTTACCCCCAGAACGTAACAGCTTATTATTCTACAAATAAATGCAATTCTAGTCTCCTACACAAACTATATCGCTACTGACACTGTTCTAGGGGTTATTGTGGTCTCACATATTCTTCTTCTTCTTCTTCTGCGTACACAGTCAGACAGTAACCATTATTTTTTCGAAAAAAGCGGCGGTCATCCTGAGACTCTCGCCACTACCATAGAGCTTGTCTTGCAGTTCCACTGGCAATGGCCACATCTGCTCTCTCTGATCCTCGTATGTCGGGCAGTTCTGCAGCAGATGTTCAGTGGTCATTTTACCAGTACCGCACGGGCATTCGTCGGTACACCCTATCTTCAATTTGTTGAATAGGTGGTACCTCAGTCTGTTGTGGCCAGTGCGAAGTCTGAAGACAACGACCTGCTCTCTTCGGTTCAACTGGTAATAGGCATCGTTTTTGGTGTAACCAGTATGTTCGGTTTCCCATTTGGTCATGTATCTGGCTTTGATAAGCCGTTTTGACTCTTCGTACGTCATACTGGTATCTGTTTGTGGTAGCCTTGCACCTTCTTTTGCCAGTCTGTCTGCCTCCTCGTTGCCTTGGATGTTGCAGTGTGACGGAACCCACTGTACCACTACCCTTTTTGGTGCGGACTGCTGGCACAGTTTGCAGAGTGCTGCTCTTAAGTCATTAAGCTCAGTGTTTTTCTGGCTTTTTAGCGCTGTGACTACGGCGAGAGCATCTGTAAGCAGGACTATATAGCTCTCATTTTCACTGTGTGTTACCATTTCTTCCACTGCCGCCCTCAGTGCCTCTGCCTCCGCTATGAAATTGCTTGTGTACTTACCAGTAGCGAATGACAGTGTTATTTTTCTGCCATTTGGTAGGTTCAGGAATGCTCCTGCCCCTCCGTTCTGTGTAGTGTTTGTTACAGAACCGTCGGTGTATGCATGGGTCCAGTCCATGCTTGGGTAGCTTTTCGTTATGAAGCTTAGGGTAGTGTCTCTCCTTTCTTTTTCAGTCTGACAGTTTTTGTTTGCAATACCTGGTATATTTTCTACCACCTCTGGAAATATATCCTGCCTCCAAGTAGGTTTTCGTACAGTAGTGATGGGTTTTGGTGTTGTTAGTGCGTTTATGGGATCTTCGTGCATCTTTGCTTTGGCTATTTCTGCAAAGTTTCTCCGCTTTAGTTTCCCATTTCCCAGATTGTTTAGTCTCTGGTACATTGGATGGTCCGTCAGTCTTCGGAGTTTCTCTGACTGCAGCTGGGCTCTGCAGTCTCTTCTATCGGTCATGGATTGCAGTTTTGTAATCTTTTCAAGTTCTACAATTGGCGTTGACTTCATGCCACCTGTTATAATTCTCATGGCTTGGTTTTGAAGTTTGTTAACTTTATCGAAGTTCGCCTTCGCTGCTGTTGTCCATGCCGCAATGCCATACTCGAGAACTGGTCTCACTCTTCCAGTGTACAGTTTCTTTAGTATGCCTTCGTCTGCTCCCCAGCTTGTGCCAGCAAGTTTCCTCATGATCGCCATTCTTTCTCTGGCTTTCATTCGGTTTCTCTCAATCTGACTTTTCCATGTCATGCGCCGATCAAATGTGACTCCCAGATAGGTTGGGTTGTCGTTTGGCTGCAGGATTTTGCCATTTAGACTTAATTTGGTACTTTGGGGTTTTAATGAGAGCGAGAATATTGTGCACGTGGTTTTCTCCTCGTTTATTTTGACCAGCCATAAGTTCGCCCACTCTTCCAGCGATGTTAGGGCCATCTGCATCCGATTTCTTGCTATGGTGAGATTCTTTTCAGAGGTCCACATAGCCAGATCGTCTGCAAACATTGAGCTATGGACTCTTCTTGGTATATTCTCTGTAATATCGTTTATATATACCAGGAAGAGTGTGGGTGACAATACTCCCCCTTGGGGTACTCCCTGCTCGAGTGTCACCTTTTTGCTCATCTGCCCTTGTACTTGGACTCTGGCCGTTCTTTGTTTGAGGTAGTGGTTGATCCACTTGTACATCTTCCCACAGACATGACTTCTTCTTAGCTTGACTCTAAGTCCATCCTTCCAGACTTTGTCAAATGCCTTTTCCAGATCCACCCAAACAGCTACTGTGTGTTTCTGTGCCTGGTAGGCATCTTCTATCTCCTGGGCTATGAGGATGACCTGGTCCTCAGTGGATCTGTGCTGTCTAAAGCCGGCTTGCTGTGGAATTAGTATTCGTTTTTCTTCCAGATGCCACATCAGTCTGGTGTTTATCATCCGTTCCATCAGCTTGCCGACACAGCTCAGTAGGCTTATGGGCCTGTATCCATTTGGATCTGTTTTGTCCTTTCCTGTTTTTGGTACTGGTACCAGTATTGCATCTTTCCATGCCTGTGGTACAATTCCCCTTTTCCAGCTTTGGTTTAGGACCGATAGCAGTTTCTTCTTCGCTGTTTGGCCTAGCCCCATCAGCATTTCGTTTGTTATCCCGTCTTTTCCGGGAGATTTCCTTTTCTTTAGTGTTCTCATAGCCTCTTCCATTTCGCGCATTGTTAGTTTGGCCATCATGTGCTCTTCAGGAGCCGTATTTATGTTTTCGTGTCCCTTTAGCTCTTCGCTAATGTCTGTATGCTTATCTGCAGGGACCTCGATGTGGTTTGCTCTGGCATAGTGATCGACTAAGGCGTTTGCGGCTTTCTTACCTGTGATCAAGTTCTCGCATTGCTTGATAGTAATTTGTTTATTTGACGGGGTTTCGTCATTCATGGCTCTGACTAGCTTCCATAGCTTGTTCCCTTCTTTGTCCAGGTTTAGACTTTCCGTTTTATTTTTCCAGCTTTCTCTTGCTGTTTGCTTGAGAGTGTGTTTGTACTTCGCCGCGGCGGCTTTGAGGGCGATGTTTGCCTCCATGGATTTTTCTCGTTCTGCCATGTTCCTAGCATTTGTTACTGCATCTTCCACTTTCTGTAACTCATCATTCCAGTAGGGCTTATAGTTTTTCCTAGCTCCTCTTGGAATGGTTTCAGTGGCGGCTTGCATTATTGCATTGCTTAGGCTCTCTACCATGGGCTTCATTTTGGTGTTTCGTGTGTTGATGGTTTCACACAGCCCATCTGTCAGGAATGCAAATCTGTCCCAGTCGGCTCGTTTGTAATTCCAACGTAGGAGCGGTTTTGTTTCCTGTGGGCCTACTTCCATGTCAATGGTTAGCCTGATCGGCCTGTGGTTGCTACCTGCCAGTTGGTTTAGCACCTGGCGGTCTATTTTATAGTGTATGTCCTGTGTGGAGAAGGCAAATCTGGAGTCGAGGTGGTATGCCATGTTCTTGAATAGAAGCTAGGGCTATCCTCCGGCCTATTGATTAGGGACAGATTTGCATCTATCTCCCAATCTTCCACTTCGTCACCTCTGCTGTCTGTGTCATAGTATCCCCATCTCTCCGAGTGGCTGTTGAAATCTCCAACTACTATGCAGTTGGAGTCTCTGACCTCCATACTCGAGAGCGATAGGTCTCTGTTTGGTGGTCCGTACAGATTGAAAATGCGGAGCTTCGTCTCTTGAGCCATTATGTCAACTCCTACAATTTCTGCTTGTCCGGTGTGATTGACAGGTACCGCGCTACTCGGTATGCTGTTTCTGGTCAGTATCAGGACCCATCCTTTGTGGCCTTCTCTATCTAGACGGAAGGTCTGGTATCCTCTGATTGAGAATTTATGGTTATTGTTGAGGTGCGTTTCCTGGATAAATGCCACGTCAATCTTACCTTCATGCAGGTGGTGTGTTAGGGAAAGTTTTTTGTTAATGACTCCCTCCGCATTCCACTGTAGTATTTTGAGGGTCTTGAGGTTTTGGCCAATAGACGTTGCCCCATAGCCATGTGCCTTGACTCCACGACACATGGGTGGGTGACCACCAGTAGTCAAGGGTGGGCCCCTTTGAGGCGTGAGGCCCGGCACTATCGCTGCCTGGCGGGACTCCGCAGGATGAGCGCCATACGTTTTTCTAATAGGTTGTACTGCCATCATACTGTGATTTACGTTGCACTGTTTTGTTAGGCTTGCGGCCCCGTGCATCCGATTTCAACAGGCGTTTCTGTAGAGATGCCCTCCTTAGCCTTTGGCTGTCCCCAGCCTATCTGCAAGGCAGCAGTTGTTTACGATCAGAGTTTTCTCTCTTATGGAAGTTGTCTTACCAGACTATCGAGTCTTCACTACTCGTGTCTATAGGGTGCAATGATGATATGTGATGATATATGAGATGGACTGGTTTACCCGGAAGAGAGGCAGTCCAGTGTGTCTGTGTCCCAGGATCGTCACGTCCTGCCAGGAACGTAGCATTTGCATGTGAGTGGGGTATCTCTTTTTCCCTTTATTTTCTTGGCTTCTATGCAGGGATGGTAAGCCTAGCATTCCCCGCCACCTAGGGTGTTGACACAGTGGGTCAGGTGTGCAATGTCCGCTGGTCTGCATCTCTTCTGCGTCCAGTATGATAGTTATATGGCTGATAACGTACAGAGGTAGATATCGTAGCCGGAGTGCATTCAGCCAGAGGACAAGCCTGGTAATGTCACAGAGATGTTGTTCGCCTGGTGTGCGGACAACTCTCATGGTCAGTGGTTGAGTCTTGACAGTTCACAGTGAGGTGGCTGCTCTACTGTTTTCGACACCCCGACCAGGTACTAAGTCTTTGGTTGGTGTTTTCGCACCCCATCGCCGTTTAGGGTGAGTATCAAGCAGTTGTCCGCCCGCTTTGGTTGGCGGGCGGCAAGGACCTCTTACTGTGGCTCTACCTGATAGGGCTGGGGCGCAAGCCCCAGGTCCCAAGCATGTAGGAGCCTCCCATTACAGTGGTGCTGAGATTTTGGGCGGGATTGCGGCTTACAAGGGTTCGGCCGTAATCCCCCACATGGTAGCCTCGCGCCCTTGGCTTATCAGCCTGGTACGTGAACCAAAGTGTCTGCGGCTCCTCTCAATTTGAGCTGGTTTTCCGTAGCAACGCCCTGTCATTTGTAGGGTAAAACTGACCTGTCTTCAGATGATCTATTTCCAGCACCCGTTCACTATTTGGTCAGACGAATTTATTGAGGGCTTTTGTTTGTCAATGACCAGGTATTTGAAATCTGCGGTTTCTGCGGAGTTAAACACGATTTCCGTAGCGTTCTTTCATTTGAGTGTTTGAGAGCTGACTTGTCATCCGTGAGTCTAATACCAGCGTACGTTCATTATTAGACCCAAACGGCAGTGCTCTCGATTTGTCAGTTGTTCTACAGTATTGGCGTGTTCAGTCAAATTAAGCCGCAGGTTCCACACCTGGTGGTGCCCTTCCGTCAATTCCCTTAGCGAGACAATCAAGTTTCTTAGGGGGTAGTCCCAGATTTTCGAGGGTCTAATTCCAGCACATGTTCTCTATTAGACCCCACGAAGGTGTACTTTTTGATAGTCATTCTGCAGTATTGGCGTGTTTAGTTAACTTAGGTCTCATGCTCCACTCCTGATAGTGCTCTTCCGTCAATTCCTTTATCAAACACTGGATGCAGACAAAACCGGGCCACAGGGGGCATAACCCCAGGTTTCTGGGGGTCTAAGTCCAGCACCAGTTCAATATTAGACCCCAGAAGAGTGGTCTCGGCATGTCAATCATTTCAGTGTTGGCCGTGTTGAGTTAAATTAAGCTTCAGGCTCCACTCCTGGTGGTGCCCTTCCGTCAATTCCTTTAAGTTTCAGCTTTGCAACCATACTTCCCCCGGAACCCAAACACTTTGGTTTCCCGGAAGCTGCCCGCAGAGTCATCGAAGCAACTCCTGCGGATCGCTAGTCGGCATCGTTTATGGTCAGAACTACGACGGTATCTGATCGTCTTCGCGCCTCTGACTGTCGTTCTTGATTAATGAAAACATTCTTGACAAATGCTTTCGCAGTAGCTCGTCTTGCGGCGATCCAAGAATTTCACCTCTAACGCCGCAAAACGAATGCCCCCGTTTGTCCCTGTTAATCATTACCTCCAGTTCCGAAAACCAACAAAATAGAACCGAGGTCCTATTCCATTATTCCATGCACCATTATTCAGGCAGCCGAGGCCTGCTTTGAACACTCTAATTTTTTCAAAGTAAACGCGCCGGCCACCCAGGACGCTCAGCGAAGAGCACCCGTGGGAGAGAGCCGGCAGACGGTAGGGCAGGAGACAACGGGCAGTGAACCGGCGGGATCCGGACCGCCCGCCTGCGCCTGAGATCCAACTACGAGCTTTTTAACTGCAACAACTTTAATATACGCTATTGGAGCTGGAATTACCGCGGCTGCTGGCACCAGACTTGCCCTCCAATAGATCCTCGTTAAAGGGTTTAAAGTGTACTCATTCCAATTACGGGGCCTCGAAAGAGTCCCGTATTGTTATTTTTCGTCACTACCTCCCCGTTCCGGGAATGGGTAAGTTGCGCGCCTGCTGCCTTCCTTGGATGTGGTAGCCGTTTCTCATGCTCCCTCTCCGGAATCGAACCCTGATTCCCCGTTACCCGTTACAAACATGGTAGGCATGTCACGTACCATCGACATTTGATAGGGCAGACATTTGAAAGATGCGTCGCCGGCACATGAGGCCATGCGATCAGCACAAAGTTATCCAGAGTCACCAGTGGGGACGCCGCAACCCCGCGAGGGGAAACGACGATTGGTTTTGAACTAATAAAAGCGCTCTTTCCGCGAGGGTCGGAGCTTGGTAAGCATGTATTAGCTCTAGAATTGCCACAGTTATCCAAGTAGGATCGTGTCATCTAAGGAACCTCGACTGATTTAATGAGCCATTCGCGGTTTCACCGTGAGACAGTGTGAACTTAGACATGCATGGCTTAATCTTTGAGACAAGCATATGACTACTGACAGGATCAACCAGATATCTGTCGGAGACGTACTGTGTACAGCACACACCGGTCGGCGGAGGAAGGGTGTGTTTTTGTAAAAGGCCTCGCTGGGACGACGGCCGCAGGGACCGACTGACGGGACGGACGGACGGTTTGTTCCACCCGTCCCTCACTCCGTCCGTCTACCTAGGACCGCCTGACAGGGGCGTCCCACACGCACCAGACGACCGACCGACCGGGCTCGCTCGAGGAGGGATGGCAGCGCTCTGTGCAGAACGGATCCCAACGACCTCGGCGATGAATTTCACTGGGACTAGAGACAATTTGGCCTGCCGGCCTGCCCTTCTCCGTAGGGAGAACGCAGGGCCTCGAGGCAACGATTCCTGCTTTCCATTTGCCGGTCACAAGCTCTTTGCGAGAGTCGGACCACCAGCGAGACGTACTGTCGAGCTCTGCTATAAGCCTTAGATAAATCACCACGGACGGACCACGTTTCCTGATACGGACCAGACTAGCGCACCTCGGTGGAGGAGCCACTACCACAAACCGCACCCAATTCGCACTACGGGGAAAGGCAGGCGAGCGTTTTCCGCAAGCCCGCGCTATCGCTCCGCCTGGCGGGACTGAGATCGCTTTACGAACACTGGTTGAAATTGAGTCGCTACGGCGAGACAACTACCCCAGATGGTCTCACATATGATAGCTCTGTTCTTCTGTTGACCCACCTTCTCTATCGGTCTAATTAGTTACGATTCTTCTACTTAGCACAGCCTATCTACAAGTCAGTCCTCATTTCTCAGCTCTTGGAGCTTCAGCGTCTTCTGAAATACTATTTGGTATTTCGTCTCAGTCTCAGGTCTGCTCTATGACTCAGCTCTTTTATTTACTAATGGGACCGATTATTGCGTAAAATTTCATGTTTGTTTCCGATGTAAATTTGGAAATAAGCTTTCAGATCTGCTTGTGAGATCTGTTCGAACTCAATCTTTCAGATATTCTTGTGAGATCTATTTGGATGCACACTTCAGATCTGCTTCTGATATCTATTCAGACATAGCTTTCAGATTTATTCGAGCGTAAACTTTCAGATCTGTTTAACAGTTTTATTCGGAAACACATTTTCAGATCTGCCTCTGAAATCTATTCGGACACAGACTTTCAGATCTGTTTCTGAGAACTATTTGAATACAAGCTTTAATATCTATTCGGAGATAAGCTTTCACAACTTTTTGGACATAACCCGTGAGATATGCTTATGAGAACTATTAGAACACAGGAGTTCTAATATATGTGGCATTTGGACCCAGTTCTCAATGTGGTCCATGTGGATTGTTTCTCCAGTAAGAGTGATCAATGTTCAAAGTTACTTCCACTTCTTGTAGGTTCAGTCCCACGCGCTAAGCCCCGCCCCACGTCGAATGTTCCTTTTTCTATTTGCCTGTGGCTGTCATGGCTCTATCACGTCTTTAAACGTGCCACAACGCATGTTTATCTTTGACAGGCAGTGAACTAACACTCTTTATCCTGGCACTTTTACACTAGTTTTTCTCTAGGTCAGTAACTCTACCAAAACAGTGGTCAACGAAAATAAATAATCTTTCAGCTTGATACTTATTTTGGTTCCGTGGTTTTCGACACGCGCAAATAGATCTAGTGGCCTTGACCAGCTTTGTATGTATTTGTGTCACTTATGGCTGGATAATTTTACACTACCTCGTTGTTGGCTAGATAATTTTACTCTTGCCCACCTGCTAACCTTGACCCCTGTGAGTAAGACGAATATTCTTTCTAGTTTGGTAGATGTTCTGAAATTATCAATTCAAGAAATCTCAAACTGTAGTAGATGCACCCCCTTTTTGTGCTCCCTTGGAATCGAACATGATTTGGTCAGTTCTACGTGTGCTCCGTTGGGACCAATGCATCTGTCACATCATCTACGACTGTGTAAAAGAACTAATCAGAATTAAGACAATTTCTTAGTAAAACAAAGACATTAGGAGACAAGTAGATACATCACAAATGCTAGATCTCATCAAGAGATAGCAAACCAAATGGTTCGGCAACCTGACACGCCAGATACCAAATAGTATCCATCAGAAAGCAATGCTGTACAAATGCAATGAATGTGCCATACTGAGAGGTTCCTTTATCTTGGTGAACCCTTAAATATGAAAACAAAGGGAAAACTAAATAAATATCCCATCACGCCAAGCGGCGCGTAGGAAATATGGTATTGGGCCCATATTATTTTGTAACCCACGGCACTTAGTACATGATGTGGTCCGCATCATGCCGACCACATTTATTTCCCAGAATGAACGGTACCCATTGGGAGCCGCATAGCGCAGTAGTTAGCGCCATGGCTTCGCATCTCAGTGGTCCTGAGTTCATTTCGCAGTTGCGGCGGAAAACGTTATTTAGACAGCAGTGGATTCGGGTCGACCCAAACTTAAAGTACAATGAAACTTATGATAAGGGATCAAGATGCTGAGCAGCGCATGAGCTGCAGCGGTCAGCGACCCATAGCTGACTGCTAGCGTCAGGGCCAGCGAACCAGAGCTGCCAAGACCCTTCTACACCTCCACAATGTGATCATGGATAACAGGCTGCAGCAGGGCAAACTGATTAAGGAGAAGGGATCGAAGAGGGAATGCTAACCCGGTACTCAAAAAATGCTTGCTGAAGTCGGATGTGTTGGACCGAAAGGTGCAAATATCGCAGTCAAGCTGTAAACTACAACACAACGCATTCCGTTCTCTGGACAACATTCAGCTACTTAAGCCCTTTCAGGGTTTGGTAGCGGGAGATTGAGAACGAACGAAGCCAAGCCAAGCCAAACTTATGAGAAATATATTTGCTCAAACAATGAAGAGGAATTCTTCACTTGCTTCATGGATGCAGCACTTTAACTCAGTCAAGGAAAACACAATAGGGCCACCTGTGATCAGTGCACTCAAATCGATCATGTGACAGTAACTTTTCGTCAGTATCCCATAAATGTCAGTTTCATGCCCAATCTGGTATACAAATACACACACACACATACATACACACATACATGCATACACACACATTCATACACACGTTCATACACACCAGCCTTACTACTGGTCAATATGTATATCTTTACTTTGTCAATGTTACTATATCGATGTGTTACTCACAATATAGGAATAATCTACAGCTTTGTATAATTTCCAGTTTATCAATCCCCAATCTACGTATAAAATTGACAAGTTATCGATCTCGTTTCTCCACTTTATATGCGCATTCTACGGATCCGCTGTCCTCATCTCTAACTCGTAAACTGTGTATACTTCATCTCTAACTTATTGTTCATGGATATTTGTTATCTTTCTCTTCGTCTCCACATAAAGACATTTACAATTTTTGCTGTAATCTAGTATCTTGTTCTTCTTTTTGCCGTTGTGTTTTTGCATGCTTCCGGTCTTATGTCTGTCTGTCCTGATCGATGTTCAGCTCGTCAGTTATAAGGCTCTGGAAGCCGACCATGTTTCCGAGATCTAAATATGTGACATAGATGAGAAATGAACCTCTGACACGCCGAGAACATGTCACAAGAGGCAACTAACTGTGCTGTCTAAATTCTTTAGAATATAATATATTTTCCTCATGAAAAAGGAAACGACTAACTGACAGTCTAACCCCTGTACAATATCAGAATATCTTCCTCATTAAATATCTCCATACGTAAGACTGCCTTGCCGAGGGTACAGAGCTTGCTCGCCCCAGTGATCAAAGAAGCTATGTCGGCGGAAGTTTTACTCCTGGCGGGGTCAGCCAAGCCGAACAGAGTCCTTGAAGAGGGGCCAGACAAAATGGCTGAGGAGCAGGTGCAGCTCCATAGGTTGTGGCTGCAGAAGCCACCGGCGAGTGGTATATGCTCTCGGCAGCACCAATCCATCACCACTTCATGGGGGAAATGCATTCTTCTCTCATTCTTTATTTTTTGTCCTCTATCATTTATCCCCATGGATGACGAAAAGATGCAGACCAGCCGACATTGCACATCTGTCCCTTTGTGACGATCTTCCAGGTGGCGGGGAATACCACACATACCATCACTACAGATGGGCTGACAGTAAGTGAAGATCTTCCAGGTGGCGGGGAATGCCACACATACCATCTCACAGATGGACTGGCAGGACGTGACGATCTTCCAGGTGGCGGGGATGCCACACATACCATCACTACAGATACGCTGGCAAAACTGACGGAAGAATGATGAGATAACCGACCAAGATGAACATATGCCCCTGGCAGGACGTGACGATCATGGGACACCGACATACTGGACTACCTCCCTTCGTAGATGCTCGAAAGATGCATCCATAACCCCACTTTGCAATCATGATACCTCTAAGATAACATACTTTATACGAGATCGGATGTCGCCTCGATTACCAAGGCCCGCGCTGATCTTCCACACCTGGGGAGAGCAGTGACAAGTATGCTACCAGTACCCCAAGTAATATACACTCACCACGCATCCTCCAGCTCATGCAACCAGGACCCCAAGTAATATACAATCACTACGTATCCTCCAGCTCAACATAACAGGAATTATAATTAAAAAGCTAAAACTGACTAAGCTCCTGATATATCTTGACATCCACGTAACACTCATCCAAGAAACAATGCTGCCCCAAAGGTCACTCCCTTCCACATCAACGGCGTTACAGTGCACCAGTGCAAGTGCATAAAATGTCAAGAATTAGTGACACTTATCCGAAATGACACCCAGGCAGAGGTTTCAGCTATTGAAACCAATGACGAAACTGACTTACAGGAAGGGATAGTCTGGATAGGGGGACCACCACCAGGAGCACATCACACACTGCAGATTCCACATACTAGTGATCTAAATTAACTGATCATTGCTGGCGACATGAATGGTCACTCCTACCTGTAGGGCTATACCTATAGGAATTCAACAGGAACGGCCATTGCGGAACTCACTAACACTACCTCACTCATTCTGTTGCAGAACGCCAATACCCCACCAACACTGATCCACCGAGCCAGTGGAACCAAACGCAGACAAATCTCACCCTTATAACCAGCCGACTTACTCCCGTATTGCTCGATTAGAGTCCGTGATGGCATCGGGAGTGACCACAGACCAATACTCCTTGAGATCACAAACTTCAGGGAGAAAGTAAGAAACCAAATAACATTCCTTCCATGGAATTACAAAAAGGCAGACTGGTAGTTTTTCAGGAGACAAGTACGCCAACGTTTCGCGGACATCGACATGTCGCAGGTTAATAGACCACTACTTCATAGCTCCGATCGGCAAAGGAAGTCATCCCACGAGGATACAGGACAAAGTTCAAACCATACTGGAGCACAGAATTAGAGACCACAGTCAATGAGAGAAAGAACGCAGGACAAGTTGAGAAACAGCCCATCCTTGCATATAAAACTAGTTATTACAGACTCACTGCTAAAATCAAATTGATGAGCAGACAAGCCAAAAGAGAAGCATGGGCTAAGAAATGTGGAGAGTTGGACTTTCGGAAAGATGGAAAGAAAGCATGGTGCCTCATATTCAACCATTCAGGAGTTGAAAATAAGAAAAATCCCAAACCCATTAGAACAGACACAGAATTAATAACAGCAGATTCTCAGAAACCAGAAGTCTTTAATAAGCACTTTGCTAATGTTAACAAAAAGCAGAAACGAAATAATCTGGACAACGCTATCAAAACACTCACTAAAATGATGGAAAAACAACCTACAGCTAACTGTGAGATCTTTGACAAGAACTTAAGATGCCCTAAAAAAATGTAAGAGAGGTAAAGCCGCTGGACCTGACCGGCTTACTGAAAAGTTGCTCTTAAATCTCTCAAATGATGAACTCCATATCATCCTTGACCTAATTAACAAAACATGGAGAAAAACCAACATCACTCCAGTTCTAAAGAAAGACAAATCATCAAACCTAGTAAGAAGTTATCGTCCAATCTCTCTGACTTAAAACCTAGGCAAGGTCGCTGAAAGGATGATACACGAAAGGTTATATTGGTGGCTAGAAAGCTCAACGATGCTTAATCCAAACCAATCAGGTGTCAGAAGAAAGAAACGGACCAGCTGATAAGATTCACCTAAGAGGTAGGTAATGCTTTTTAGGAGAAAGACAATGTGCTGGCAGCATTCATTGAATTCAGACAAGCCTATGCTCGAGTCTGGAGGACTGGCCTCCTCTTCAAGATACAAAAAAATGGGAATATCAGGGCGAATGTACAGCGGGCTAAAACGTTTCTTCTAAAACAGAACAATCCTAACAACATTCAGTGTATCAATAAACCCAAACAAAGGACCCTGGAAGAAGAAGTGTCTCATGGATCTGCGCTAAGTTGTACATAAGTCCTTGTGTACATATACAACCTACGAGATGGCATATCCTGCCAATAGAAACTCTTTGTGGATGACCTGGTCATTTGGTTTAAAGGAAAACATCTGAAACCCATCCAGAATATGAACATGAATCTGACAACCATCTCTTCGTATTGCCAGTTTTGGAAGCTTGAAATTAATATAGAAAAAAATGTGTTCAGTTTGTTCAGCATAAATAAAAGGATTACAGAGGAAAATATCAATGCCAAAATGAACGGCGTGAAATTAACATATGACAAAACCCCGGAGTCGAGCTTGACCGCAGACTCACTATGAAACCCCATATAGACAAGCTGATTGAAAAAGCATCCACAAGGCTCAGACTCATCAAGTACCTCGCTACTTGTGGAAAGGGGGGGGGGGGGCAAATCAAGATTCACTACGCCAGTTATACATTGGATGTGTCTGCTCAGTGATTGACTACTCACTCCCACCCCCATTACCCGCACCCCTCCTTCCAAGTCATTGAAAGCAAAAGCCTCTTACACAAGCTAAACAAAGTACATAATCACGCTCTGTGGTTTATAAGTGGTGCCATGAAAACAACGCCGACAGATGCATGTGAAATTAACTCTAATTTTGAACTTCTAAACATAAGACGAGAACGCTCTGTAGTGGAAATGTGTAAAAGATATTTAAGAATGGACGCTGCAGAGGAGAACAGGAAAATGGTAGAACAATGGCACCAAAAGCATTGAATTAAAAAGACATCTTTGCTAAAAAACGCGAAAGACGTTATCGATAAACACCACCTGGCAGATGGTAGAAGGCTTATGGCGGTCATCAATGATGAACCACCTTGCTGGCAGGCGACTACCCCCACACTAAGAACTGTATTCTCCGACCCTTCTGCCGACAGGAACACCCTACCATCTGTGCTGAAAACTATCCCTTTGGAAAATATAAACTCATATCCATAAAACATCCTAGTATACACAGATGGAGCTGCCACCGCGGCTACCACAAACGCTGGATATGGCGCTGTAATTAAATACTATAACCTGCACCAAGAAGACCACCTCTGCATCTATGGCCCTTGTTGAGAGATCTGTTTCAATTTCAAAGCAGAAATAATAACAATAGAAAAAGGTTTGTGCTGAACACTCTCTCATTTTGAAATTCGCACTATACAGCCTGAGGAGATCGTTGTTTTCTTAGACTGAAACTATGCGCTCCAAGCCTCCAGAGAATGCCTCCAGTTGTTTATAGTATCTACAAATTAATTGATCAATTGTCCACCTCTTATGGAGCGGAAGTAGTGCTTCAGTGGATACCTGACCATACTGGAGTCCCAGGTAATGGGAAGACTGGTGAGCTGGCCAGAAGCAGCACAACTCTATCACAGCCACTAACTAGCATCACACTACAAACCTCCATGAAAATCCTGAAAAATAACTATAATCATGAGTGGCTAGATCAGTGGGCCACATCCCAGTCAGGAGTGGCTAGATCAGTGGGCCACATCCCAGACATGAGTGGCTAGATCAGTGGGCCACATTCCAGTCAGGAGTGGCTAGATCAGGGGGCCACATCCCAGACATGAGTGACTAGATCAGTGGGCCACATCCCAGACAGGCCGAGTATATTTCAAACACCAAGCAAAACCAGATCCCCAGGACCCAGTCAAGAAACTGAAACGAAGAAACCAGAGTTTGATCTTCAAGCTGAGAACAGGCCATGTCCCTCTTAACAAACATAGGAATAGACTTTACCCACTTCGTGAACCAAACTGCAGATTCTGTCATGACCACGAATAGTGAGTGGATGATCTCCTGACTTTGTGCCCAGGGCAGGCCGATCTGCAGAACCTGCTGCTACCACCACAACCCACCATGCACAACACACTCTACACATCACTACAACAATTGAGAGGACGGGTGCTTTTGTCCGGAAGCATTGGGCTGTCAATAGCTAACAGCTAAAGAGATTATATCATCATCATTCTCATAAAATAGGAAACGACTAAATGGCAGTCTAACCCATCTAGAATAGCAGCATCTTCCTCTCGTTACAGAACATGCGTATAACTGGCAGTCTAATCTTTCTAAAAAAGAAACTCCTCTTCATGGAATAAATGAGTGAATCGATCGTTGTTAATTTAGTTGAGATAGTCGAGTGAATCTTTTATTGTCCATATACTCGTAGTTAAGGTAAACGATTGATTCAATCGTTGCCTATGCGGTTGAGATAAACTATTGAATCAATCGTTGTCCATGTAGTTGAGATAAACGAGTGAATCAATCGTTGTATATGTGATTGAGATAAACACGTAAATAAATCGTTGTCCATGTAGTTGAGATAAACGAGTGAATCAATTGTTGTCCATATACTCGTAGTTGAGGAAAGTGATTGAATCAATCGTTGCCTATGCAGTTGAGATAAACGAGTAAATCAAACGTTGTATATGTGATTGAGATAAACACGTAAATAAATCGGTGTCCAAGAAGTTGAGATAAACACGTGAAACAATCGTTGTTTATAGTTTCAAATAAGCAAGAAAACATTCTTGATGTTCCGCTCTGAGCTGTCTCGAGACGTACTCTTGATTTGTTCGACATTTTTCGATCAATATATCATATTACTTTATAGTCCTTGTCCTCACCAAATCAACAGTTGCTTTAGTTCTTTGTTCTTCGCTGTTGTCTGCTTGTATGAGTGTGCTTATTGACCAGTCGCTGGTATCAGTATTTCCAGGACAACCTTGTTATTGAATTGGCATCAGGTTTTCAAAATACAACAGCAATGTTCAGTTTTGGTTGTTAGTTGTACCCCACGGCTATAAGCAGTGTAAGACTAACGTTAGAAGTATCAACGGTTTTACCAATGGCTAGCGTTCTTGAACATATTAAATTGTTGCACCATTTCCTACTTTTAATTTATTTGTGTCAGAGAATGTTGTGAATTTGTACCTAAGTTAATCTTGCTGTCAATCAATATATCAAAACATTTTCATCTGCGTATGGAGCACAGGGATTCTACAAATACACGCTGTCATCAGATGTTGATCTGTTTACGTCTATTGATGTTTGTTGTGGTTTCAATTTTCAAGTCTGGCAGTGTTAAAGATATAATTAATTAGATCACAGTTTTATGACTGCTGCATAATAAGCAAACTAATAATAGCTTTATCGCGCGTTCTCTCATTTCCTATTTTGTTCACAGCTAATCTTGCCCATTCATAGCTTTATTCTCATAAAGTGTGTTTAGTTCTCACTTTCTTTGTAGGTGTGAAATTATTATACGATGTACAAAGTCTAACTCTATGTGGACGTCCACTTCCTAGGATATGGAAACGGAGAGAAGTATGGATTTCCCTCCAAAAGCCACTGGCGAATGAAGCAATGGCACTGCTGTGGCTGTTCTAGCAATCCGACAAGCAATATCCTTTATCTACGAACCCGTTGAAGATGCTTAAGCGGACTGATGTCAACGTATTTCAAACTCAGAAATTCAAAGAGCATGTAATAGGGGCTCAAATAGAATAGCAACTTTCAATGTTAATGAACTTGGTACAAATGAGCTGGGGGTCATGGATATGATTTAAGGGAAAAAAAACCCCACTAAAATAGTCATTCTTGGAATTGTAGATATTGGAATGAAGAAACATAACATCAACATACCCACGGGACTTTGAAGTGGGATTGTCACACAAGAAAGAGCAAAACAACGTAAACATGTTCTTGTACATCCATAAAAAATAAGACTTGCTTTACAAACAGAATACATTAGTGAAAGGCTACTACACCTACGAACAGCTAATAGAAAGAAACAACAACAATAATACAAATCTAAGTCTTATGCAATAATAACATAATGAGGAAGGCAAGAGGGAATTCTTTGAATATTTTTCAGATTTTATCAATAGGACCAATGAGATGTGATTTTACTAGAAGAACAAGGAGAAAATGATCGTGTCATGAAAACTGCTTAGAAGTGTTCAGAGGTACCTCCTTAGAATACAACGTAACGGAGGCCAGCTTTAACTTGGATGGTCCAACTATAACAAATATTATCTTCTAATTCAGAAACGGTCATATAAAAAAAAAAAAGTACAGATGGACGAACCCAGGCATATCATCAGAAGTTCATTACAAATGAATAAATAAAGGTATTCTCCTAGTCTACCCAGCTGAGTATTGGTATCTGACTAAGCGAAAGGAAAACTTTGAGCTGCGGAGATAGTGATCCGTCCTCCGCACTTTCAGAAGTGGAAGAGATTGGGCACATATAAGGTCGTCCAGGTGCACTGACATTGGTTCTGTGAGCTATTTTCCATTTTGTCTTCAAATAAAAACAAAAAAGAAATATAACTCAAAACCAGCGTAATCTCCAACACTGGAAAATACACTGATCATCAGCCAGTCACACAAATTCGCAGAACAGAAATCAGAAAAGGAAAAAGTCAAACAATCGTCAAAAATCTTTAAAAAAATTAGTTGAGGAAGCTATAAGAAAAGAAATATGCCACGAAATGACAACGATTTTTTCCAGACATTAAACAGGAAGCTGAAGATGTAAACAACGATTCGATAACAAACAAATTCGTGACGGATATACTCAAAAAGAAATGAGAAACAAAAAAATTTAAGACACGGCAAAGAAATTAAACAAACAGCTTAGTGGAATGCTGAAGTTCAAGAATCAATACAGACTAAAAAAGAAACACTACAAAACATAGCCGACGTCACAGACACAAGGAGATTATGTTACTTATCAAATATCAAAACCAAATACCAAACGAGTAATCAAAATTGATAAAGAATAATCAAGGAACAAATATAGAGAATAACTAACATCTTTTTGTAATATGGTTCAAATAATTTGTTAAATTAAAAGTATTAAAAACATGAACCTGAGTGATGAAAGCTTCAATTCTACTTCAATCATTAATACCACAAATAGATTCCCAATATTTAACGAGCACAATCGATGCAAAATGTACTTGCATGAACCTTCCAACTCAAACGGCAGCCACAGACAACCAAAAAAAACAAAGATTGTCTGGAATCTGATGAAATGATTGATATTTATAAGAAATATAAAGAATAGGTCTAAAAATAAGAGATCTATTTTTGTGATATAGATGCTGAGCAGCGCATGAGTTGCAGCTGTGAGCGACATAGAGCTGACAGCTTGTGTCAGGGCCAGCGAACTAGAGGTGCCAAGACCTTTCTGCACCTTCATGCGGTGATCGTGGATAACAGGCTGCAACAGAACAGACTGACTAAGGAGAAGTGATCGAAGATGGAAAGCTTACTCGATACTCAAAAATGCGTTCTGAAGTCAGATGTGTTGGACCGATAGGTGCAAATTTCATTGTCAATCGGAAAACTAGCGACACAACCCATTCTGTTCTCCGGACTACATTCCGGCTCTTGCAAAGCCCATTTTAGGGCTTGGCAGTGAAAGATTGAGAACGCAGAAGAAGAAGAAGAAGAAGAATTTATGCTGCTGGCAGTGGTAATAGGACAGCACATTTGTGAATGAATAAATTGGAAGCCCCAATTAACCCTCGATAAGCGAAAACATCAAATTTATAAATGTACATTTCTGTAGAATACATATTTTCTGAACAAGAACTGCACTTCGTCCACAATTTCCAGCCCCTAGTTTTTATATTTATGGCAAAGTTATACTAATTCAAGTTCTTCTTATTGTTGTTGTTGAATGCCACACCGAGTAAGATTACTCTTTTGGTGCACCAGGTAAAGCACGTTTAGTGGCGAGTTGTTGTAGCTTTCCTCACATCCGGAACGTGCTAATAAAGGTGGACGGGGTCCTACAGGCGGGTGTACTATGCTTAGCTTAATCTGCATCGTTCACTACTGCAGGGATCACGGCAATCCCCCAACACCCTCTCTCGTTAGCCAGATTGCTACGAAAACAGCCCGTTACCAGGGAGGACTGCGTGAATTCGTGGTGAGGGTCATGGTCTGTATATTTTGCCGGACCCTGACTAACATGTCTGATCAGTATGTTGTGCCTGACCACGACTAACATGTCTGTTCAGTATGTTGTGCCTGACCACGACTAACATGTTTGATCAGTATGTTGTGCCTGACCACGACTAACATGTTTGATCAGTATGTTGTGCCTTACCATGAGTAACAGGTCTGATCAGTATGTTGTGCCTGACTCTGACTAACATCTCTGATCAGTATGTTGTGCCTAACCACGACTAACATGTCTGATCAGTATGTTATTCTTAACCACGACTAACATGTCTGATCAGTATGTTGTGTCTGATCCTGACTAACATGTCTGATCAGTATGTTGTGTCTGACCCTGACTAACATGTCTGATCAGTATGTTGTGCCTGACCCTGACTAACATATCTGATCAGTAGATTTTGCCTGACCATGACCACCATGTCTGATCAGTATGTTGTGTCTGACCATGACTAACATGTCTGATCAGTATGTTGTGCTTGACCAGACGTTAGTAAATTATATTATTTCTTTTTGGCGTTCGCTCTAAAAGTGACGCTATGACTTCGTATTTTACAGCGAGACTGCAATATCTGAGCCGTTCGATTCGATACATCCAGTTTAAGCAGGCCATTTTTCGTGCCTGGTTTGTCTTCTAACTACCGTCTTTACTCCCTCAGGACCCTTACCTTCTGCTTTCCTTATTCCATAAAGATCTTTATCTTCTGCCATCATTATTCCCTAAAAATTGTTACCATGTAACTACCACCTTAATGCCCTCAAGATTCTTACCATGTAACTATCACCTTTATTCTCTCAAGATTCTTACCATGTAACTACCACCCTTATTCCTATAAGATTCTTACATTCAAACTACCATTATTATTCCCACCAGAATCGTACCTTCTAACTGCCATTCTTATTCCCTCAAAATTCCTAGCATCTGCCATCCCTACTCCCTCAAGATTAATACCTTCTGCCATCCATATTCTCTCTAGACTCTTACCTTCTGCCATTGTTATTCCCTCAACATTCTTACCTTCTGGCATTATTATTCCAACAAGACTCTTACATTCTGACTACCATCCCTACTCCTCAAAACTCGTATCTTTTAACGACCATCCATACTCCTCAAAACTCTTACATTCTACCATCCCTACTCCTCAAGACTCTTACATTCTACCATCCCTACTCCTCCAGAATTTTAGATTCTAACTACCATCCCTACTCCTCAAGACTCTTACATTCTACCATCCCTACTCCTCAAGACTCTTACATTCTACCATCCCTACTCCTCAAGACTTTTACATTCTAACTACCATCCCTACTCCTCAAGACTCTTACATTCTACCATCCATACTCCTCAAGACTCTTACATCCTACCATCCCTACTCCTCAAGACTCTTACATTCTACCATCGCTACTCCTCAAGACTCTTACATTCTAACTACCATCCCTACTTCTCCAGACTTTTACATTCTAACTACCATCCCTACTCCTCCAGACTTTTACATTCTACCATCGCTACTCCTCAAAACTTTTACATTCTAACTACCATCCCTACATCACCAGACTTTTACATTCTAACTACCATCCCTACTCCTCAAGACTTTTACATTCTAACTACCATCCCTACTCCTCAAGACTCTTACATTCTACTATCGCTACTCCTCAAGACTCTTACATTCTACCATCGCTACTCCTCAAGACTCTTACATTCTACCATCCCTACTCCTCCAGACTTTTACATTCTAACTACCATCCCTACTCCTCAAGACTCTTACATTCTACCATCCATACTCCTCAAGACTCTTACATTCTACCATTCCTACTCCTCCAGACTTTTACATTCTAACTTCCATCTCTACTGCTCCAGACTATTACTTTCTAGCTACTATTGGTATTCCATCAAGACTCTTACCTTCTAACTATCATCCCTGCTTATCAAGAATCTTACATTCTTCCATTCTACTCCTCCAGACTATTACATTTTAACTACAATCCCTACTCTTCAGGACTCTTACTTTCTAGCTACTATCGATATTCCATCAAGACTCTTACTTACTACCATCCTTATTCCTTCAAAATGACACTAATAGGGATTGTTTCCAAGGTCGGCGCTAGGACGCGGAATAGTGTGTTGGTCAGCTCTGGTTGGCTGACCCTTATGCAAGCAGACAGCCTTGAGTAGCCGCTACTATCAGTTGATTCACAGGCGCATCTTCGGCTGCAATATTATCAAGAGTTCACATGAGTATTTTCCTAAGTTAATCTGTAGAGGAGCTTGTCCTACTGAATTGAAGATTCTCATTAGTTATTTGTTGATATCCTCTACAAACTGGTATAACCACTAATGATTATCAGTGACGTCAATTTCAAACAAATCTTCCGGAAAGTTGAGCACCAACTGAAATAATTCAAATGTAAGTAATTATTTTCTAACTATTGTCACCAATGTTCACAACAATCGGGTCATTGTTGGCCGAGTTGAAAAACAAATTGTTTTAAGGTCATGTATTTCTCGGCATCACTATGCAAATTACGTTGATTTTGTTATTATCAGAAACGTTTTTTCTTTAGACATAAATATTTTGTTGCGTATTTAGAAAATTATTGCATTGATTGGAAACTGAAGTAAGAGAATGCCACTGTAGGTGAATCTGATCGTCAGAAGTGGTCCTTTCGTTGAGCTAGTGTTTCAGCCCCTTTGCTTCAAAGAGGGTGGGGTCTCTTATGTTATCATACTTTTGCATGCTTAATATTTTCTTCTAAACCCGAAAAACTTGAGCATTGAACCCACACCCATCTAGTTGCCAGCCTAGCAGTCCTATCCATGCAGCCAACATTGTCCACTTCCGCAGTTGTGCATTTCCTCTTGTACATCGATCCATAAAAGCACTGTTCTTCTCTGTTGTGTTACTATTGTTGTTTAACCACTAATTATGGATTGCACGTCCAATTATTATCTCGTCTATTCACTTATTTGCATATCTGTCTTGTTATATTCTGTTTCTGTGCGAGCCATATTTCCATATGTTCCCTCATGTTACAGTATCGTATATTAATGTTTGTCCACATCAGAAGAGCCGTTCGTATATGTACACACTATACGGTTATTTGGCGAACACTGCAGTACATACAAGACGTGTTCAAATGAAACCGGACCAAATTTCAACAAGTTAACATACGTACGATGCACATGATGGCGTCACTTCTGATGTAAACATCACATACCAACCGTCAAGTTTGCAAAATTTCATTATCCTCCAACTCATAGTTTCCTCAGCAGACCGTTGAAAACATGGCGGGTGTGATGCGTAATCCGTTCAGAGTTAATCAGAGCGGTGATTCGGTTGCTAACAGCTGAAGGATGTTGACCAGTTGCCATTCATCGCAGAATGCAGGCAGTGTATGGTGACAAAAGTGTGTTGAAGACAACAGTGAAGAGCTTTACAACGATATTTAAACTCACGTGCTTCTATAAATATCATTATGCGCATAGTACGTAAAAGGGGCTTGTCATAAGTCTTGACCCCGACTATGAAGGAGTAGAAGAAGAAGCAGTTTAAATCTGGTACATATGTAGCCCATTCAATTTGTACTGGACTTGAGAAGTATGAATTTTCCTTCTCAACGGGTTGCCCGGTATGGTGCTTGGCGCAACACACCGTAATAACCGGATATAGTACTCTAACGATTTGTCAGAACATGAAGACATCAAAGGCCAGAACTGTGATAAAATTCTTGATGTTGCACGGAAAAATACCCACAGAAATATACAGGGAGATGGAACCAGTGTTTCAGGAATTCTGTCCTTCGTATGCTTTTGTAAAAAAAACTCGTGTAGGCAGTTTAAGTGTGGCCGTTCCCATGTTGCTGATCTTCCAAGATCAGGAAGACCATCCTCAGAGTGCAGCGATGTAAATGCTGCAAGAGTGAAGACAATCATTGACCAGAATAGGAAAATGACAATTGAAGAGATATCTAGGTCAACAAAACTGAATGAAAGTAGTTATTATAATTTTACACAAAAGACTGAACATGAGAAAAGTGTGTGCCCGCTGGGTCCTGCGTCTGCTGACATGTGAACAGAAACAAACGAGGGTTGATTGATGTGGCCAGTTGCTCAAAATGTGTCGGTCAAAAAACATGTTGCCGATCATGGTGACAGTAGATGAGACTTGGGTTCACCATTATGACCCAGAATCCAAAATTGCCAGCATGCAGAGAAATCTGCAAGAAATGTGATGCTGACTGTTTTTTGGGACGTCAAAGGTGTCATATTGAAAGATTACCTGCCTCATGGCAACACGTTTAATGGACAATAGCATACCAAACTAAGACAGACTGTGACCACAAAACGACGGATAGTGCGCACTCAAATTCTGTCTTTGTTTCAAGACAACTCGCCTTCCGATAAAGCAAGGATTCTGCTGGAAACAGTCAACGATTTGAATATCGAAATTCTTCCACACTCACCATATTCTCCGTATTTAGCTCCATCATACTTTTTTCTTTTCCCAAAACTTAAAAAACAGCTGAAAGGAAATCATTTTGACAGTGATGGCAGAAATATATAAATTCAGGCGGTCGCTACATTGTGAAGTAATAAGTACTGTGCAAAATTTAAACTTTCTCCTCCTACTTCTTCATGGTCAGGGTAAAGACTTATGATAAGCCTCTTGAATGTTCACTTGCTTCAGTTTGGTCCGGTTTCATTTGAACACGCCTCGTACTTTCTACTGGGTATGGTGAACTTTTAAGTAGGCGAGTGCTTAAGTCTAACGGCAAACGCATGATGTCGATTCTCGTGTTTGACACGCTTTAGTTGATCCGACAGTAAGTACTACCTGGAGTACTGTTACGGGAAACAAAAGGCAGCGAGGAAGGGAACTGGTCACCTCACTTCAGCATTGTCTGCCGCCATGTAATTACCGTTCATGATAGATATCAAAACATATGAACGAATGTTTTTATACAATAGAACTCTTATTAAAAGAATAATACAATTAGGCAAGTTGTAAGTTTAGACAAGAGCAGTTATACCTCAAACACCAGTTTGGTGTGAAAAGCATCCATCAACAGCATTTGGGACAGTGGAGAAGCCAAGGGGTGAAAACATGTATTTTGCGTAATTTCTGATCACCCATTTCTCTCATGTTTCATAAACAAAAGGTACTTAATAATCTCATTTACCACTGTGCTATTTCAAAGAACTCATCTGTTAGTTCAAGGACGTTACCAGATGAGGTTATGTTGGCAAATACAAGATTCTTGTTTTTTTTCTCTTCTCTATGGTAGTATGTGTTGGAAGAAAGAAATAACACATTTCTCCTTCTATTCTATACTGACAATGCTAAGCAGATAGAAATGACCTATTTTCTATTCTTTCTCTTTTGTAGAATGTTGCAGGAAAAAATGACACTTTATTTTTCTTACAAGCTTGAGTGAGCAGTGAGAAATGACACGTCGTCCCTCCTATTATAAACTGACAATACTGAGCAGATAGAAATGACACATTATTTCTCCTACTCTATACAAGCTTGAGTGAGCAGAAAGAAATGACACGTTTCTGGTTGTGAGAACACATTGTTCTTGTACTTTTGTGTTGCTCTGAACATTTGAGTGGCAGTGCGGTTAGAATGCTTGTCTCTTGTGACGCATATTTTATTTCATTATAACCCATTTTCAAATTGGTACCTTCCTTACTGTTACTAGGGTGCCAAGGGATTGTGAACTTGGATTACATTTCGACGTAACGGGTTGAAATCACTTCACGCTCGGTTTGACATACCGAGCATATCGTGGGTTTTGTCATGATGCTACCGCTTGTGCTAGTCGACCCAACTGTAAATGGGTACATAACGAAGTCAGGGGAACATTTCAGTGGCGCAGCAGTAAATATAAAGTTCGTACTATGTTGCCGGCACATTCGGCTATGAAAATCGCTGATCACATTTGAGGGCGCTCAATTGCGACAAAAGTTGGCTCTATAAACCGTTCTCCATTATTATAAAGCGAAACAATAACGATCTGGTCACCTCAGTAAAATTATAGACCTAATACCATGAAGTCTCTAACACTTCATCACTGACAATAAGCTCCGCTTTGGGACTGCCTGTACCTCTATATCTTAGACCTTGCGATCTTGGCACGAAAGCGACCACCAATGCGCCATGTTCATGGTCTAGCATACTTGGTCTTACTCGCTGAGTCTGTTGAGCCGCATCGTTCTAGACGTTACGAGCAATCCCTCACCTCTAACACCTACCTCCAGTGAGCGCACACTAGAATAGCACCACTGCCCCACAGAGAGCATGTCCCAAGAGGCGATTAACTGTGTGACATGACATCACACTGGTCATATTTAGGTGGTTTGTTAAAAGCAGCATCGATGACGCATAACAGACTGCGGGTCTACTCTGCTCTAGTGTTTTAGTTTATAAAGATGCACTTTCACGTTTGTTAACCATCCTTAAAAAAAGTGGTTGTATACAGACTCTGAGTCTTCTAAACCAGTATAAAGACGTTATGTTAAGTTAAGTTAGAGTTGAAAATCTCAATTTTCGTATTGAACCTAATTTATATCGGCCTCTGAATGTTTTCCAACGCAATGGAAGCTGCCATGTATTACCATTGTGACATCTCTAAGTGTACCCCACATCTTGTCTACACTGGCACCAAGACACGTGGATGACTGCACATCCAGTAGAAGTGCACTTCCAAACACAACCTGAAAATTGCCAATTGCATTCACGCTTAAAATGTATATTTTCTATATATGAGCACTTCCAACCCCGACCTTAGACTGGGGACTTGGACATACGAGATAATTCATCAGCAAAGTTTAGATCATCAGTCCCTTTGGTCAAAGTCCCCCCAATCCATCACTAGCCGGTGTTATCGCTGTCTTCACGGGTCATATTCAGACGAAATAGAATCGCGGCAAGAAAGCCTGCGTCGAACACCATCATTTATATCAAAGGGCTCAGAAATTCATATTGATTGTTCACAATCACGAATCAGAAACAGCCTAGTGTGTTCTGTTCCACAACTTTCTCAATCACTAGTCTCAGTGTAGTCCTTGCTGTTCATGTTCTACTTCAGTCTGTATAGTACGATCACGTTCAATATTTGTAACACACAACTCCAATTCGACATCGCGACCTTAATCCTACCTTACTTATCTCTGATACCGAAGAGTCCCACACCGACCTGCCATTTGTGACTATATAACGTTGTCTCTATCTTTGTTATCAGAAAACGGTGGTCTGATGCTGCATCTGCTCATTGACGTATTTTTACATCTCGCAATGATGTTTTGAACACATTCAGTCAATCTGGTTTGGTGACACTCATACTCCTTTGTTAATTCATTTACTTGCATACTTTCTGCCAACAATCACTAGTTGACCGAAACCACACAGAACCATACAAAACGTTCATCCCACACGATTAGTTCCGACTCCATGTCTACACACAGTTTCCATAAAACAGACCCCACAATTACCAACTCTAACCCCAGACCTTCCGTCAAAATTGCATTTTCTTTTATTATCCATGACACAATTATTGGTGCAAAACGTGTATTTCCCCTAATCTTCCTAGTTATTGATCGATGCACACCATTGCACAATGCTTGTCCTTATGCAAGGAAAATCACTGTAGCTCGTCGCTTAACGCCATTTTCAAATCGCAAAAAAAGAGTAAACCTACTCATTGTGGCCATTCAACATTATCTTCACCTTTTCCTTGGCAGTAACCTGAGTACTACCCCCCACCACCACCACCTATAGCTTCATGAACGTCACTTGACAGCATCTTTCCCACACATTCACTATGGTCGGCACATTCCTTAGTATATCTCCAGGACAGCAGCGCCCTCTGTGCCCAGCTTAATTTTTCGAACTTGTTTGCACCCCGTCTCCGTCAGCCCAAGTATAACTATTCCGTAGTGCCTCAATTCCGCTGGCACCTGTGCAGCCTTTCCCTGCTCAGACATTGCATTAATGTTTCAGCTACCAAACCTGGACATTTTCCAAGAACAGGTTTATCCGCCGATTCAGATTCATTGCAATTATCTCTGCACCGCCTCATTTGCTCTCCTTAATGGTTGCATTGAATTATTCTTCTCACTTGGACGTGTCCATATTAGCTAAAGTTGTCCATATTAGCTAAAGTTGTCCATATTAGGTAAAGTTGTCCATATTAGCTAAAGTTGTCCATATTAGCTAAAGTTATCCAAATCAGCTAAAGTTGTCCATATTGGCTAAAGTTGTCCATATTAGCTAAAGTTGTCCATATTAGCTAAAGTTGTCCGTATTAGCTAAAGTTATCCATATCAGTTAAGTTGTCCATATTGGCTAAAGTTGTCCATATTAGCTAAAGTTGTCCATATTAGCTAAAGTTGTCCGTATTAGCTAAAGTTATCCACATCAACTAAAGTTGTCCATATTAGCTAAAGTTATCCATATCAGCTAAAGTTGTCCATATTAGCTAAAGTTATCCATATCAGCTAAAGTTGTCCATATTGGCTAAAGTTGTCCATATTAGCTAAAGTTATCCATATCAGCTAAAGTTGTCCATATTAGCTAAAGTTGTCCATATTAGCTAAAGTTGTCCATATTAGCTAAAGTTGTCAATATTCGCTAACGTTTTTGCACCTTAATGTTTGACACGATGATCTAGGCGGCCCGATGTTGAACCCTTTCGAACCCTCTCACGACATATTGGGCATGTTACTACGCTTTGCTCTTCTTTCGACCAATTACAAACTGAGTCGAACATAATTCGTGTTACCTTTTGTTTGGAAATCGTGTGTGTTGTTATTTCCAGACTTATTTTTTTGTTTTATTAGTGAATCCTTTATCTGTTGCTATTGCCTGACTTGTGTTATATTTTGAATATTTTACATGTTATTATTTCCTAGCTTATTTTATGTTTCTTTGTGAATCCTTTATCTGATATTATTTCCTGATGTGTTATAGTTTGTTTGTGAATCTGTTGTTTTCTCCTGACCTATTTTCAGAATTAATCTAGGAAGAATTCATTTCTGGAAAACGATAATCACTTTCAGTTCTTATTTTCCCACACAATTTTGCAATTATCTTCATTTTGATTAAAGCCCTTATTTTTCGCAATGTTCTTTGTTCTGCAAATGAAAACACAGTTAGCATTTTAGGAAAAAAGTTGAGGTTTAGCGTCTGCATAATCTCTTGAGACTATCTCATATTTATCTGTGCTATAAATTAATTCTTGCAGTCATTGTCCTGCCAGAAAATCGGTATCTTTCATCCTGGATCGTTCTGTTGTACGAGATTTCTTGTAGCCATCTTTCTGTCATAAAATAGGCATCGTTCATCCAGGAGTGTGTCCTTGACACTGTCCTGATAGTTTACAACGGAATGAGACTGTGCTACATAGCAGTTTGCTTGGAGTTCAGCCCTTTTTTTAGATCCAAATTTCTTTCAGCGCTTCTTAAACGTTTTGCCATGGGTGGTGATTATTTTATAGTGGCTTATAACTGGTATAACCAAAGGTACTCATTCTGCTGTTGAAAGGGGCGTGTCTATGTCAAATAAAGGATAAGCTTCATAATACATGAAACCTTTTAAACTGTCATTAACGTGCTTATTTTCATGGCTGAAGTACACTAGAAGGATGGTATTATGAATAAGGTCGCTAGCACTAGCTTTCGTCACGCATCATTTAGAATAGTTGCCTGTTTTGCTTGCAATAAAGAAATAAGCTGTGACTTTACGAGGATTTGAACGCAAATGCTCGCGGTTAAAGACCGACGTCCAAGCCACTCAGAATGGATACATGAATCTTGTTTATTAGAGCTATTATTCAATGAATTGATTTGTCGAAGAGCACGTTCATTGAATCGAAATGGTCGTATATTTATCAAATATTGCAATCTTTCTTTGTCTTGTTCCGTGCCACAGAAAACGAGTCATACTTTTCATGAAATTATGTTCACATGTGAAATATTGTTACTACAGCTTTATTGATAAAGTTATGTGTCACATGTGAAATATTGTTACTACAGCTTTATTGATAAAGTCATGTGTCACATGTGAAATATTGTTACTACAGCTTTATTGATGAAGTTATTTGTCACATGTGAAATATTGTTTCTACAGCTGTATTTCAAACCCACAAAAGATGTGTTTGATCTATGTGTGTGTGGCGACATATGAAAAGTCTTGTGCTAATGAATACCTGTGTAGGGTTAGATCGCATTATAAGTTGCACCATTCCTCACGCTCACAACATTACAGCGATCCTATTACTGACTCTGTCAAATACAACTCCCTCCTTGATATATTGCATGCAAATTTTAGCCAATGTAATTATTGTTCTGCATATATTCAAGACCTAATTATTATCCGGGTGCAAACGAAGAGAGCCACTGTCACCTTCCAAGCTTCTCGTAAGAGTCCACTAAAGCGGGTTGTGCTTGAAGCTGGCAACTTCATATTGTGAAAAAAAACATTGCCATTACAACACCGAAAGTTCAGATACAAGTTGCATGTCAAGTAACCAGCTGCAGTTAACCACGTTGCTTCATACTGTAATAAAATGGTGAATGATTGCAAGTTCTTGAAATCAGACTTCCTTTTAATGAGTCAGCTACAGTGCGAAAGGTTCAATGGATGAATTGATTTACGACCTTGTACCAGCAAAGCTATATTATCCATGAGACCCAGATTTCCAAATGTGTCCGGGTACGTGTGTTCGTTGCTTTCATTACATTAGAGTTTTGTTGTTGTCACTAATGGCTGCTACCTGTCTTGAATTTGATACTCTTTTTCAAGTAAACTTGTCGAGTCTCAAGCTAGTCGAGTCTCAAGCTAGTCGAGTCTCAAGCTAGTCGAGTGTCAAGCTAGTCAATTGTCAAGCTAGTCGAGTCTCAAGCTAGTCGAGTCTCAAGCTAATCGAGGTTCAAGCTAGTCGAGTGTCAAGCTAGTCGAGTCTCAAGCTAGTCGAGGCTCAAGCTAGTTGAGTCTCAAGCTAGTCGAGTGTCAAGCTAGTCGGGTCTCAAGCTAGTCGAGTGTAGAGCTATTCGAGTCTCAAGCTAGTCGAGTGTAGAGCTATTCGAGTCTCAAGCTAGTTGGGTCTCAAACTAGTCGAGTCTCAAACTAGTCGAGTCTAAAGCTAGTCGAGCCTCAAGCTAGTCGGGTCTCAAACTAATCGAGTCTCAAACTAGTCGAGTGTCAAGCTAGTCGGATCTCATCCTTTTAGTTCATCAAGCTAGTCAAGTCTCAAGCTAGTCGAGTGTCAAGCTAACCAGGTCTCGAGCTAGTCGAGTCTCAAGCTAGTCGAGTGTCAACCTAGTCGGGTCTCAAGCTAGTCGTCTCAAGCTAGTCGGGTCTCAAGCCAGTCGAGTCTTAAGCTAGTCGAGTCTTAAGCTAGTCGGGTCTCAAGCTAGTAGAGTCTCAAGCTAGTCGAGTCTCAAGCTAGTCGAGTATCAACCTAGTCGAGTCTCAAGCTAGTCGAGTGTCAAGCTAGTCGGGTCTCAAGCTAGTCGAGTGTAGAGCTATTCGAGTCTCAAGCTAGTCGAATGTAGAGCTATTCGAGTCTCAAGCTAGTTGGGTCTCAAACTAGTCGAGTCTCAAACTAGTCGAGTCTCAAGCTAGTCGAGCCTCAAGCTAGTCGGGTCTCAAACTAATCGAGTCTCAAACTAGTCGAGTGTCAAGCTAGTCGGATCTCATCCTTTTAGTTCATCAAGCTAATCGAGTCTCAAGCTAGTCGAGTGTCAACCTTGTCGGATCTCAAGCTAGTCGTCTCAAGCTAGTCGAGTGTCAAGCTAGTCGGGTCTCAAGCCAGTCGAGTCTTAAGCTAGTCGAGTCTCAAGCTAGTCGGGTCTCAAGCTAGTAGAGTCTCAAGCTTGTCGAGTGTCAAGCTAGTCTGGTTTCAACTGAACGTGTAGTTTTAGTAGCACTGGATCTCTCAATGATGACAAAATAGAATAACTGTAACACAAAAAGCGTGAGGTCAAAGACGAATAAAGAAGGTTGTTCACGAAAGTTGATGGTAAGTGACATCTAAGCCCTACGTGTCTATGTTTTTATACTGTTTGCAGACGCTAGAATAGAATTTGTCTGTTACTGACATTCGTTAAAAGAAAACAACAAACATCACAACTGCGTGAGTAAACTACTTTTACCATGAGAGGGTTCCAGAATTTAGTTTCCCTTTTAATGTTATCAATTGGTTATCTGAAAGTGTTTCCTATCCAATGTCAACGCATGCTAATCACGTCGAGTTTCCCTGATATAGCTCGCATGTTTGGTATAGTTATACATTGACGATCTTAGCATATAATTTCAATCGCATGACCTGTACAGGCACCCATTATGAAAGTCTGAAGCTTTTTCGTTATCGCTTATGCTGCTCTCTATGCATCAGTACTATACACACGAATGAACTTTACAATGTAGAGGAAGGTGTCGATTTTTTGTGTTTGACTTAATATCATTAGTTTCCATAAGTTAGCCAATTCAATGAAAGCTCATCTCGGCTATTGAAGTTTTAATGTGATATATTTATGTTCACCTCCAAATTTGTCTGTATTGCTACCAAAATATATATTGTAGGAGCACATTTCTCAACACAATTAAATGTGGGTAATTGCATTTATTCTCATAATTGTTGTCTCAATTCTGTGAATTGTCAGCCCCAATGGCCCAGTTTATGTTACCTCTCATCAAGTATACTTATTAAATGTTGCATCTAACACCAGTCATGAAACGGAAGAGCCAAGTCATCGACGAAGTCCATAACACAAGTTCTTTTGTCAAACTTCATTGTATTCCATTCTGGTTGGGTGATTTTGTAGTCCTAAGAGTTCAGTCAATAGCCAATGTGAGAGTAGGGGTGATAAGCCCTGGTGAAAACAAGCTCAGAAAAATGGCCTTCAAACAGAACTCTACGTTTCATAGCTTCATAAGTTTTATTATGTTAGTGACCGTCAGTGGCACTCCATACTAGTTAGCGTCTGAAATACACGAAATGCAGGCAGGTTTAAGACAAGGCAGAGGCACACGAGATCACATCTTCAACATGAGACACTTCTTTGAGAAATGCAGAGAGTACAATGTAAACCTCTTTACGTGCTTCATAGATTACACCAAAGCATTCGACTGTGTACAACATCAACAACTTGCATTCGACTGTGTACAACATCAACAACTGTGGCAAATAATGAAGGACATGGGTTTTGCAACACACCTGATATACCCAATAGAAACACTCTACAGTGGACAACAATCCGCCGTTAGAGCCAATGGAGGTACAACAGATTGGTTTGAGATTCACAAGGGAGTCAGATAAGGGTGCATACTTTCACCTTATTTATTTAACATCTACCCAGAAAATGTCACGCGAAAGGTAAAAATAGATGACTTTGACAGATGACAAAATCAAATGATTTTGATCTATTCACAATAGGGGGAATGAGATTCCAGAGCTAAAATACGCAGATGACACAGTCATGCTGTCAGACAGCGCCAAGGGCCTGGAAAGACTGATCCATCATGTCCGTCCAGAAGCACAGTGAAGCTCAGAAAATGTTTCTGAACATTAACAAAACTAAGATAATGTCCACTGACAAAACAGGATTCAATCCCAGATTGTTATTAATAATACAGGAATCGAAAATGTCACACATTTTGATTGCTTTGGCTTTACGTTTTCAAACAACGTAGACTGTTAAAGAAATTAGAAGACGTTTGTCCATGGCGATGCAGAAGCTAAACAACATGCACACTTTATGGCATAAAACTAACAAGCAACTAAAACTGACGATCCTGAGAACATGCATATTCCTTTTAGGAATGTACGGGTGCCAGACTTGGAGTATGACACAAGTAGCGAGGAAGAAAATTGGTGCGTTCGAAACAAAATGCTACAGAAGAATCCTAAAAATTCCATGGATAAAAAAGTGACAAATAAAACGATCCTAGAAGACCAGAATGTTGAAGAAAACTGTCTCAAAAAGAATATTCTGTTTCGGAAATTGAATTTTTTAGGCCACGTCGAACGCCATGACGGACTGGAAAGAACGGTCATGGAGGGCATGGTACCTGGAAGACCACGCAAAGGTCGACCAAAGCGATGGTGGAAACACGATATCAAGGATACTCTAAACGTGAACATGGAGCAAACGGAAAGAATAACTGCAGACCGAGATTCATATCGGCTGGCTGTGATGAGAGCGACGTTCTACAAAAGACATGCTACAATATGATGGTGTACACATTTCTACAAAAACCGCACTGTTACTCCGGGTAAACCTGCTCTACTAAGACCTGTAGTCTGCGCAGAACAATTTTGGCAAGTATCTTCCCAACGGTACACAAAAGCGAAATTCCAATGTAGTTGTTGCAATCAGTCCGGTCCCCCTTGTTCTTGTAGAATGTTACAATGCTCGATCCTCGTAGGACCTGTCCTTCATGCCAACATAACGTTATGCACTGATGTGTCTATGGGGCAAGTATGTGCTTCCACTTCTGACGACCTCTATTGGAATTCCATACTTCCCTGTAGCCTTGCCAGGAGCAAGGTCATCAATAGCACAGTTGACTTCTGCCATGTTTGACATTGAGGGCATCTTCTGATAGCTCTGTCTCGCTTAAGTAGAGTTGAAAATAGTGGTCTACCCATCTGTCTAACTGCTTCCTCTTATCAGTGATGATCTCGACAAGTAAAGCTTTTAGAGGCGCACTCTTTTTTCACTGTTGGGCCGATGACTTTCTTTATCCCTTCATACATGCTCTAATGTTATAATTGTTGAAAGCCCATGTTGTATATTCTCACATAACTATTTACAATAGTCATTTTCAAACTAACTGTCCTTTGCACTTTTTTCTCTCGCATGTTTCAATACATTGAGAGTGTTTCGTGTTGTTTTGTCCTTGTTTCATAGTAGAGCTGCCTTTTTCCTGTCGATCAAAGGCTGCAGAATCCGACTATTTGCCTCAAACTAGTCTTGATTCCTGTGTTCTCTAATGCCGTAAGCTGTTACCGCTGCTTTGAGTGTAGCTTCTTTGATTACATCCCACCTTTCACATCTGCAAACTGCTGTTGAAATATTAAATAATTTTCTGAATCCTTGGTGTTGGCTAAATGTATCCTCAAAATGGGTCTGTGCTTCTCTGTGAAGATTATGTTAGGTTTCAGCTTGACGTGGGCAACAACCAAAGTGAGGTGAGTATCACAGTCAGAACTGGGATAGCTGCGTATTAATTGTGTGTGATTAAGATGTTGCCTTCTGGTGATAATAAAGTCCAGATGGTGCCAATGACAGGATCTTTGGTGTTTCTTTGATACAATAAGACGATATTTTGTTGCAAAAAAGGAGTTTGTGATGCAGAGAAAGTTTCTTGTGCAAACTTCCAGCAGCCTTCATCCATTTTCATTCATGCGCCCAATATTGTGTTTACCTAAACAAACTGGCCATGAATTCGAGTCCAATCTCATCCGAGCATTTAGATCACCAGATAAACATCCTAATATAAATACCAGCTAAACATCCTAATAAATACCAGATAAACATCCTAATAGAAATAGCAGATACATATCATTATATAAATAACAGATAAACATAGTTATATAAATAGTTTTAATTTTCGGGTCTCACATCTCACACGTGCTGATGACGGTAGACAGGTGTCCCCAAGGCGGTTGTACTATGCTTTGCTTCATTTGCGTGTCGCTCACTTCTACGGAGAACAATTGCATCGCTCACCTCGTTAAACAGGCCGCCATCAAAACAGCCCGTTTCCAGGAAGGGCTACGAGGAAGCCGAGGTGAGAGTCTTGGCCAGTATATTTTGCGGGACCCTGACTAATATGTCTTATTATTATATTGTGCCTGACCAGACGTTAGTCTTCCTACCCCCAAGCAGTTGTGCTATGCTTCTCTTCATCTTCACGTCGCTCATTACTTCGAGGATCACGTTGATTCCCTCATCTGGTTAGCCAGTCTGCCATGAAAACTTCCGGGTAGAATTACGGGAAAGTCCAGGTGTCGGTCTTCGCCAGTACATTTTGCCTGACCAATCGTTAGTCTCCTATCCCCATAAATACGAGATAAATATTAAACTAGAAATGCTAAATAAGTATCATAATATAAATACTAGATAAGCTTTGTAATATAATGCCAATAAACATTTCAATAATCGTCTTGGGCGTGTCTCATGTGCAGATGTTGATACTTAATTATCACGGTTGACTCGAGCAGATTGCTCTCCTGCATTGATACTTTGGACTCGAATGTCGATGTTTGATGATAGGAAAGTTAAGTAATATTGAAATCTATAAATATATCTGATCATACGGATATGTATGAGCCATGGAAATATATAGATTATAAACTATAGATGGCCATGTATGAGCCATAGTCATATATATAAATATATATAATATATATATTGTAATCATCAGGTGTCCTCCTGGTTGGAGTTGGCGATCATGAACCTCCATTCAATTCTATTATTTCTTTCAGTTTCTATCAGTTTGTATCAGCAACTGTGATGTTGATTGGCGCCTACTGTATTCTCTTAGACTGTCCAACATCTTCTCTCTCGCCTTTATCTGTTTCTCTTTCCTGCTATATTTTTCATTGTCACGACGTGCTCCACGACTCCTCTTCTCAAAACATGCAAAAAAAGGATGACTGTCTTGTTCTGATCTCTGCAATGAGTTGTCTTTGTATTTATGCCTCTTTGATTCTGTATTATTAGCCTCCATTACAGTCAATGGGATCCGCAATATTTACTGCCATATTTGTAGTACTGGTTCTAGTATCATCCAAGGGCTGTCTTTCTCAGTTCCATTGACAATGTTTTGTTGTACAATATTCGCTCATGGTGGGGATGACCGATTTTTCTTGGACTATTCTACATTTAATTTCGTAATTGCATCTTCCATCTGATGTTATGTAAGTGCTCAGGCATTTAAACGTGTTAACTTGTCTCAATTCGCTCATCTTTGCTGTGACGCGGCATTTTGGAGAGCCCGGTGTTTTAGTCCCTAACATCGCCTAAGATTTCTTTCTATGTAAAATGAGGCCTTTGTTTTCACTTTGCTGAGCCATACCGTGTTTACCATTTCTTGAAAATCGGTTTGATTCTGGACTATCAATACAATATCACCAGCATCGATCGTAGATTGTTTATGTTCTGTCCACGAATTTATATTCCTGACATTGTCTGTATGTCTCTCAATATAAACTCGCTGTACAAAGAGATCAAGTCAGGAGACAGAACACAACATTGCCTCATTCCCTTTTTTATCTGTATATATATACTATTTCTTGGTACTTAGTTATCAGACCACCTGTATTCGGCATGAGGAGCCTATGCCACCTCTTCTGAACCAGATGCTTTGTGTCCAGCATTTCAACCTGTACTACTGGAAAATCGCCTGGACGTCGGCTATCCCCGTTCCACTGAGTCATCGTCTCCCTCGGAAGTCGGAGATGTTGTAAGATCAAGGGGAATCTGAGCATGGAGCATTTTCGTGGGATAACCGAACCATCGCACCTTCTGCTTAAACGTGCATTCGATATAGGTGTCAGGCCCAGCCCTACGGTAAACTTCCTTGTTGCTCTGTCCTGTAGGCACCGGTGGTCATTCGTAGACATCTCATTTCACAGCTGGAGTTTGTGGAGATGTTTCAGCAGTGGCGTCACGTGATAACACATTCCTGATGCTCCCTGACATTTGGTTTGAATTTCTCTGTCAACTTCCGAGAAATATGTGATCTAGTACCTGACCTCGATAACCTATACGAGAGTTCCTGTGTTGGATCCACTATCATAGTTGTCATCCTTCGCGTAGATGATTGTGTCCAAAGATTTTTGAGTTTCTGTTTGTCTGAAAATGGGAAGCATTGGCCATCTGCAAATATCAGTTCTCTTATGGAATAAATGGTTAAATCGCGCGTCGCAGTCGGATAGATTGATAGTTAATGTGAATATATGCTTAGAATCAAAATATTCAAACAGGCAGGCATTCCAAGGTTACTTATGGTTGGTTCTTTTTGGAATTTGTACCATCTGTTTACTAGGACAAGAGAAAGATAGGTGGCGTAATGGGTAGGAAAGAATGTGTGCTTGGACAATTCTTCAATTTCCATCTTCAAAGAACTCTTTTACATGCATAACGTGTGCACGGGATCTCCGAGCGTGTCGTCTATCTCCGACAGTCGTAGCTGCTTGCTCTCACTACCCTCGAGACCAGTGGTAGTTTGAAACCTGCTGACTTCGAACGTTCTCCGTTTGGTGCTTTCGTTCTTGTCATAAGAGCCGCATACTTCTTCTTTCTTCTTCTTCATCGTACGCAGTAAGACAGTAACCATTATTTTTTCGAAAAAAGAGGCGGTCATCCTGAGGCTGTCGACACTGCCATAGAGCTTGTCTTGTGGTTCCACTGGTGATGGCCACATCTGCTCTCTCTGATCCTCGTATGTTGGGCAGTTCTGCAGCAGATGCTCAGGGGTCATTTTCTCGGTACCACACGGGCATTCGTCGGTACCACCTATCTTCAATTTGTTGAATAGGTGGTACCTCAGTCTATTGTGGCCAGTGCGAAGTCTGAAGACAGCGACCTGCTCTCTTCTGTTCAACTGGTAATAGGCATCGTTTTTGGTGTAGCCGGTATGTTCAGTTTCCCATTTGGTCATGTATCTGCCTTTAATAAGCCGTTTTGACTCTTCGTACGTCATACTAGTATCTGTTTGAGGTAGTCTTGCACCTTCTTTTGCCAGTCTGTCTGCCTCCTCGTTGCCTTGGATGTTGCAGTGTGATGGGACCCACTGTAACACTACCCTTTTTGGTGCGGACTGCTGGCATAGTTGACAGAGTGCTGCTCTTAAGTCATTAAGCTCAGTGTTTTTCTGGCTTTTTAGCGCTGTGACTACGGCGAGAGCATCTGTAAGCAGGACTATATGGCTCTCATTTTCACTGTGTGTTACCATTTCTTCCACTGCCGCCCTCAGTGCCTCTGCCTCCGCTCTGAAATTGCTTGTGTACTTACCAGTAGCGAATGACAGTGTTATTTTTCTGCCATTTGGTAGGTTCAGGAATGCTCCTGCCCCTCCGTTCTGTGTAGTGTTTGTTACAGAACCGTCGGTGTATGCATGGGTCCAGTCCATGCTTGGGTAGTTTTTCGATATAAAGCTTAGGGTAGTATCTCTCCTTTCTTTTTCAGTCTGACAGTTATTGTTTCCAATACCTGGTATATTTTCTACCACCTCTGGAAATATATCCTGCCTCCAGGTAGGTTTTCGTACAGTAGTGATGGGCTTTGGTGTTGTTAGTGCGTGTATGGGATCTTCGTGCATCTTTGCTTTGGCTATTTCTGCAAAGTTTCTCCGCTTTAGTTTCCCATTTCCCAAATTGTTTAGTCTCTGGTGCATTGGGTGGTCAGTCAGTCTTCGGAGTTTCTCTGACTGCAGCTGGGCTCTGCAGTCTCTTCTATCGGTCATGAGTTGCAGCTTTGTAATCTTTTCAAGTTCTACAATTGGCGTTGACCTCATGCCTCCTGTTATGACTCTCATGGCTTGGTTTTGAAGTTTGGTAACTTTATCGAAGTTCGACTTCTCTGCTGTTGTCCATGCCGCAATGCCATACTCGAGAACTGGTCTCACTCTTCCAGTGTACAGTTTCTTTAGTATACTTTCGTCTGCTCCCCACCTTATGCGAGCAAGTTTTCTCATGATTGCCATTCTTTCTCTGGCTCTCATTCGGTTTCTCTCGATCTGACTTTTCCATGTCATGCGCCGATCAAATGTGACTCCCAGATAGTTTGGGTTGTCGTTTGGCTGCAGGAATTTGCCATTTAGACTTAATTTGGTGTTTTGGGGTTTGATTGAAAGCGAGAATATTGTACATGTGGTTTTCTCCTCGTTTATTTTGACCAGCCATGAGTTCGCCCACTCTTCCAGCGATGTTAGTGCTTGCTGCATCCGATTTCTTGCCATGGTGAGATTCTTTTCAGAGGTCCACATAGCGAGATCGTCTGCAAACATTGAGCTATGGACTCTTCTTGGTATATTCTCTGAAATGTTGTTTATATACACCAGGAAGAGTGTGGGTGACAGTACTCCCCCTTGGGGTACTCCCTGCTCGAGTGTCACCTTTTTGCTCATCTGCCCTTGGACTCTGGCCGTTCTTTGTTTGAGGTAGTGGTTGATCCACTTGTACATTCTCCCACAAACTTCACTTCTCCTTAGCTTGACTCTAAGTCCATCTTTCCAGACTTTGTCAAATGCCTTTTCCAGGTCCACCCAAACCGCTACTGTGTGTTTCTGTGCCTGGTAAGCATCTTCTATTTCCTGGGCTATGAGGATGACCTGGTCCTCAGTGGATCTGTGCTGTCTAAAGCCGGCTTGCTGTGGAATTAGTATTCGTTTTTCTTCCAGATGCCACATCAGTCTGGTGTTTATCATACGTTCCATCAGTTTGCCGACACAGCTCAGTAGACTGATAGGCCTGTATCGATTTGGATCTGTTTTGCCCTTTCCTTTCTTTGGTACTGGTACCAGTACTGCGTCTTTCCATGCCTGGGGTACAATACCCCTTTTCCAGCTTTGGTTCATGACCGATAGCAGTTTCCTCTTCGCTGTTTGGCCCAGCCCCATCAGCATTTCGTTTGTTATCCCGTCTTTTCCGGGAGATTTCCTTTTCTTTAATGTTCTCATGGCCTCTTCCATTTCGCTCATTGTTAACTTGGCCATCATTTGCTCTTCTGGTGCCGTATTGATGTTGTTGTGCCCCTTTTGCTCTTCACTAATGTCTGTATGCCTATCTGCAGGGACCTCGATGTGGTTTGCTTTGGCATAGTGTTCTACAAAAGCGTTTGCGGCTTTTTTTCCAGTGAGCAAGTTTTCGCCCTGCTTGATGGTAATTTGTTTGTTTGAAGGGGTTTCGTCATTCATGGCTCTGGCTAGCTTCCATAGCTTGTTCCCTTCTTTGTCTAGGTTGAGGCTTTCAGTTTTGTTTTTCCAGCTTTCTCTTGTTGTTTGGTTTAGTGTGTATTTGTATTTCGCAGTGGCGGCTTTGGGGGCGATATTTGCCTCCATAGATTGTTCTCTCTCTGCCATGTTCTTAGCATTTGTGACTTCCTCTTCCGCTTTCTGCAATTCATCATTCCAATAGGGCTTATAATTTTTCCTTGCCCCTCTTGGGATGGTTTCAGTGGCAGCTTGCATTATTGCTTTGCTTAGGCTTTCCACCATGGGCTTCATTTTGTTATTCCCTGTGTTTATGGTTTCACACAGCCCATCTGTCAGGCTTGCACATCTGTCCCAGTCAGCTCGTTTGTAATTCCAACGTGGGAGCGGTTTTGTTTCCTGTGGGCCTACTTCCATATCAACTTCTAGCCTAATTGGCCTGTGGTCGCTACCTGCCAATTGGTTTAGCACCTGGCGGTTTATTTTGTGGTGAATGTCCACCGTGGAAAAGGCCAAGTCTGGATTGGAGGTGGTATGCCATGTTCTAGAATAGAAACTAGGGCTATCCTCCGGCCTATTGATTAGGGAGAGATTTGTGTCTATCTCCCAATCTTCCACTTCGTCACCTCTGCTGTTTGTCTCCGAGTATCCCCATCTCTCCGAGTGGCTGTTGAAGTCTTTGACGTCCATACTCGAGAGCGATAGGTCTTTATTTAGTGGTCCGTACAGATTGAAAATGCGGAGCTTCGTCTCTTGAGCCATTATGTCAACTCCTACACTTTCTGCTTGTCCGGTGTGATTGACAGATACCGCGCTACTCGGTATGCAGTTTCGGGTCAGTATCAGGACCCCTCCTTTGTGACTTTCTCTATCGAGACAGAAGGTCTGGTATCCTCTGATTGAGAATTTATGGTTATTGTTGAGGTGCGTTTCCTGGATACATGCCACGTCAATCTTACCTTCATGCAGGTGATGTGTTAGGGAAAGCTTTTTGTTAACGACACCCTCCGCATTCCACTGTAGTATTTTGAGGGTCTTGAGTTTTTGGTCAATAGGAGTTGCCCCATAGCCATGTGCCTTGACTCCACGACACATGGGTGGGTGACCACCAGTAGTCAAGGGTGGGCCCCTTCGAGGCGTGAGGCCCGGCACTCTCGCTGCCTGGCGGGACTCCGCAGGATGAGCGCCACACGTTTTTCTGATCGGTTGTACTGTCATCATACTGCGATTTACGTTGCAATGTTTCGTTAGGCTTGTGGCCCCGTGCATCCGATTTCAACAGGTGTTTCTGTAGGGATGCCCTCCTTAGCCTTTGGCTGTCCCCAGCTTATCTGCAAGGCAGCAGTTGTTTGTGATCAGAGTTGTCTCTCTTATGGAAGTTGTCTTACCAGACTAACGAGTCTTCACTACTCGTGTCTATAGGGTGCGGTGATGATATATGAGATGATATATGATATGGACTGGTTTACCCGGAAGAGAGGCAGTCCAGTGTGTCTGTATCCCAGGATCGTCACGTCCTGCCAGAGACGTAGCATATGCATGTGAGTGGGGTATCTCTTTGCTCTCTTTGTTTTATCGGCTTCTCTGCAGTGATGGTACGCCTAGCATTCCCCGCCACACAATAGGGCAGAGGTGCAATGTCCACTAGCCTGCATCTCGACTGCGTCCATTGGGATGACTGATAGCATACAGAGGTAGAGAGCGATGCATGAGTGCATTTAACCTGGGAACAAGCCTGGTAATGTCACGGAGATGTTGTTCGCCTGGTGTGCGGACATATCTCATGGTCAGGGGCTGAGTCTCGGCATTTCACAGTGAGGTGGCTGCTCTACTGCTTACGCCACCCCGCCCAAGAACTAAGTTTTCTACTGGTGGTTTCGCACCTCATCGCCGTATGGGGTGAATATCGAGAAGCTACCCGCCCACTTTGATCGGCGGACGGCAGAGACCTCTTTCTGCGGCTCGACTGGGTGGGGCTGAGACGCCAGCCCCAGGTCCCGACCATATCGTGGCCTCCCATCTCAGTGTTGCTGAGATTTTGGGCGGGATTACGGCTTAGAGGCGTCCGGCCGTAAACCCTCATATGGTAGCCTCGCACTATTTGCTTATCAGCCTAGTACGTGAACCAAATGTCTGCGGCTCCTCTCGAATTGAGATGGATTACCGTAGCAACGCCCTGTCATTAGTAGGGTAAAACTGACCTGTCTTCCGAGGGTCTAATACCAGCACCCGTTCACTATTAGACCGAACGAAAACCGTTTGATGTTGTAGTCATCATCGCATCGCGATGGGCAATAAGTATGTGCTGAGTATAATCTTTACCTGCGTTATTGTAATCATTACTTGTGTACCGAGTATACTCTTTACCTGTGTTATTGTAATCATTACTTGTATGCTGAGTACAATCCTTACCTACGTTATTGTAATCATTACTTGTGTGCTTAGAGTAATATCTACCGGTATTATTGTAATCATTACTTGTGTGCTGAGTATAATTTTTACCTGTGCTATTCTAATAATTACTTGTGTGCTAAGTAAAAGCTGTAGCTGTGTTCTTGTTATCATTACTTATGTGTCAAGAATGAGTTGTACCTGTATTCTTGTTATTTATATGCTGATGCTTTGTGAAGCTTTGTCACCGTATTGATATGCTCTATTATTACGTGTACTTTATATGCGCACCTGTTGTAACGGTAAGCATTATGGATATTTGTATGTGGATGTATACATCAAAGGAAGACGTCAAAGCCATTAAATGATTCATAATGTTTTCATACCAACTCACTGGTATAGAAGTCAGTCATGGACACTAAATAGAGTTCAGCAATATGCTGGTGCTCTACATGTGATAGGAGCAGCTTACATATAGGAAGGGATAGGCTAAAACAACACTGTCGTATCAATTAATGTAGGTTGTATGTGCTTGTAGATTAGAGCAACAGAGAGTGAACAGAACAATGGCGTTGTTATTTGATTGGAATCAGGGCAGGCAAACTGGTGTTGTGATTGTCTGTACTAAAGGTAAGGATAGTTGGCGAAGAAAGGAGGGCCATGCAAATATGGATTGGTAGAATAGATACAGCAGTTTGAGAGAGTTTAATGAACATGTTTAAAGCCACACAAGTATTGACGACATTGACAAACACAGAGGGCACAAATGGTACACTGTTGCAGTGAAGGAATAACAAAGTGTGAGTTTGGTGGTCTGTCTCAGGTGACAAACCTCGCAATCTGTGCCTCAGGATCATTTGTCACATGCTTTGACTTGTTTAGCTTGATGCAACAGGCCAGCGAGGAATACCAATACATAAATAAATAGTTGTTCAATTCGTTAGACTTGTGGTATCAAACTGTTTCAGATCACCGTCCATTAGGCGTCCCACACTTATGTCCAGTGGTCCCCCCTCCACCCCCCCTCCCCCGCCCACACAACATGATAAAATTCATTATTTAAAAATAGCTGTTTTCATCGATCCACTATTGACGGTAATAACAATAAGATTCAAAAACAGTACACAGTTAATTGAATATTTATTCCAAATGCAATTACATTTTTTAAAGTTTATTTAATTAAATCAGAATAGTTTGAAGTGCAGAAAGAAGTGAGGCAACGAGATGACCAGGACATGGTTATATATTCTAAAGAAGGCCATGATCAGGACTACACCAAGTGTGATGTTTTCAGAATAGGCGGATATCAGATCCAAGATAACAGGTATGCTGACGACCCAAGACAACAGGTATGCTGACGTCACATTCATTATTTTGAAAAGCCAAGTGAGGCTAGAAAAACGAATACTATTAATTTGAAAAAGCAACGAGGCCTAGAATCTACATTAAAACATCAATAAACCAAACTGTTGACAACAGACAAAGGGAAGAATAGATCAGAATTCTTTATTGTAATGTAATAATAGAAGACGTTAAGGATTGGGAATATCTGGGATGTACCAGCAATAATTCTGACCACTGTGAAAATTAAGTCAAACAGAGACTTGCAATCTCTACATACAAACCAATACAGATGAAAAATATGTGGCAATGTAAATGCGAACAAACAAATATCCAACCGATCTGGACATTTTCCCAGTGTCAACATACACTTCTGAAACACGGACATTAAACAAATTAATTGCTAAAAAGATCACAGCGTTTTAAATGAGGTGTTACAGAAGTGTGTTGGAAATATCATAGTGGGATAAAAAGACAAATAGATAATTCTGCAATTTTTTGCATATTACAGACAATTTGCTTCTAGACAAAGTGGCACCAACAAAAATGATTTATTTTGGTCATGTGTTGAGACATGACGGCTTGGAGAGAGAGAGAGAGAAAGAGAGAGAGAGAGAAAGAGAGAGAGAGAGAGAGAGACAAAGGGGGGCGGGTTGTATGGTTCCTGAAACGAGGAAAAGAAGTCAACACCGATGAATGTGAGGATGACTTTGAATAATGCATAACTACTTTCTGGAGACAGAGCTGCGTGACGGAGACTACGTTCTGGAGACAGAGCTGCGTGACGGAGACTACGTTCTAGAGACAGAACTGTCGTGACGGAGACTACGTTCTGGAGACATAGCTGAGTGACGGAGACTACGTTCTGGAGACAGCTGTCGTGACGGAGACTAAGTCCTGGAAACAGAGCTGCCGTGAGAAAGACTACGTTCTGAAAATAATATGTCACATTATGACATTTGTGATTTAATTAAAGATAATTGATGAACGTGATGCCGACATATCCCCTTTTCAAAGTCTGATAGCCATTTATCAAGAATATTAAATACCACATTGAGTAACTAGGTATAACAGCTGACTAGTCTGCCACTTGCTAATTGATGAATGGGCTGGATGAAAGGATACCAGTTACCCAATAGCTGGTTTGAACTCACTTGACATGAGCCATAAATCTCCAGGTTTAGTAGTCGAGTTCTTTGCTTGAAAGAAGGTAAGGATATCACACTAAAACCAATTTCTTCCAATTGTGATGTTTGAAACGCAACTAAAATCGTCTTAGCCGCTCTCCATAATGCAGAATAGCAATCATAAATTCTCTTTGTAAACACAATTTCTGGTACGATTTCTTAAATTTTGGCTTCAAACTCAATGTCATTTGGTACTCATAGCTATGTTAGTTCTTCCTTCCTCCACTCTCTAAATCCCTCAATATTTGATAATAGATTTATCAGTCTGAACCTTCCATCCCAACAAGATGATCATCAAATCGGTTAGACATATCTTCATGCAGCAATTTGAAATGGTCATTACAAAATCGCCAATGCGTGTCCGGCCTTTCTGTTGTACCCCAGACAAGCCTGGAAATTGGTATATTTCGCGACGGCCTATATTGCGCCTTAGTGGAGTTAACTTTGGAGTAAGCATAGAGCCGACATAGTTAGCCTTAATAAAACTAGTGCCATTTCATTGCAACTGCAAATTCATGTAATGAATTAACTTTGCCTGCAAATAGTTCAGACAAATAAGCAATGTTGTGCCTGGATTTCTTTGAGTTCATTACAGAACGAAGTATTCGCGCAATGGTTATACAACCGTCATAATTATAGAGCATGAAACTTTCAAAGTCTCCATCATTCTCAGCACAGAATTCCTGGAATAGTTGATAATTGAGAACGTGGACTTTAATTGTACTCAGTAATATAAAATAAATGTACGGAGTAATAACAGTGTATAATAAATTGTGTTAGGCGACCACTGAGGTGTATTGCATCCAGATTTTGACAATGAATGAAACAGCGCATGGTAAAGATATGTATTACTTATTTGTTCCAGTAAACAACAACACCAGCGGTAGCGACGAGTCATTGATGGTTCTCCATCAGTTGCAAAAGCAAGTATGTTAATTAGGGGAGTTTTCTTTTATGTGAAGAACTTCTCAACTGTACGACATTTTGAATCCGCTTTAGTATCGGCTTTACGTTGCCTTAAAAACAACAACTCTTGAGCCAAACACTCGTCTTTTATAAAACTTGCCTAAGCGAGAAGCTGCAATTCATTGCCTAGCTGAGATGACTCATCCAACTATTGCAAATTACGTGCAAATTGCATAAAGTGATTAAAACCCTCTACAAGGGGCAGCAAGCAGCCGTCAGAATACATGGGAAAACCTCATATTGGTTTGAGATACACAAGAGTATCAGACAGGGCTTCATTCTTTCACCATACCTGTTCCATATATATGCAGAAAACATTATTAGGAATGTAAAAGCAGATCCAAAAGGAGATACCGGAAATACGATATGCCGACGACACAGTTTTTCTCTCGAACAGCGTAAAGGGCCTAGAACGTCCTGCAAATCCCGTGGACAAAGAAAGAAAGAAACAAATTTATCCGACAAGACCTGAATGTAGAGGAGAATTGGCTCCTAAATGACATAATGACCCGAAAACTGAGGTTTTTTTTTGGACACGCGAAACGAAACAACGGACTGGATGGAGCGGTTATGGAAGTCATGGTCACTGGGAAGAGAGGCAGGGGCCGATCGAGAAGACGATGGATCCAGGACAGTAAGGAGACGCTGGATTTGACCTTGGAGCAGGCCGGAAGACTGGCGAAAGATAGAGTTTCCAACAGACATGCTGTCATGAGAGCGACGTTCTGCAAAGGACATGCTAACATTATGATGATGATTGAAACCAGTTAAGATCTTTACCTTGTCTGGATACGATTGATTAAAATGTTCAAACGCTGGAAGGTTTCATTGTCTCATTAGAAACACACAGACACACACACACACACAAGCACACGTGCACGCGCACGCACGTACGCCCACACTCACACGCACGTACGCACACAGAAACACACACACACACATGATATATATATATAGAGAGAGAGAGAAAGAAAAAGATAGAGTTAGAGAAAGAGAGAGAATGAGAGACAGAAAGAAAGAGCAGTATATCCAGAAGGTCTGGTCTAGTCAGAGGAAGGACGAGCAGATCAGTTGTTAAAGAGGTCAAACAGAAGTCAGGGAAAGCAGTTGTTAAAGAGATCAAACAAAAGTCAGGGAAAGCAGTTGTTGTGCCAATCAATAATTATATTTGAGAAGCTCTTACAGAAGTAATAGAACAAAGCGACCCAGGTAGATACAGTCGGTGTTTATACGGCGTTTAATAAATAATTATTAATGTAGAATCGAGAAGCATAACCTAAGATCAAGACTTGAAAACAAGATGAGGAAAAAATCAGAGTAGATAAGCATTGCAGTAGTTGTTAAAGTAGTTATCGTTTTATATCTTTGTTAAAGTAGTTTAAGGTTATTGGGAAGGAATAACAGAGATAGTACCTGCAGCTAACGAGGAGACAGTTAGCGAAACATATATTGAAATATCCAAACAGTCATTGAAAGAGTCCGAGTGCAAATCTGAAAACTGAGACGAAACAGTAAACAAACATATAACGAAGAGATATTTAACGATCCGACAACTTAAAACTAAGAGCTAGCGCATTTTTGCTCTTGTTTCTAAGAATAGACTTAACTCAGGGCATACTCATAGGTAAATCATTCTCTCTCAGTATATAGCGAGCTGCGGATATTAATGATTCATGCAGAACGCTGATTGTACACACTTCTTCTCCATCCACTCTTGCACCCCGTCGGCACGAACCTCGTGTAATATCAACGATCTACAGTTTGTGAATTGCTGATTTTTCTATTGCGGTCAAATCATCTAACAAGCGGTCATTGCTAGACTTTAAAGTGTCACTCCTTTTCATATCTATTGTACCCATCCACTCATGCCTTAGTCAGCTCTTCTGTGCCTTCTGAAGTAAGAATTTGGAGTCTGACGCGATGACTGCCCCTGCTGCACAGATCTCAGATAGTCATCTCAAAACTGCGGTCACCGCTTCCAACTCCATTCTCGTACTGGAGACTGCGGTTCTGTGCACCCCGCTCTGCTCAGCGACTACCTGCCGAGAAGCCAAAACCTAATATATTGTTGCAAGTACCAACCCATTGGTATTAATGGTGCCACCACCACCAACCACGTCATCATTTTTTTAGTTTGTTAACCTCGAGTTCTGCCCTAACGTTACACAACTCTGCATTCCCAACCTAGTGGTATGATTACTCTAATCTGTCATTGTATTGCCAATGTGGACCCATTCTTCTCCCATGACTATCGTCTCAACTGTTGTAACCGGTTCTACTGGTAAAATGACCACTAAACATCTGCTGCAGAACTGCCCGACATACGGGGATCAGAGAGAGCAGATGTGGCCATTGCCAGTGGAACTGCAAGACAAGCTCTATGGTAGTGGCGAGAGTCTCAGGATGACCGCCGCTTTTTTCGAAAAAATAATGGTTACTGTCTGACTGTGTACGCAGAAGAAGAAGAAGAAGTAACCGGTTCAATTGTTCACTCTGCCTGTGCCATCCATGACGCCCCTCTTTTCATTCTTGAGTTCTTAATGTCTAAAGTGTGCATGTGAAATGGGTGCCGCATGTAATTCCGCAAATAGGCGTTGAAATAAATCTGACTGCAAGTACATTGTAAAATAAACGAGAGACACAAGTAGAGGGTCCTGACTTATTAGATCACTAGATATATCATCAGAGGCGTCTCAGTTTCTGCAGACCATGCGCATGGCGCCCTGTAATTTGTGTCCAGCTCCGTCTCCTATATTTCGATACTGTCTGTTACGGCCGTGAAGACCGATCCACGAGTGACAGTCCCTGTTACAGATCGTACAACCATACTGAGGAACCTTGTTGCTCCTTGATCTCTCCAGTCTTTCTCTTTTATCTGAAGCCAGAATACCTCTGCAAGCGTCAGCAGCCACTATGCTCCCCTGCAATTGACTGTATCCAGATAGCTCGATCATGAGCAATTTCTTCCAAGCCCTCGGATGGGATGTTGCATGACTTAATGTCTCTCTTGCAACTTCCTTGAATCGCAGTGTGGGTCGGCCGATTCTTCTAACTCCAATGGCTAGCAGTCCATAAAGGATGTCCTTTGGCAGCCTCTCGTCTCATTTGCGATAAACATGTCCCAACCACCGTAGACGTCGCTGACTCAATATTGAGTACATGCTGTTAGTGTTTGCGCTCTGTAAGACCGTATTATGGGACACTTTATCTTGCCAGCCAATCCTCACTATATACGCCATAGACACCTCAAGTGAATGGAGTTAGGCCGCCGTTCCTGTTTAGTGTAAATGCTTCAAGTCTTGCTTCCATACATGAGAGTGCCAAGAACGCAGGTCTGATAGACCCGGATCTTGGTGTAGCGCAGTGTTTTCCCAGACTCTCTTCGTCAGGCGAGCATGACGGTACTTGCTCTGCCAAGCCTACTGTCTATCTCCTTCTTGAGCGAGAGAGTGTTGCTGGTGGCAGACCCCAGATATATGAAACTGTTGACGACCTCCAGAGTCACGCCATCAATCTTTATGGAGTCGTAGTGATAATGCCCTCTGCGCAGACCTTTATCTCTTCCAGGCTTATGATGAGCCCAAATTGCTTGCAAACCTTGGTGAATCTGTCTCCCAGTCTCTGCAAGGCCTTTTTACTATTGGTCACTAGAACTGCACATCCGCAAATAACATCTGCCTAATGAGCATCGTCCTCACCTTGGTCCACGCACGCAGTCGGGACAGGTTAAACAGCCGGCCATCTGACCTGGTGTGCAGATAAACACCGTCCACAGATGTGTCATAAGCGTAGGATAGGAGCATGGAGAAGAAGATCCTAATAATGGTCGGCGCGAGCACACATCCCTGCTTCACTCCACTCTTGATGGGAAAAGAGTGTGAAGATGATCCATCGTGTAGAACTGAGCCCTTCATGTCAGTGTGAAAAGAGTTTGAAGATGATCCATCGTATAGAACTGAGCCTTTCATATCAGAGGGAACAGAGTTTGAAGATGATCCATCGTATAGATCTGAGCCCTTTATATCAGAGGGAAAAGAAATGATCATGCTACACAGTTTGAGGGGCAGCCGATCTACTCGAGGAGTTCGAATAGACACTTTCTACTAACCAAGCCGAAGGCCTTGGTGAGGTCTAGAAACATCATAAAGAGCGGCTGGTCTTGTTCTCTACACTTCTCCTGGATTTGGCAAAGCGAGCAAATAATATCCGTTGTTGATCTACCTACTTTCTAGCCACACTGGGATTCTGGGTAAACCCTGTCCGTGAGCAGTCTCAACCTGTTTAGTAGCATGCGTGCGTAAACTTTGCCTACAACGCTCAGGAGCGAGATCTCTCTATAATTATTGCAGTCCCCGCGGCGACCTTTGTTTTTGTAAATATTCACAATGATAGCGTCAAGCTCATCCAGAGTAGGTGTTATGTCATGTTCCTCTGAACTGGACATGACCGATAGCCTGCACAAGACCTCATCAGTGACCACCGTTTCCCGAGAGTATATTTCAGAGTAGTGCTCCACCCATCTGGCAATCTGCTGGTCACGGTCCATGATTCTCGCATGTCAGAGATTTCAATTGGGGGGGGGGGGCGCATCACTTCTCTCAGTAGGGCCCATGGTCAACTATATGCATCTATACACGCCTTGGATATTTCTCGTCTATGCATTTAGCTGAATTTTTTTAACGCAGTTTCTGCCAGTACTCATTCGCGCATTGTCTAGCGGTTCGTTGATTAGTGCTGAGTGGACCAAGCGTCTTCTTATTTGGTCATTTTTTATAATTGATAAATGCTTCTCGCTTGGCATCAATTACTGGTTCCATTCTTGCGAGATGTGCATTGAACCAGTCGTGATTGGCCCGTTCCCTCATTCTAAACTTAACTAATGCTGTATTATAGATGACACCTTTCATAACGTTCCCCTTAGCTGTGGCGTCACACTCAGAACCTCCCTAAAGAGCAAGATTCAGGTCAGACACAAACCTCTCCGCCTTGAAAGGAATCACCATCTGCGCAGTGTTGATGCGGGGATTCCCCATCTGTTTGGAGCGGCATATTTTGAGAAGCTGCAAGCGTACCCTACTACATCCAAGAGCATGGCCAAAGTTTCAGTCTGCACTGTGATAGCTTCTAGTGGAGAGGACCATGTTTAGAGCTCATCATCTGGTGACAATCAAGTCGATTTGATGCCATCGATGTGACCTTGGGTGTTTCCAGGATACTTTATGTTGCGGCCTGCACTTGAAGAAAGTATTTGGGATGCTTAGGTCTTGTTGAGTGCACAGCTCCAGCAACCTCTGACCATTGATTTCCTCCAGCTGTCCACGAGATATAAGCCTGGGTTAAATTATGAAAGTAACGAAACTCATGATTGATAGAAATACTACAGTTCGTAAATCATGTAGTTCAGTTGTCGGAACAGTTCACGGATTGGCGATTTAGTTGTTGAAAGAGGCAGTTCTTAATGCTTTGGCCAAAGCTATTGAATATTTAATATTTGCCTTCAGAGTTACCTTTTATTAACAGTCATTTTGTGACGTCCAGTGACTGGTATCTTTAAGGACATCGAGAATCGTTGCAGTACACGATTGAGTGAAACACACTGTTACACTTAGAGATTAGCTTAGTTTCCGTAACCAGGATTCTCAAATGTACTGTGGCAAAGAATAGTAGGTGTGAGAGCAGCCACGTATAACATTATAGGTTACTGTACATGGTGTAAAGAAAAGTGTAGAACTGTAGTAAATGTGAGGAGTGTTAAGCTGGGTCTGATACTTACTTTGTAGACTTGCCGTCGTGGTATTCAAACAGACGGGCGTATTCCTGCTGCCTGAGAGCGAATGCTATCTAAAGTAGGTTATTTTAGCAATTTAAGTTCATGCAGCTTACTATACCTGGAGAAAGGTAATGAGCGCTTTGGGTAGACATTTAATAAATTGTAGAACTTTGTTTATCCCGACAGAACATATCACCATGTTCTATTCGATTTTCTGCTGCAATGTCTTTTTACAGGCATATTATGTGCACGGCACTTCCGAGTTTATTGCCCGCCTCCGCTAGGCCAATACACGTGAGATATAGTCAGGAGTTCTAAAAGGCTTACGTAGAAGTGCTAAGCCATAGGTCCACAGGTTCTGAAAAGGGATTCTTTTAAAACATTGCTCAAGAATACTCAGCTAGATAACTTTAACGCTGTGTTCATAACAAAACTGTAACCTATTAAATGTCCAAAGTTAAAGACGCTCGGGTATGAAATGTTGACACAGTTATTGCAGACACTAGTCGTAGTCACTCTGACTTGAGCAGACACGTACTAACTGCGGTCAGTGTTCTTCCTAAAAAGTGTCGAGGACAGGTCAAAAGGTAGATGGAATGTTTACCAAATGAATGTATTGTTGTCAAACAGACCAAACGTACTCAACGATAATCAAGTAAGGGACCAGTGGGATGTTTGTAATTGGCTCCACAGCCTGTCTCCTTCAGTCGCACATTTCAAAAAGTTTGATCACATGATTGTAATCATTACCAGACACAGGCAATTAAGATCTGGCTTTAGAATGGAAATTTTAAGCATGTGCATCTCAGAAATATAATTCGATCTAAAATACCTGACCTGCAGGGTGAAACTGACAATTTTACTTCTATTATCTCGAGGCCCGATCGGCGAACCGATAGGCAGAGATCTTAGCCCAGCCAGTCGAGCAAACCAGATAGACAACAAACGTAAGTCCTTAACATTGTCTGTAGACTGTACGAAAACATGTTGCGCCTAAAACACAAGGATCTTCCAGAGCCTTGAGTTCCATTGTCTTAGAACCTTGGTACGAAAACATGTGGCGTTGAAAGCACAAAGATATATTCGAGATATGAGAATCATTGTCTGAGAACCTTTGTTTTTGTCACACGGTTAGTGGTCGCAAAGATCCTTCTCTTGGATCTGATAATCGCTGTCTGGGAACCAATGAAAGCATCACAGATTTCGTGACAAGTCTAGACTTTAAGAATTGTAGAAATGGCTAGGCAGGCCTTCAAGGAACAGAGAACCAAGAATTGAACCTTTTAGTAACAGTACGCTAGTTCAGGCTAAGACTAGTTAGAGCAGCGGACAGAATATGGCTAAACATATTGAACGACAATTAATCTGTGTTACGTAAATGACATCCCTCATTATAACGACATCGTAATAATAGTTAACGACTAGCATTCAAGATATAGTTAGCCCCTTATTGTGCGAAAAGTAAAATACATTTTGTTTTTATATTGAATTTCTCCTTTTTGCCTTGTGCATAAAAGGTCAATTTTTTTTCTTCTTTTTAATCATTCAAGTGTTCAGTTTGGAGAGAAAGACTAACTAAAGAGAAGTAATTGAATAATAATTACACGTAAGGAAGTAAACATTGCTACATACTCGATCTCACCTCACCTGAGACTAGGGATTGCGCCAGTAGAAACTAGTGAGGCAAACATCTAAGCAACAACATTAACGAAAGCCCTAACACTAAAACTCAAACCCTTCATTAAACAACTAATCCACGAAGACCAGCAATGCAGCGTACTGAACAGAAATGTCATCACACGCGCGCATGTTTTTAAGAGACACCATTTAATATACACACGAAACAGATAGACAAGCAGCAATACTATCTATAGACCAAGAGAAGGCCTTTGATAGAGTTTCACTTGAATATTTACACAAAACATTAGAGAGAAACAATATGGGGAAATACTTTACAAACTGGGTCAAAATATTATACAATAAACCTGAAAGTAGGTTACTAATAAATCACACACTTACAGACACAATACAAATAACTCGATCGGTAAGACAAGAATGCCCATTATCTCCATTACTATATGTGCTAGTGTTGGAACCAATCTTAGAAAAAATCACACAAGATAAAGCAATGAAAGGGACACAGATACAGGGAAAAGGAGAAACAAAACTTAAAGCATACGCAGACGATACTGTATTTTCCCCATCAAAATATACAGCAATAGAAAACATCTTAAATACCTTTGAGACCTTTCGCAAACAGAGTGACTCCAAAGTAAATATTCTTAAATCCAAAATTATGGGAATAGGAAAGTGGAAATTTAAAACGCATTTCCCTTTTCAATTAATGCAAGAACAGAAACTAAAAATATATGGTATAGATTACCAGGCAAACCCTCTAAATAAAAACAAATAAATGTGGCGAAAACAAACAAAGCAGATCAAAAATACGTTGCAAAAATATAAATGTAAAACAATAAACAAATAATAAAATAAACACCTTTATAATACCCAAATTAATATATACGTGTAACATCTTCAGTCCCCCACTAGAGATCATCACAGAAATGAGAATGCTCTTTAGAAATCTCGTTTTTATAAACACTAAATCCAGCATCAAACACAAAACATTAATGCAAGACAAAAACTGCGGCAGAATTGCCCTACTAGATATTACAAGAAAAATCCAAGCTCTCAGAATTACATTTTGCAGCGAAATAATTATGTAGGACTTAAAATTAGTAAATTTGGTTTAAATACAAAATAGTATACCACATTTCTTTTGAGACGTATTACATTTCTATAAAGAGTGCAGTAAATACATGCAAGGAAATAAGCACTTAATTATGCTAGAAACTAAAATTATTTATAAAAAGCTAGTACAATCCAAAGACCCATCACTTAAAAACAGAATAAAAGTAGGATACCTTTTCTTTATTCAAGACTTTACATATATATTCAGTAGCTTTCACGCATTAAATGTATCACCAAAAACTGAAGAAGTTAAATACAGACTACTATATAATATAACACCAATATAACGCAAACAATCACACAGGTACAAAACCCGCACACCCAAATGTCAATTATGCGAACAGAACATCCCAGAAACCGAAAAACATATTTTTCAAATGCAATATTATAACGCAAACTGTAGATACATTACGACAGATAATAAACAAACACACAAAAACCAAAGTAAATATGTTCAGGGCAATTATGCTAAATGACATTCCCAAAACAGATACAAACACACAAGACATTACTAATACTCTTTGCAACATTCAAACATTTAGTTTGGACATGCAGAAACAAAATAACATACGAACTACACAATTACTCTCCAGAACTGTTTAAACATAAATATATATATACAAAATTATTTGTGGACTGCTTCCAATTTCGATATATTTGGTTTCTTTATAATGAACAGCAAAGTTGCTGTTTTTGTCCTTTAGTAGTTTAAAAAAAAAAGAAAAAGAAAATACACACAGTGTCTATTGTGTTAAAACATCGTTAGACTTCTAAAGAAATCATTAATTGAAGACACCCCCCCCCCCACTTTATTTCTATCATATCTTCCTCTCCTTTCATTCCATTTCTTATTTACATTATCTTTTGTTTATCTATCTAGATATGTATGTCTACGTTCCTTCTCTCTTTCTTCTTCTATCCCCCTTTCACTTTCTATCATGCACCAACATATTCATATGTGATGTCAATTCAAATGGAAATTTTTGTTTCAACGAATATACTTGATGTTTCTCTGAATAAAAAGAGTAAATAAAATCCAATTGAAAACGGAAAACCCTGTATTTTTTTTAAACGACTTCTTATACCTTTGAAGCTTTCTGTATAACGTTTGGTATAATGAGCTTACTAAGTACCTACATAAGCCTCATTAGCTGCTTTTTTGTATGTGCAAAGCCCATTCTTTCCTTTTCCTGTAAGTGGCCCCTAGGCACGCCGGAGCACGCAACAAGCGAAGTAAAGTTATAGAAACAGAAAGCAACTATAATCACCGTTTTAATAAGCTAACACACTATCTTACCATGCTATTTTAATCAGTGTTTAGTCATCAGAAATGAAATAACATTAAATGTGACACGTATTATTTTACTACCCTTAAGCATACTTTAAGTGATGCGACTTTCACATCGGACTAATTGACGGACGGAAACAAATTTGCCATGTGTGTTATGCTAAGTATTATAATCTCGATGCTCATGTTTTTGTGTCTGACTTTAGATCAGTTTGATTTGCGCGGAATCGAGCAGCGAATGGTTATCCGAATAAATATAAAATATGGGACTATCTACGCTGTAGATTTACACAGTTAAACAGCGAAATCATGTTCCAAATTGGACCGACGTCCTGGTTTTGTTTCAAACTCGACCGACGTGCTGTTTATATTTCTTCTTCTTCTTCGTTCGTTCTTAATCTCCGACTACCAAACCCTGAAGGGGCTTAAGTAGCAGAATGTAGTCCAGAGAACGGAATGCGTTGTGTCGTAGTTTACAGCTTGGCTGCGATATTTGCACCTTTCGGTCCAACACATCCGACTTTAGCAAGCATTTTTTGAGTACCGGGTTAGCATTCCCTCTTCGATCTCTTTTCTTTAGCCAGTCTGCCCTGCTGCAGCCTCTTATCCAGGATCACCTCGTGGAGGTGTAGAAGGGTCTTGGCAGCTATGGTTCGCTGGCCCTGACGCTAGCAGTCAGCAATGGGTCGCTGACCATTGCAGCTCATGCGCTACTCAGCATCTTGATCCCCTGTTTATATTTAACCCGGCTGACTCCATAGTCTAGTTCCAATCCACTGCCGTCCTTGTCTAAACCTCACTGACACATGGTCTTGCTGTAGCCCAGTATTTAGCACCGTTTGACAGTTTGGTCTTGCTGTAGCCCAGTATATAAAATGTTCTTGTTCTTAGTTCTTAGTCGATCTGTACTTATACAGGGGCAGATGCCCCTGTAGATGTTCCAGCTCTGGTATGAGCTGGATTTAGCCGGGGGAAGGGTTTTCTGCCTAGCCGGCTAGGCTCGAGCAGCTTAACACTCCGCTGCGTTATGACAAGGGCTAACGGAGGGTGGTTAGCCAAGGTGTGAATCCATTTGAATAGACTCAAACACTAGAGCAAAGTAGACCCACAGCATGTTACGTTGCTCTAAACAAACCAGATAACCATGGCCGGTGTTATGCCATGTCACAGTTAGTCACCTTTTACGACATGCTCTCTGTGAGGCAGTGGTGCAATTCGTGTCCTTGTCATGCACAAAGACACAGGCAGACCACTTGTTATAGTCTATAATATAACATGGTTTGACATTCAGGTCTTGTTATAGTCCAGTATATCACATGGTTTGACAGTCTGGTCTTGTTATAGTCCAGTATATAACATAGTTTGACAGTCTAATCTTGTTATAGTCCAGTATATAACATGGTTTGACAGTCTGGTCTTGTTATAGTCCAGTATATAACATGGGTTGACAGTCTGGTCTTGTTATAGTCCAGTATATAACATGGGTTGACAGTCTGATCTTGTTATAGTCCAGTATATAACATGGTTTGACAGTATTGTCTTGTTATAGTCCAGTATATAACATAGTTTGACAGTCTGGTCTTGTTATAGTCCAGTATATAACATGGTTTGACAGTCTGGTCTTGTTTTAGTCTTCAGTGTTTTACACCAAATTTATATTTATTATGGCCCGCATTGTTGTAGATCAGACAACTTGTCTATCTTGGCCCTAATTTTTGTAGACCAGACCTCTTGTTTATCTTGGCCCTCATTTTTGTAGACAAGATCTCTATCTGTTATGACCCTCATAGCTGTAGACCAGACCTATATTTACCTTGGCCCTCATTGTTGTAGCCCAGACCTCTATTTACTTTGGCCCTCATTGTTGTAGACCAGGCCTATATTTACCTTGGCCCTCATAGCTGAAGAACAGATCTCTATTTATGTGGTCCTCGTAGCTGTAGACCAGTTCTATATTTACTGTGTACCTCATTGTTGTAGACCAGACCTCTATTTACTTTGGCCCTCATTGTTGTAGACTAGATCTCTATTTATCTTGGCCATTAATGTTGTAGACCAGATCTCTATCTATTAAGGCCCACATTGTTTTAGACCAGATCTCTTATCTAGTATGGCCTTAATTGTTCCAGACCAGACCCCTATTTACTTTGGCCCTCATTGTTGTAGACTAGACCTCTGTCTATCTTGGCTCTCATTGTTGTAGATCGGACCTACGAGGGGCGTTCAAGTCAAACCGGGACTTTTATTTGTAAAGAGCAAAGTTTTCTTCTTCCTGTAATTGAAATGCCATTTATTTTTCGAAATAATCTCCTGCAACGTTTATGCACTTATGCCAGCGTTCAAGTGATACTTAAAAAGCTTCAACGTAGAAAAATGTGTCAGTATGTCTGAGCCAATCCAGTACAACCTGTTTTACTTCGTAATCAGTGCTGAAACGATGACGTCCCATAAATTCGTTTAAGGGTCCAAACAAGTAGCCATCGCCTCGAGCAAGGTCTGAGCTGTAAGGTGAATGTAGCAATACCTCCCAGCCGAGTTGTCGCTAATGCCACATAGTGCGTATGAGGTGCAGGCATGAACTCTTCTCTGCCGGTCAAAAGCAGAAAGCTGTATTGATACCAAACGTGCACTAACCTTCAGAAAATGCAAATATTTATGAATAATACTGTTCACCGTTCCCAGAGAAAGACTTATCTCTTGTAAATAATAGTGTTCACCGTTCCCAGAGAAAGACTTACCTCTTGTGAATAATAGAGTTCACCGTACCCAGAAAAAGACTTACCTCTTGTGAATAATAGTGTTCACCGTTCCCAGAGAAAGACTTACCTCTTGTGAATAATAGAGTTCGCCGTACCCAGAAAAAGATTTACCTCTTGTGAATAATAGTGTTCACCGTACCCAGAGAAAGACTTACCTCTTGTGCAATTTCGCGATAGGTTGTGCGTCGATTTTCCAGGATAAGGCGTCCAACAATCTGGATATTCACAGGAATGACTGTGGTGGGTTGAGAGCCACAACGGCAGGGATCATCACTCACGGATGTACGGTCTTTTCTAGAACGTTTTACACCATTTAAATGTTGTATTGCGACTGAGTGTGTTATCACCGTATTGTGATTGCAGTATTATGTAAATTTCCGCAAGAAACTTCATCACAACACGCTATTCCCTGTACGCACTAACAGCGATGTCAGACATTTTGATTTATGTGTAACGTGACTGACCCATGACAAGTGGACACGAGTGCCCCTAATTAATGATAATAGTTCCAGCACCGTATAATAGCCCATTTAGGTAGAACTAAAACAAAAAGTTCCGGTTTGATTTAAACTCCCTTCGTATTACTTCCTTAGCCCATATTGTTGTAAACCACATATTTGTCTACCTTTGCTTAAATTGATGAAGACCAGACCCTTATCTACCTTAGTTCTCATTGTTGAAGACCAGACCTATGTCTACCATAGCCTTCATGGTTGAAGACCAGACCTATGTCTACTTTAGCTCTCATTGTTGAAGGCCATACATCTACTATAGTCCTCATGATGATGATCAAGAGCTCGTTATTGGGAATGATATAATGTGTCTACTGCTTCCTACTATAAATGACGTGTTTGACGTCTAACGTAGGGCTGTTTTTTAAGGCGATTTCGTGCCAATCATTGTCTATTCCATGTATCAAGTCATTTCATATACACAACCTCAGGTTTTATTCCACCACATATAATCAACACAAAATCTATTGGTATATGCCATAGCCATCTCATTTCGTGGCAACAAGTGTTAACACATGCCAGACACTGCTCCGCATGCTACACTCGCTATTTACAATGTCAGCCACAAAAATACATCGGATAAACAGAAGGTGACAGTCTTTGCATAAGTTCCGTCTCTGATCAAAGAAGAATAATGGGAATGGCTGACCTTTGTATCCCACACGAGGAGACATGCTACACAAACTAGAAATGCGTGAACAGGGAGATCAAATATGAACAAGGAGAAGCAACAAAAGGGAGATTTACACGAGAATATCATATGCCATTGAGAGAAACAAACAAAATTTGCTGCTGGAACATAACTTCCAAATTATGAACAAACATTCTTATAATGAAACAGATGTCCTGGCGTGACACTATCTTGTCAATATAGACCTGATCTTTGGCATAACTGCAGGAAGACAACAATTATACTTAAAGGCTGTCTTGCTATTTGTATATCAAATGGCTATCTTCCCACAGCAACGTCTATTGACTGTCTTACCATTAGCATACCTAATGGCTCTCTTCTAATTGTACTCCTAAGATATCTCTTTGTAAGACTAGAGAATGGCTTATTATCTATTTTTCCTTTCTCTCAGTTTCTTCTTGAAAATAATGTGCATGTAATTATGTGCCACTTACATCAGTTATGGGACTGGGCTTCTCAAATTATATGCGAAGATGTAAAACGCATCTAGTGGCTTGCTCTCTCTTGTTCTTCACCACGTGTACTTGTACCATCCTATTATGTTTATTATTGATATATAATGTAATTCATCTTTTGTGTGTGTGTGTGACTTATTTATTTGAGTTTCACTCTAAATTGTAACCTGCAGCTATGTTTAATACTGCATGTTGCGGAATGTGATAACATTTTTACCTTGTTACCCATCTCTTATTGCGTCAATATATATATATATATATATATATATATATATATATATATATATATATATATATATATATATATATATATATCGAGGTATGTACTTACTTATTATGTCAATATGTATATTGGTACGATCAATGTACACACTTTACCATTCTTCAATTTGCGTCTTTCTTAATTGCTGGACATTTCATTAGTATTTTGTTCTATGTCAAAGTATCGTCATCAACAATGTTAACTGCACCTAACAAGAGCTTGCTAACAATCTTATACACATAATTCAATAAATATCTATAGGATTATTAACCTAAGAATGTTAGTTTTACCATGGGCAGCAATACAAATCATGCATGTTTTTAAGAATAACTGATTAACATTATCAGATGTCACGCATGTATGACTTCTTCTTGTTCTTCCTTGCTGAGCGTGATGTTAAAAATGTTCTTGCCAACATCGTCTGAATTTACCAACAAATAATATCATGAGCAGCTGCAGTCATCTCTGCCACAATTTGTGACACGGAACTGCCACTTCCTATTCCCTGCACACCTTTTTTATTTCGTTTCTTACAGCTTGTTTTGTTAGGAAGCATGACCAATCTAGCAGCAAAACCGCTCGTACCTAACTCCAGGATTTTATGTCTTACTCTCTTGCATTATTCGTCAATAAATGATTAATTATGACCTGAAAGCGTTTCTCCTTATTATAAATCTTTCAGACAATTCTTGAGGCATTCCACCTGCACACAAATTTAGAGGCGTGTCTCCTTTACACAAATATGGAGGCTTTTCTCATTCATAGACATCTGGATACGTTTCTCCTTCATAAAAATCTGGAGGCGTTTCTCCTTCATGCACATCTGAAGGCTTTTCTTCTTCATACAAATCCAGTCAATCAGATTTTTCCTATCAGTACTCTAACTGTTAATTGGATTAAGATCTTTCTTGGTAGTTAATCCTGAAAACCCAGCCTTCACCACCTATTTCAGTTCGACTACAACTTGTATATTTCTTCTTCATCGTACGCAGTCAGACAGTAACCATTATTTTTTCGAAAAAAGCGGCGGTCATCCTGAGGCTGTCGACACTGCCATATAGCGTGTCTTATGTTGCCACTGGTGATGGCAACATCTGCTCTCTCTGATCCTCATATGTCGGGCAGTTCTGCAGCAGATGCTCAGCGGTCATTTCCCCGGTACCACACGGGCATTCGTCGGTACCACATATCTTCAATTTGTTGAATAGGTTGTACCTCAGTCTATTGTGGCCAGTGCGAATTCTGAAGACAACGACCTGCTCTCTTCTGTTCAACTGGTAATAGGCATCGTTTTTGGTGTAGCCGGTATGTTCAGTTTCCCATTTGGTCATGTATCTGGCTTTAATAAGCCGTTTTGACTCTTCGTACGTCATACTAGTATCTGTTTGTGGTAGTCTTGCACCTTCTTTTGCCAGTCTATCTGCCTCCTCGTTGCCTTTGATGTTGCAGTGTGATGGGACCCACTGTACCACTACCCTTTTTGGTGCGGACTGCTGGCACAGTTGACAGAGTACTGCTCTTAAGTCATTAAGCTCAGTGTTTTTCTGGCTTTTTAGCGCTGTGACTACGGCCAGAGCATCTGTAAGCAAGACTGTATGGCTTTCATTTTCTTTATGTGTCACCATTTCTTCCACTGCCGCCCTCAGTGCCTCTGTCTCCGCTCTGAAATTGCTTGTGTACTTACCAGTAGCGAATGACAGTGTTATTTTTCTGCCATTTGGTAGGTTCAGGAATGCTCCTGCCCCTCCGTTCTGTGTAGTGTTTGTTACAGAACCGTCGGTGTATGCATGGGTCCAGTCCATGCTTGGTAGTTTTTCGATATAAAGCTTAGGGTAGTATCTCTCCTTTCTTTTTCAGTCTGGCAGTTTTTGTTTCCAATACCTGGTATATTTTCTACCACCTCTGGAAATATATCCTGCCTCCAGGTAGGTTTTCGTACAGTAGTGATTGGCTTTGGTGTTCTTAGTGCGTTTATGGGATCTTCGTACATCTTTGCTTTGACTATTTCTGCAAAGTTTCTCCGCTTTAGTTTCCCATTTACCAAATTTTTTAGTCTCTGGTGCATTGGATGGTCGGTCAGTCTTCGGAGTTTCTCTGACTGCGGCTGGGCTCTGCAGTCTCTTCTATCGGTCATGGATTGCAGTTTTGTAATCTTTTCAAGTTCTACAATTGGCGTTGACTTCATGCCTCCTATTATAACTCTCATGGCTTGGTTTTGAAGTTTGCTAACTTTATCGAAGTTCGCCTTTGCTGCTGTTGTCCATGCCGCAATGCCATACTTGATAACTGGTCTCACTCTTCCAGTGTACAGTCTCTTTAGTATGCTTTCGTCTGCTCCCCAGAATGTGCCAGCAAGTTTCCTCATGATTGCCATTCTTTCTCTGGCTCTCATTCGGTTTCTCTCGATCTGACTTTTCCATGTCATGCGCCGATCAAATGTGACTCCCAGATAGTTTGGGTTGTCGTTTGGCTGCAGGAATTTGCCATTTAGGCTTAATTTGGTGTTTTGTGGTTTGATTGAAAGCGAGAATATTGTACATGTGGTTTTCTCCTCGTTTATTTTGACCAGCTATGAGTTCGCCCACTCTTCCAGCGATGTTAGGGCCTGCTGCATCCGATTTCTTGCTATGGTGAGATTCTTTTCAGAGGTCCACATAGCCAGATCGTCTGCAAAAATTGAGCTATGGACTCTTCTTGGTATATTCTCTGTAATGTCGTTTATATACACCAGGAAGAGTGTGGGTGTACCCCCTTGGGGTACTCCCTGCTCGAGTGTCACCTTTTATCTCATCTGCCCTTGTACTTGGACTCTGGCCGTTCTTTGTTTGAGGTAGTGGTTGATCCACTTGTACATTCTCCCACAAACTTCATTCTCCTTAGCTTGACACTAAGTCCATCTTTCCAGACTTTGTCAAATGCCTTTTCCAGGTCCACCCAAACCGCTACTGTGTGTTTCTGTGCCTGGTAGGCATCTTCTATTTCCTGGGCTATGAGGATGACCTGGTCCTCAGTGGATCTGTGCTGTCTAAAGCCGGCTTGCTGTGGAATTAGTATTCGTTTTTCTTCCAGATGCCACATCAGACAACTTGTATATAATCTTTGCCTCTGCTCTCTTAACTGCTTCGAACGTCAGAACAGCTTTAACAATTCAGTTAACAACCGTCTCCTTCCTTTGATCTCTCTGGATCTGCAGTTGTTCCTCAGAGATATATAAATCAGTACAAAACATCCTTACCGTTCATGGCGGAGTTCATGGTGTAGCTGTATATCGAACGTAAACTTGGTTTCCAATGCCAACAAACAGGCATCCAAATCACTTGGTGTCCAGTGTGACGGCATGTTTGGGCTTTTCTCGGTAGATCACTTCTCCATGTACAGACACGATTGGTAAAACTGCTCTACTGCACAACTGTCATAGTGGAACACATTATATACAGATACACACTAGCATCCGTACACTGTCCAGTACGTCCTGCTGTCGCCCAATGAACTACGATCTGGAGTGGAAAGAAACGTGCCGTCGCCAGTAGAATCCATAAAAGAAAAACTGTAATCAAACAAAAAAGAAAAACAACTCACAGTTCTTCTTCTTCTTCTTCTGCGTACACAGTCAGACAGTAACCATTATTTTTTCGAAAAAAGCGGCGGTCATCCTGAGACTCTCGCCACTACCATAGAGCTTGTCTTGCAGTTCCACTGGCAATGGCCACATCTGCTCTCTCTGATCCCCGTATGTCGGGCAGTTCTGCAGCAGATGTTCAGTGGTCATTTTACCAGTACCGCACGGGCATTCGTCGGTACACCCTATCTTCAATTTGTTGAATAGGTGGTACCTCAGTCTATTGTGGCCAGTGCGAAGTCTGAAGACAACGACCTGCTCTCTTCGGTTCAACTGGTAATAGGCATCGTTTTTGGTGTAACCAGTATGTTCGGTTTCCCATTTGGTAATGTACCTGGCTTTGATAAGCCGTTTTGACTCTTCGTACGTCATACTGGTATCTGTTTGTGGTAGCCTTGCACCTTCTTTTGCCAGTCTGTCTGCCTCCTCGTTGCCTTGGATGTTGCAGTGTGACGGAACCCACTGTACCACTACCCTTTTTGGTGCGGACAGCTGGCACAGTTTGCAGAGTGCTGCTCTTAAGTCATTAAGCTCAGTGTTTTTCTGGCTTTTTAGCGCTGTGACTACGGCGAGAGCATCTGTCAGCAAGACTATGTGGCTCTCATTTTCACTGTGTGTTGCCATTTCTTCCACTGCCGCCCTCAGTGCCTCTGCCTCCGCTCTGAAATTGCTTGTGTACTTACCAGTAGCGAATGACAGTGTTATTTTTCTGCCATTTGGTAGGTTCAGGAATGCTCCTGCCCCTCCGTTCTGTGTAGTGTTTGTTACAGAACCGTCGGTGTATGCATGAGTCCAGTCCATGCTTGGGTAGCTTTTCGTTATGAAGCTTAGGGTAGTGTCTCTCCTTTCTTTTTCGGTCTGGCAGTTTTTGTTTGCAATACCTGGTATATTTTCTACCACCTCTGGAAATATATCCTGCCTCCAAGTAGGTTTTCGTACAGTAGTGATGGGTTTTGGTGTTGTTAGTGCGTTTATGGGATCTTCGTGCATCTTTGCTTTGGCTATTTCTGCAAAGTTTCTCCGCTTTAGTTTCCCAGTTCCCAAATTGTTTAGCCTCTGGTACATTGGATGGTCCGTCAGTCTTCGGAGTTTCTCTGACTGCAGCTGGGCTCTGCAGTCTCTTCTGTCGGTCATGGATTGCAGTTTTGTAATCTTTTCGAGTTCTACAATTGGCGTTGACTTCATGCCACCTGTTATGATTCTCATGGCTTGGTTTTGAAGTTTGTTAACTTTATCGAAGTTCGCCTTCGCTGCTGTTGTCCATGCCGCGATGCCATACTCGAGAACTGGTCTCACTCTTCCAGTGTACAGTTTCTTTAGTATGCCTTCGTCTGCTCCCCAGCTTGTGCCAGCAAGTTTCCTCATGATCGCCATTCTTTCTCTGGCTTTCATTCGGTTTCTCTCAATCTGACTTTTCCATGTCATGCGCCGATCAAATGTGACTCCCAGATAGGTTGGGTTGTCGTTTGGCTGCAGGATTTTGCCATTTAGGCTTAATTTGGTACTTTGGGGTTTTAATGAGAGCGAGAATATTGTGCACGTGGTTTTCTCCTCGTTTATTTTGACCAGCCATGAGTTCGCCCACTCTTCCAGCGATGTTAGGGCCGTTTGCATCCGATTTCTTGCTATGGTAAGATTCTTTTCAGAGGTCCACATAGCCAGATCGTCTGCAAACATTGAGCTATGGACTCTTCTTGGTATATTCTCTGTAATATCGTTTATATATACCAGGAAGAGTGAACTCACAGTTCAACTTGCTGATATAGGCCAATAAAGACGAGCTACAAATCGACGTTCTCATGATGGTAGCCACAGCTTTACAGTTCTGTCAAGTCACGCTTCTTTTCTACATTTTGGTGTACACCAACTTAAAATGTAAACCTTCTAAAACGCTACAGCTTTATTTGCAGTTACTTAATGGTAACAACTTTGAATATGTACTAGGCATGTTCAAATGAAACCGGACCAAACTGCACCAAGTGAACATACGTACGATACCTATGATGACGTCACATCTGATGTAAACAGCACATACTAACCGTCAAGTTTGCCAAATTTCATTATCCTCCGACTCATAGTTTCCTCAATAGACTGTTGAAAACATGTGGGTGTGATACTAAATCTTTCCATAGTTGATCAGCAAGCGGTGATTCAGTTTCTAACAGCTACAGGATGTCGACCAGTTGGCATTCATCGCAGAATACAGGCAGTGTAATGTAATGCAATGTATGGTGACAAAAGAATGTCGAAGACAATAGTGAAGCACTGGCCAACGATGTTTAAAGAAGGTCGTTAGTTAACGCAACAATATACCCTTGACATGGTCTCTTAAAATCTTTCGTTAACTCACGTCCTTCTTTAAATCTTGTTGTCTAGTTTATCACTGTTGTCTTCGACACACTTTTGTCACCATACACTGCCTGCATTCTGCGATAAATGTCAACTGGTCGACATCGATCAGCTGTTAGAAACAGAATCACCGCTCGCTGATCAACTCTGGACGGATTCCGTATCATACGTCACGGTTAGTATGTGCTTTTTACACCATAAGTGACGTCATCATGCGCATCATGCGTATGTTCATTTGTTGCAGTTTGGTCCGGTTTAATTTGAACACCCCTCGTATATTTGCTATGTTCGTCTTCTTCTATTTCTGTGTTCGCCCTGAACATGCCGTTGTGACGTACCTTTACCGGCAGGTTGTCAAATATGTGCCTTTCAGCCCAATACATCAGATTTACAAGGATTTTTGGAGACCCAGTTTGCGTTCTCTCTTCAATCTAGATTGGAATTTAATTATTTTTTCCGGAATACTGACAACATGAATCTCTTAAAACTTTTTTTATTTTTATTTTCAACTGTTAGGGGTTCTTTACGTAAACAACATGTACACATGGCCTCAGAGTTTATCGTCCGTCTCTCTAGGACTAGGCACTCGGTCATCTCGCTTAAGACCAGGTGTCATTTGCAACTTGCAAGTATCAAACATCAACTATTTCGTGTTGTCGTTCGTTTCTTGAGAGACGAGCGCTTTCTCACTATGGTACAGCAGCCCCCTTCTTTTTTTCATTGTTATTGTAGCTGAAAAGATTATACTGAAAATAAAAATGTGCAAAGTAAATAATAAACGGAACTTAACCACAGCTCACAAACACTACATATTTCACTATATGGCAATAGGCCAAAGGACAGAAGACCATAGACCTCTGTATAAATAACCAACCAGCCAACCAAATTATAATCTGGTTTTCAATATTCTAAAAACGGCAATGCTGCGTTGAATAACAATGTACCTTACATTAAGTGTTCTATCTACTTTCTACTTACTGTCTGGCCAAACCGGCAATTTGATATCTTGACTGAAACTGGATTCTTCTTCTTTTACTAAAAAGAATAAGCTGATGGAAGATAACATCGCCAAAACACGTCTCCATTTTAGTTACTCCATGAATCAGCATTTCTCATATAGCAGGAGGTGGACTTGATGTAGATCTAGTGTGTGATACCCAGGTTGAGAAGAATAGATACACTTTAACCTTACAAGCACACAATGAAAGGCGACTAAAGAAGTTTTGCATGTGGCTAGCAACCTTATCATGTGAAACCATTTGTATTGAAGCCGTTACTACAAATGTTTTGGTAAAAGATTTCCGTAACTTTTCCAGCTGCAGTAGTTTCCCTATGCTTCACTTGGAGCGAAAAAGTGAATCAATCGGTCAATGAAAACGGTTATAAATGTGTAATTGGGGAACTCATAGACGTCTAGTCTTAAATAATATCTTAAATCCTGATATTCAATCAGATACTTGTATCTGATGACAAGTAGCCAAATATTGAGTAATCTTATTTCAATCTTTTCCTTGGTGTACCGTGCTGGACACAGGGTCTCCTTCATGGCATCTATGCACCTCAACCTTGGACGACTACGAGGGCGTCTAGAGTTGAAGGACCACCAGGACCTCACATTACGTGTCGATCTGTTATCCTGCAAGCGCACGACATAATCGGCACTCCTGTGTTTTCGTAAAAGCGTGACATCTATGAAGTCAATGACTTAAGTTCGGAGTCTGATTTCTAACTTGCGAAATTGGTCCCGAAGAAAGATCTTCAATGTTCTTCGTTCCATTGCTTGTTGTGCAACTATCTGTCTCAGCTTTTTGTAGGCTACCCACCTCGCAGTCATATACCATGGCCGGCGAAACTGTACTTTTGAAGATGTGAGGTCTAGAGCTGTCGTTTTGTATCTGTTACAGTTGGTTGGGAACAGCCCAGTTTCTTTCAGCAAATCGTAAAGTGTGTGATATGTTGTTGTTCTTGTTGCTGCTAATATCAATCGTAGTTAAGCTAGTTACTCTTGCCGAATATCTTCTGTAGCAAGTTACGGGGTTCTCCTCATACCCCATGGATACTTAAGAAAGTGGAAATGGTTCCTCCTGGCTGTAGTGTATCCCCAGTTATCTTACCCTTTTTGGGAATTACAGCACAAATCCACACCTAATTGGTCAACCCATCATCAAACAGCTTGTTTTCAAGGAGATCCACTTAGAGGTGAAGTGGGGTATTGATCAGTATGTTTCATCTGACCCTGATTAACATGTATTGACCTGACCCTGACTAACATGTATTGACCTGACCCTGACTAATATGTATTGACCTGACCCTGACTAACATGTATTGACTTGATCCTGACCAACATGGACTGACCTGACCCTAATATATATTGTCCTGACCATGACTAATATGTATTGATCTGACCTTGACTAACATGTATAGACCTGACCTTGACTAACATGTATTATTGACCTGACCCTGGCTAACATGTATTGATCTAACCTTGACTAACATGTATTAACATGGCCTGACTAATTTGTTTTGACCGGACCTTGACTAACATATATTGACTTGACCTTGACTAATATGTTTTGACCTGACCTTGACTAACATGTATTGACCTAACCTTGACTGACATATATTGACCTGACCTTGACTAACATATATTGACCTGACCTTGACTAACATATATTGACCTGACCTTGACTAACATATGTTGACCTGACCTTGACTAATATGTTTTTACCTGACCCTGCCTAACATGTATTGACCTGACCTTGACTAACATGTATTAACCTGACCCTGACTAACATGTATTGACCTGACCTTGACTAACATGTATTGACCTGACCCTGACTAACATGTATTGACCTGACCTTGACTAACATGTATTGATCTGACCCTGACAAACATGTATTGACCTGACCTTGACTAACATGTATTGATCTGACCCTGACAAACATGTATTGATCTGACCTTGACTAACATGTATTGACCTGACCTTGACTAACCGCGTATAATATGTATGCTGTTGACTGCTGTATTTTGGTAATAGTTCATCAACGTCATGCATACTCCCACTCGACTCTATGTACGTCCGACATTTCATTCATAATTCACGAAGCCACGTGACAATTGATGTATCGATTGCAATGTTATCATTTAACAGGCAGTCATTTGGGAACGATTTCTAGCTTTTTTGTCGAACAAGATATTGGTCCATTGAAAAAAGTTGTCCACCTCACCATAAACACTAAATGAAAACCACAATTCCTGTTTAATTGAAGTCACTACAACAGGGATTTCAAATTGAAATGCTCATGAGTGCAGCAGCTCACAGTTCGCACAACAAAAAAGCTTATATTTTATTTTCACTTTTCAACTTTACCAAGTAGATCGTTGTAGTACATTGTATTTTGAATTGTATACTGCTAATGTTTGATACAATATGTTGCTGCTTAGCAAATGCCTTGCATCAGCTACATAATCGATTCTTCTATCATGCTTCAGATGCAGCTTCAGGTCTCCTAACGCATCCTTTCAAAGTGATAGATAGCACATTTCAATATTCGTATTGTTTAACGATAAATTATATACTGAACTTCAAACTTGTGATACAGCGTGGCCTAGTTGTCAGACGCCCGTTTCCCAATCTCAACGCACGTATGTTCGGATCACGCCCGTGTCCAGTTTGACGGAAACATATTTTTTCAGTGGGATCGCTCCTTCGTGGATGGAAAGTAATGGTAATCTATATCGTACTATCTACCTGGCAACAATCTTTTAACATTCATCAAGGTTGGCGGTTGTAAGAAGCGAAGTCCTGTAAAGGAAACGCTATTTACATTTTGTTTACTTCAAACTTAAACTCTAAACTACACATTCTTAAATTTATTCAGGAAAGCATCCTTTTCCTTCTACTAATATTCTCGTGTTTGTTTTGATAGCTTAATCTGTCAAGACGTCTAATATAAAAATTTTGATCAACACTTCACCAAACTGAATATATGTTTAAACGTACAAAGTATACTTATTAACTCAGAACACCTTTCAAGATGTATGGTTTTATCATCCATTAGTGCCAGTTATTACAGTAATGCTATAACAGCGGATATCAGTTGAACACATAAAAACATCCGCATCATAAAAGAGTAGAGCTAAGTGCGACAATTTGTCACCAAACTGCTCAGCAAAGAAAGCAAAGATTAAAAACGGGACGTCTGGCATCGCAACGGGAAAAACGTGCGAGGGAAGGATGAGCCAAAGATGAAATTGTTGTGCTCATGTTTCGATGAAAATTTGGCGATGTGAGTATTGGTTGGAAGTGACGGTACGTCTGTGTTTTTTGTTTGTTTATTAGAGTGCCTTGGCGTAGAAGTGTTTCTTAATATTTGTTGATTGTGTTGTATATGTGCGTGCGTGTATGTATGTGTTTGTGTATACATGTGTGTGTGTATAAATGTGCATGCCTGTGTGTGTATGTACGTGGGTGTGTAAAAATGTGCGTGCATGTATGCGTGCATGTGTGTATGCATGTGTGTGTGTGTGTGTGTGTGTGTGGGTGGGTGTCTGATGTGGAAATGGGCCTGGGATTGAGTTAATTTGTAGTCTTGTCAATTACACGTCTCCGGTTATGAGGTATTATGAATTTCACTCATTAACTCTGTTAGATACCGTAAACTGAGATTTGCATTAGCTAGGTCATATTGTTGTTATGTGGTGTTTGTAATGTCAATATGTGTTAGCTTAACTTCCTTAGTTGGGTCATGTTGTTGTTATTTGGTGTATGTAATGTCAATATTTGTTAGCTTAACTTCCTTAGTTGGGTCATATTGTTGTTATATGCTATATGTAATGTCAATATTTATTATCTTAACTTCCTTAGTTGGGTCCTATTTTGTTTTTGTGGTGTATGTAATATCAACATTTCTTGGCCATACTCATTATCACATACTAAATCGTAACCCCGTTCTGTGTCGCAGGAAACCAGGTCGTGGAATAAAAGTTAGAGATTGGTACCCTACAACGCTTCACACGCTTCGTACAAATGGCGAAGCACAAAAATGCGCATAACAAAAACAAATACTGTGTAAACAACAAGCTGGTTCCACATAAACATTAATATAGGAAAAAACTCATTCAAATAATTGTACAATAATTATTATGTAACTAGCTGTATCCACTATGCCCACATCGTCAGTGCTGGGTGTGTGGACAGAAACATGCACGATGTTTACATTCTTCCGAATATTAAAATTGCATTTGAATATGAGCAAATAAAATATAGAGCTGCTACTTGTAGACACGTTGGTAATAATTAACGATTCGACGAAGCTGTCTTTATTAAGACCCAAACGTAATACATTTGATAAAGACAGATAGCAAATTGGAACGTTCAAGGTATGAGGAGAGTAAAGTATAGTAAAGTAAATTAACCCATAGCATTACTGCCGTAGGGGTGTGAGGTGTTAGCGATCTCACATTTCAAAGGCTCGGCTATATGAGGGCGGTAGCCATCTCCTCTCCCTCACCACTTTTACTTCCCAAACTGAACCGGTACCCATTTAAGGCTTGGTCGACTAGGGAGCCATTGTCGTTTGAAAAAACATTACAGCCTCAACTGGGAAATGAACCCAGGACCACTCAGATGCAAAGCCAACGCGCTAACCTGGAGAGTACAGAAACGATGAAATCATCAGAGTAACATGAATGTATGTGTGAGTGTCTGTGTATGTATGTTTGTGTGTCTGTGTTTGTATATATATATATATATGTATCTGATGTTTGTGTATGTATATATGTATTTGATGTTTGTGTGTGTGTCTGTGTTTGTATATATATATATATATATATATATATATATATATATACATATATATATATTTGATGTTTGTGCATCACGTGGGATGAAGGCAACTTTCTTTGTTAACCCTTGTAGACAATCTTTTCCTGTTGCTCTGTCTGCTGAAATGGGTGATTTGAATTAAAGTGAGGAGGCTTCTCGTAATATATCAACCTCACTCTCTCTCCCTGAGCTACATCTGGCCAATGGCAAGACATTAACAAGACGACTGGAAATAGCGCAGTATGTAGATTTTTCCTAAGGGTGTACTACCAAAGTATTTCCTGTAAACATCTATCCCGCAAGGCAGCAGCAGTGTGACATCCAATAGTTTGGGAATGTAGGATGACCAGAACTAAATCTCTATGTTCATAACGATTGGCACAGGAAACTAAGTTTGAAATAATGTTCAAGATTTTCACATACAGTGTTGTCACGTAGTGAAAGTCGAAGCTACCCAGATAGTGACAGATGCACTATGATTAATCCGATTTTCCTGAAACCCACAGGAGGGAGCTTAGGTTATCCAGTTACATTTGATGATGTGGATGAACCAAAGACACAAATCACAAAAAATGTCGTCAATGACGATGACAACTGAATAAAAAGTCGAATTTTTTGGTTTCTCCTGAGTTATAAACTGGATTCGTTTGAACCTTTAAATAAAAAGTATGGACACATGCTACAGGTGTGTAGAGGATGGCTGGGAGCGTGTTATTACCGGTTGTATATTTCATCTAGAGGCAAGCCGGATTAATGTGTTTATCATTATGTCCATGTGACATTTGATATGAACATAGCGATTGTATGGATTTGACAGTTATCTTCTATAACACTATTCACAATGACTGTGATACTTGTCATCCGAATATCGAGTGACATTTCATAGACAAGATGGAGCAAATGAATTACCAGCAACGATATATGTATGTATATATATATATATATATATATATATATATATATATATATATATCAACTTAACTTAACATCTTTATACTGGTTTAGAAGACCCTGCAGAGTCTGTATACAACCAGTTACATTTACATCACCTTGCTCTAAAATCTATGCGCATCCAATTTATTCTTAAATGCATTAACTGTCCCTGCCTCCACTACCTCCCCTGGCAATGCATTCCAAGCAGACACCACTCTCTGACTAAAAAAATATTTCCTAATATCTAACCTGGACCTCTCTTTAGTCAGCTTGTAGCTATGCCCTCGTGTTATTGTAGGTGGCTGTTTTTAAAAAAACTTGTTATAGTCTAATTTATCGATTCCTCTGATCATCTTATAAACCTGTATTAAGTCACCTCGAATTCTTCTCTCTTCGAGACACTGTAGGCCGGTTTTTCTGAGTCGTTCCTCATAACTGTAATTCTGGAATCCCACTATCATCTTTGTCGCTCTTTTTTGTATTCTTTCTAGCATGTTTATGTCCCCTCTATGATAAGGACTCCACACCTGTACACCGTACTCCAATCTAGGTCTAACTAAAGCTTTATACAGTTTGACGATCACTTCCTTGCTCCTATGTTTAATATTTCTTTTTATCATACCTAACATTGCATTTGCCTTTTTCACTGCTACCTTAACTTGCTCACTCACCTTTCCTGTATGATCTATTATAACCCCTAGGTCCCTTTCCTTATCTATCTTTCTAATAATGTTTTCTCCCATTCTGTAATTATGTTCCATATTGGATCTACCCATGTGGATGACTGTACATTTATCTACATTAAACTCCATTTGCCAGCTTACAGACCATTCTCGAATTTTATCTAAATCCGACATCAATATATCCACTTCCGCTTTAGATGAGACACTACTGCATAGTTTTGTGTCATCAGCAAATTTTGCAATCATGGATCTCATATCAATGTCCAGGGGACGGCGTGGCCTAGTGGTTAAGGGGCACGGCTCACAACCAGAAGGTGCTGGGTTCGATCCCCATCACAGCACCGGCCGTTACCCCGGGGAAGCAAACCCTTAGAAAATGCAGGAGGAAGCAGACCCTTACATAAAATGCATGCTGAAGTCAGATGCACTGGGCCGACAGGCGCAAAATAAAAACCACAGTGTAATGCACATACGCCTTGGGGAATAGAGAAATAAGGCGAACGCAAAAAAAAAAAAAAAAAAAAAAAAAAAAAATATCAATGTCCAAATCATTTATATATATCAAGAACAAAATTGGTCCCAAAACCGAGCCCTGTGGCACACCACTTTTCACTTCACTCCACTCAGAGTACTCCTTATTATGCCCACCCTCTGTCTTCTTCCCGTTAACCAATTTTCAATCCATTTGGCAACTTCGCCACCTATTCCATGTGATTTTAACTTTCGAAATAATCTTTGATGAGGTACTCTATCAAAGGCCTTTGCAAAGTCTAGATAAATAACATCCACTGGCTCCCCTTTATCTATCATTTTAGTAACCTCCTCCATGAATTCTAATAGATTTGTTAAGCATGATCTCCCTCTAGTAAACCCATTCTGACTATTTCTAATTAGATTAAATTTGTCTAAATGCATTACAATGTTTTCTTTGATTATTGACTCTAACAATTTACAGACTATGCTCGTTAAACTCACCGGTCTATAATTTGCCGGATCTGATTTTTTGCCTTTTTTGAATAAGGGGATCACTCCTGCATCTTTCCAATCCCTTGGAACAATCCCTTTTGTAAGTGATTGAGAACATACTATAGCCAATGGTTTTGCTAGTTGGTTTCTAATTTCATACAGCAATTTTGGGTGAATACCATCTTGACCTGGATATTTATTCACTTTCAACCCCTCCAATTTTTTAAAAACCATTTCCTCTGTAATACAGATTGATCTTAATCCCGCTGTATCCTTGTCTCTTTGAAAAATATCTATAGGCTCTGGGATCTCGGAGCAGTCCTCCTTTGTGAAGACTGTGCTAAAGTACTGATTGAGCAGATTAGCAGCCTCCCTATTCTCACTTTTTATTTTCCCTGTACTGTCTATGAGAGGGCCTACTTGGTCTTTCGTTCTTTGTTTATTTCTAACATAAGAAAAGAAGCTTTTACTGTCAGTCTTGATCCTCTGAGCAAGTTTTTTTTCAAAGTCTATTTTTGCTGTTTTATTCGCTTTCTGAGATATGTTCTGCTTGTCCAAATATTTTACATATGTTTCTTTTGATTTACCTGCCTCTATATATTTTTGCCATGCTTTATTTTTTGCTCTTCTACATTTCACTACAAATCTAGTTATCCACTTTTTACGCTTGGGGTTTACCTCCCTACATGGAACACATTCCTCTTTTAGCGTTTCTAGAACTGTTTTAAAACTTTCCCACTCCTGTTCTTCTTCTTCTTCTTCTGCGTACACAGTCAGACAGTAACCATTATTTTCTCGAAAAAAGCGGCGGTCATCCTGAGACTCTCGCCACTACCATAGAGCTTGTCTTGCAGTTCCACTGGCAATGGCCACATCTGCTCTCTCTGATCCTCGTATGTCGGGCAGTTCTGCAGCAGATGTTCAGTGGTCATTTTACCAGTACCGCACGGGCATTCGTCGGTACACCCTATCTTCAATTTGTTGAAGAGGTGGTACCTCAGTCTGTTGTGGCCAGTGCGAAGTCTGAAGACAACGACCTGCTCTCTTCGGTTCAACTGGTAATAGGCATCGTTTTTGGTGTAACCAGTATGTTCGGTTTCCCATTTGGACATGTACCTGGCTTTGATAAGCCGTTTTGACTCTTCGTACGTCATACTGGTATCTATTTGTGGTAGCCTTGCACCTTCTTTTGCCAGTCTGTCTGCCTCCTCGTTGCCTTGGATGTTGCAGTGTGACGGAACCCACTGTACCACTACCCTTTTTGGTGCGGACTGTTGGCACAGTTTGCAGAGTGCTGCTCTTAAGTCATTAAGCTCAGTGTTTTTCTGGCTTTTTAGCGCTGTGACTACTTCGAGAGCATCTGTCAGCAGGACTATATGGCTCTCATTTTCACTGTGTGTTACCATTTCTTCCACTGCCGCCCTCAGTGCCTCTGCCTCTGCTCTGAAATTGCTCGTGTACTTACCAGTAGCGAATGACAGTGTTATTTTTCTGCCATTTGGTAGGTTCAGGAATGCTCCTGCCCCTCCGTTCTGTGTAGTGTTTGTTACAGAACCGTCGGTGTATGCATGGGTCCAGTCCATGCTTGGGTAGCTTTTCGTTATGAAGCTTAAGGTAGTGTCTCTCCTTTCTTTTTCGGTCTGGCAGTTTTTGTTTGCAATACCTGGTATATTTTCTACCACCTCTGGAAATATATCCTGCCTCCAAGTAGGTTTTCGTACAGTAGTGATGGGTTTTGGTGTTGTTAGTGCGTTTATGGGATCTTCGTGCATCTTTGCTTTGGCTATTTCTGCAAAGTTTCTCCGCTTTAGTTTCCCAGTTCCCAAATTGTTTAGCCTCTGGTACATTGGATGGTCCGTCAGTCTTCGGAGTTTCTCTGACTGCAGCTGGGCTCTGCAGTCTCTTCTGTCGGTCATGGATTGCAGTTTTGTAATCTTTTCAAGTTCTACAATTGGCGTTGACTTCATGCCACCTGTTATGATTCTCATGGCTTGGTTTTGAAGTTTGTTAACTTTATCGAAGTTCGCCTTCGCTGCTGTTGTCCATGCCGCGATGCCATACTCGAGAACTGGTCTCACTCTTCCAGTGTACAGTTTCTTTAGTATGCCTTCGTCTGCTCCCCAGCTTGTGCCAGCAAGTTTCCTCATGATCGCCATTCTTTCTCTGGCTTTCATTCGGTTTCTCTCAATCTGACTTTTCCATGTCATGCGCCGATCAAATGTGACTCCCAGATAGGTTGGGTTGTCGTTTGGCTGCAGGATTTTGCCATTTAGGCTTAATTTGGTACTTTGGGGTTTTAATGAGAGCGAGAATATTGTGCACGTGGTTTTTTCCTCGTTTATTTTGACCAGCCATGAGTTCGCCCACTCTTCCAGCAATGTTAGGGCCGTTTGCATCCGATTTCTTGCTATGGTGAGATTCTTTTCAGAGGTCCACATAGCCAGATCGTCTGCAAATATTGAGCTATGGACTCTTCTTGGTATATTCTCTGTAATATCGTTTATATATACCAGGAAGAGTGTGGGTGACAGTACTCCCCCTTGGGGTACTCCCTGCTCGAGTGTCACCTTTTTGCTCATCTGCCCTTGTACTTGGACTCTGGCCGTTCTTTGTTTGAGGTAGTGGTTGATCCACTTGTACATCTTCCCACAAACATCACTTCTTCTTAGCTTGACTCTAAGTCCATCCTTCCAGACTTTGTCAAATGCCTTTTCCAGATCCACCCAAACAGCTACTGTGTGTTTCTGTGCCTGGTAGGCATCTTCTATCTCCTGGGCTATGAGGATGACCTGGTCCTCAGTGGATCTGTGCTGTCTAAAGCCGGCTTGCTGTGGAATTAGTATTCGTTTTTCTTCCAGATGCCACATCAGTCTGGTGTTTATCATCCGTTCCATCAGCTTGCCGACACAGCTCAGTAGGCTTATGGGCCTGTATCCATTCGGATCTGTTTTGTCCTTTCCTGTTTTTGGTACTGGTACCAGTATTGCATCTTTCCATGCCTGGGGTACAATACCCCTTTTCCAGCTTTGGTTCAGGACTGATAGTAGTTTTTCCTTCGCTGTTTGGCCCAGCCCCATCAGCATTTCGTTTGTTATCCCGTCTTTTCCGGGAGATTTCCTTCTCTTTAGTGTTCTCATAGCCTCTTCCATTTCGCGCATTGTTAGTTTGGCCATCATGTGCTCTTCAGGAGCCGTATTTATGTTTTCGTGCCCCTTTAGCTCTTCGCTAACCACTCCTGTTCAACATCTGTTCCTACAATAATATCTTTCCAGGTTATGTGGTTCGCTGCCTCTTTCATCCTCTTAACATCTGCCTTAGAGTAGTCGTATGTTCGCGTGTTTATGTTTACTTCTTTCCCTGCAATAAGATCCCAACGGATGATTTGATGGTCACTTGAGCCAAACAGTTCCCCAACGGTAACGTTTTCAATCATATTTTCCTCTGTGGTAAAAACTAGGTCGAGTATGTTTTTGCCTCTGGTGGCTGCTTCTTCATGTTGAATTAAAAAATATATATATAAATATATCCACACACATATGCTGGTCTCTGTATAGTCTCTGTATAGTCTGTGCATGACCGATTTGTCGTTCACCTTTGACCGGTCGATTCCTATTGAGCCCTTCTACGAAGTCCACCCCAGTTATTTTCTGCATGCGCCTCCTGAGTCTCAGATATGGCTCTTCGATTCGAGTTGCCCCTGAACTATACTCAGACTGTTACTGCTATCCCTGTGATATCTGTTAGAAATCTGCTCTAGATTATGCTGCCTTCAACATGCACTGTGTGCAACCGACTTCTCTCATATTATCAACTTTATTATTTGTCAACCATCCATATGTGTTCATATTTACTATTCTCCACATTCTGCAATGCTATGAATAATCAAGTATAAGCCTTGATTACCCGTACATACTCTATCTAACTGTTGTTTCTCCAGGATAAATAATTAATCTTGTCTCCACTCGTTATATCCGTCGCCATACGATATTATTTATGTTTTTTGTGTTTGTGTGTAAGCCGTCTAGAACAACAACTGAACCATGGAGAATACATGAGTTGTTACTCTTCACTAAATTGATTACTGTATGCTCGACTGTCTAAAGAGGGTTATGATATATGAAACAGGTATGCTTCGCCGTCTTTCGACTAAAGAGAGTTAAAATAAATTAAATAGGTGTATCAACGTATCTCAACTTTAGTGAAGTTCGTAATACATTTTATTAAGCAGGCAAATAAATAATAGTCGCGTAATGTGCAACTATTTAAAGCTTTTAGAATGAACATACCCAAAAATGCTCTTATGTGTTTGCCACCGAAAAACCAAAACATCAATACATAAACAAAGAAATACAAACCCCCACTACACACATTCACCAAAGAAACGGAACGCAAATAAAATACACTCCACGTAGTCCCCAGAACAGAACAACACATATTTTTTAGGGAATAAATATAAGCATTTACCGAGAAAGGAAGGTTTTTAAATATTTACTTGTTACAAAACTGCAGATCATATCTCCATCTCGTTAGCGGGCAGCCACGTTGGCAGTTGTGGTTGTATGGCCACCGGATAGGCTCTCCTCGTTCATCTATAGTCAGTCATGCTAACAACATGGCCGTCCTATCTGCACTTTGGCAGTGACGCAGAATCCCGGAAACCTGTTTGGTCGCGGATGTCAGAATTTCAGATATTGTATCTTAGAGAGTTAATAAGGACTATTTGCTCAATTGCTGTTTCGATAATTCGGAGCTTCTCTGCTTCTTTACGCTGACTTCAAACCGTATACTACTGCTAGGATAACCATCCTATTGAAAGTGTGAGTCTTGTATATTACTGCTAGGATAATCATCCTATTGAAAGTGTGAGTCTTGTATACTACTGCTAGGATAACCATCCTATTGAAGGTGTGAGTCTTGTATACTACTGCTAGGATAACCATCCTATTGAAAGTGTGAGTCTTGTATATTACTGCTAGGATAACCATCCTATTGAAAGTGTGAGTCTTGTATACTACAGTGATAGGATAACCATCCTATTGAAAGTGTGAGTCTTGTATATTACTGCTAGGATAACCATCCTATTGAAAGTGTCAGTCTTGTATACTACTGCTAGGATAACCATCCTATTGAAAGTGTGAGTCTTGTATACTACTGCTAGGATAACCATCCTATTGAAGGGGTGTGTCTTGTATATTACTGCTAGGATAACCATCCTATTGAAAGTGTCAGTCTTGTATACTACTGCTAGGATAACCATCCTATTGAAGGGGTGTGTCTTGTATATTACTGCTAGGATAACCATCCTATTGATAGTGTGTCTTGTATACTACTGCTAGGATAACCATCCTATTGAAGGGGTGTGTCTTGTATACTACTGCTAGGATAACCATCCTATTGATAGTGTGTCTTGTATACTACTGCTAGGATAACCATCCTATTGAAGGGGTGTGTCTTGTACACTACTGCTAGGATAACCATCCTATTGAAAGTGTGAGTCTTGTATACTACAGTGATAGGATAACCATCCTATTGAAGGTGTGAGTCTTGTATACTACTGCTAGGATAACCATCCTATTGATAGTGTGTCTTGTATACTACTGCTAGGATAACCATCCTATTGAAGGGGTGTGTCTTGTATATTACTGCTAGGATAACCATCCTATTGAAAGTGTCAGTTATGTATACTACTGCTAGGATAACCATCCTATTGAAGGGGTGTATCTTGTATATTACTGCTAGGATAACCATCCTATTGATAGTGTGTCTTGTATACTACTGCTAGGATAACCATCCTATTGAAGGGGTGTGTCTTGTATACTACTGCTAGGATAACCATCCTATTGATAGTATGTCTTGTATACTACTGCTAGGATAACCATCCTATTGAAGGGGTGTGTCTTGTATACTACTGCTAGGATAACCATCCTATTGATAGTGTGTCTTGTATACTACTGCTAGGATAACCATCCTATTGATAGTGTGTCTTGTATACTACTGCTAGGATAACCATCCTATTGATAGTGTGTCTTGTATACTACTGCTAGGATAACCATCCTATTGAAGGGGTGTGTCTTGTATACTACTGCTAGGATAACCATCCTATTGATAGTGTGTCTTGTATACTACTGCTAGGATAACCATCCTATTGAAAGTGTGAGTCTTGACCTTGACGCCCGTCATTTATGGAGTATCGGTTTAATGCGGTTCAATCTTAGCCCGCCCGGCGCTCTCCTATGTGAGATGTCCTTTTCAATGTTTTGGTTGGTTTTGATTTCCTGGTCTAGGTAGACATTGGCATTTTCTATGGGCTTATCTTTCAATTGCAGTTCCCCTGTAGGGCAAAAAGAGTTCAGCATAAATTGAGTCTGTTTTCTAATTATGTTCAAGCCAATCTCCTTTCACCTACTTCCCTCAGCTCGTTTAGGCTTTATTTGGCTTGTTCAATGATGTGACTGAACATCACAATGTCGTCCGCTAAAGGTAGGTGTGAGAGCATCTCGTCATCTGTGTTGAGGCCTCGATCCTGTCAGTTTAAAGACTTACAAACGTGTTCATACGATTCACTGAACACCTCCCTTATTGCGTAGATCCATGATTAAACAAGGAATGTTACAACTGTAGTTTTCCGTTACCTTCCGCCGAGTTGTGTTTTTATTTTCCTTTAGCCCTTGACAGCCTAACGCCTCAACTGCAATGCAGCTGTTAGTTTTGTTGTCGCTGTTTATCCTCTCCTAGTTGAATTGTCTTCCTTGACTGATGAATTCCAACCACCCGGCTTATATGTCGAGTTTATGTCGATATTATGATATGGAACAGTAAATATATCCCAAAACTAGTGGTAACATAACATGACATGCAACAGCAAATATATCCCCAAAATTGGTAATAAAACATGCCATATCAGGTCACGAGAGTATACAATAATTTGATATCATACAATAATACACACGAACATGCAATGTGTTGTCACTCCACAACAATTGTCCAGGAGATCAAACATGGAAAGTAAATTGAGTCCCAACAGATCCCCCTTGGTGTTCACATACAGCCATATTGGTCAACAGTAACCAAGATCCTTCCACTGCTGCTGCGTTCTCCACATGCGATAGTGCCCACCAGTAGATTTGTACTCACGTAACTCAGTTTAGTCATGTGAAACAAGATTGACTAAATACTGTAAATAATAACGGGTTTAATCTCAGGGTTAGGTACAACTGAAACTGCTTTATCATAATAGCATGCAATAAATGTAATACTTGAGTAATTGGCAAATTAAAATGGAAAACAACTACGCATTAAATAAAAAGGTGTGTTCAAACCAAACCACCACTTAAACCGGCACGATCATTGTTTTCAATATTTCGAGCAAAACAGTCAACCAAAAAAGAAAGTGTTGACTTATAATGTGTGAAAACAAATATGTGATTGTAAGAAGCTTTAAAAGATGAGAGGTTTTGTTACTCTTGAAAGAATTGTGTTTTGGTGAGAACTGCTATGTAGGCTACCACTTTCAACTTAAATACCCTCACCAAGGTCTTAACACGTAACGCAAAGAACAAAGGAAAAGCGGAAAAGACACACATTTCTTTACAAATAAACATATATAAATATATATATATATATATATATATATATAACTACAAATGTGTTCTTGACGAAGTCAGGGGAATATTTCTGAGCCGACGTAGGAGCTACCCCAAATGTGGGCACACAGGTGCAACCAAGTCGGTTCTATGAGCCATTTTCCATGTGCATGTTTAGTCAGTGTTTCATTTTATTATACTAGTCTCTATAATGACTGTCAGTACTTTGATTATCAAATGAAACTATACTAGTCTCTGTAATGGCTGTCAGCAATCGGTTTATCACATGAAACTATACTAGTCTATGTAATGGCTGTCAGTACTTTGATTATCAAATGAACATATGCTAGTCTATGCGATGTCTGTCAGCACTATGTTTATCACTATTCACAATGTTTAAAATAATGTACCAGTCTTATGTTTTCATTGTCTGCCAGTGGGTACAATGAGCCCTTACTTAGGAGGAAACAACTGGGCCCACTGCAACTTCATGCATATCGTAAAAGGCGACTGAATAGTGGTGTGCATTGGACTAGCAACCTGATCGTGAAAAGAAAACATTGTAATAGAATCATCTCTCATCCCTCGCAGGTTCCTAAACGAGGCAATAGGGAACTTATACTCCGGCTGGAGTAACCAAGGAGTAGCACAACATGTTACTCATACACAATAAAGGGATTGGTAAATCTGAACGTTTTGTGTGACACCATTATTTTCAGCCCACTAATTCACTAGCTCGTAACTTAAAACTGGGACGTTGACGAGAGTAGAAAACATTTAGGATAGACTGGGCGAAGGTTAACGGTATGTGTTTGTGTAATTATTAGGACTGCTATCATCATCACTTTCCTCATCATCGTTAGCGTCATCATAATCATCATCATTTGTATCATAATAATCAACATCACTATCATTATCAGCAGCATCATCCTGCCGAAGGCGTATGTGTCGGGCCAAATGTACAAATATCGCAGCCAAGGTGTGAACTAGCCACATTACGTATTCAGCTCTCCGTACTACATCTTGCTACTTGCAAAGCCCTGTTCAAGGCTTGGTAGTGGGAGATTGAGAACTAAAGCTGACGAAGAAGAAGAAGAAGCATCATCATTTGTGTTTTAATAAGCATCCTCACAATCATTATCAGCGGCATCACCATCTTCATCATTATCAAATTCACCCACCTTAGCATCGTTATTATCATTTTTATTGCAGCATCACCACCCTCATCATTGCAGCATCGCCACCACCATCACCACTACCATCACCACCACCATCACCACCACCATCACCACTACCATTACCACCACCATCACCACTACCATCACCACCACCATTATTGCAGCACCGCCACCATCACCACCATCATCACCACCATCATCACCACCATCATCATTGCACCACCACCATCACCACCATCATCACCACCATCATCACCACCATCATCATTGCAGCTTGGCCACCACTATCATTGCACCACCACCATCATCATCATTGCCCCACCATCGTCACAACCATCACCACCATCACCATCATCACCACCATCATCCTTGCACCACCACCATCACCACCATCACCACCACCATCACCACCATCACCACCATCACCACGATCACCACCATCACCACCATCATCATTGCACCACCACCATCACCACCATCACCACCACCATCACCACCATCACCACCATCACCACGATCACCACCATCACCACCACCATCACCACCATCACCACGATCACCACCATCACCACCATCATCATTGCACCACCACCATCACCACCATCACCACCATCACAACCATCATCATTGCACCACCACCATCACCACCACCATCACCACCACCATCACCACCATCACCACCATCATCATTGCACCACCACCATCACCACCATCACCATCACCATCGCCACCATCACCACCATCACCACCATCCAACCACCATCACCACCATCACCACCATCACCACCATTACCACCATCATGACCACCATCACCACCATCATCATTGCACCACCACCATTACCACCACCATCACAACCATCACCCCCATCATCACCACCATCACCAGCATCATCATTGCACCACCAGTACCATCACCACCACCATCACCACCATCACCACCATCACCACTATCATCATTGCAGCATGAATACCTTCCTCATTGACAATGTCATTGTCATCATCATCTTTATCATTGTTCTTATCGTCACCATAATTATCGTCGTCCTGACCATATTTCCCGTCATCACTAGCAATACTCTTAAGTCCTTTCACTTGTCAGGAAATTGATTATCAGGGATAACACGTGTTTATTTTTCTCTGGTTTAGAAAAAACAAAATATATTAGAAATAAGCATTTACGAACGATTGTCACTTTGAATCTTCACTCCACGCAACTGTTAGCCTTAATAGTCTATTCCACTACTGAGTTGTCACTATCCTGACGCCAAATTAGCGTCTAAGTGGTTCCATTGTGAAGATTACATTATTTTCGCTGAGTAACGGGAACGTATTAAACAATATGTAGGAATACATAAAGATTCTGATAAATGTCATTTACTATAGTTATAAATATAATAATGATAATAACAATAATAATAATAATCATGTATCTACACAAAGCCCGTGTGAGTTAATATTGTCTGTCTACACAAGCTGTAAAAGATATGCCAATATCATCTAGATCGTACTAGGTCTGTATCACATAGTCAGCTAGTGCTGACAGCCAGAAAGGCAATTTAATTGGATATCCTGTTTACCGAATCCCATACCTAACGTCTTTCATGCAGCGAAGTGATGTCGTTACACGATGGTCCAAGATTCGATTTAGCAGTAGCTATACACGAATTATTGAGTCATTTTAATAGCCTTGTCGTGGATGCTATCGCTGTTTCATTCTAATTTACGCAAGAGTATCAGTTACTTTGTTATTTCTCATAGATATGTGAAGATGTGTTGTAGTCAGAAAACGCGTACACACCCCACACTCCCCCCCCCGCCCCACGCCAACAACACCCTTCCTCCCTCCCTGCGCCCCTCTCCCACACAAATGTGTACATACCCTCACAAACTTTAACATTAAAGTGATTTTAACAATTATTTTGCCTCTCTATTTCGAAATGTTACTGTATTAATATTCGATGATCGAAGCTCTCAACACGAACTGAAATAGCCACAAAAAACGAGCCCAGAAAAGGGTTGTGCCGGAAACGAAAACCACAGAGATAATAATTCCAGAACGGATTTCATCCACTGGCTAGCAGACTAATTACTGAGTCACGTGGTTCTGTCGGCTATTAATGGGCTGATTCACTCACGTTCATTTCTTCCCATCTATGTCTCTCTGTACCTTCCTCGGTTTCTCTATCCGTGTCCCCTTTTACATTAGACAAACCGAATATGTGTTACAATTGTCAAGATATTTGCAATCTGAGGTGGAAAGATTCAAATAAATTAGGTCGGAGGACAGGAAAGCTGTTATTCAGATTTATGCATAGACTGAACGATAACGCAGACAGACATGTTAGATCGATATCATTGATATAGTTTACGTAATAAATAATACATTCGTTCATTGTCGTCGATGAGAACCACCAACATGATACCATGCAGTACTGCATCCTAGAGTATGTGAGTGCGCTTGTGACTGGTCAAGCCTATAGCAGCGCTGGACGTTAACCAGCTCGACTGGCAAACATAATCCACAGCTGCTTCTGAAACTCCCTCTGTTCTAGACTTCCTGATTGCTAGTCTATTCAATCGTTCTCCTACACTCAGCTCACTATACGTGGCTATCCCCTTTCAGTTGGAACTTTTATAAAAGTCATGAATACCTGGCATGTTGACTCTGGAGAAAACTTCATTAAATGTGACATGGTCCTGCCAGTGATTGTGCAGTATGCGTCTCAGACAATTCGCGTGGAAGTGATTTAGCATCTTGGCCTCTCTAGGGAAGACAGTTCAGCTCTCACACGCGAAGAACATGGTGGGGGATTAGCAGCATGGTAGCTCTTCGGCTTAGTGGTTATGTTAATTCATCGACTTATTCAACACTGTTGAAGTCATTCGACCAAAAGCCATGCTGGCCGTTGCTATTTTATTAGCCATCTCATGAGAAATAGTCACTTATCTCGACAGGGTGCATCAGGGGCTGATACCTTTTTCAAACGCTTGTTATGTCTGTCCCCTCATTGTAGCCACTGGCTATTAATACGCTCTTCCTGGTGCTGATTGGTACATGATCTCGGTTTTCTTTCCGCTGATGGTCAAATGTCAAAGATGTCACAATCAGCAGAGAACTGGTAAATGCACTCCTGAATATTCTGTTCAAATCAGTCATCCGTAAATAAGAATTCGCATATCGTGTCGCGCACTACATTAATCTTCGCATCAGTCTGCGGGAATTGAAAAAACTCTCATCCATACGGAACTCTTTTGTTAGGCATGCTCGGTATCTGCCATAGCTCACATCTGCTGACGGTATCAAATGCTTTTGTGAAGTCAATAAACGCTGTATACAGATCACAGTTTTGTTCTATAAATTTGTCTTGAAACTGACGCGCTGTGTATATCTACAGTTCATCGTCTGAATCTTCAGACGATTGGCCAGTACGCGCGCGAGGATCTTTCCGGCAATAGACAGCAGCGAAAATCCGCATTGATTGCCACATTCCTGGCGATTACAGTTTCTTCAGAAGATATGTACTGTCGACGCATCCTTCTTTTTTTGGGACTACTCCTTCAGCCCATAATGGAGCTGAAGAATTCAGCAAACTAACTTCTTCCAGGTGTTGTACATTCTGTTGAAAATGTGAAATAATTTAGGAAATGTGAATAAGTTGGCTATACCACACGAATACAAATTGGTTGAAACGAGAAGTTAGATCTGACTCAGTTACAGTTGTCATGGAGAGGGTTGCTCACTCGCATAGGTAGCAGACGGGTCCCACTGCTGCCTCAAGTCAGTGAAAGACGACACAATGGTCTGAACCGCCTGTGTGGAGGTCTGCGCCAACAGTTTTTAAGGAACCCTCATCTGCTGCTTCGCCTCTTGCTCATCGTCACGTGACTTTTAAGTGCGTGTATCAGATGTGATCAAGAGCAGAGTGTGAATTTGATCAATGTGAGGAATATATATATATATATATATACATGTATATGTATCATCTTGATAGGCGTGGTGCCCTGACTGACAGTTTTGTCTAGCTCTCTCCTGTATTTCGGAACTGTCTGCTATGACTGTAATAACACTATGTACACTGAGAATAAGCAGTCTATAAAGACGGAAGTAGATCTAACATTATAATATATCGATTAAATATTTTGATTGTAAATGTACAAGCCCCTTGATGAGAACATTTATTGAGAAGAGTGAGTAGTCTTTTCATAGAATGCTACAAGTAACTTTTAACAAAACGTTTTCAATATACATTCCAAGGGTGGGATGACATAGAGATGGCCGTATATCTTCCCCTTCTTCTTTTGTCGTCTCACTTTCTACCGTGTTGTAGCCGAGTGTTGTGGTATGTATTTGTCGTTTGTCGTAGCACTTTCTACCGGGTTGTACCCCAGTGTCGTGGTAGGTATTTGTCGTTTGTCGTCTCACTTTCTACCGGGTTGTAGCTCAGTGTCGTGGTATGTATTTGTCCTTTGTCGTCTCACTTTCTACCGTGTTGTAGCCGAGTGTTGTGGTATGTATTTGTCTTTTGTCGTCTCACTTTCTATCGGGTTGTAGCTCAGTGTCGTGGTATGTATTTGTCGTTTGTCGTCTCACTTTCTACCGGGTTGTAGCCCAGTGTCGTGGTATGTATTTGTCTTTTGTCGTCTCACTTTCTACCAAGTTGTAGCCCAGTGTCGTGGTATTTGTCTTTTGTCGTCTCACTTTCTATCAGGTTGTAGCCCAGTGCCATGGTATGTATTTGTTTGTTGTCGTCTCACTTTCTACCAAGTTGTAGCCCAGTGTCGTGGTATGTATTTGTCTTTCGCATTTCTCGTGGCCCGAGTAACATTTTTCCCCATTTTTCTCGTGCATGCTGTCTAGCCACCTTTTCTTCGGTCTACCTCTCACCACCCTCCCCGATGTTCTCCTGTAGAAGGTTCCACGAACAATGTGGTCTGGCTGTATTCTCACAATGTGGCCAAACCAATTAATTGTCTTTTGCTCGATGTACTGTAGGCAGGGAATTGTTCCAACCTTCTCCCGAATACTAATATTTGTGATTCTTGTTCTCCTGGTGTTGGTAGTGACCTTTCGTTGGAATCGTGTTTTGCAAGTGCCTAACTTTCTTTCGTAGACCTTATCCAATGCCCATGTCTGCTGTTGGTAGCACAGTGTTGGGATGAAAATACTATTTATCATCTGATTTTTTTTGCTTGAAGGAAAATCTTGGAGTGTCTTAGCAGTGGGGACAACTGGTAGGGTAGGTGACAGCGTTTGTCGTCTGCACTTTCGTCTCTATCTGTCTGTCGAGTATGCCATCCTCAGTAAAAAAAACAGCTGGAAAAAAAAATCTTGTACCTGCTTTATTTTTGTTTCATTTACATTGATATCAAATATGGTGTGCTTTGTACCTATATTCATTGTCTCTGTTTTACATGTATTGATATTCATATAGCACTTTTGACAGTTGAACGAGAGTGGGTCAATACGATTTTGTGGGTTTTGTTTTATAGCAATAGTATAACATAATGATAATGCTGCAGTCTCCTATAGTGTATAAAGTAACAGTAAATTAATATATTCGCAAACTTCTCCCATGCACTGTGTGTTGAACAATTCACCGACTCACAATGTTTGAAATAAAATATTGCAGTGAATGAAATTTTGAAAATATAAATTAAAAAGATTTTAGTCGTACAGCTTTGAATGAAAAAAAAAAATCCAGGTAGCCAGCATCTTAAGGATTACTACACTTTTCACAGATAGAATTATGAATATTGATTTGAAACGATACAAATGATCACGTTGTATAATACTGCAGGCGAGAGTTATATTATTTGATGACGATACATATATATATATATATATATACTTATATATGTGTGTGTATGTGTGCATGTGTGTGTGTGCATGTGTGTGTGAGTGTGTGCATAATAGATAGGTAGATCAGCATCATCATCATCATTCAGCTGTCGCTCTAGATGCTGGTGGTACAACACTGGTTGTGGTTGACCCTAAAATCTTCATGAGAATCCCGAGTCGATTTGTTTGTAACGCAGTTTTTTTTTTGCAGTGGTTATTTCATGCCGTGGTTGCTAGCTCCATGCACAAACTCCTATAGTCGCATGTCTGAACCTGTCTGCCTTGGAGGAAACATTAACCCCATTTTATTTAACCCGGGAACCCCTCACACGTCGGGGTGAGTCCGTTTTTGTGACAACGATCGGACGGCGGAGATGTTCTTCGGCTACTGTGCTAACACATCTCATTTATACTGAGCATCAAATCGTTAATGAAACATTTCCTACTACCACCGAGATCTGCACCTGTGTTTTGTAACTTTAACTGACAAGTCCATTGTCTTTGAACCAACCAGAATGGACACGACCAGAGAGTGAGACAAAATAGAAGAGGCAACTTTTATTAACTCCTTCTCGCGATTACACTGAAGCTGCTACACTTGACTGTGTTCGCACTCGGGCACGTCCCGCGTGGCTAGCAGCTCCCGGTTCACTCTTGGCAGTGGCGCGGAGGGTACTTGAGCAGCTCTCCACGTGAAAGAATTCGTCACGTGGCGAGATAAAGCTTGCGGGGCGACGCGCGGTAAATCAGCGACCCCCAGGCTAGGCATCGTGTACTGCATAGTTGTGGATATAATAATACGTTAGTTTTACCATTCAGGTGGAAAGTTGAATGTGATTTGTGAATAATTTTAAGTATAAATGTTATGACTTTCACATTTATTGAACTAAGTATGTTTTATACAAATCAGATTGTTTATGACTTATTTAAAGTTGTTTCTTAGTTATTAGTTGCGAAAGGCGCATATATCGCAGCCTTGCTATAAACCACGTCATCACGTCACAACGTCATTTCAGGAAGAACTAAGAAGTAGGAGATGTATTTGTTTATTGCAAGCCCCATGTTTATTATTTACCCGGCACTGGAGATAAAACATTGGCTCTGGAGATACAACATTGGCTCTATAGATAAAACATTGGCTCTGGAGATACAACATTGGCTCTGGAGATACAACATTGGCTCTGGAGATACAACATTGGCTCTATAGATAAAACATTGGCTCTGGAGATACAACATTGGCTCTGGAGATACAACATTGGCTCTGGAGATACAACATTGGCTCTGGAGATACAACATTGGCTCTATAGATAAAACATTGGCTCTGGAGATACAACATTGGCTCTGGAGATACAACATTGGCTCTATAGATAAAACATTGGCTCTGGAGATACAACATTGGCTCTGGAGATACAACATTGGCTCTATAGATAAAACATTGGCTCTGGAGATACAACATTGGCTCTGGAGATACAACATTGGCTCTATAGATAAAACATTGGCTCTGGAGATACAACATTGGCTCTGGAGCTCCAACATTGGCTCTGGAGATACAACATTGGCTCTATAGATAAAACATTGGCTCTGGAGATACAACATTGGCTCTGGAGATACAACATTGGCTCTATAGATAAAACATTGGCTCTGGAGATACAACATTGGCTCTGGAGCTCCAACATTGGCTCTGGAGATACAACATTGGCTCTATAGATAAAACATTGGCTCTGGAGATACAACATTGGCTCTGGAGATACAACATTGGCTCTGGAGATACAACATTGGCTCTGGAGCTCCAACATTGGCTCTGGAGATACAACATTGGCTCTGGAGATACAACATTGGCTCTGGAGATACAACATTGGCTCTATAGATAAAACATTGGCTCTGGAGATACAACATTGGCTCTGGAGATACAACATTGCGGAACATAATTGTTGCTTCTTCTTCTCAGGTGTTCCTCTTGTACTGTGGCATGTAGAGGTCATGTACACCTTTTACATGTACAACAGTGTTGTGTGCAGACAATCATGTGACTGACCTGACGTGTCTCTACATGACGGATGGGCTGCCTCTTTCCTGTTGAACATGTGGCAAAGTTAACGTAAACTCTTCCGACACTCCATTATTCGCTCGAGCATACTTTTTCTGTACTACATGTGACGCATGATTCAACAACAACAACCACAACACAAACCTAACAACCAAAACAATAACTACCATCCCACCAACACCACCTTCACATTAACAACAACAACCACCATAAACGCAACATCAACAATATGTACAACAGCAGTAACCACCGCCACAACAACAACCATAACAACACCATAACCCCACACAAAGAACAACACGATAACAACAACCACCCCCCACACCACCAACAACAACAACAACCACCAACACAAAAAAGAACAACCACCAGTACAACAGCAACAGCCACCATAACAACACCAACCACCACACACAGAACAACAAGACAACAGCAACCACCACCACACCGACAACAAAAACAACAACAACTACCGACACAAAAAACAACAACAACAGCCACCACAACCTGAACTATAACAACCACCACCACAACAGCAACACAACAACTAAAACTATAACTACCACCAAAACTATAACAACCACCAAAACAACAACAATCACCGCAATAACAACAAGCAACGTAAACACAACAGCAGCCACTACAACAACAACAATACCTACAACAGCAGTAACCACCTACACAACAACAACCACAATAACAACAACAACCACCACACGAGCAACAGCCACAACAGCAGCAGCAACAACAACAACAACAACAACAATAACACTAACAATAACCATCGCCACAACAACAACCACCTCCACAACAACAAACATCACTAAAACAACATCCACCACAACAACAACCACAACCACCCCAACATCAACAACCAACACCATTACAACAACAACAAATGTAATCATGTTTGAAACAGAATATGTTTTATAGAATGTAACATGTTAACCGAAAATAATAAACAAACGGCACATTTGAATATCGAACATCCAATTTCGCCCATGTCTCCGTGGTCGTGATCAACTCTAAAATCATCAGCGTTTATTTCAAATAAATGGTACTCTTCTGTTAAATAACTGATGAGACGTGCTTTCGTATAATCACATCATTTTTGTGTTTATATTGCAGATACAGAACAGTGGGTACCATCTGCGGCCTGTTCTACTGCTATTAAGAGACATCGCACACGTGATGGAACAGTGACAATTAATTGAAAGATACTCTGTAACCGTATTGGTTGGCTGAATTTGCGGTTACGTCCACGCCTACATGCGTGTTGTCATTCTATCGTTGAGATTGTGACAGCCTGATCAGAGGGCAGTAGCATCTGCTCTTTTTTCAGGAAAGAATCCTTTGATGGTATATCTATTTACGTTTTCTATGGAGTCGTTACTGCTTCTCATTTAAATGTATACTACTACATGCAGTTCTAAGTAAATCACATTCATTGAACAGAGAACAAATGTATTTAGCAACGAAGTTATTCGCTGTGAATTCTTTGGATTATAAACTTCAAATAAAGTGACAGAAAACTACTTCTTCTGGGCACCGGATACTAGTCTGCACGTGCAGGGCCCTGGACAGCTCGTGTGATAACTGATTACGGTGAGACATTTGACTCTACTGCATTCAGATAATGGATAACGTTTGGACATTCAAGCACTCTGCAACTGCGCTAGTGTACAGCCTGTCTCTGCTTGGAGGTAAGTACTAGAACAATTGTACTGCGATATTATTCGTCACTCTTTGACACACCATCTTATTTTCACGACAGATTTTATTTCGTGTATGTATGTAACGGTGAGCAGCGACATGACATTATATCGTTCTGTTAAGTCAGTGGCCCAGTACATACAATATCAGCAGACGCCGTGCTTACACCTTGACTGTTCACAGTCTACCTGCCACACACCACGTTTATGTCTACTCTTTTTCTATCTCCTCTCCCTGGACCTGTCGGGCTTGGCTGATTTTGCTGGTAACAATTCTACTGATGGCACATTCCGTGCACACGCTTGTCTTCCACGACTAGGTTGGAAACACGAGAGCCAACTGTGCTTGTGTATCCAAGTCTCCTCTGAGTTTGTGTGTATGTTTTCTTATGTACCTGCTTGGCACAGCTGAATATTGTGTTTTGAGCTATATTTGTATCTCTGCAGTACATGTATGAACTTGCTAACACACGGTCTGTGTAAGTGCAGTACGCTACTTTGTTTTGTTAATATTTGTTATTTCAGTTTAAATTTTGTTTTATGTTCTAGCAATGTTTGTTGAATGTTGTGCTTTAATTTCTTGCACGGTACTATTCTATTTTTGGTGTTACGTTAGTATCTTTGTGTGAATGTTCGTCGTGTATTTGATGTGTTACATTAGCATCTTTGTGCGAATCTCTGTCCTGCATTACTAATCTGTTGTGTTCCGTTAGTATATTTGTGTGGATGTTGGTCGTGTATTACTAATCTGTTGTGTTCCGTTAGTATATTTGCGTGGAAGTTGGTTGTGTATTACTAATATGTTGTGCTCCGTTAGTATATTTGTGTGGATGTTGGTCGTGTATTACTAATCTGTTGTGTTCCGTTAGTATATTTGTGTGAATGTTCGTCGTGTATTACTAATGTGTTGTGCTCCATTAGTATATTTGTGTGGATGTTGGTTGTGTATTACTAATCTGTTGTGCTCCGTTAGTATATTTGCGTGGAAGTTGGTTGTGTATTACTAATATGTTGTGCTCCGTTAGTATATTTGTGCGGATGTTGGTTGTGTATTACTAATCTGTCTGTTGTGCTATGTTGGAATCTTTCTTTGAATATTGCTGCATGCTTGTAGTATACTAGTCTATCGATTGAGAAATGTTGTTGACCCCAAGACAGTTTTCAAAATGAAAGTCCATAAAGCGTTGATATTTCTCATGGGACGTATTGATGTAGACTAGAAAGAATGTGCACTTGAATGTTGAGCAGAAGTCAATACCGTCAGTTCGGCGGGAAACGGCAGAAGCTTATTGAAACGCCTAATGTGTTTGGTTGTTTGTTTTAAATCCAAACATTGTTGTACATTTTTTTTCCAGTATGTTGCTACATTTCTATCCCGTGATATCTCATTGGGAATGTAGCTGCCCCCCCCCCCCTCCCCATAACTCCCAACCTTTTCACTTCATGCACACTACCTTCATCTGTCACAATCTGCAGCGTTATTAACCAACGAGTTCCTATATACCAGGCGTGTTCAAATGAAACCGGACCTTACTGCATCAACTGAACTTATGTACGATGCGCATGATGACACCACGTGTGATGTAAACAGCACATACCCAAATTTCATTGTCCTTCGACTCATAGTTTCCTCGACAGACCGCTGAAAATATGCGAGTGTTTTACGGAATACATCCAGAGTTGATCAGCGAGCGGTTGTTCGGTTTCTAACAGCTGAAGAATGTCGATCGGTTGACATTCACCGCAGAATGCAGGAAGTGCATAGTGACAAAAGTGAAGAACTGAACAACGATGTTTGAAGAACGACGTGAGTTAACGAAAGATTTTCTGAGACCAGGTCAAACGCATTTTGTTGCGTCAGGAGATGACAACTTCAAAATTGATACAGTAATGCGAGTGGACCGTCGCCGGAGCTTACGTTCACCACACCTTTGCAACCCTACAATGCTGCATTCTGCGATGAATGTCAACTGGTCGATATCCTTCAGTTGTTAGAAACGGAATCGCCGCTCGCTGATCAACTCTGGATGGATTCCGTATCAAACCTGCCATGTTTTCAATGGTCAGCTGTAGAAACTATGAGTCGGATGATAATACAATTTTGCAAACTTGACGGTTGAAGTGACGTATCAGGCGCATCGTACGTATATTCACTTGGTGCAATTAGGTCTGGTTTCATTTGAACCCGACTTGTGGATATTACCTCAATTGTGTCTCCTTTTTTTAAAAAACAAAAAGCTTGAAATATGTATCCAGCTTGCTTCAGTTTTTCACATTTATTTGTATCTTTAAAGATCCATTTTTAACTCGATAATCATTGGAGGTTATAACCAACTGAATAAAGATCAATGCTCACCATCACGTGATGAAACAATCTTATTTATTTGACTTCCCCACGCCCTTGGAAATCGAATTACTTTGCTTTTGTTAACTGCTTTCATTCACGCATGTTTGGTTGATACAAACATTTTGGTCGGTTAATTCACTTTTTTCGTTCAGTACGTACACCATTATTAAATAGCATTTTAATTAGTCGTACATCTACAAATGTGATCTATTTCAATCTAATATGCGTTTTACGCGACTTATGTGCACGGATACCTGAGAAATACGTGACCCTAAGTCGATTTAATCGCTCGTTGTTTTCATAATATTCATAATATATGTTCATGAGCTGGCTTTCACATTGGGACTTATAAACCTCTGTGTATGTCTCCAGTATAACATACTCCACACACGTACACTCACATAAATACACACACATACACACATTGTTCTGCACAAGCCAATATTGTCAGTAAAACTTGTATTATGTGCTTGGCATGTTCTGATAAAAATCGTCGTCATTCCACAGACCATGCATACGTTTGCTCAGCCATTCTCAGTAAATGGACAAGAGTGTAGATACTGATGGTTCGTGTAGCTAGCTTGTTGTACACACTTCTATGCGCCCTTATCTTTTGGACGCGCGTATGATTTCCAAAATTTCGTAAACTGTGCAATACCACAGTATTCGTTGGTTGCAATGTCTTCATCCAAGAGACGATCGATGACAAGCTTCACAATGTCATCTCTATCCTTTGTCAGTTCCAACTACGGATGCCCACGAGGTCAGGATGTCATGCCTGTTTGATTCTTGCAAACTTGAGTATGGCCAGGGCAGTAGATCAACACAAGATCCCGTAAGCTCTCGATCTGTATGTTTAATCTCCAATCAGGCCATTTCGTCCTTTCCGAAGCAATATTTAAGAGACATAGATGATTGTGTCACTCATTAAATAGGTCTCAGATGGACACGTCGCAGTTGACGTCACTGCCCCCATCTCCATTCTCATCCTGGACGATGCTGCTATGTATGCACCGCCACCCATCTTACTTCAGCAGAAAAACGCCAGCCGGCGTTCACATCGTGAAGCACAGATCGTTCAGTACATCTGACAGAATCAACATACTGGACAATTTGACTTAGTAGTTTCTTAACCGCGAGGTTCGCTTACCACTCGTCTCTGCATCCACTTTCCCTGGTGGTAATTACCAGGTAGTAGTAGCCTGCCATTTGAGTGAATCGATCATCCCCCTGTGTTTATGATCTCCACTGTGGTTATTATCTCCTTAAGTTAACGAGACCAGTTATTCTCTCTACCTGTATGACATCCTTCTCCTGAATGATTTACCATTAGCATCTGCAGATTTCATGTGCAGTGGCTGCTTCTTGTCTGTGGTTCCCAAATTGTTGGCTTTGGCCTGGCCAGTGCCTATCTATACTATAAAGTATATATCTTTATAAAGTATACAGAAGTCCAAACATGAATTTAATTTTCACGACCGCGGTAATCCCTAGCGCACACAAGGACCAGTCACACTCCTTCATTCTGGATGTGTTCAATGGTTTTACAGTGACCATGTATATATATATATATATATATATATATATATATATATATATATATATATATATATATATATATATATCATTGCTTGGACTGCTGTATACTTTATAAAGTTAAAATAATAAATGGCCTTTTTCGTGTTTGTGCAGACGGTCATGAAACAGGTATGTCTATTTTTACTAGACGGGTCTTTTCTCCTTTCAACGTATTTTCGATTTTCTCTCTCCGAGTGGCTTCAAATGTCGCTAGGCCATTTCGGAGTAATGTCTTCCATGTGGTTCGCACTGTAGCTGAGTTTCCCCAAGCACTGTGGTCGATGGAGGTGTCTGTCATTGATGCTTTGTGGTCGATGGAGGTGTCTGTCATTGATGCTTTGTGGTCGATGGAGGTGTCTGTCATTGATGCTTTGTGGTCGATGGAGGTGTCTGTCATTGATGCTTTGTGGTCGATGGAGGTGTCTGTCATTGATGCTTTGTGGTCGATGGAGGTGTCTGTCATTGGTGTCTTGTGGTCGATGGAGATGTCTGTCATTGATGTCTTGTGGTCGATGGAGATGTCTGTCATTGATGTCTTGTGGTCGATGGATGTGTATGTCATTGATGCTTTGTGGTCGATGGAGGTGTCTGTCATTGATGCTTTGTGGTCGATGGAGGTGTCTGTCATTGATGTCTTGTGGTCGATGGAGATGTCTGTCATTGATGTTTTGTGGTCGATGGAGATGTCTGTCATTGATGTCTTGTGGTCGATGGAGGTGTATGTCATTGATGTCTTGTGGTCGATGGAGATGTCTGTCATTGATGCTTTGCAAACATCTTTATATGTCTGGGAATCAATATCCTCCCTTCTGACAGCTCCCCATACAACATCTGTTTTGGAATGCGCCCATTGTCCATTCTACTCACGCGACCCAACCAGACCAGTCTTCTAGCACGTAACAGTCCTATAGCAGAAGAAAGATTTGAGCTTTGCAGTACTTCTGTGTATATCAATGCGTGCGGTGATTTTTCTCAAAGGTGGCAAGGTTCGATGACACCTTTCATTTTTGGGCTAATGCGGAATACTGTCTATTTAATGTACAGTATGTCGATTACCAAGGACACTTTTACAGGTCACAGTTCACGCAGTTTAGTTCACTGCAGTCGATGCACAATATTTAGAAATAGAATAAATAAACAAATATATTCTATATATTTTCAAAAATCTATTCTGGTTTTCCTGAATGTTTTGAATTTAGTTATTCGGGATATGTGTGAGTGAGACTTTCCATTGCCCATCTTGGGCTTTGTGAAAATAACTGATATCACAAAAGCCATTATTATTCCATACTCTCTGATCTGATTAAGACAGTAAATAAGGCCTACAATACAGTCTTGATATGGAGTTAACGATTCTGAAGAATTCTAATACTATGTTTTGAATTGCCGTTTTTCATTTCTGGTTGAACAGAATTGCCTGGAGTTGGTTACAGCTGTTTGTATTTAAAACTGAGGGCTCCTAACGGTGCTCTGAATGGAGAACACAACATTCCGACACGTGCTACATCCCGCCGCTGACCTAATTACATTAACTTTACAACTTGTCTCTGGCAAGCTTAGTTGTGAGGGAACAGTTTCTAAATCCGAGTCCCTTTCCATATTTCCCCATTTGAAACACCTACAAACTATACTCACACTCGAACACTTACCACTTCACAAGATCTCTTTCTTTAACTGGACCAATTACATAAGTTTCATAACCACACCACTACTCCTCATAATAAGCAAACGGAAATTATATTTACTTATAACAGAACGCCAAGCGTTAGTATGTATCTTATTGCACGTATGGACTAGAATGGCTTAATCTAGTCCTCTACCAGGAGAGGACCGATAACACTCGAGCACTTCCGATGCATGTCGTTTAGGGGAGCAGTTAAAGGGAATATCATCGAATATTGAGACTCAGATCCTGAAGAATACTAATGCTGTTTATTCGATATTTTTATTTTATGCTTTTATGTCCTGTGGAAATTTAACTCAACATTGCTTAACTAAGATGTCTGAGGTCTAGCCTAGTCCTACTAGTTCATTGACGGCACGTCACTGATACACACACACACATATATATATATATATATATATATATATATATATATATATATATATATATATCATCATTCATTAGCTCTTTTCGTTTTGTCAGACGATAGTAATTGTGCTTTGAACAGGTATGCAACTACAGTCCATGACGGTAACGAATGTGACTCGTAAGACCAATCCGGGCAGAGAAGCATCTTCCTCAGTGTGTTCAAGAAGCTCTGAGTCTTTAGCCTATCGGCAATCAATATATTCTTTGTCTGTTATCCATGCTTAATCCTTGCCGTCCGTGTAACACGATCCATGGCGGCCTGTTCCCATAATTCCAAATCGATGCCCGCATCAATCATATCCCGCTTGCATACATCCTTGTACCGAAATAGGGGCCGGCCCTGATACCTTTTCCCAACTGTAATTCCCCATAGAGAAGATATTTTGGAATTCTACCATCACCATCCTCCGAATGTGTCCCAGCCAGCGGAGCCTTCGATGACTAAGCATGGCAAAAATTGGGACAGTGCCTGTTCTCTACAACACCTCTGCGTTGGTGATCTTGTCTTGCCACCCAACGCCCAGGATTCTTCACAGGCACCTCATGTGATAGCTATTTAGCCGTCTCTCCTGTTGCATGTAGGTAGACCATGTCTCACTGCAGTAAAGAAGAGTGCTGAGGACACAGGCCTGGTAAACAAGTGTTTTTATTTTAACAGTGAGTTTCTTGTTCTGCCCGACCCTTTTTGTTAATCTGATCATTGTTGTTGCTGCCTTATCTATCCTGATATTGATCTCTTGGTCCAGGGATAGTTTATTATTGACTGAGGATCCCAAGTACGTAAAGTGATCTACTATATCGAAAGCTTCATCATCAATTGAGATTACTGGTGGTTTGTTTCCACACTGGACCATAACTTGTGTTTTCGTTTTGCTGATTGTTAGCCCGAACTCACAGCAGGCATCTGAAAATGCAGATATTAAGCTTTGCAGATCCTCCTCTGAGTGAGTTGTAATTGCGGTATCATCCGCAAAAAGCAGTTCTTTCATCAGCACCCTGTTTATTTTGGTCTTGGCTTTCATCCTTTTGGAATTGCATAGCTCACCATCTGTGAGAGAGTGAATGAAGATACCACCTTCCTGGTCACGAAATGCATGCCATCGAGTCCATGCCAACTCTGGAACATTTGGGACTCTCTTCAAACCATAGCAGAAGTTTACTGTGCTATTGCTGACCTTGCTTATGGAAAGGTTCCAGGAAAGGATGGAATCCCGGTGAAGGTCACCAGGAGTGGAAAGGACATACTTGCTCCACAGATACACCAGTTGATAACTTTATGCTGGCATAATTCCGCAGGATATCATAGATTCGAGCATTGTAACCTTGTACAAGAACAAGGGGGGGGGGGGGGGGGCGGAGTGACTGCAACAACTGCAGAGGAATTTCGCTTCTGTGTACCGTTGGGAAGATACTTGCCAGAACTGTTCTCCGGAGACTCCAGGTCCTAGGAGACCAGGTTTACCCAGAGTCATAGTGCGGTTTTCGTGCGAATAGATCAACCACAGATATGATATTCTCGTTACGACAGTTGCAAGAGAAATGCAGAGAACAAAAGCAACCATTGTATATTGCCTTCATAGATCTCACTGAACCATTTGACTTGGTCAGTCGCGTCGGTCTGTTCAAAGCGCTCGATAGGATTGGTTGCCCACCGATTCTTCTGAGCATTATCGAGTCGTTCCACACTGACATGAAAAGCATCATCAATTTTGACGGTGCGTCCTCAGAAGAGTTCGTAATCAAGTGCGGAGTAAAACAAGGCTGTGTGCTTGCTCCAACCCTCTTTGAAATATTTGTCTCACCTCTCTTGAGGCATATATATATATATATTTTATGTATATACATATAAGTGTCGTGCATGAATAAATTTACGATATGATTACCAAATCGTCTCCCGATTACCTTGCTTTGATCTCTCTGTTTCACGAAAATATTGGTACACAATAATATGGGAAAAAAACATGAAAAACAACTTGTAAAAGTTGATTAAGGTTGAGTTTAATCAAAATTTAAAAATGGGTATGGTCAGATACCGCACCGAGACGAGAACACAAACAAAACCTACGTTACCACCAATAGACCTTCATCAGGGACAACAATACTGAACTAACAAATCAACATGTAAGAAAAAATGGTCAACTCATCTGTGTCTGATAGTAGACCCAGTCTGTTTAAGCGACCGGTTGAGCCAGATGCTTGACTGAAAATTAACATCAATAACTTTGATTCCTTTCCACGTGTGCGCAACGTATCAGCCTCGACAAGGAAATTCCGTTTGTTTCAATTTGAAATTCTACACTGCTCCTTATATCTTGATTGCATAGACATTATATCCTCACAAGTTGTTATGTTTACTTTTGATAAATGTTATTTACGTCCTCCCATTTTCCGCGGAGGAGAAATACGAACTTTAGACAAATGGTAAAGTTCTGTAATCAGGTTAACCCTGCGGCATCCTTTGTTCTACTGTTACGTCTCAAAGTTTATTTGTTTGTGTCTCTTGTATTACTGAATGTTGTGACAAGGGTGACGTGAGACTTGTGCTCTTAGATAGCATTCATTGCGTACAAACGAATAGGAAGATTAATTTAAATTATATTTAGAGGTAATGCTTTAGTTCTGAGCTTGAATGGGGAACACTGCTGGAGGTTGAAACCACAATCATCAAGAAGTTCTAAAAGTAATACTGCATCCAATTATAATGACAGTTGATTGTCACTTCAGATAACATATACAACTATATGTGGCAAAAGAAGAAACGAAATACACTGAAAACTAATACACGAAATAAGAATGACACATGACCACATGCCAACTGACAGAAAAACCAACTATTGATAGAAATGTCTTTGTCCAATGATTACCTGGCAAATAGCGAAAAAGAAGATTAATGATAATTTGGCTATCAGATCACATGCCCCCAAATTGAAATAGATCAAAATGCAAACAGTAGAATGAAATAGTTAGCCAGAGACTGATACGTGTTTAAGCTACATTGTATGAGTTCAGTTCAGTTCATCTCGTAACGCATCAGGTCGTTGGGGCACAATGGAAGACACTCTCACAAAATCCCAAGCCATCTCTCTCTGTCTGCTGCCGCAAGTTGTGCCTCACCGGGACAAAGGTTTGACAACTCAGTGATGTTGTCTGCCCATATCTTCCTTTGCCGTCTCTGCCCTCTCTTTCCTGGTAGGGACCTATGCAGTATCGAATTTGTAATTCCACTGAATCTAGTAAAGTTCCCATACCAAGCCATCTTTCGCCTTTTGATAGCCGTGAATAGATCATCGAAAGGCCTACGAGTGGAACACGCAATTGAGTATTTTGACATTGTATACAGTCCAATAATTAATAAAATCATTGTTTATGAACACGATAGACGTACGAAGAGTCAAAACGGCTTATCAAAGCCAGGTACATGTCCAAATGGGAAACCGAACATACTGGTTACACCAAAAACGATGCCTATTACCAGTTGAACCGAAGAGAGCAGGTCGTTGTCTTCAGACTTCGCACTGGCCACAACAGACTGAGGTACCACCTCTTCAACAAATTGAAGATAGGGTGTACCGACGAATGCCCGTGCGGTACTGGTAAAATGACCACTGAACATCTGCTGCAGAACTGCCCGACATACGAGGATCAGAGAGTGCAGATGTGGCCATTGCCAGTGGAACTGCAAGACAAGCTCTATGGTAGTGGCGAGAGTCTCAGGATGACCGCCGCTTTTTTCGAAAAAATAATGGTTACTGTCTGACTGTGTACGCAGAAGAAGAAGAAGAAGAAGAACACGATATCCTTACATTTTTTAACTCGACAGCTCTAATAGTTCCATTTGTTAAAGCACAGGTCAAACACTACATTTGGTTCCCCTAACCTGATTTAGGAAATTCGAATTCCATTTCATTTACTGCGCGGTTTTACAGCAGTGAACTTTGCATGGTGCGGTAACCAACCCTATGCAGAACCTTCACTAGTCGTCTTTTAATGCATGCAAAGAAGAAATCAGTATACGCATTATGTCTGCACAGGAAATACTCGGGTGGGCGCATGCTTTAGTACGTATTATGAAGACATTATCGACAACTTTGTGTTAGGATCCATCAGATATTATCAGTTTATCTTATGTACTTGATCGGATGAATTCTCTATTTCTTATATATACCATTCTGTGACTATATGAACGTTATTCATTGTCTGTCTCATAGATACTATTATGTGAATATTTGAACGTTAATCATTGTCTGTTTCACAGATAATATTCTGTGACTTTATGAACATTAATCATTGTCTGTCTCACATATACTCTTCTGTGACTTTACAAACATTAATCATTATCTGTCTCACCGACAATCTTCTGTGACTTTATGAACATTAATCATTATCTGTCTCTCCGACAATCTTCTGTGACCTTATGAACATTACTCATTGTCTGTCTCACAGATAATCATCTGTGACTACATATAAGTCAAGTGTTGTCTGTCATGCACATATTTTAGTTTTACTGTATACATAATTTCCTTCGACAAAGCCATCAATGTATATTTTCCACGAGTGAATAGTAAGCATGAATATACAATGAAATACATATCACATAATGGTAGTGTGTAAGGAATGTAAATCATCTGTTGACACTTGTTCTAATTAATTGAATGAGATTTCATTATATAAAACGTACGAGTGATGGATCTAGCAAGTGTCAAACAATGTCTAATTTTGCAAATAAGTGTTATAAACGTGTTACCTTAGAATTTACGATGCACATCTATATTAGTTTCACAGTTAAAATCGTCTAAATAACATTCCATGAGAATCGTTCGCTATTTGACCTTCATTTTTATAAATTAATTTGTTAGAAAATTGACTATTTACGATTTATGGATTGTCACTTCCAACATTAAGGTACATGCGCTCACACACACACACGCACAAGCCCGTGAACACACATATACACACACGCATGTGCACACACACATATACATGAAGGTGTGCACACACACACGTACGTGCACACACATACATACACAAACGCACGTAAGTGCATACGCACATATACACGCAGGTGCACACACACATACACACATATACACACATACAGCGAACAAACAATCAAAGACGGCAGCAAACAAATCCGATGCCTGATATAACGTTACGTCAATTATCGCGTCTTCACAACACTTATTTCGCTTGTTTGAGGTTGATCGAAACTTAAAACATTGTATTTGCCACTCAGGCTTTAAAATGCTCATTAAAAATGGCATCGTTTGAGCTAATACAACCAAACAATTATCATTACAGTGTTTATTCTCAATGCTGGGGTCATGCGTATAATTTATTGGGCTGAGGCATAAGGGCAAACACAGTCATCACAGTGTACAAGCAAAGTTTTCATTCACCCCCCCCCCCGCACCCCTACCATGCTGGAGGGTTGAACAGATGCCCTCTTGAAAACGGTATCCAACTTCAAATGGTCATCTAGTAGCTGACTTGAATATTACCTTACAGGTGTATTCCTTGCCAGTTGAACATGTTGCAGTTTCCATAAAATAGGACAGTACAGCATAGTCACAATAACGTTGAGGAATTAGATTAGTAAATCAGAGTTCCGAACCTTGAACTCTTATGATCTCAGTAGTCCTTACATTTAAAAAAAAATGGAATATTATGGCTGATCTGTAAGATGTCGGGGTACATGTGTGTTACTGTTTATTTGAATTATTTGATCTTGCTAAAAATGGCATATTCAATTAAAAATAGTGGTGAAAACTATTCCGAAAAAACTGTAGAAATTGCTGATAAATCTGTGTTCTGCTATCTCATTTTAAGAAACCTATGGATATATCTTTAAAGCAGTAATTTATCACACTGGCTGTTTTTTTTTGCAACTGTTTACATGGCAGTTCACAAGGTCCGCACACTTTATACGAGAGAACACGTTTCATTGTGGGGACTTGTGGGCTGGAAAATGGTTTGGTACCTGTACCTCAGGTACAAGAAGGTGAATATATGCATTTATATATAAATATATATATATATATATATATATATATATATATATATATATATATATATATGTATATATATATATACAGAGAGAGAAAGACAGCGAGCGAGAAGGAGAGCGAACGAGAAATTTAGAGAAAGACAGCGAGCGACAAAGAGAGAGAAAGAGAAAGTGAGAGAAGAGTCGACGCAGTTAAATATCAATGCATATAAAAGAGACAATAAGAAAGTTGATCAACGCTCCCAAAGAACAAATGTTATGGATGTCAATGATCGTCTACGCGAATCAGGTACGTTTGAAGTACAGTTAAAAATGCGCATATGCAGTGATATTATACTCTAAAACGTTCTCTATATCTCTTCTCTACATCTTTCTCAATCTTTTTCTCCGTGTGTTGCTATCGCTTGATTTGGTTTATTCAATCATCTTCTACCACGTGGTTCATACTTCATCTTGCCTGTTCCGTACGGTTTCAATTTCTACACAATATAGTATCTGGCCATATGATCAATCAACTTTATTCATTTCTGACAAGATGTCGGGCAGGTTACAGTGTTACTATTCAGAGCTTCCATTTAAGACCCGGTTAAACAAGGGTAACTGTATTTTATGTTCTACAGACAGATATTACGTATCTGTTCACAGATATTAAATCAGTCGAAAGAGAATGGGCGACGTATAACAATAATTTAATGAAAGTAGCTAAAGAAACACGTGGCACTGTCAAGACGGTTAAAAATAACGTAGTGGAGGGACGAAGTTAAAACAGCTACCAAAAAGAAGAAGAATAAATACAATCCGTGGGCTTCAAACAAAAAAAAAGCAAGACTGTGTCGACTATCAGGTAGTAAGAAAGTACGCAAAGTTGGTAATTATTGAGGCTAAATGTAAATATTGGAACGAGTATGTGGAACTTCTTAATTCTGATTACAAAAATACTGCAATAAATGTATACATGAAAATCAAAAGTATGAGATGCAGAGATGATTGTTACAATCAAACAGCAATAACTAACGACGGCAATAGAATCGCAAACAATGACTCAACTAGTCTTGAACAGATGGCGGCAATACTTCTCACAACTGGTATCAACGACAAACAAGACACCAATGTTAACGCATGCATATAGCTAGAACCAAACATCACACTTTCAGAAATCAGAAACAGGCTGTTCCATCCAACAAATGTCTAGGGCCTGACAAAATTCCTGTTGAAATAATTAAACAAGCCAATGCGGTGGGTATATTGTGGCTACATAGATTGTATAACCTAGTATGGACTACACAGAAAATGCAAGAAGATTGAAGAAATGCAATTGTAATTCTAATATAGAAAAAGGATTGTAGCAAAAGAGACTGCACACAATATAGAGGAATATCGCTCCTGGGCTTCACTGGCAAAATATTTTGGTAACATCTTGGAAAGAAGATGACGCTACATTATCGAACCTCAGCTCAACGATACACAGATGGCATTTAAAAAGAACAGAAGCTGTACACTCCGAAAATTAATGGAGAAAACAATTGCATACGATAAGGACCTGTATGTTGCGTTTTTAGATCTAGAAAAAGTTTTTGACAGGGTAGATAGACATCATCTTTGGAAAATATTATCCCACTATGGAGGAACCGATCCCCTAATTAACCTGTGCAAGATTATTTACATTAATAACCAGTGCTCTAATTGAACAATAACCGGACTCTCAGCAAAATGTCATATCAAATCTGGAGTACGACAAGGATGTGTGATATCATCGTTGTTGTTGATTACATATGTAGACCAGATTTGTAAAACAGCGAACCCAAACGAACGTATCAACATTAGTGAACTCTTAAATTAACTCTTCATAGTAACTTCAGAACTACAATTGCAGCATCATATGCATAAAATTAATACATCATGTAACGAATACAGCATGAACATTAATGTAGAGAAACTGAGGTAATGAAAATATATAAAATACCCGTAGACATCACCATCACCATTGAAAAACAACAAATCAAACATGTGAAATATATCACATACTTAGGGAGCACGTTAAAAGCAAACGCAGGAATTACAGTGGAGATCCAACAGAGATGCAATACGGCAAATAAGATAATTGAACAATTAGCTCCAATACTTAATTGCAAGCACGTGAATATTACTACCAAAAGAGAATACAACACGATTTCGACCACACAGCACCTCCCCACCCCCACCCCCACCCTCCCTAAAAAGCAATGCTATCAATGATATTTAGATACAATCGTATTCAAAGGCAGACCACGAGAAAGGTGGCTTATATAAATATTTGAGTCAGTAAATGCTTCTGTGCATGAGGCACACAGACTTAGTTCTATAGATCTTTTCATAACCTGGCTCTGAAAGTCATAATAGGATGAGCGAAAAGAAAAAGAAAAGACGCATTTGTCAATTCCAACTTTTATAAAAACCGCAGAATCTATTTCCAGCTTGAAGTAGTTTCACCTCCTCTATATCATCCGATGACTTTATCTGAATCCACATCTTTCAATGAAAGGTTTCCTTACTGCTGTTCCTTCTGTCTGTTCTGTGGATTTTTTTCAGAGGTTTCACCTAAGATAGATTACATCGGTAATTCCGATTTTCTTCAAATGTATTTTCTCCCATATATATTCCCATGCAGGCCTAATTGTTCCACAAATTTTTAAAATTGAATCTTCTTTCGTATATTATTAAATCAGCATCAGTCTAGAAAATATCTTCTTCTTTTTCTACGATCATTTCTCATTTAGACCGGGACTTTGGATTTCTCAAATAAAGTCTGCTGCCATTTTCATGGTATCAATACTGTCGTGTGGTTTCTCATTGAGAGGAGTGGGCGGGAATCTTCTTATTCTTCTTCTTCTTCGTACGCAGTCAGACAGTAACCATTATTTTTTCGAAAAAAGCGGCGGTCATCCTGAGGCTGTCGCCACTGCCATAGAGCTTGTCTTGCAGTTCCACTGGTGATGGCCACATCTGCTCTCTCTGATCCTCGTATGTCGGGCAGTTCTGCAGCAGATGTTCAGCGGTCATTTTACCAGTACCGCACGGGCATTCGTCGGTACACCCTATCTTTAATTTGTTGAATAGGTGGTACCTCAGTCTATTGTGGCCAGTGCGAAGTCTTAAGACAACGACCTGCTCTCTTCGGTTCAACTGATAATAGGCATCATTTTTGGTGTAACCAGTATGTTCGGTTTCCAATTTGGTCATGTATCTGGCTTTGATAAGCCGTTTTGACTCTTCGTACGTCATACAAGTATCTGTTTGTGGTAGTCTTGCACCTTCTTTTGCCAGTCTGTCTGCCTCCTCGTTGCCTTGGATGTTGCAGTGTGATGGGACCCACTGTACCACTACCCTTTTTGGTGCGGACTGCTGGCACAGTTTGCAAAGTGCTGCTCTTAAGTCATTAAGCTCAGTGTTTTTCTGGCTTTTTAGCGCTGTGACTACGGCGAGAGCATCTGTAAGCAGGACTATATGGCTTTCATTTTCACTGTGTGTCACCATTTCTTCCACTGCCGCCCTCAGTCCCTCTGCCTCCGCTCTGAAATTGCTTGTGTACTTACCAGTAGCGAATGACAGTGTTATTTTTCTGCCATTTGGTAGGTTCAGGAATGCTCCTGCCCCTCCGTTCTGTGTAGTGTTTGTTACAGAACCGTCGGTGTATGCATGGGTCCAGTCCATGCTTGGGTAGCTTTTCGATATGAAGCTTAGGGTAGTATCTCTCCTTTCTTTTTCAGTCTGGCAGTTTTTGTTTCCAATACCTGGTATATTTTCTACCAGCTCTGGAAATATATCCTGCCTCCAGGTAGGTTTTCGTACAGTAGTGATGGGTTTTGGTGTTGTTAGTGCGTTTATGGGGTCTTCGTGCATCTTTGCTTTGGCTATTTCTGCAAAGTTTCTCCGCTTTAGTTTCCCATTTCCCAAATTGTTAGTCTCTGGTGCATTGGATGGTCAGTCAGTCTTCGGAGTTTCTCTGACTGCAGCTGGGCTCTGCAGTCTTTTCTATCGGTCATGGATTGCAGTTTTGTAATCTTTTCAAGTTCTACAATTGGCGTTGACTTCATGCCTCCTGTTATAACTCTCATGGCTTGGTTTTGAAGTTTGTTAACTTTATCGAAGTTCGCCTTTGCTGCTGTTGTCCATGCCGCAATGCCATACTCGAGAACTGGTCTCACTCTTCCAGTGTACAGTTTCTTTAGTATGCCTTCGTCTGCTCCCCAGCTTGTGCCAGCAAGTTTCCTCATGATTGCCATTCTTTTCCTGGCTCTCATTCGGTTTCTCTCAATCTGACTTTTCCATGTCATGCGCCGATCAAATGTGGCTCCCAGATAGGTTGGGTTGTCGTTTGGCTGCAGGAATTTGCCATTTAGACTTAATTTGGTATTGTGGGGTTTTAATGAAAGCGAGAATATTGTGCATGTGGTTTTCTCTTCGTTTATTTTGACCAGCCATGAGTTCGCCCACTCTTCCAGCGATGTTAGGGCCTGCTGCATCCGATTTCTTGCTATGGTGAGATTCTTTTCAGAGGTCCACATAGCCAGATCGTCTGCAAACATTGAGCTATGGACTCTTCTTGGTATATTCTCTGTAATGTCGTTTATATATACCAGGAAGAGTGTGGGTGACAGTACTCCCCCTTTGGGTACTCCCTGCTCGAGTGTCACCTTTTTGCTCATCTGCCCTTGTACTTGGACTCTGGCCGTTCTTTGTTTGAGGTAGTGGTTGATCCACTTGTACATTTTCCCACAAACATCATTTCTTCTTAGCTACCAGTCCGTCTTTCCAGACTTTGTCAAATGCCTTTTCCAGATCCACCCAAACAGCTACTGTGTGTTTCTGTGCCTGGTAGGCATCTTCTATCTCCTGGGCTATGAGGATGACCTGGTCCTCAGTGGATCTGTGCTTTCTAAAGCCGGCTTGCTGTGGAATTAGTATTCGTTTTTCTTCCAGATGCCACATCAGTCTGGTGTTTATCATACGTTCCATCAGCTTGCCGACACAGCTCATTAGGCTGATGGGCCTGTATCCATTTGGATCTGTTTTGTCCTTTCCTGTTTTTGGTACTGGTACCAATATTGCGTCTTTCCATGCCTGGGGTACAATTCCCCTTTTCCAGCTTTGGTTCAGGACCGATAGTAGTTTCCTCTTCGCTGTTTGGCCCAGCCCAATCAGCATTTCGTTTGTTATCCCGTCTTTTCCGGGAGATTTCCTTTTCTTTAATGTTGTCATCGCCTCTTCCATTTCGCTCATTGTTAATTTGGCCATCATGTGCTCTTCAGATGCCGTATTCATGTTGTCGTGCCCCTTTAGCTCTTCGCTAATGTCTGTATGCTTATCTGCAGGGACCTCGATGTGGTTTGCTCTGGCATAGTGATCGACGAAAGCGTTTGCGGCTTTCTTACCTGTGAGCAAGTTTTCGCCCTGCTTGATGGTAATTTGTTTATTTGACGGGGTTTCGTCGTTCATGGCTCTGACTAGCTTCCATAGCTTGTTCCCGTCTTTGTCCAGGTTTAGGCTTTCCGTTTTATTTTCTAGCTTTCTCTTGCTGTTTGCTTGAGAGTGTGTTTGTATTTCGCCGTGGCGGCTTTGAGGGCGATGTTTGCCTCCATCGATTGTTCTCGCTCTGCCATGTTCCTAGCATTTGTTACTGCATCTTCCGCTTTCTGCAACTCATCATTCCAGTAGGGCTTATAGTTTTTCCTAGCTCCTCTTGGGATGGTTTCAGTGGCGGCTTGCATTATTGCATTGCTTAGGCTTTCCACCATGGGCTTCATGGGCGGGGATCACATCCTTGTTCTCAGAGATGCATACTGGGGGTGTTCCTGAAGAACATGGGTTGCTGTCATAAATGTTAAACTGCCGGGTACCTCTCTTGAATTTGGTATACAGATGGTATCTCTTTCTGCTGTGACGAGTTCGGGGACGAAGTATCTTCTTATTCTTCTTCTTCTTCTTCTTCTTCTGCATTCATTCTCAATATCCCGCTACGAAGCCATGAACAGGGCTTTGCAAGTAGCAGGATGTAGTCCGGAGAACGGATTTGCGTTGTGTCGCTAGTTTACAGTTTCACTGCGATATTTGCACCTTTCGGTCCGACACATCCGTCTTTGGCAGAAAGGCGTTTATATATACCTTCAACGTTCATGGACTTGCTCGCATCTGCTGTTACTGCATTTAAGAGTTGGATGAGATGACATATGTGTGTATGTGTGTGTGTGTGTGTTTGTGTGTGTGCTAATTTCGACAGCAAGCTTATCGAAGATGGTTGGTATAGATGAAAGGTAAGCACCTGAATGTCACAATAACTGCACGGTATGCCATATCACTTAAATTAGAGTACCAACGTTTCTAACATTCATTTAAAAGATTTTGAAATCAAAACGAAGGACATTTTAGAGACAGGATAACAAGTTTGTTAAACCATCAAGCTAGCATACATATCCAAAACCATCAGCTGAAAGAGAATGTATATCCGGTTAGATTCTATCAACATAACAATAACATAATTAATCTCCAGTACCTTACTCATTAAAGACCACAGAGATCTACCAATTTCATTTGCAAAATTTCCCTTTCATATTTTGGAAGAGACAAAATAGTGGTCCTGTGGTAGACGTTAACAATATCTCTCATAGCCCTACGTAGCTTCTCAGATTTTCAACATCACAAGTACTATAGCTACTGCAGATGGTGAGAGCCTTTCTTTATTAGTCTGATAATTACAAAGAATATGTACCTGTTTAGTCTCCTTGACTGGGCAAATATCTGTGAATTTTACTTAGTGTCTTTGCCAGAATTTCTGATGGGCAGAAGTCTACGGAAAGTTACTGTTTGCCAAAAATAGACTACACGTTTGAGAAAGATGCATTCTCTAAAACAGAACTGGCAGGAGATAATTAAAAACAAAATATTTGAAGAGAAAAGGGATGAAAAAATAGGGGAAGAAAACTGAGGAAAAAATAGATGAAGAGAAAACTGAAAACAAATAACACGAGAAAACTAAAGAAAAGATAGTTGATATGACAATTATGAAATAGTCAGAATATCCACACGAAGAGAAGACGTCGAGTTAAAACAACAAATGGAAAGATTATTGGGAGTATTGTGTTTTTTCTTGTCCAGTTTTTTGTACACATTGTACACCGTCATCATCATGTAGCATATCCTGTACAGAACATCGTTCTCATCACAACCTCTCTATAAGACTCTTGATCTTTAGTCAGTCATCCTGCAGCCTTCACTCTCATCTACAGATCATCTTTGATATCTTGAGTCCAATTTCTCTTTGGTCTACATCTGCCTCCCTTTCCAGTAACTTCTAATTACCTTCCAGTATCCTATTTTCTAAACTGTCGTGGCGTTTGATGTGGCCAAAGTATTCAAGTTTTCTTGACGGCATGCTGTTTACGTGCTTTTGTGTTCTTTATCATGCTTCCTTAGGACGACTATCTTTTTTTATGTGTTGCTATCCGTGGTATTCTGTGAACTTAACTGTATAATTTTAGCTCAAGTATTCACTTTTCTTCTGTAGTGTTTGTGTGATGGTCCATGTTTTATATCCGTACGTTTCCGCATGATTGATGCGTGTTTGCAGGATTTCGGTTTGTGTTTCTTTGTAAGTGTTCTGACATAAGTTAGTAATTTTACTTAGCCTCCGTATTACCTAGGCCATTCTTCTTTTAACTTATTTCTGACAGTCCCGATATTTACTCACAATGAAGCAGAGGCATTTAAACCACGTAACGTTTCCAATTTCCTCTTTTCCTATCGAAAGTATGGGTCTTTTGTTTGCTTTTATCAGTTGTCATTATCTTGGTTTTTAGTGATGTTCAGGTAAAGACTGTTCTTCGCTGTGCCGTTTAACTGACAGATCCATCTATTATAGTCCCTTTTCGCCGTATGAGAGCATAACTTTGTCACTGACGCAACTAATATTTCATTTCCACAAAATTAAAAGTGGGTCGAGCGTAACATAATTGTTTTTTGTTTTTGACATTTCTCATTATAGTTTGTGCGAAGATGTTGAACAGATAAGGGAAGCGTATGCACCCTTGTCTTTCTTCATTACGTACTTGGAACCAGTTTGACTTTTCGCCAGCTATTCTGGTTGTTGCTTGTGTAGCCTAATATAGTATTTCGATTACGTGAATCAGCTACGTTGTGAACCCCATGTCTTTCATGATGTCTCACACCATTTGGTGCTGCACGCAGTAAAAGCCGTGCTGTAATCTATAAATCAGGTGTGTAGGTCTTCATTGTGCTCTCCATTTTTACTATGGCATTTCTCATGTTAGCGATATAATCCCACGTGCCTCTGCCATATGTGAAACGTTTCTGTGTCTCATGTACTCCCTTTTATAATGACCTGCATGAGGAATTTGCTGGCTATGGCTGATCAAAGGCATGGTTTGTTAGTTAGTGAGGGGCTACAGATGGTTTTCTTATCGAGGGCTATATAGACAGATCTGTTACATGCATTTTGTGCGGTTTAAGAACTTCTTGAGCCCGTTTCACTTTAGTCATAATTTGGATCTGTTAACTGCTTGACCACTCGATCCTCGCAATGTTGAATCACATAATCACATCAACACTACAGAGATATAACAACTGTATAAAAAAGGAATGATCCTCATTCACGCATGTGTTGTATAATTGAAAAACGGTGTAATTACCCCGGAATCCGTTTCGCGATCGAAAACAATCCTGCACCAACTGGGAACCGAACTCGATCGTTCAGTTGGACTAACCACTACGCTACCTCAGCTCCATAATAAACTGTCAGCTGGCTCTGATGCGCACGGAGCCAATGTTTTACTTAGCCACGAACATATATACGCCAGTTACTGTTAACAAATACAACCTCCCCTCCCTCCCCACCACTTCAGATATCCCTAACATGCGTGAGGCAGGCTACAACAAAACGATACCCACCGACATTTGGACAGAGGCAAGAAAGTGACAGACACGTTTCTCTGATGAAACAAAAGTTTAAAATATCATCAGCGTCTCGAATCTCCGATTAGTACCAATTGTCAGACTAGTATTACGTGACTGTTCCCTTCTCTTGGATCATATATGACTGTTGTCCGTGATGTTGACAATTCCTCCAATTATATTGGGCACGTGGTCTCAGCAATTCCTCCAATCAAATCTGGCACGTGGTCTCAGTAATTATTCCAATTATATTGGTCTAGAAATCTCATCCTATTTAGAATACAGCGTTAGTGGGAAAAGAAGGAACCATTTCAAATTCATCATAAAATAATCATAATTTGACGAAAGTTCATGAACATTCGTAGTTGCACATAATTATCCAACAATGAAGTTGGCTGTTTCATTGTGTATTGAAAGTTTCTTACTTTGGCTGCAGCTTGCGCTATTGCACGATTGCCTCGTCGATTGTGATCTGATGTTCATTCCAAGTGTCAACAATTTGTTTGCTGGTTCAACTTAGTGGTGTCTTTTATCTTCGAGAGATTCCTTTTTATTAACATTACGCTCCCAAATTGCAGTCGACATGATTTGGGTCAGGACTGTTCGGTGGACAGAGTTTTGGAGGTATAAAAGCAAGATGTCCCACATTCAAAGTTTCTAGAGCACAACCAGCTAACTCACGATCATGTTAAACATGTCTAAAAATGCTTCTTCTGGAAGAAGATGTTGCTTCAGCAAAACATCCCTTTTATTTTCATTCCTGGCTGAATGAAGTGAATAAAAGATTGCTTCAGGCCAGGCTTGTCGACAGAGACCATAATCGATTTGTTTGAGAGTTGGTTCAAGACAAGCAATATTATTCCATCAATGTCAGATTTGCAAGTTCCGATTTTGGCATTTAAGTGATCATTTTTATTGCACCGTGGGGTAATAGTAGTGAACATCTTTTCATTGCGAAACCCACGGAATTTGTCACGTGCGTTGAACATCTGTTTAACAACAAGCTGGATACCTGCAGTCTTGTCACTGTGTAGATTTTCGTTAGTTCAGTCCCTCTCTGTTTTTTTTTATAGAAACATTTCATTTTCAGATCTTTCTTGATAATAAGCCTAATCGATGACCTTGAGATGTTCAAATCCTGATACATTATTCGTTGGGTAGGATGAGCTTCAGTTGATTATCATGGCTTAACACCAATTCTTCAGTGTGTGCAAATATCGGTCTTTTACTCCATGTAAGTGGTTTGACGGAACAAATGTATCAACTTTGCGGAAACGTTTCTTCAAACCACCACACGGCAAACAGTTGTGTCAAATTTGTATTGGCTGCTTGTTGTCCTACTAGCCACATAGTTTGATTATGTTATTACTATTGTGTCTTCACATACTTTATGTTCAATACACATTTTAATTTCTGATACCTCATTCAACAAAATTGTGTGACGCCATTCCAACAATTTTGAGAGCCTACATATGATATATCAATAAATAAATCAATGAATCAATTAAATAATAAATAAATACATTTTCAGCTCCATATGGAGCATATGTCTTAACAAACACACACACATGTTGATCTTTTTACATCTGTTGAAGATTTTGAGGCCTAAAGTTGCTACAGGAATTGGTAGCCAGCCGCGCACCCAACCCTCTTCATTCGTTTAGTACGGCATGCCTGGCAGGTGACATAGTTAATATTCTTCTTACTTTACTTTACTTTTACTTTACATCGCAATTAACCCCATAGGAATGGCGATTATTCTCTTCCTTAGTTCTATCCTGATATTCTTTGAGGCTAACAATTTCTGTTTTTCTCTGAAGCCTCTTTTTGTTATTGCAATCCTTGTCTTAATTTATGTCTTCATCTTCTGTTATGGTTTGTCTAAAATATGTAAACTTCTGTGCTTGTTCGATTATTTCTCCATTGATGATCATATTTATTTGCCTATTTTGCTAGAATTTTCCCAAAGTCTTTCACTTAGGTGTGATTATTTTCATGCCAAACTCTTTGGCTGTGCTAATAATTTTTTCAAGCCGCATTTAACTTAACTTAACTTAACTTAACTTAACATCTTAACTAAACATCTTTATACTGGTTTAGAAGACTCTGCAAAAGTCTGTAGACAACCAGTTTATTTTACTTTTTCTGAAAGCATAAATTGACCCTGCCTCCACTATTTCATATGGCAATGCATTCCAAGCATTCATCACTCGCTGACAACAAGTTATTTCCTAATATCTTATCTGTACCTTTCTTTAATTAATTGTAGCTGTGCCCTCCTATTCTATTAGGTGGTTGTATGTGAAAAAAAAAATTAATAATATTTCCATATAACGTTCATTATATGAACCGTGCATAATCTGGTTGGTTGTTTGCTCGTTACTAACGGACATGTTATGTTAATAGACAACGCAAACAACAATGTCATACATGTCTTGTTTTATCATTGTTGAGCGATAAAGGTGTACAAACAACGTTCATCATCAGCGTTATCATCATTTCGTTTTATCCTGACTTATTCCTTTGACGATATTAGCCTGGCTGTCACATGGAATTATTCAATCAATTTAGATTTCTAAATAGTATTCGTGAAATTTGAAGAAAAAAAAAATTGTTTATGTTTGTTCCGTTTTTGTTTTTCGACTTTTTGATATAAAAAATGTAATTGTTGTGCTCGTTTGTTACTTTTATTTGGTAAAACGGCATCTTATCGCAGATTGGGTCACCGTTAGTATTCAGTTTGATCGTAACTTCTATCAGATTCGTAACGCCTACAAATAACAATAGGCATCGTAGTCTGGAATATTATAACAAACAAACACGCATGTCTCATTGTGATTGTTACTGCCATCCAATGAAGTCCCAATAGGATGTAGAATGTTTAGCCTATTTTTGGTGACAGTCAAAAGTGACATGTCAGAGGGATAGGTTACTTGAAGTATGTTTCTCTATGATGATTAACAGACACAAGTGTACAATTATTTAGCATGAAAATGAAGAATTCGTCTGTGTATTAAATGATATAGGTTCGACTCTCTAACCATTATCCATATTTTAGATTTGTATTAATACAGTCATCATAATTATCACCTACTTGACTATCATACTTAATTCAAGCCAGCATTATCATCGGCACCATCTTCTTCTCTATTTCGTTTCTAACTTAAGCATAAGGTCACAACTGTAGATTTCCTTCCAGGAAACCTCCACCAAAGCACACAGTGTTCTCTTGCACTGGTAGTTTCGGCAGATATCTGTTTTACATGATGGCATTGCTAATTCCACTCTCCACCCAACGTCAACCTCATTCAACGGCATGCTTAGGATTCCAGTGGCCGTATCCCCCCTAGTCAGTGGCCTAAGATGCATCGGAAAATGTTACTATCAATGTCATCACACCCCAAAATAACATAGTTCTGTTGGTTCCGTTTAGACAATATTTCCCACACCCTTTGTATAACCATAATTTCCAGTATTTCTAGCACACGCTGATTCGCCTATTCATTTACCAATCCTTTCCAAAGTGCAATTTCATCGGTTGTCATTTTCTAAGAATCCATGATGTCAATTCGTCGTCCTTATGGAGCAGGCATAGACAGCTCTATCATCGTCTTTCAGAACTGAGCCGCAGTTCCGCAGGGATTCTCTCCAGAACCGCTCGGATGCAATATAATCTCAGTCATTGATGCCAATGTCAAAGTTAAAGTCGATGAAGAGGAAAAGAATGTTTATAATTATTGGCTGTTAGCAAATGTGAATAGGCAAATGTGACGGGGACAGGGAGAGATGAAACGGAGTAGAGCTGCTTCATAAACAGTTTATTCATTCCTGAATTTGCCCATTTATTCTGCGGGAAATCAAGTAAAAAATCCCAGAAAATAAATGTAATTGAAAATTGATAAGTAATAATATATCATTGAGAAGGAAGTAATGAACGCAGGGCAGTAGAGCATGAAGGCGCATGAGAGGTTACTAAGCATATATGTTTTGTTAGTGAAATATTGAGAATAAAGGAAACGAATACAATAGTCCAACAATAGCTTCATGAGCACATTTTGTCGATCGTAGAGACACTTCTGTGCAAATCGATTCATAAGTTAGATGGTAAGTGTCAGGATGATTCTTTTACTCTTCCCCCTGCTTCTGGTCTTCGTAAGCGAAACATTTATTTACTTTGTTTTATTTCAATATCATATGTTTTGTTTTTAGAACTTTCTTCAAAATCCAGAATGTTAATCTTCTCTAAATAATGTGCAGCCTTTTCTCATGTGAGTTCAAGAGTGGGAACGAAGAGTAGTCAGGGTCAGGTGAGGAATACTGATCAAGGTGGAGGAAACGAGTAGTCATGGTCAGGTGAAACATACTTGTCAAGATGGGAGAGAAGGGTAATCAGGGTCAGGTGAGACATACTGATCAAGGTGGGAGAGAATAGTAATCACGGTCAGATGAGACATACTGATCAAGGTGGGGGAGAAGTGTAATCAGGGTCAGGTGAGACATACAGGTCAAGGTGGGAGAGAAGAGTAATCATGATCAGGTGAAACATTCTTATATAGTGTGAGAGAAGAGAGTATTGAAGGTCAAGTTAAATATACTGATCAAGGTGGGGTAGAAGAGTAATCAGGGTCAGGTGAAACATACAGAACAAGGTGAGAGGGAGGAGTAATCAAGGTCAGGAGAAGCATACGAATCAAGATGGGAGAGAAGTGTAATCAGGATCAGGTGAAAATTACTGATCAAGGTGTGGGATAGATAAGTAATCAGGGTCAGGTAAAACATACTGTGCCAGAGCCTATATTTCGCTGAGTAGTTACATATCTAAAGTGTTACAACATGCATTCACATCACGATACGACTGCACACAGGAAAAAACACAGTGAACCCTCTTCATTCATACTGCTGTATTATTTTTCAACATGCAAATCAGCAGAAATTGTATTTGCAACAAGAACAAAATTCGTCTGAATTAATAATCATAATACCTTAGTTTGTATATTTATTAAATTTATCTCGGAGGTTTTTAGCACTAGCTTTTGAATATTTTCTCCAACTAATAAAACCCATTTCTTGCCGCTACACTCCCCTCCCCTTATCTGCACACTCAACACACTTACACAAACTCGCCTTCACAATCGTATGTTGTACTCTGTCCTGCTGTGCATTCTTCTTCTTTTTCGTCGTACTCAGTCAGACAGTAACCATTATGTTTTCGAAAAAAGCGGCGATCATCCTGAGGCTGTCGCCGCTGCCATAGAGCTTGTCTTGCAGTTCCACTGGTGATGGCCACATCTGCTCTCTCTGATCCTCGTATGTCGGGCAGTTCTGCAGCAGATGTTCATCGGTCATTTTACCGGTACCGCACGGGCATTCGTCGGTACCACCTATCTTCAATTTGTTGAATAGGTGGTACCTCAGTCTATTGTGGCCAGTGCGAAGTCTGAAGACAACGACCTGCTCTCTTCGGTTCAACTGGTAATGGGCATCGTTTTTGGTGTAACCAGTATGTTCGGTTTCCAATTTGGTCATGTATCTGGCTTTGATAAGCCGTTTTGACTCTTCGTACGTCATACTAGTATCTGTTTGGGGTAGTCTTGCACCTTCTTTTGCCAGTCTGTCTGCCTCCTCGTTGCCTTGGATGTTGCAGTGTGATGGGACCCACTGTACCACTACCCTTTTTGATGCGGACTGCTGGCACAGTTTGCAGAGTGCTGCTCTTAAGTCATTAAGCTCAGTGTTTTTCTGGCTTTTTAGCGCTGTGACTACGGCGAGAGCATCTGTAAGCAGGACTATATGGCTTTCATTTTCTTTGTGTGTCCTGCTGTGCATTCACCCACACTCAGATCCCTTCAGTCAGGTGATATTACATCACATTTGATCGATTCAAGTATACTTAGGTGATCTGTGCGTTCATATGTAATTAGATCACGCCACTTATAGTCGGGATCATGTACTCACTTGTGGTCACCCACTCAGTCGATTTGTGCATATACATACTTCAGAACACACATCGTTACTCGGTGTACTGCAAGTACGACCCACATTCAGATATCCTCTAGTCACAGGGTGTCCAACACACACACTAATACAGCGACTGGCCAAAACTCGAATGTGTATGTTGGTTCAGTCACCCTGCAAACTCATTCTATCTCTCACAAACTCCTTGTCAGCCTGCTAGCTACCAGCATCCTGTCAATCATTCTCCTAGTCAGCCTGCTAGCTAGTCTCTCAGTCCATCTCTTCCCAGGCCAGACTGCCGAGTTCATCTTTGCCGAATATTTTATAACCTCAAGCAACTTCATGTCTGTTCAATGGTCTTCTGTTAGTTGTCTGACAGCCATCAGTCTATATTGGATCTACTTCCAATTAGTTGTTATTGGAAGAATAACTCAGAATTCCTGTCACTCTTAATGTCGTAGCAGGCATGGCGGCCTCTAACTATAATCGACCCCTCGCTACGTTAAAATGGAACGCCAGAATGGTAAGTTCTGAGCCCCTACCTCAGCTCCAAACACCCCACACCTGTACCAGACACATTCTTCCACCTGACTTCTCATTTCCTTTGTCGACTTAGCGTTGAGACGGTGAATGACCTTGGCAGACATCCAAGCAACCTTTGTTCCCAGATTTGCCGGCCCAATCATCCTTGCTCTTAACGCTCATGCTTCAGCTGGAACTGTTACATTACCTTCCGAAACTACAGATCAAAACATAGATGGTCACTTTACATCGAAGAAGTGATCACAATTTTTGTCTTAACTGTCCATAATGTAAACATAATTCATGTTTACAAATTCACTCACATCTTATTTTTGCAAAAAATGTATTTTTAATAAAAGAGAAACTCACATTTGATTTCAACACTTGAAATACAATCAACGATAAACAACACAAGAAAGAACTCAAGACCGTTTATATCCAACTTTCCCGACTTTTTTCCTGTAGGACCTTCAACCCGAAAAAACAAACATCTCAAGGGTTTCGCGTATTCCTCTAAAGAAATGTCCCTTCAGTGTTACACCCGAACTGTTCAGGCCTTTTTCCCTGTGGCCATTGTCTGTTGGCAGTATCATTAACACCCCTCGCATTGCACTCATTGATGTGTATCCGAATTGTAATGCTGCTATAGGCATTCACCTCTTTATAGCCGTCCCTAGCAGACGTCTCTGCTAATACTAAGTCCTGTTAGGCCACGAACTGACGTGGTTTATGCTCAAGCTAATTAACACGTGTCTATCTTGACACCTATCCCCTACACCCTTTCTCCTAGGCTATGTAGTGTACACATCCTGCGTCCGAACAAGTTAGCTTTTTCTCCCTAACTTTCATTTTAAAAAAAACATTTGTTACAACACAGAGAATTTGTCAACATATGCGATAATCAATAATACAGAAAAATAATCACACTTAAAATATGTTTTTCTGAACAAGCTAGCCCAACCTCAAAGACACCACCGTAACATGTGAAAGAGTATAAACAGCAATAAGTCATTAATATAAACTTCTTCAAAATTGAATTACTCTTAAACCACTCCCAGCATTCGTTCTTTTAACTAAGCTATTTCTTTTTCTAACTTCTGCCAACCTTGACAACATATTTGTACTGTGCATTGGGGTATCTGTAACCATATACAAATATGCAAAACAAAACTTCAAACATATAACTGCCAATAATACCGACATAAAATTATAAGTGTTTCCACGAACATATACAATTGTGTGAGAACAGCACTTCACTTTGTAAGTGTCAAATCTCGATAAATTTGTCAGTACCTGAAAATTACCCCCACAGTCAATTACTGAACTATGGTACATCTAACTTAATCTGATTAAGACTACCGCCAACCCTTGTCTGTGTCAGAACCGTGACTCGTCTAACTGTCTGATTAGGTAATGATAGTACCACTAGCCCGTCCAGACAGAGTCTACTATTATCTGAGTTAAACAGCTCCGTTACTAAAAATTTGTCGTGTGTGTGTCAAAGGGAACACGATCGAGTTTGAGCCCTAACTAATTTAACGCTGTTTCCCCAAAATCCCTATATCAAAGATAACTGGTCTGCCCTGGACCACCGCGTCACGTTCACATGTTAACGGTGGTCGCACTTAACATTATTTTGAATTAGGTCGAACGACTGTTAACCCCTGTCCAATAATTTCCCTTTGATTTCGGTCTACGCTGTCCTAGAATTTCCCTTTTGATCTCGCTCAGAATAGACTCAGTCTAGCTGTACCTCAGACAGTGACTTCAAAGGAATTTTAGCCTCTGGTCATTCCTCAATTATTAACTAATTATTCAAAATCTTCGCTACAGAAGAATAACGGTACACAAAGGGAATGTATGCAAATGTATACGTTAACCGACTCATCCAATCCCAACTTCCATTTTAAACGAACACGCTTTCCATAGTCCTGAGAAATGCCAATATAATTTATTTCTTAGTAGTAATGTCTACTTCAGACGGACTCTGCTGCCCGTTAGATGTCTCTAACTGATGGACTGTTTGATCCCCGGTTTGCCTGTTTTTTTCGCTTGGTTCCAACGTGTTTTTAACCTCCATTCCGTTAATTGACGCGCATTAAGGATTCTGTCTAAATGTGTTACATTTTTGTGGGACGGACGTTTCACACGGATTTGTTTGACTGTTGGCGTACTTCGCTATCCTGACGACCTACGCTTCTAGACTCTGCAGTTTAATTGAAGTCTCTTTCAACTTGTTCATCGAATCGTGTATCTATTCGTGTGGTCATTCGCCTCGTTCTCTACTCTCTTCACTCACTTCTATATGTCCATTTCTTTCTCTGCTTCGTCATCCGCCCAATCGCTTTCTGTCGCATGGACACATCTTTTCCATTCGTGAATTAGTGTCTTCACCTGAAGAGAAACACTTAACTTAAAGTCTACATCTGTCTGCACTAACATTATTTCTTCATCGTCCACAACTAATTTACTGCTAGGCCTAAAGTCAGGTTTCTGGTCAACTTGACATCTTCGATCATGCCTGACGTGTTCCTCTGTAAACTGCATTTTATTATGTTTTATAAATCTACCTGATCCTATTTTATTTTTAACCATTTTCTTAGACAAGGTCAACGCAGAGCATATTATCTGCACTAAGCTCCTGCCCTTTTCTCCTGCGGTCCAAATCCGAATGTAGCGAAAGGTAGTCGTTTGTACTGGTCTTCACCAAACTATGAGAACTCCATTTCCTCCCTGCCCAGATTGGAATGCATAGGTCCTTTATTCCTTCCTTCTTTGCTACCAACGCGCTGAGCGGTGTTTATGTTTTTCATTCCTTCATTGCGTGTCTCGCTTCTCGGCAGTTTGACCGCTTTGATTTCTGATTGTTGCACGAGTTGTTGCAACTTCTGCCTGCTATTTAATTTGCTGCTTCTTCAGCAGAACAATCCTATTCGTTAGTTCTCTTATCTGTTTTTGAAGCTGTCTGTTTTTGTCGTTCGCTCTATCGTTCGTCATTTTGACTTCAGCTACTGCCACGACATACCTACTTCTGTCCTCTTGCTTCGTAGATTGTCAATCAACGTTACGTAACACCATGACACACCCAGCTGCCAAATGTCTAAAACCTAAACAATGATAACATTGTTTAACCTGGCGTCTCGACATGTCTTCGTTAGAATAAGCCAGTCTGGTTTATAATAAGAATGTTGAAACTGTCAAGTACACACATATTATCAAGTTTGAATGCAATGAAAACAATAGATAAGAAATGTCAAAAACGTACCCGTCAGATGGTTCGCAGGATCCATGGTACTAACATTCTATTCTAACCACTAGCTACTACCTTACTTTTAGCTACACACATAACTAAAAAAAGGACGCTTTAAAAACTGGGTTTTGAATATTTCCTTCATCTAATAAAACCCAGCTCTTGCCGCTACACTCCCCTCCCGTTATCTGCACACTGAACACACTCTCACAAACTCGCCTTAATAATCGTATATTGTACTCTGTCGTTCTGTGCTTTAACCCATATCAGATCCCCGCAGTCAGGAGATCTGTACATTCATATTCGATCGATTCAGGTATACTCAGGTGATCTGTGCATTCATATGTAGTTAGATCACGTCACTTATATTCGGAATCACGTACTCAGTTGTGGTCACGCACTCAGTCGATCTGTGCATACACATACTTCAGAACACACATCATTCATTTGGTGGCCTACAAGTACGATACACATTCTGATCTATTCTAGTCACATAGTGTCCAACAGACACACTAATAGAGCAACTGGCCAAAACTTGAATGTGAATGCTGGTTCAGTCACACTGTAAGCCCACTCTATCTCTCTGCTATACTACTAACAGCCTATAAATCGTTCTCCTAGTAAGTTTCTCAGTCTGAAGCAACTTCATGGCTATCCAATGGTCTTCCTTTGGCTGTATGACTCAGCCATCACTTTAATTTGGATCCGATCTCCGAATTCCTGTCACTCTAAATGTCGTAGCAGACGTCGGCGAACTCAGACTCACTAATCTCATGCTACGCTAAAACGGAACGCCAGTGTGGTCAGCTGCGAACCCACACCTCAGCTTCGAAGATCCGCCACTTGTACCAGCCAAATACTCCCACCTAACTCCTCGTTTCCTTTGTCGACATAGTGTCGAGACGGTGAGTGACCTTGGCACACATTCAGGCAACCTTTGTTCCCAGAGTAGCCAGCTCAATCACTCCTGCAATTTACGCCCATACTCCAGTTGGAATTGTTACAGTATTGATCGATCGAGGTGAAGATGAAGAGTAATCAGGATAAGGTGAAATGTACTGATCAAGTGTGCGAGAGAAGAGTAATCTAGGTCAGGTGAAACATACTGATCATGCGTGGGAGACAAGGTAATCTGGGTCAGGTGAAACATTGTGTTCAAGTGTGGGAAACAAGCGTAATCAGGATCAGGTGAAACATACTGATCATGTGTGGGAGAGAATAGTAATCAGGATCAGGTGAAACATGCTGATCAAGTGTGGGAGACAAGAGTAATCAGGATCAGGTGAAACATGCTGATCAAGTGTGGGAGACAAGAGTAATCAGGATCAGGTGAAACATACTGATCAAGTGTGGGAGACAAGAGTAATCAGGATCAGGTGAAACATACTGATCAAGTGCGGGAGACAAGAGTAATCAGGATCAGGTGAAACATTATGTTCAAGTGAGGGAGAGAAGAGTAATCAGAATCAGGTGAAACATACTGATCAAGTATGGGAGACAAGAGTAATCAGGGTCAGGTGAAACATTCTGTTCAAGTGTGGGAGACAAGAGTAATCAGGATCAGGGGAAACGTACTGATCAAGTGTGGGAGACAAGAGTAATCAGGATCAGGTGAAACATACTGATCAAGTATGGGAGACAAGAGTAATCAGGGTCAGGTGAAACATACTGATCAAGTGTGGGAGACAAGAGTAATCAGGGTCAGGTGAAACATACTGATCAAGTATGGGAGACGAGTAATCAGGATCAGGTGAAACATACTGATCAAGTATGGGAGACAAGAGTAATCAGGGTCAGGTGAAACATACTGATCAAGTATGGGAGACGAGTAATCAGGATCAGGTGAAACATTCTGATCAAGTGTGGGAGACAAGAGTAATCAGGGTCAGGTGAAACATACTGATCAAGTATGGGAGACAAGAGTAATCAGGGTCAGGTGAAACATACTGATCAAGTATGGGAGACAAGAGTAATCAGGATCAGGTGAAACATACTGATCAAGTGTGGGAGACAAGAGTAATCAGGATCAGGTGAAACATACTGATCAAGTATGGGAGACAAGAGTAATCAGGGTCAGGTGAAACATACTGATCAAGTGTGGGAGACAAGAGTAATCAGGATCAGGTGAAACATACTGATCATGTGTGGGAGACAAGAGTAATCAGGGTCAGGTGAAACATACTGATCAAGTGTGGGAGACGAGTAATCAGGGTCAGGTGAAACATACTGATCAAGACACTTTCCTTAAATCCTCGATCGTAATTGTGAAAACAGGTTGTGGGACAGCAGTCCGGTGAGCAAGGTATGAACGACATTGTAATCCTCGTAAGTCGACCTTACTGAGGACTCTCGCATTGTACTACAGCGAGGAGGATTACTGTCCACATCTACAAGTACGTCTTGAAAGGTAAGAAGAGCCACTGTAACCAGCTACCATGGAATCGCCGTCAAGAGCTAGGTCAACTCAGTACGTGTAGTTCAGAGCAACAACAATAATTTTGCTTTGCAAATTTTGAGTTGAAAAGTCTTCTACTTTATACAGGCTATATCGCACCTCTTACGATGTGACATAATTGTGACACTGGTTATATTCTCGTTTATGTCGCTCACAAAACTTTCCAAGAAACCAGTTTCGCAAGGCCAGTGTAGAGAAAGTGTAGCATGCACACTATCACACATCTGCTTCTATGTTTAAATGTTTGAACACGTGCTGTCATCAAGTTATGAGGTCAAAGAAAAATCACAAACACTATACTCCCAACTTACATCCAAGATTACCACTAGCAGAATCGGTTAGATCTCCAGCCTAAATCTGGAAACGGACAAGGACCGTTTCTGGTCGCAGCCAACTTACCCGAATGTGTTGAGAGTTAATTTCGTCAGTAGAGCTGACAATAGATATCGTCTTTCTCACTTCCCAATATTCGGCCTCTCGCACACAATTAAGTTTATAACAATTCCCAACCCCTGTCAGTTATTGTTAAGGAACTAACTGGACTTTTTCTTCTATCCATTATTCATGTGGATCTTGGTACTTTGCAACAATGGACAGGACAACTGTGATCAGCCAGATACGTTGGTCGATTTAAAACATTTGCAAGAATTATTCATAACTTTCCTGTTGAAGGTGGGCACGGCTGAGACACATAAAAAAAAACCTGGCCACGTTTAGTAGTGTCGAATTGCTGCTATAAATAGCAAGCCCTGTGTGGGATCAATGAAAGTTTAGCGGGCCTGAATTAGGATCAATCAAGGGCATAGTGAAGTTTAGTCTGACCTACCTGTCCGTTCATTTTCAGTTAAGTCACAACGCTTTTTAAATATTTCGTTTCCTTCTTAACAGAACAGCAGCATACAAATTGGAACCGTTCAAAATGAAACAAAAACTGGCAAGCACAATACGTATTACTCCATTTGTTTAATTGCAAATATGTCTCTGTCTACCTTGAGTCTGTGTCTCTATATATATATGTCAGTCTGTTTCTCTACTGTTAGTCTTTATATATATATATATATATATATATATATATATATATATATATATATATATATATATATATATATAAATATATATATATATATATATATATATATATATATATATATATATATATATATATATATATAATTCTTAGTTTTTATTCGACCTGTACTTCTACAGGGGCATATACCCATGTGCGAGTCCCAGCTCTGATATGAGCTAGATGTAGCCGAGGGGAAGATATGCTGCTTAGCGGGCTAGGCTCGAGCAGCTTATTACTTCGCTACGTTGGGATAAGTGCCTATGTATATAATACATTGGAAAGGTTTTACCCCAAATCGTTCAACTTGGAAGAGTGCGACCACATACGAGGTGGAAATCAGCGACGGACTCCGTATTCAGGTAGACCAGGACAGACGCGCATTTAGAAAGTCTAGAGTGGACAGGATACTCGAGGCAGCTGTGGACTATGTTTGTCAGTCGTGTCATAGAACATTCTTTCACCGATTGGCTTGAACAGTCACAAGCACGGCCACATACTCAAGGATGCTGTTGGCGGTCCTCCTCCGATAAACGAATTATTGCTATTATCATTATATATATATATATATAATATGAACATCAACACATATGTAAATCTGCATCTCCACGTTTAGTCTTTGCTTGTATATTTACGTGTAAATATGTGTGTCTACTTTTAGTCTTTTTCCGCAAATATATATGTCTGCATTTGCCTATGTGAGACTTTATCTACATACATATTTGAAAAAATATATGGTCCAGTCTGTTACAATATAGATATTCGACACTATTTAAGTTCTCTCTGCAAATGACAAAATATATGGATCCCCATGATCCGTTAGCTCATCAGTTGTACACGCCCCCAGCGCGTCACCCCATGTGGTATTCCCCTATCTAGCGCCCTAATTGTACACGCCCCTAGCGCGTCCTCTCATGTGGCATTCCCTGCTACAGTTCCTTAATTGTACACACCCCTACTGCAACCGCTCAGCTGGTCTTCTCTCCTATATCTCCTGAAGTGCAGGTTCGTGCTCGTCCTCTCATATACTTGGTCCTGCAGCGCCTGACAGGAGCCCCTTCTGCTCTTCTCACGTCTGCTGTCAAACTCCTACATCCTGTGGCCCGTAAACTCATTTCTAGCAGTCCCGTTATTTGGCAGGCAGGTTTGATTGATATATGTATACATACGAGGATCAGAGAAAGCACATGTGGCCATCACCAGTGGCAACACTAGACAAGCTCTATGGCAGTGTCGACAGACTCAGGATGACCGCTGCTTTTTTCGAAAAATACATGTTGACGTTTGACAGCGTACGAAGAAGAAGAAGAAGAAGAAGAAGAAGAAGTATGCCCTTCCGTCCATCCCCTTCCCATCATATTGAATTCCCTCACGATGGGAGCCGAACTGCAATCTCTTCTGTTGGCGTTAACCTCAGTATGACCACGACAGTAGATCCACATATACCGCACGATGGGCGTGCCTGTTGTCTATTTGAATCCCAGACATCCCTTCTAGAAATTTTGAGACATGGACTGAGAATTAGGGACACTCATTGGCTTGATTATTGAGGTCCCGGATAACGATATCAGAACTAAATCAGCTGTTCAGGCTTCTGTCTGAAACTTAACGTTGTTGTTGTGCGTGTTCCGTCTCTCTCTGTACATTTGTTTGTATGTCTATTATGCTGCTTTATTATTTGTCCTCATGGATCTGTATTTGTAAAGGTCAATGTAGTTACATAATAAGCAGTGCTGTCTTGGATGAAGTGGTAGAGACCACTGTACTGAGCAATATTATTTTTGTGAGTTCCATTTCTCATTGCAGTCCTGCCCTAAAAATAAGACATGTTCCAATTTACAGTTGAGTCGACTGGAGCGTTCCTATAACAGGAGTCAAACCCCGTATCTTTGGCTTGATTAGCGAGTGCTCTGATAGCGCATGAATCCGACGCACATTTGTAAGTAGTAGCAAATCTTAACAAAACAAAAAAATCAATTGTCGTTCTCACAGATCTCAGAAATTCAACTTTGCTTTAGTGTTGTTGTGCCACGTTGTAAGACGGTTATCGTCGTCACCTATTTCCCCATGTCCATGTGGTTTCTGGGATAGTTACGTGAGTATCAGACGCCAGAATAGAAACATGAAATCCCATTACGACATTCACTCTCAATGATAGGTTCTGCCGAGGGCAGTTGTTATTCTCAGATATGAGCGTAATAAGAAAAACAAACAGGTCTTCGGGGGTTTTGAAGGTTTTGAACCCATGTGCTCTTGGTAAGATACCGATATGCTAACTGACTGACCCATGCGAGAATTGAAACAGCGCATAATTGAGATCGATTACAAAGTGAATGCGGCCCGCTGGATTCGAGCTTGAGATTCCTGTTTTAGAGGAGGTCTCTTCTGCCATCAGTTCTGACTGTTATCAGAGTGTGATCTAGCACTCTTTTCCCAACGACATGCTGACATGAATCTACCCGCTCCAATAACGCTGATTAGCAAAGTGCATTTGACATCTGGGCTGCTGCGTTCAGAGGATTCTCTTTGGAGGACGGAAACCACTTTTGCTGTCGGAAATCGCTACATCTTGTCAAAGAGGTGTATAGGGCGCTCAGTTGGAATACTTTCTATATCGTTACTGGCCTTGTGTCAGCCATTATGTTATTAACAAGCATTTATTAATGTGCACGTATGCATGAACCTATACACAAATTTACCGTTATTAGTCCTTGTCCTTTTGTTATTGGATAATAATCTTGTCTATTTCTTGTCTTTATAACATCCCTCTTTTATCCTTCTGGCCAGAGATACATTCTGAGGACATGATTGAAAATAATTGAGTACACAATTTATAGTTCTTTATCATGATCTTAGTTCAATAATTGTTATTAGTTGGCTAAGTTAGTTTGTTTTGTTAGTCCCTTCTGTTGTAATAAAACCAGCCTTGCGTTTTTCTATGCAAAACTGGCCATTGAATTTGCCTTAAACCCTCGTTACCTGTCATATACTGGCTCCTTCATATTGCGACAAATAAGGATAGGATGAGTAGCGAGCAATAGATTTGCATGTGATGACAATCAGAACCTCCGAAGTTATACCAGAGCATACAATTGTTCTTCTCGTTTAGTAAATACCAGCAACTTGAATTTTAAAGGGCGAATAATTCTTCCAAATTATTTATGTATTTAATTTGCAACAGTATCTTATTGCTGGTTTTCAAATACTTAATTGAGCCACAACTGAATGTATTATTTATTAACTGCCATTAGCATATTCTCTGCTTTTTATCAGCTCCATAGTAAACCAAACATAGTTATTTTCTGTTACTGACGTGCGGACTATTTTACACTCTTAGCTTTCTGGCTTGGAAAATCAGAAGATGAAATGGTTCATAGAACCGACTTAATTACACCAGGGTACCCTATATGTTCTCATTCCCGTTTATTACTGAACGTGTGTCGGCAACAGAGCACAAATCCGTAGCTCCCTCAGGGGCTCTGAAATTGTCTTTTAATTTCACTAACCATTTACAGCTCGGTCAGCTGGGGAAGCAGTTATACTAGGAAAAAAAAACCCACAAGTTTGGTCTGTGAAACCGAGCACGATATTCTTTGAACCTGTTACGCCGGGATTGTACACCAAGTTAACCAGTCCATAGGCCACAGACTCCTCCTGTTTACCAACTACGCAGATTTTGGTACTGTGTTGTTCAAAAACTAAAAAAAAGTTAATCAGAGTTGGTAGAGGATTCATGTCTTGCAGACAGACGACCTTGATCGACGTGAAATGACATTTCAGTTGAAAATGAAATGTAGCCGTGATCAAACACTTCTGACCGTCTGGTGTCTAGCAACAAGCTTTGTAGCTTTGCGGCGTTACAGTGGCTCTGCAAAAAGTGGATGTCTTTACTTTTAGACTTTTCTCATTAAGACTACAAAGCTTGTTGCTAGACACCAATGAGAAAAGTATAAAAGTAAAGAAACAGCCACTTCTTGCAGATCCACTGTAACACCGATTACGTCTTCATTCATCAATGTGCGCTTGAAACGTGAGATGTGCAATGATGGATATGCGAAGCCTAACCACGGACACCGAAACAGGAGGGGGAGGGGAGGGGAAGGGAGATCTCCTCGTCATTCTTGGACGATAGATAGACTGAAAGTCGCTTAGCGAATGAGGCAAATAACGAGGTCCTGCTGTATTTTGTTTTCATTAACGATGGTTTCTAGTGTTCTGACTTGTAGTCCGTACATAACATTCTCAGGCTTAATCATTAAACGAGCATTTGAAGATAAGTGCAGCACTGAAGACGGCAGACTCGATAGAAAGAGACGAGAGTGCAGAGGGCAAATGCTATAACTTACCAGCTGTCTCCACTACTAATACACCCTAAGATTTCTCTCCAAGCAAAAACGCAGATAGTAAATAGTATCTTTATCCCTACTCTGTGCTACCAATACCAGACGTGGGCATTGAATAGAACTCAGGAACGAAAGCGAGCTGTGAAATGTGGTGCCTACCTAAGGTCACTAACAACACTAGAAGAGACTTGCATTACAAATATGAATATTCAGAAGAAGGTTCGAACATTTCCCTGTCTAAATTACACCGAGCAATAGAGAATGAAATGATTTTACCACATTGTGAAAATCAACCAGGCCGCATTGTTCATTCAACCTTCTATTGGAAAACATCAGGAAGAAGGCCGAAATGTAGACTCAGGATAAGGGAGATAGACAGCGTAAACGAGACTTGCCGTAAAGTTGGGATACGTGTCACTCGGGTCACGAGAGAGAGACGACAAAGAAATACATAACATGACAATGGGCTTCAACCAGTTAGAAAGAGAGACGACACTGGGCTACAACCCGGTAGAAAGTGAGACTACACTGGGCTACAACCCGGTAGAAAGTGAGACTACACTGGGCTACAGCCCGGTAGAAAGTGAGACTACACTGGGCTACAACCCGGTAGAAAGTGAGACGACACTGGGCTACAACCCGGTAGAAAGTGAGACGACACAGTACAGTAAGAAGGAATGCACAGATGATGAACAATTGATGTGTGTTGAATACTTGTAACATGAGGCAAACGTTGTAACCTGATGTCTATAATCTTATCTGAAACCGATTTGATATTATTCAAAATACCAGGGATGGTTCAGTGTTATCTATTCTGTATAACAGCCAGCAACACCTTTCTCCAGGCTTTTTACTTTTGAATTCAAGTATAACGTAACCTCGTTATTTATCAGTGAAGATCGTTGGGTCCAGTACTGGGCAGGAATGAATATAATTACTGCATTCCCTGCAAGGCGACTATACAGGAACATCTGTGGAGCTAGCAATGTTATATTGCAGATTAAATAGGCTACATAAGCTACAACAGCAAAAGTACAAACAGTTATTTTGCTAGATCTCCTGAAAAGGGTTATCTTCAGGAGTTGCATTATGCTTCATTCCTACCCAAATTGTGCTATCACTGCCATAATTGGTCCCTGACAAGCAAAGATAAAAGAAACATTGTTACAACAGAATGTTTGGAGTAATAATAATTTATAGAATCGGAAACGAAGATATTAGGAAACAAGTACGTAGAACGCCAGTGCTAGGCCTCATCAAGAGACAACAAACCCAATTGGGCATTACAAGTGACACGTCAAACACCAGATAATTTCCCTCAGAAAGCAATGCTATGCAGTTACAATGGTTACAAAGTCAAGGAACGACCACGCTAACTACGTCTAGCAGAAATAACAAGCCATAAAGTTCCCCGTATACTAAGCGATACCAGGGCCCGGTCAAGAAACCTCTTCATAACCTGACGCTGAAAGGCACACAGAGGATACAAGCGAAAAGAAGGACTGATACACAGAAACATCTCGTTAGTATTTACTTCCGTTGATTTCGCCAAAGCCTTTAGAAAATAGACATTAGATAAATCAGTCTTGTTAAACATATATCTTTAAATACAACACGTCTTCTACTCATTAATGACAGAATGGAAGACTATTTTTACACCACTGTTAGAGAAAGATATAAATGTCCACTTTGACCCAAAATTTATTTCTGTCAAAATTATGGACATAGAGAAACTGTAATAATACTAGCAATACTCGTGCAGAAAACCTGCCCGTCAATCGAACTGTACAATATGAAAGAAAGAACATCAGTTTAACAATTAAAGAATTACTCCTCTTTCTCACCTCTCTCACAGCCCAGCTTTTTTCCCACCCAGTTATCTCAATCCATCCCTCCATAATACTGTTCAATTTTCTCTTGAAAATACAATCAAACATATACATTAAAGAAGCAATCAAAAGCGTACACTTAAATTGTAATGATCCATGACAAATGGTCAACAGCAAAAAAGCTCTGTTTTTATTTTGACGTTCCAATAGAACTGAGCTCGCGAATTGTAATCTGTTGAGCTGACTGCAAGTGGCGTCTCTAGTGTCACATCAAGACTAGGTCTTATTAAGAGATGTCCATAGTACGCAATTTTGACAGTTCGTGAAAGTTATTTGTCGGACCCTGCTCTATGCCAGCGAAACATGGACTCTGTATGCCTTATACGAAAAAAGACTAAATGTTTTCCATATGCGCTGCTTGAGGGGCATGCTTGGAATTTCACGGAGCGACAGAGTGACAAACAACAACGGGTTGGACCGTGTCTCTAGTCCCAGTGAAATTCATCGCCGAGGTCGTTGGGATCCGTTCTGCACAGAGCGCTGCCATCCCTCCTCGAGCGAGCCCGGTCGGTCGGTCGTCTGGTGCGTGTGGGAGGCCCCTGTCAGGCGGTCCTAGGTAGACGGAGTGAGGGACGGGTGGAACAAACCGTCCGTCCCGTCAGTCGGTCCCTGCGGCCGTCGTCCCAGCGAGGCTTTTTACACACCCTTCCTCCGCCGACCGGTGTGTGCTGTACGTACGTCTCCGACAGATATCTGGTTGATCCTGCCAGTAGTCATATGCTTGTCTCAAAGATTAAGCCATGCATGTCTAAGTTCACACTGTCTCACGGTGAAACCGCGAATGGCTCATTAAATCAGTCGAGGTTCCTTAGATGACACGATCCTACTTGGATAACTGTGGCAATTCTAGAGCTAATACATGCTTACCAAGCTCCGACCCTCGCGGAAAGAGCGCTTTTATTAGTTCAAAACCAATCGTCGTTTCCCCTCGCGGGGTTGCGGCGTCGCCACTGGTGACTGGATAACTTTGTGCTGATCGCATGGCCTCATGTGCCGGCGACGCATCTTTCAAATGTCTGCCCTATCAAATGTCGATGGTACGTGACATGCCTACCATGTTTGTAACGGGTAACAAGGAATCAGGGTTCGATTCCGGAGAGGGAGCATGAGAAACGGCTACCACATCCAAGGAAGGCAGCAGGCGCGCAACTTACCCACTCCCGGCACGGGAAGGTAGTGACGAAAAATAACAATACGGGACTCTTTCGAGGCCCCGTAATTGGAATGAGTACACTTTAAACCCTTTAACGAGGATCTATTGGAGGGCAAGTCTGGTGCCAGCAGCCGCGGTAATTCCAGCTCCAATAGCGTATATTAAAGTTGTTGCAGTTAAAAAGCTCGTAGTTGGATCTCAGGCGCAGGCGGGCGGTCCGGCTCGCGCCGGTTCACTGCCCGTTGTCTCCTGCCCTACCGTCTGCCGGCTCTCTCCCACGGGTGCTCTTCGCTGAGCGTCCTGGGTGGCCGGCGCGTTTACTTTGAAAAAATTAGAGTGTTCAAAGTAGGCCTCGGCTGCCTGAATAATGGTGCATGGAATAATGGAATAGGACCTCGGTTCTATTTTGTTGGTTTTCGGAACTGGAGGTAATGATTAACAAGGACAAACGGGGGGCATTCGTATTGCGGCGTTAGAGGGGAAATTCTTGGATCGCCGCAAGACGAGCTACTGCGAAAGCATTTGTCAAGAATGTTTTCATTAATCAAGAACGAAAGTCAGAGGCGCGAAGACGATCAGATACCGTCGTAGTTCTGACCATAAACGATGCCGACTAGCGATCCGCAGGAGTTGCTTCGATGACTCTGCGGGCAGCTTCCGGGAAACCAAAGTGTTTGGGTTCCGGGGGAAGTATGGTTGCAAAGCTGAAACTTAAAGGAATTGACGGAAGGGCACCACCAGGAGTGGAGCCTGCGGCTTAATTTGACTCAACACGGCAAACACTGAAATGATTGACATGCCGAGACCACTCTTCTGGGGTCTAATATGGAACTGGTGCTGGATTTAGACCCTCAGAAATCTGGGGTGATGCCCCCTGTGGCCCGGTCTGGTCTGCACCCAGTGTTCTGAAAAAGGAATTGACGGAAGAGCACTATCAGGAGTGGAGCCTGAGGCTTAAATTAACTTAACACGCCAATACTGCAGAATGACTATCAAAAGTACACCTTCGTGGGGTCTAATAGAGAACATGTGCTGGAATTAGACCCTCGAAAATCTGGGGCTACCCCCTAAGAAACTAGATTGTCTCGCTAAGGGAATTGACGGAAGGGCACCACCAGGTGTGGAACCTGCGGCTTAATTTGACTGAACACGCCAATACTGTAGAAAACCTGACAAATCGAGAGCACTGCCGTTTGGGTCTAATAATGAACGTACGCTGGTATTAGACTCACGGATGACAAGTCAGCTCTACAACACTCAAATGTGAGAACGCTACGGAAATCGTGTTTAACTCCGCAGAAACCGCAGATTTCAAATACCTGGTCATTGACAAACAAAAGCCCTCAATAAATTCGTCTGACCAAATAGTGAACGGGTGCTGGAAATAGATCATCTGAAGACAGGCCAGTTTTACCCTACAAATGACAGGGCGTTGCTACGGAAAACCAGCTCAAATCGAGAGGAGCCGCAGACACTTTGGTTCACGTACCAGGCTGATAAGCCAAGGGCGCGAGGCTACCATGTGGGGGATTACGGCCGAACCCTTGTAAGCCGCAATCCCGCCCAAAATCTCAGCACCACTGCAATGGGAGGCTCCTACATGCTCGGGACCTGGGGCTTGCGCCCCAGCCCTATCAGGTAGAGCCACAGAAAGAGGTCCTTGCCGTCCGCCAATCAAAGCGGGCGGACAACTGCTTGATACTCACCTTATACGACGATGGGGTGCGAAACCACCAACCAAAGACTTAGTACCTGGTCGGGGTGTCGAAAACAGTAGAGCAGCCACCTCACTGTGAACTGTCAAGACTCAACCACTGACCATGAGAGTTGTCCGCACACCAGGCGAACAACATCTCTGTGACATTACCAGGCTTGTCCTCTGGCTAAATGCACTCCGTACGTTATCAGCCATATAACTATCATGCTGGACGCAGAAGAGATGCAGACCAGCGGACATTGCACACCTGCCCCACTGTGTCAACACCCCAGGTGGCGGGGAATGCTAGGCGTACCATCCCTGCATAGAAGCCAAGAGAATAAAAGGAAAAAGAGATACCCCACTCACATGCAAATGCTACGTTTCTGGCAGGACGTGACGATCCTGGGATACAGACACACTGGACTGCCTCTCTTCCGGGTAAACCAGTCCATCTCATATATCATCTCACATATCATCATTGCACCCTATAGACACGAGTAGCGAAGACTCGACAGTCTAGTAAGACAACTTCCATAAGAGAGACAACTCTGATCATAAACAACTGCTGCCTTGCAGATAGGCTGGGGACAGCCAAAGGCTAAGGAGGGCATCCCTACAGAAACGCCTGTTGAAATCGGATGCACTGGGCCGCAAGCCTAACAAAACAGTGCAACGTAAATCGCAGTATGATGGCAGTACAACCTATCAGAAAAACGCATGGCGCTCATCCTGCGGAGTCCCGCCAGGCAGCGATAGTGCCGGGCCTCACGCCTCGAAGGGGCCCACCCTTGACTACTGGTGGTCCCCCACCCATGTGTCGTGGAGTCAAGGCACATGGCTATGGGGCAACTTCTATTGGCCAAAACCTCAAGACCCTCAAAATACTACAGTGGAATGCGGAGGGAGTCATTTACAAAAAACTTTCCCTAACGAATAACAGACGAAATGCTGATGGGGCTGGGCCAAACAGCGAAGAGGAAATTACTATCAGTCCTGAACCAAAGCTGGAAAAGGGGTATTGTACCCCAGGCACGGAAAGACGCAATACTGGTACCAGTACCAAAAACAGGAAAGGATAAAACAGATCCAAATGGATACAGGCCCATCAGCCTACTGAGCTGTGTCGGCAAGCTGATGGAACGGATGATAAACACCAGACTGATGTGCCATCTGGAAGAAAAACGAATACTAATTCCACAGCAAGCCGGCTTCAGACAGCACAGATCCACTGAGGACCAGGTCATCCTCATAGCCCGGGAGATAGAAGATGCCTACCAGGCACAGAAACACACAGTAGCTGTTTGGGTGGATCTGGAAAAGGCATTTGACAAAGTCTGGAAGGATGGACTTAGAGTCAAGCTAAGAAGATGTACAAGTGGATCAACCATTACCTCAAACAAAGAACGGCCAGAGTCCAAGTACAAGGGCAGATGAGCAAAAAGGTGACACTCGAGCAGGGAGTACCCCAAGGGGGAGTATTGTCACCCACACTCTTCCTGGTATATATAAACGATATTACAGAGAATATACCAAGAAGAGTCCATAGCTCAATGTTTGCAGACGATCTGGCTATGTGGACCTCTGAAAAGAATCTCACCATAGCAAGAAATCGGATGCAGACGGCCCTAACATCGCTGGAAGAGTGGGCGAACTCATGGCTGGTCAAAATAAACGAGGAAAAAACCACATGCACAATATTCTCGCTTTCACTAAAACCCCAAAGTACCAAATTATGTCTAAATGGCAAAATCCTGCAGCCAAACGACAACCCAACCTATCTGGGAGTCACATTTGATCGGCGCATGACATGGAAAAGTCAGATTGAGAGAAACCGAATGAAAGCCAGAGAAAGAATGGCAATCATGAGGAAACTTGCTGGCGCAAGCTGGGGAGCAGACGAAGGCATACTAAAGAAACTGTACACTGAAAGAGTGAGACCAGTTCTCGAGTATGGCATTGCGGCATGGACAACAGCAGCGAAGGCGAACTTCGATAAAGTTAACAAACTTCAAAACCAAGCCATGAGAATTATAACAGGTGGCATGAAGTCAACGCCAATTGTAGAACTTGAAAAGATTACAAAACTGCAATCCATGACCGATAGAAGAGACTGCAGAGCCCAGCTGCAGTCAGAGAAACTCCGAAGACTGACTGACCATCCAATGCACCAGAGACTAAACAATTTGGGAAATGGGAAACTAAAGCGGAGAAACTTTGCAGAAACAGCCAAAGCAAAGATGCACGAAGATCCCATAAACGCACTAACAACACCAAAACCCATCACTACTGTACGAAAACCTACCTGGAGGCAGGATATATTTCCAGAGGTGGTAGAAAATATACCAGGTATTGCAAACAAAAACTGCCAGACTGAAAAAGAAAGGAGAGATACTACCCTAAGCTTCATAACGAAAAGCTACCCAAGCATGGACTGGACCCATGCATACACCGACGGTTCTGTAACAAACACTACACAGAACGGAGGGGCAGGAGCATTCCTGAACCTACCAAATGGCAGACAAATAACACTGTCACTCGCTACTGGTAAGTATACAAGCAATTTCAGAGCGGAGGCAGAGGCACTGAGGGCGGCAGTGGAAGAAATGGTGACACACAGTGAAAATGAGAGCCACATAGTCCTGCTGACAGATGCTCTCGCCGTAGTCACAGCGCTAAAAAGCCAGAAAAACACTGAGCTTAATGACTTAAGAGCAGCACTCTGCAAACTGTACCAGCAGTCAGCACCAAAAAGGGTAGTGGTACAGTGGGTTCCGTCACACTGCAACATCCAAGGCAACGAGGAGGCAGACAGACTGGCAAAAGAAGGTGCAAGACTACCACAAACAGATACCACTATGACGTACGTAGAGTCAAAACGGCTTATCAAAGCCAGATACATGACCAAATGGGAAACCGAACATACTGGTTACACCAAAAACGATGCCTATTACCAGTTGAACCGAAGAGAGCAGGTCGTTGTCTTCAGACTTCGCACTGGCCACAACAGACTGAGGTACCACCTATTCAACAAATTGAAGATAGGGTGTACCGACGAATGCCCGTGCGGTACTGGTAAAATGACCGCTGAACATCTGCTGCAGAATTGCCCGACATACGAGGATCAGAGAGAGCAGATGTGGCCATTACCAGTGGAACTGCAAGACAAGCTCTATGGCAGTGGCGAGAGCCTCAGGATGACCGCCGCTTTTTTAGAAAAAATAATGGTTACTGTCTGACTGCGTACGAAGAAGAAGAAGAAGAAGGACCGTGTAACGATTTCTAGTTTAGTTACGATCCTCTGCTAGTGCCGCTTGCGGTGGTTTTGGTCACGTGTGCAGAATGGAGGATAGGAGAATACCAAAAGATGTCCTATACGGATAGCTGACCACGGGCAAGTGAAACAAAGGCAGACCCTTCCTCAGCTACAAAGATATGAACACCTGCAACAGGGAGGAACTTTCCAAAGACAGACCCGGCTGGAGGCAGGCCTTGTGTGTTGGTCTGAAGGCAGATGCAGACAAGATGCGTGAAGATGTAGGCTCCAGATGTGTACGGCGAAAGCAAGGGCAATAACTAACTGCCCCCTCTCTAGCGTGCCAATTGTCTCTCGAGACTGACATGATGCCAAACATCATCATCACTACAGTAATTGATAACATATTTGGCACATGTCGACCAACGAAGATATGAAGGTTTATCTCAATAATCCAAAACTCGGAAAGCATGGAATATTTATGAGAACGTATTTTTACAATACATGCGCTTAGCACATGACATAGACGCACATGCTAGAAATGGGAGACGACCTAGAGGTGCTAACAAAAAGGTTTGATACCACCTCCATATGAACGCAGCAAAGAACCAGCAAATGATATAACTAAAAGCAAAAGCTGTACAAGTGATTTCAATTCTCATAATACAGAAGTCGATATGGAAATATCGCTGACAACTAAGATCAAGTTGATGCGGACATCGATTCACTCAATATACCTTATGCGTATGAAACATGAACACTACAATTTGACATGGAACAAAAAATCTAAGTAATGGAAATGAGATCCTTCAGTAAGATCCAGATCCACATAATAACATTCAAGGATCATATCTCAAATGTCAACAAACGAAATACAATCCATCGGAACGCGGACATACTGGCTGTTGTAAAAACACAAATGTCCGATGGACAGGTCATGTGTCACGATCAAATGGGCTACCCAAAAATCTACTCAAGGGAACAGTTCGGGAGAAAAACTAGAGGACGTCCCATGATTCGTTGGACAGATGTTCAGAAATCAACGAGAAAAAAACTTTGAAGGGGACAGTTACATTGGCAATGGACATGCAGCGATGGGACAGGGCAATTCATAATTCAATGAGATGTGATGTCACAAGGGGTTGCTATGATATGAAGAAGATGAGATGAGGGAGAGAGAGACAGAGATCGAGAGAGAGAGAGAGAGAGACAGAGACAGAGATAGAAAGAGAGACAGACAGAGATATAAAGATATATAGAGTGAGAGAAAGAGTAAATAAGTAAAGATAAAATTAAATAATATCACAAGGAGTGTGCAAATACATATGCTAGGTTATATCCCTAGTAGAAAGTGTACATAAATACGATTTAAGGTAATGCCACAGGCAGAAGTCTAAGTACAGATAATATGTCATATCCCTAGTAGAAAGTGTACATAAATACGATGTAAGGTAATGCCAGAGGCATACAGTTTAAGTACAGATAATATGTCATATCCCTAGTAGAAAGTGTACATAAATACGATGTAAGGTAATGCCACAGGCAGACAGTTTAAGTACAGATAATATGTCATATCCCTAGTAGAAAGTGTACATAAATACGATGTAAGGTAATGCCACAGGCAGACAGTTTCAGTACAGATAATATGTCATATCCCTAGTAGAAAGTGTACATAAATACGATGTAAGGTAATGTCACCGGCAGACAGTTTCAGTACAGATAATATGTCATATCCCTAGTAGAAAGTGTACATAAATACGATGTAAGGTAATGTCACCGGCAGACAGTTTGAGTACAGATGATGTTACGTTGTTGTTGAATGCTCACAGTGAGTACATTTGCTCTTGTGTATGCCATGAAAATTGCATTAAGTGGCGTTTGTTGTAGCTTTCCTCACATCCTGAGGTGGTTGTGCTATGCTTGGCTATATGTGTGTGTCGCTCAGTACTACGGGAATTGCGTCGATCCCACACCTCGTTTGCCAGACTGCTATGAACGCAGCTCGTTACAAGGGAGGACTGCGGGAAAGTCAATGTGAGGGTCTTCGCTAGTATATTTTGCCTGACCCTGACTAACATGTCTGATCAATATATTTTGCTTGACCCTGACTACCATGTATGATCAGTATATTTTGCCTGATCCTGACTAACATGTCTGATCAGTATGTTTTGCCTGACCCTGACTAACATGTCTGATCAGTATGTTTTGCCTGACCCTGACTAACATGTCTGATCAGTATGTTTTGCCTGACCCTGACTAACATGTCTGATCAGTATGTTTTGCCTGACCCTGACTAACATGTCTGATCAGTATATTTTGCTTGACCAGACGCTAATCTTCCTCTCTGATGATATTAAATAAGATCGTAAGTAAAGTGTGTACATTAAATGTAGGGGGGTGACTAAGAGAAAGAGAGGGAGGGAGAGTGAGAGGAGGGTGGCTCACATGCTGATGGAGGAAAACTGTGAATGTGTTTGAGTTGCGAGTCAACAAGTTTGTATGTTGTCCCTCTGCGTGAGGTGATGGGTTAGGAAAGGTAGGTGAGGTCAACGCCATAATAATGATTATTTACACATCATTGACTACTAGATGAAATCAAATGTAAACGTTTACTAGTATCAAATACCAACTGAAGTAGGTTCCAAATGCCATGTAAGAAAGATGCCATAAGCCAGTGAAAATTTCAAGATGCAGGTGAAAAGTCTCAAATACCAGTTGACATTGGTGTATTGTGTTAACTTTCTAATTTGTTATATTTCAAGTGACAAAAGTATCGACAGCAAATGACAAAAGTTATAAATGACATGGCATAAGCCCATATATACCAAATGACAAAAGTACTTAATACAAGTAAACACGATAGCCAGGTAACAGAAGTGCTTAATGCCAGGTGACAAAATCCCAAATACCTTGTGATAAAAGTGCGTGACACTATGGGCTAAAAGTACCAATTACCAATTGTAAAAGTGTAAAATCCCATTTTAGAAAATTGTCAAATTACAGATTTAAAAGTAATTAATGCAAAATACCAGATGACCAAAATAAAATTAAAAACAAAAATCAACAAATCAACAAATTAAAGTGAGGAAAACTTGAAAATTCCAACTGATAAAGCCCTAATCGCTGTGTAACAAGGACTCTAGCACTCTTTGGGGCACGATAATAACACTGAATGAATTATTATATAAACGCTAAACATTTGATACCATTAACCACCTGAACAACAACTGTCTAATGACAATAACACTAACTGCATAATGACGTGAATGGTAAACGCAGGCAACCCAAACCAATTGGCAATACCTGTCCTAATTATCGCCACCAGATCTCACATAGTACCATCCAATTAATAATAACGGATCGTACTGCAATGGCCCATTAACCAGAATATCAATATAAACCACGAGAAATAATAACAACCAGATGTCACACCACCGTTTAGTGGTTGTGTTTACTAATTCCAAAAAATGAAACCAAACAACTACAATGCTAGTGCGGTCTACGCATTACTCAATTGACATTTGAAACTTTGCTGCATAACCTTGATATACTAGTTCAAGGGTCTTAAATTTTTGGCATGACAAATGTGCGGCCCGCTAACTGTATGACGTTGTAGTGTGTTACAAGGAATAATACGCAAGACAAAAATATTGGGTACTTATAAATCAGAGCTTAATGACATTCTTCAAATACAGAACCACAGTCTTTCAGCTATCAATGAAGTTGGAGTTGACGATACATAATATAGATATTAAAACAAGTAATAAACACTAACCACAGAAGGTGTCCATTACAATGTTTTTTAAACGGGACCAGGAATGCTGGAATAAAATAAAACCAATACATCCTGGTCATCGAATATGTATTGAAAAAAAAGTAGAAAACAAGTATTATCTTTTCTCACAAATGTTCATATTATCAGGTTTTAGTCAATACTTAAGCATAGATCATTCATTCAACCAACATGTGTTTGCCTCGAATCGGTCAGTATTTTAAATTGATAAAAAAACGTCGACTAAAGAAATTTTTCGTAGAAGAATAGCAATGTTACATGATGGAAGTTTGTACTGTTACGTAGAGTACAACGAAAATGTAACATGATACAAGTTTGTAATTTTATATAGAGTTGAATGATACTACTTAACGTTTAATGTGTATTCAAACAACAGCGGTAATAACAGAGTATAATCTTGCATGTTACTATGCAGCGATGCATGATGAGACGTGATGCTCGTACTGAATACATCGGATAAGAAATAGTTCTTGACCTAAAGCGAGGTGTGTCTCAACGAATTGTTTTATCAACAATCATCAGCCTAATCCTCCTACAAGATCGTTGGTTAAGGGGATGAACTCAAACAGGTCTGCAGCACATTGGCCATGTGCTCATGTTAGCCCCCTGGCTGGTTTGAGTTTGAAACCCCTAGACAAGTTACTGCCGGCTATAGGTGGACTGTGGATGATTGCATCTCATAAAGTTCGTCTGCCGGCATGTATGTTCTGTTAAGCATTGGGGCATGGATGTGTGTGGCTCTTGTTACGTGCTGGTGCTGAACAACTGTTGTTGCTTGTTGCGCTTATTGCTTGCCTGCACGCCATCGCACGCGCGTGTGTGTGTATGTGTGCGTGTATGGTGTCTTCGGTGTCTGTTGTAAGGGGATGTTAAAAGCTGTTGCTCGTATTGCAGAGGCGGCTCAACACCTAATACAAGATGTTGGTGTGTGTGAATGCATGTGTAAATATGTGTGTGTAGTTATATTTCTGTGTGTGGGTGTATGTGGTCTGTTAGAACATAGCTGAGTGTAGTTGTGTGTGGGTATGCTTTATGCAGCATGCTGTGGTTGGGATGTTTAAAGGTAGCCAGGGGCGGCTCGACATTATTCGGGCGCTCGTGCCTATAATAACCTCGTGCTTATTTTATTGTAAGTTTAAAGTTACTAATAGCTACAGTTGTTTAGAAGTCTGAACGGCTCTCTAATAAAAACGTGCAATGTTCAAGGACATATGTAGTTATTTATAGATGTCAAGGAAGCCGCTAAATAAAAGAAGTAATGTGTGCGCTTCTTATGACACGAGTAAAACGAGAAAGCAGCTGATGTTTCAAACCTGCAAGTTTGAATCAACCGCTAGATTGTATTGGAAGATAGATCAAGATCTTAGTACTGTCTGAAACGAACGATAAATTCAGAGGCCCCATGTAGACACTTACCACGTGAAAGAATCCTTGGCAGTTGAAAATCGAACAGAGCAGACTGCTAGCCTCTGTACGACGCAAACATTTATAAAACATATTGAAACTCTTAGGTTATTCGCTATCTATCTTCCCCAGGCCTAGTAAGTGATAGGAAGTCAACATTGCAAATATAACCCATTACGGATAGCTTCGACTGCCTGGCAGCAGGTATATATATATATATATGTATATATCTAGAGCAGGGGAAAAACCACAGGCAGCTACGGACTATGTTTGCCAATCGCGTCTTTGAACTTTCCGCTTTCGCATTTGCTTGATCAGTCAAACGAGGACCCACATACTCAAGGATGCAGAATGCCATTTCATGATGTTAGCGGTCTTCATCTACGATAATGAACACATTATTATTATTGAATATATGCATACACTCCTGCTGTTTGAAAATGATGATTCCAAGAAATGTCAGACTGTATACCGGTGTTAAACAGTTTGTAACACTCTGTTTGTTACTATTGATCTTTAAAACATACTGACGACTTTATACACACAAGTAGCTTGAAAATAATATGACCAGTGGAACATTCGAGTACGTTGTTTGTGGTACTAGCAACCTCGTGATGTAAATTGATTGATATAGATGTCACTACTGCAAATGCTCTGGTACATGCTTCACGTGAAGGTGCAAACTGCAGTTATGACCATATGCTCCACCTGCCACGAACAGACGAATTAATCAATCAATCATTCATTAAATTATTTCTTCGGTTAAACGCTGCATAAGATAATTTATAAGTGTGGTCGAACCAGCAGCGGGTTCAAGTTTTACAAAACTCTCCGTCCTGTTGCAGTTAATTCACAATTATGACATACATGTGAAACGATAAAGGCAGTGATTATGTTATCGTTATCTCAACATGTCTACATGTCACACGTTAGTGGTCGGTTCCTGTCGCAGAAAGTGCAGGTCACGCGCAATGAACCTGGCTTGTCATAGGACTTACTTTTTATGTATGATTTTTTGAAGGGGATTAGTTGGGCGAATAATTTGTCTATTTATGTGTTTGTGTCTGCAGGAAAATTGTTCCAGAGCCGATCGATTTGATAGAGCTCTGTCGCAGACTCTACACTCCCTCTAAACAAATTAAAGTAAAACTAAATATAAACGCAATACAACATATTCTTTATTCAAGTAACTCTACCAACTATAAATTTCTAACAACTTAAATTGTTCCCTCACACGTTTGATAAAACATTGCTATCGCTAAACCCAAACTTATCGATACTGTTATTGCCCGGTTCTTTGTCCTCTCTTAATCTGGCCTGTTGTGATCGAACTTTGTTGCGGATTGCCACTGATTGTGAAGTTTGTAGGTTCTAAACCCAAGTATCACGTACGTAGTTCGTATTCCTCTTTGTCGGTGGTAGATCAAAGTGGTCTCGACATGATCAGAATAGACTGCATCAAATACGATTCATGGGATCAATGGAAGACTGTCTCATGCTGCTATTGACGACTTGCATTTACGTGATCAAAGTGATGTCGACGAGATAAGGTGGGACTGCGTCAATTTAATGGATGGGATGACCGGAAGACTGCCTCTATAAGCTACTGACGACTTGTAATTACGACCAAAAGATACTATGAGGGTAGTTACCTTGCTTGCTGCGTGTACATCTCAACTGCCTCTCTCCATCGACTGCTCTCCACCGAATGTCTCTTTCGAATCTACCTATGTCTCTGAAGTGAAACTTATCCTCATATGTGGGTCTCAACTCAAAAACTGTTTAAATCTCACGACATGTCTCCGTGTGTCTCCTCTCAAGCCTGTCTCTGCAGTGAAGTGTTTTACTCTACTGTGATTCTCAACTCTGCCTCAACTGCACATCTCCGTCTCATGGTCTCCACTGAGCGTCACTTTCCAAAGTAATCTACCTCACGTCTCTCCACCGAGATTTATATTTTGATCTTCCTCCCCAGGTCACGTGATTTCCAAAACGTGATTTCCATTTAGTCCGCCCGCCTTCCATTATCTCCCGTCCTGATCGCCCGGTTTCCAGACGACGCTGGTTTGTCGGCGGCAACAAGTCGACACGTCTACCACCGATATTTGTTCCACGTGTTCACATAGTGCATGTAACGTACGTCAGGTTACGTATGTTTACCTAAACCCCTACCTGCGCGCTTTGAGACAAAAACGTTCCTGGTTCGTTTTGGTTACTTACATTCTTGCGGGACTGAGTTAAGCTGTACCTGCTCGTCCCTTAAATTCCAAGAAACAGAAATAAAAATGTTTGTCTAAGCTCTTCCTATCTTCCTACCAACTCTGTTAAATGTTAAAACATTTAAGCTCCTTCTATGTATTGTCTATACAGCTACGGTTTGTTATATATATATATATATATATATAATGCAGACACATATGTGTGAGAATGTGTGAGAATGTGTGTTTGTTAGTAAATGCCTATCGGTGAATAGTGATATGTTCCAACAATTATGCCCGTGTGTGCGAGGGACGTTTGTTTGGTAAGTGTTTTTGAATATGCTGGTCTTTGTCGAATGCTGTGTATATGTGTTATGTGTTTTCACGTGTGTGTGAATGCGCGCGTATATCTGTTGCAGATCACGTTACATAAATTAATAATATAGAAGTATCAGCAAAGAAAACGAACAACACAATCCTCCAGTGCATAATTACAACATTGTTTTAAATGAAAATCTTTCATCATTTTCTTCCTTCGAAATGCATTTCTTTAAAGTGATCCACAACTTTACATTTTCCACGTAGTCTTTATTGCCTTCGATACGAGTGTCCTATTACCTACAAAGTACCTGGATTCCTATAGGAAACATAGCATCGTGTACTGAACTTCGACTGATACCCACAAGAACAGCTATTTTACTCACAGTCATTCGGCGACTTTGCTACATCGATGCTGCAATCGGATTTACTGTGTGTGCTTGGCCCAACAGAGAACAGTATGTCATAGAATTGACGCCGTTTTGGAACGTTTCAGTCAACTTGTACACTTTCTGGAGTGATATGGATGCATCACAGTAATGAACCCACTCGTACACTTGCTGGAGTGATATGGATGCATCACCGTAATGAACCCACTCGTACACTTGCTGGAGTGATATGGATGCATCACCGTAAAGAACCCACTCGTACACTTGCTGGAGTGATATGGATGCATCACCTTTATTCGCTATTGAATAAGCAGCAATACTGCAAACATACAGGACAACTGCCTATGTTTCTCATGGCAAATTTAAGATTTCTATTTGAAGCTCCTTATATAAAGAAATCATGTCACAAAAGGAGAGATGGGAGACCACAAAAGGAGAGATGGATGCCACAAAAGGAGAGATGGAAAGATGAAAGAGATGGAAAATGAGAAAACAAGTAGAAGACAGAATTTAAATATATGAAGTGTTATGCCATTCCGACCTAGTATGCCAATAAAAAATTGTATACTTAAACAGGTCAACGAGTTCAAGTGCGTGGAAATAATTTTCATGAACGTTGAAAACGCGTGATAGAGGCATTGTAGCTTCATGTAAAACTGCAGCCCACTACTTAAATACCGCAATATCAGTTTGGTAACTAATCAAGATATGTTAATTATTTGCTACCAGGATCAGACCTCGTTCTTTTTATAAGCACCATTTAAGTTGAAAATGATAGCATGTAATGAAATGTCTGATAACAGTTGCTTATGTTAACATGAACGATGGAATAAGAAATAAGGACATGAACGTATTGTGAAAACTACTCCTTGTCTTGAATACGTAAAATATCATAAAATGAACATGGTCTCGCATTTGAATACAACATCATCAAGTACCACTCCGGGTATATTTTGCAAGAACGTCAAATTACAAGGCACGAGGAAGACAATGTGGCAGATAGATAAATAACATACCAAAAATCGTACAATGTGACCTTAAGACAACAATCGCAGCACACTTGGCTTAAGAGGGGGATCTTCTTCTCCTCATGGTGTTCAACGGCACAAGAGTACGTGAAAAGAAAAGTAAGTCTTCCTTGTGTCTTACAATATTTGCAATTCAAGAAGCCTGAAGTCTTACACCAAGGTGAAAGAAGCCATCATCTTGAGTATTCTGTTCCCTGACGGCCATGCCTTCACCATCTGCTTAGAACATGATATACTGTCCACCATGAAGAGGTTTTCGTCGGTGAGCACTAATGTTAGCCTCACAATCAAACATTAGGAAACGCGAGGTACTCTTGCAGCTGCTTATAAGAAGCCGTGCGGAAAACCAAAAATCACTATACATAACCAGGGTCTCCAGACAGTCGATAGCTTCACCTACCTTCGCAGTATCCTTACCAGAGAAGCGAATGTTAACTCAGGTCAGCAACAAGAATGTAAAGGCAAGCCATGCATTTGGGAGACTACAAGTAGATGTTTGAAACCGACAACGCACATGTGTTGCCACTAAGGTAAAAGGATATCGTGCTGTAGTGCTAACCACTCTTCTGTATGCCTGCTAAACATGGACAGTGTATAGCAAATATGCCAGACAGCTAAATTGTTTCCACCTGAGTTGATTCCTCATGTTCCACAGGGCTACGTAGCAAGGCAAATACATATATTTTACCTTCTGCATAAGTCCAACATGTTGAGCATTCATTCGCTTCTACCAAAAATAATCCTAGATAAGATAAACGAGACATGTTGGTCGCATGTCCGGTGAGCGCCTCTTGAAGTAGCTGATGCACGATGAGCTCAGAACAGGCAGACATTCGTCAGGGAAACATATAAACAACTGTTACAGAATAACCTTAAACATGCATCTGAAAGGCTTCTACATTTATACCACCTCCTTGGATATGCTTGCACAGATCGATTCTGCATGGTGCGCTAGCATCACATAAGGTACCCAGATCGCCGAGGCTCAGAGAATGCGAGCTGCCCGTAAGAACAGAGCACACATAGGCCCCACAGCCTACTCCCCACCTATATCCCAAGTTCGAAAAGTCTACCATGTCATGAATGGGCTGCACATACATATGGGATACTATCACGCAGCACAAGTCTGAAGCTGTCGACATCTTCGATTGCTTTGGCCAACTATTATTATTAAATTGTATGTAGTGTTCTATAACTTTCAAACTCAACGAGTCTACGGCATTGGACGATATGCTCCTAGCGATGTGTAGGGCAGAGTGCTATCCAACGTGGATTAACTAATTAGTTAAGAATGCGCAATTAGCCCAACAGCTGGCCGGTTAGGGCTAGAATGCCAGAAAATGTCATCGAATTTCCCCCAAATTGTTCTTAAATATCACGATCCTGCTGTAACATTGCCAGATCACCTTGTCCAAATGTGCTACGTTTTATTACCAACAGAGCCGTTACAAAGTTTCTTTGAAAGTGTCTTTCCTTCCCAATTAGCAGCAAGAGATTAACAAAAATGCAATAAATTATCTTTGAGAATCGAATATCCTGAAGAGAGAATCTTATTTTTCAAAATACCAGATGTGATACCTAAAAATCTGAAAAGGAGCATTATCGTTGAGAAAATGAGTATTGAAGGTTGAGGTTACATTTCTTAAGACAGAAAAAGCTTCTGAAATGTCAGTTTTCAAGAAAACAATTTTTTGTCCACGTTCCATTGGAAATCAATGTGACCAACTGTCTTGGTGTTAGTAATTCTAAATAACACTTTGGTAATGAAAACATGATTATATTGGTTGGCACACCCACCCCCACACAAACATGTACACGCACACACACACACACACACACATACACACACACACACACACACACTCACACACACACTCACACGCGCCCGTGCGCGCATACATGTTTAAATATCTTAACATCATTCAAAAGATTTGCAACTTTTTTCTCAAAACTAAAGAAATGATGTTAAAACGTAGCCTCTACAATGACATTTATACACAGTGTATGCATAAAACCTGAAAAAAGAGCCAGTCAATTAAATCAATGATAATCAACGGATTTACAACAATAAATAAAGAGATAAAACAGTTACTTCTGTTTCCCTTAAAAACGTGTTATCGAACCGCACAGTTCGGCTCTTAGTGAGAATGTGTGGACGTCTGTGAAGGCGTTTCAGAATACGTGTGCTATTATGTGGCTTGAAATATGAGTTCAAGGTTGTTGCTGCTGGAATCTGGTAGTCTATGTTATACTAAATAAACGGAAGATATCGTTATCAGAACCATTCGAAGATTGGCTGATGTATCGACGTAATTACTCACCAACTTCGTGCGGTTTCTGCCAGAAGTGATCGTTTAAAATTTTTCTAGTATGTTTTATTGTTGTTCTAGAAAACTTTTTTTACAATATTAAACAAAAACAAGCTCTACTTGTATTGAAGTGGACTGAAGTTGTGTCTGAAGCCAGGTAGCCGAAAATTCGATAAAATCAGTTTGATGTTTTGCTAATGAATATCAAATTGGCCTCGCCTCACATCCCCATATCATTGGTTGGCAATGACTATCATAATATAAACAGGGATGAGCAAATTGTCATACTGCGCCTCAGAGCGGACACAACCGACTCGGCAACTACTTGTATACACAATTTAGGATTGGCAGCTCAAGTATGTGTACATATAGACATGCATCCCAGACTGCGGAGCATACACTTCAGGACTGCCCGGAGTATGAGATACTGAGGCAGACATACTGGCGATGAGAAACAACACTGGAAGGGAAACTATGTGGACCTATGTGTGAACTGCAGAAGACAGTGATGTTCATACAAGAGACAACTTTGCAGATGTAGACATATTCCATGCGAACGAAAGAAGAAGAAGAAGATGAAGAAGTGGTTGGCGACCTAGAGTACAATTATAATCGTAGAGCCACCATAACGACAATGTTTTTGTCCATCTGTGGTCAGGCAGGTGTATACATACACCTCGGTACATTATTAACAACGCAGTATACAATGTGATCTTCTCACAAGCTATGATTGAGAAGACTTTCGCAATCGTCTGACCATGTTCCTGAATATTTGTTGCAAACAGGTTGACACAGGCAGTGATAACCCTAGAATCCATAAGTAGTGAAATTATCGCCACCTAAACTCTCTCGTTAGTCTCAAACTTGCAAAATTCATTTATATTTAGTATCTTACTTTAAAATTATAATCATTCGTTAATAAATACACATACAAAGGACAGATACACAAAAGCTGCCACTCACACACATACAGACATACACACACACACATACACAAATACACAAACACTCACAAATCAAACATACACACAGCTCATTTCACACAAAAACACTCGCACACAGAAACTTCCGCGCCACCTAGATATGACGTTACTATAAAAAGCGGACTGCTCTTCACATGAACCATGACCTACTCTAGACCCTGCTTATTCTATGTCCTTTTCTCGGAAATCTGTTTCATGAATAACTAGTTACATAAGGTGGTGTCTCTTTCGCTAAGAATATGATATGCATCTTATTTACTGACATCTTCTGAACCCCGCTAATGCGAGTTATTTCTCTATTATTCCTGAATCATTTCAGAGGTATTGTTTCTAGCGATTCTTTCCACTCAGACAGCCTCTACACGCGCAGTCGCTTGACCTATGTGGATGGCGGTCCGAGCATTGCCATAAATAGAAACTCTTGAAGATAATCCTAGAACTGTGTCAACAATGATTTCCATGGTTGTCCTGCTTGTGTCGTTGTTTAGTTACCAACTGACTCTCTCAAAACATTGACGACTTGACTTATTGCATTAGTGGATTTCATTTCGGGTTTACTTTACATATTCTACTGATATTCGTGTAATGTATTTAACTGTTGTGTCTCTGCTGTTTCAGTTCTTCCAGTCCTTGATGAAGACTTATTTAGGTCAAGATTTCGGCTCATTCAGTTACTATTCCAAAATAAAATGGCTTTAATCGTTGCGTGTGTTTCGGTCACCGATATTAGCAATTCTGCAAATGCGTAGGCATCCATTCAAACACGTCTCATTGCAGACATTCAAACACGTCTCATTGCAGACATTCAAACACGTCTCATTGCAGACATTCAAACACGTCTCATTGCAGACATTCAAACACGTCTCATTGCAGACATTCAAACACGTCTCATTGCAGACATTCAAACACGTCTCATCACAGACATTCAAACACGTCTCATCGCAGACATTCAAACACGTCTCATTGCATCCATTCAAACCCGTCTCATCGCAGACATTCAAACACGTCTCATCGCAGACATTCAAACACGTCTCATTGCATCCATTCAAACACGTCTCATCGCAGACATTCAAACACGTCTCATCGCAACCATTCTTTCGATTGAGTGTTGCTGTTGATGATATAGAAGGACAAAGAGCGCGTGCAGTCATATGACTTTCTCTTACTGTATGGTATTTGTTTACTTGTGACCTCAGATCAATAGATCGAAGAGCGTCGTTTATATTTTAGCCATCAATGTGGTCGGAAATGAAAATTCCCTGCTTCTTCACTCAAACTATTTCACGCACTTGACATTTCTTAATGGTTCCTTCATTGGCTGAACACACGTTCTGAATATGAATGGTATAATTTTGCTTATGATCGGTAATTTTTAGACTAAATGAAGATACGGAACGAGTTAAACTAACTACCTTATTTGAATAGAAAGTATGCTGATAGACCTAATGAATAGCATCATGTCATGTCCTCTCGATGACGCTACATGTCACTTCCTATTTTAGTTTCATCTGTTGTATATGGAAGTGAGTATGTCATGACGGGCAGAGGCAGTTTCAGTTGCAATTATTTGACATGATGAAGTAGCAAGCCACATTCACACTCTTGTTCAGTAATCTTTTAAGATGTACTTGGAAAGTAAAAGTTGCTATTCTTTCCAGCGCTTGTACCACTCGGGGACATGGCGTGACAACTCACGCACAATCAACCTCCGTTTGACAGTACGAGCGACACGACTTTTTCGCTGGAGATCTCTAGTCGATATTCCGAACCACAGACTGTCGATAAAAAGAAGTTCAAGCTTAATGGTCACTTAGAAGAGTCAATAATACATTTCCACGAATCCATTACTTGTGCCCCTTTCGTTTATTCGAGTGGTGAACCACAGCTGATCATAGAAGATGGGGCGATGGGGGGATGGGGGGGGGGGGGGGGGTGGGGTGGATGGAAAGCGGAAACGGCGGCAGGATTTTGGCAACATATGCTGGAACAAGTCTCAAACTGGTGTATATGGCATGACACGTTCGCGGTGTGGATATTACAAGTTTGAGAAGGGCATTTCATAATAACAGCCTACAAATAAATATTTATAAAGCAGAGACAACAGCTTTAGCAAATGATGAAACTTCGATTTAATATGGAAACAAGGTAGGAGGCAACATACGAAATTAAGGTAGGATCAAACATATTGAAACAAGGAAGAATATGTCGAAAGTGAATTGCAAAATTAATAAACAAACTAGTATAAAAGTTTGGTAGAAGTAAATTCCATATATGCAATACGCTTGGACCAAAAACATCGAAATCAAGTACGTATGCTTATTTTAAATATGGCGCCGCCTTTGGATTAACGACGTTGTCTTCTTTCGGCCTCAGATACACTTGCAGGACTTTATGTTGCCTTATGGGGTATTTGTTGGATTGCATAAGGCCCCCAGGCTGATTAGAGTTTGGGACCACTGTTCTAGAAGGACCAAAATATTGTTAAACTTTCAGTTTTGTTTGATATTTTCGTGATATTTGGAACTTTATAGCTGAAAGTGACAGAGGGTTCAGACAGATCCCAGTTGAACATTCTGTTAACTGTTATTTAGTTACACGTCAGAAACTAGTCGATATCATGTGAGATACTTCTGAGCAATTCTCCCTTGACAATGTATTTGATTTTCTCCTTGGTTATTGGGGGGGGGGGGGGGGGGGTGAGTGAGGGTGCATCTGAATGGGTGCTGAGGTTTGGTTTGTGTCAGACACTTTACCATGAACTCAATCTTGAGACAGCACACGAAAAAAACACAAATACTAGTGGAAAAAACGTGATCACTTCGTGATCCTCTTGCTGCACAAATTTATTCACTTCAACTACCTTGGCTGGCAGTTAAAACAAGCAGTGAGATGTGTCCGTTGTGCAGCCGCAGGTACTCGATCGTTACCAATTACTTTTTATTTCTTATATATATATATATATATATATATTTATTTCACAAACACAGAATTGCATTTGAGAGTCATGACCTGAATAGGCCCAAACTATAGTTATTTCAGAATTTTGAGGTTGAAAGCAAACCAGGGGTTTGAAATATGCGATCGTGTAGGCCATAAAGTCCGGCTTTTTGAATGAATACAAATATTGTGGAACATTAACAACTATGCTTTTTAATAATATGATATTGTTCGTCTTATATTATTTGTATTTTCATCTTCAATGAACATGTTTCAAATACTAAAGAGTTCCGGAAGATTCAATGAAGTAAGATCATCACTGCTTGACTCTGTTTTAATAGGTGAAATGTTCTTGGATGAGTGTGGCTGCTGATGTTCGGTTTGCTGTTGTTGTTCAGTTTGATCGTTCTGTGGTGTTTTCTTACTTGTGCTTTTAGTTATCTTGCTAGGGTTTGATGGTTTCTGTTTTTGCGGTGTTACGTCTTTACCGTTTAAAGAAAGATTTTTCCTTTTTCTAGCGTGTTCCACCAGCGTGAACCCATCTCCCGATAAGGTTGGTGGTAGTTCTAGTGCTGGAAAAGGTTCTTCTTATCTATTCTTTTGTTGTCTGTTATAATCTCTATTTACTGGTGTTTGTTTTTTGGTTTTGTTTAGGCATTGGCTAGACCAGTGGGACTCTTCCACACAGTACTCACAGGAGGTCCTCCTGTCTGTCAGGGTAACCATTAACTTGACTTTCTTCGTGATTTCGCCTGTCATGTTGAGAGTGACGAAATGCGGAATAATCTTTTTGGTTGGTTTATAAAAGAAATTCCACTTATCTCCAGCATTTGGTATTTCGAAGACATATGCCGTGTTGTCTCCTGAAATGTGACGAGCTATCCTCGTTATTGCCTCTTGCCGTACAGTCTGTGGCGCCCAGTGGATCACCCCCTTTGAGCGCACTTGGTCTTGATGCTCGATAGTTACGGTCATCTGTGGGTTCCTCCAATTAAACTGTATGCCGTTAAGCTTCTTGAAGTGCACAATATGTGCGGATTGAGTTTACGTCACGTAGAAGATCTTTGAATTTTCTTGTTTACTCACGCTGGCGACTCCATTTGGACCAACTCCCCCTGGCCCAGAAATAATACTTGAAATTAAAGAATAAGTAGCTCTGTTCGATTGTGGTCCAGCGACTGTTACAACTAACGTTCCACTCTTGAAAAGTGTTCCGCCTTCAACAAATGCATCTGTATCGAAATCTATTTCGTCTAACATATCTGCTGTATCCATGTTCACAAAAAGTGAAATCCGAGAAATACACCCACACAAATTAACACTGATAGTCCGTGGCGTTTGTAAAACCGGAGCTCATCGAAAACATGTCCGTCCAGTCCGAGGACTGTGCAAGAATGTGGGTTTTAAATGAGTTTATTCTTCATTTTTACAACACAAATCATGTCATGGTTGTCTTCATTCCAACTTCTTGCACTCACATTTTCATTCAATTGTAACAAAAATGTCATGAAACATAGTTTCATAATTTAAAAAAAAAAAAAAAATTTTTCCCCCCAACAATGATTATACATTATATACAGTTCAAAATGCCATATTTGGCATTTGAATATTTACAATTTATACAAGTTTATACACACGCACCCTACAGCCACACGAACCGAAATTGCTAAAGATTTCAAGTGAATATCAATAATTTATAGTTTGTGTTTCTGTGCAAATATGTTAGTGAATATTTGTGTAGTGTAGATTCTCTGTTGATATACTGATTAGTTTCTACATATCCATATTAGGTGTCTGAAATCTGCAAGTAAAGTTAATAGTCTATTCTGCGTGTTTCTGTCTGTTTTGGGAATGTTATTTAGCATGATTGCCCTGTACATGTTTACTTTAACTTTTATGTGTTTATATATTGTTTGTCTGAGTGTTGCTAAAGTTTCCGATATGATACTGCATTGATAAAATAGATGGTCTGTTTCTTGAATGTTCTGTCTGCATAGTTTACATTTTGGCATCCTTGTTTTTGACATGTGCGTTTTTTTATACAGTATTGGTGTTATGCTAAATAACAGTCTGTACGTTGTTTCTTTAGTTTTTGGTGCTATTTTTAATGCATGCAAACTAGTGACAATATTTGAATGGTCTGTTATAAAACAATTATATCCTCTTTTTATTCTATTTTTAAGTGGGGGTTCTTGGTTTTGCACTAACATTTTATAAATAGTTTTAGTCTCTTGCTTAATTAAATGTTCATTATTTGGTATATGTCTAATGCATTCCTTATAATAGGGGGGTAAATTTCCACAAAAGTGTGGCATATTATTGTTAAGTTTACAGAATTTAATCATTCTGAGTCGCACATAGTAGTGCGCTAGTGGGTACTCTGTGGAATGTGCGATTATTTGTCCAATACATTTAATTCTAAGGGCTTGAATTTTTGTTTTGATATCTTGTAGGGAGATTCCGTCTCGATTTTTTTCCTCGATTAGTATTTTGGTTTGGATGCTATGTATAGTAAATCTAAATATGAAATTTCTAATGAGGACGTTTATTTCTTTAAAGGTATTTATTGGGGGGGGGGGGGGAGGCGGGGGGGGGGGGGCTGAAGATGTTTGATATGTATATTAGTTTGGGTATAGTAAAGGTGTTTATTATTACGCTTCTGCTGAATACTGTTGTAGTTTTAAATTTATATTTCTCTAACTTATTTGTAATCTGGTCTATTACTTTTCTCCGCATTTCTTTATTTGTATTCAGCGGATTAGTCTGGATATCAATTCCATATATTTTTAGCTTATTTTCTTGCACTAATTTGAAGGGAAAGTCTGGTTTAAATTTCTATTTGCTTATTCCCATAATTTTAGATTTTCATATATTTATTTTAATGCCATTTTGTTTTCCAAATGTTTAAAATGTATTTAAAATATTTTGTATTGATGTATAATTTGTTGGGAAAAATACGGTGTCGTCTGCATATGCTATTAATTTTTTCTCTCCTATTCCTGGTACGTGTGTTCCGTTAATTGTTGTCTTGTCTGATTTTTTCTAATATTGTCTCTAACACTAATACATATAATAAAGGGGATAGAGGACAGCCTTGTCTAACTGATCTTGTTAAGTGTATGCTGTCTGTAAGTGTGTGGTTTATTAACAGTCTACTTTCTGGCTTTTTATATAGAATGTTAACCGAACTTGTAAAATAATTCCCTATGTTGTTTCTCTCTAGTGTTTTATGCACATATTCGTGTGATACTCTATCAAATGCTTTTTCTTGATCTATTGATAAAATTGCTGTCTGTGTGTCTTTTTCGTGCGTGTATTGAATTATGTCTCTTAAAAAGTGAGCATGTTTAATGACGTTTCTATTTTGTTCACTACACTGCTGATCTTCGTTAATTAGATTTTTCATAAAAAGGTTTAATTTTTATCGTTAGAGCTTTTGTTAATATTTTATAGTCTGTGTTTAAGAAGTGACATTGGTCGATAATTTTAAAAAAAAATAAATCTGTGTCTGGTTTGTGAATTAAAGTTACGTACGATTGGTTTAAGCTATTTGGGAGTTCACCTTTCTCGAAGGCCTCGTGTAAGACCTTGAGAAGGAGTGGGCTCAACACGTTGAAAAACGTGGAGTAAAACTCAGCAGGCAGGCCATCAGGGCCAGGACTTTTGTCCTTTTGAAAGGAAAGGAGAGCAGCTTGTAAATCTGTTATTGTTAAAGGTTCGTTTATTGCTTGTTTGTCCTGCTCATTCAAGCGCTTTGTGAAGGTCTTACAACCCTCACGTGTACTTGTTGGAGTGCTCTCTGCTGAGTACAGTTAGCGCAGAAAAGTCTAAACGCTTGACCTATTTCCTTAGTCTCTGTACACATATTTCCTCCCTCGTCTTTTATTCCGTGTATCTGTCTATTCCTTTGTATGTTTTGTTCTACTGCTAAATATTGTTTACTGGGTGTTTCTTGTGTTACAGAATTTAATTTTGTCCTTAATTGTGCCCCTTGTATCCTGTGATTTTCAATTTTGTCTAACTCTTCTTGCAGTAAATGAAATACGGGGGCGTTTTTATCTATTAGTTCAGTTAGTCTAATGGCTTCTTCTATAATTTGTTTATTTCTTCTTATATTTTTATAAATAATTTTTGATAATTGTTTGTGTTCTTTCTTTAATTGTTCTTTTTAATAAATCCCAATATTCTGCTACATTTTCAGTTGGTGCGGTCTGTACATAATCTTGTATTAAATTAGTTAAATTTTTAACAAATTGTTCATTTTTAAGTAGAGAGTTATTTCATTTCCAATGTACAGACTCGATGTAATTTGTGTTTGTGTGTGTTGAGTTTACGACTATTTCTACTGCTTTGTGGTCTGTAAATGTTCCAATGTCTAAATGACGTATTTTGTTTATTATATAGTTTTCATGTGAATAGAATCTATCTAATCTAGCTGATGTGCCATGAGTATGTGTTTTGTCTGTGTATGTTGTCTCCTTGCCCTCTGGATATTTTCGTCTGTATGTATCTAATAGGGCATGCTCATCTAAAATGTATTGTAGGATGTCGTTTGTTTTCCTTGTTTTAATTGTCACATGTGTTGTGTCTAAAGGGTTCAATGTGCAATTGAAATCCCCACCCATTATGATTTTTTGTTTTTTGTATTGTTGACTTAATGTGTTAAAAAGATTGTTATAAAAAGTATACTGCTGTGTCTTAGTTGTGGGGGCATATATATCAACTAGTGTGTTTGTGTCATGACCAATTACATTTGCTTTTAACTTTTATTATTTGAACTCTACCCTCAGTGTCTCTATGGTTATGTGTCATTTCCCAACTATCTGATGTCTGTAAAATAGCTACTCCTGTCTGTGTCCCTAAACTAAACCATGCATGAGCTATTCCTAATTTTGCTGTGAGTAAGCTTGCATGCATGTCGTGGTCTATGTGTGTTTCTTGTAAAAAGATGAAATCTGCTTTGTGTCTATGCATTAGAGTTGTTATGTGTTGTAGTTTGTGCCTTAGGCCTCTGATGTTTAGAGATATGATTAGTTTATTTGTTGAGGCCATGGGGTATGTGTGTAGTGGTGTGTTGTGTTGCATAATCTGAAATAAATTTTATGAGGTTCCACAGTCAGACATATTCATACCTATATTTCTTGCTTGTAATTCAATATGATCTGAACAGTTTCTTTCAAGCGAGGATCAATCTTTCTTTCTATACCTTTTAAACTGAACAGACATAAAGAGGCATTCATACCTAGGACTATTCATAAGGAGAACAAACATACTCTCCTTCCCATGCACCCACACTCACTTACATTCGAGAAGTATAGTTTTTGGGATAAAGAAGGGGGACATGAAATATTGTGGAGGAGGGAAAGGATCATTTCTATTGAAATATACTAAAGCAGAGAAAGTGAAAGTTGAGGAGTACAGTGGTTGGTGAACAATGCATGATATAGAGAGGATAGAAGATATAAGGTTCAAAAAAAAAAAAAAAACGTACCTTGGAAGGAGAAACATAAATCATTCACCCGAACTGAAATATCACACTTCGTATTTTTTAACTATTTCTAAAGCTGAATGTTCTGTCACTGAATATATACTTAAAACAAGTAGTCTTCCATTTTAAGTTCATCATCTGCGATGTCGATGATTAATTTGGGGCTGTTTTCTGCGTCCTCTGCGTCCGTCATGGTGTGTCAGGCTGGCCTGTTTTTGTCTGAAGTGACTTCGTGTGTGCTATCTGTTGTAATTTGTTGTGTTTTTGTGATTAGAATGTTTATTGGTTTCTGTGGGCTTGTCTTGTACTGTTGTGTCCTCTGCTGTTCCTCTTGGGTCTGTTTCTTTTGTGGGGTTGTTTTGGTGGGGCTTCTTGTTGTCTGTTTCTGCGGGTCCCATTGTTGCTGTTTTGTATGATATTTTTTAGTTTTCTTTGGTGTTCAACGAGTGTGAACCCTTCTTCTGTTGTTGTTGGTGTTGATGATGGAACTGGTTTGTGCGATGGTGCTGGTGTCGGGGGTGCTGGTGGTGCTGGCGTTGGTGGTGTTGGCGTTGGTGGTGTTGGTGTCTGTTCTGTGTTAGATTTGCCGGCTGTCTGGTTTCTATTTTTTCTGTGACACTGGCTCGACCAATGTGATGTTTCCCCACAGAAATCGCATGGGGTTTTTCTCCCCGTCAGCGTCACCCATATCTTCCAAGTGGTGTTGAACTCACCGGTTAAATTTGCGTGTACGTAATGTGGGATCGGTTTCTTTGGAGGTTTGTATTTGAAGTCCCATTTGCCCAAGCAATTTGTTTGCTTGGTAACTAAAGCTTGAGCATCTCCTGTAGCTGCAGCTTCAATCTTCTTAATGGCTTCTTCTTTGACCATTGGGGGGGGGGGGGGGAGGAGGGCCCAATGGATAACACCTTTAGATTTAACTTTATCCTCATGTTCGATGAAGACTTAAATTTTGGGGTTGTCCCATTCGATGGACATGTTTTCTAGTCTAGCGTAGTGCATGATGTGGGCCGATTGGGTGAGGGTGGCGAAGAAGACCATGGGATCACAAATCTTCCAACCCCTACCACCTCGTTTGGGCCCACACCGGCTGGTCCAGCTAGTATACTGTATATCAGCGAATATGAGGTTTTAAATGCTTGAGATCCGGAGACCGTGATTATCAGTGTTCCTTGTTCATGGATCGCGCTGTTATGTACGAACTCATATGTGTCGAAATTGACGAATAAATCTGCCGTCTTAGTCAAAAAATTGAACCACCACACTCACGAACAAAGAGAAAAACTAATCCACTTATGAAGAAAACACAGTGTCACGCAGCTCAGGAGAAAAAAAAAACACGTCCGTCTAGTCCGAGGACTGTGCAAGAGTGTGGCTGTAGTACAGAGTCAAATGAAACAGAGTGAGGTAAGAAAAGAACGGAAGGTTTATCCACAAAGTATAGCTTGGAAAACTACTCCATCGTACTTTCTAGCTGTATTTTTTTTCTTCTTGTATTACTTCCGCGGCTTTCGATCTTAGTGGGGCATCGTGTTTAATGGTCGGTCCTAAGGCTTACATTTCCTTTGTGTTCCCATGCCTGCTGTCCCTTGTGTACTAGACCCACTCAACACAACTAGTTACCCTGGACACGGTGGCCATATGCTATTATGACGTATGGAAGACATATCTCCATTAGACCTAATTACTTCTCCTATGACAGACACACACAAAAAACATAGAGTGCGACGCATGCGTCTCTCAAGTGGAGTGACTTCTTGAAAAGCTGCTGCAGGGAATTAGACGAATACTGCTCAGAAAGTACCTACATCATTGATAGTCTCCCCAGATTGTGGCCCCACATTTATTTCACGGGGTCCTCGAGCGCCAATTCTGGCACTGATTCCACTGACGACAGTCTTAAAGTCGCTGCGATGCTGTGTACGGACTTCCTAGAGGTTGTCTTGGAACACAAGACTCTCTTCTTCAATTGATGTTGGCGCACACACCAGGACGATGGTAGCAGTTTGGCACTTGGAGACGGTAATGTGCACATAAGCCAGGCGGTTGCTAGCTAATGTCAGCCGTTGAACGAGATCAGCAATCCGTTGGGGATACCTACTCCTCCCGAATCAGAATAAGTCTTCCTTTCACCAAACCATAATACTGTGCCGTCGATCAAATACTGGAGATTTCTTGTTCTTCTTTCGCATCTCGGAAACCAATAATATCATAGTTTATTCCTACTCTCGGCAACAAGGTAGCCCATTTGTGACACCCAACAGGATGGCAGTGCCCCTTGTACCCTGTGACGGTTTATCCGTCAATTTCAGAAGGATGTAATACTGGGTAGCAGAGGAAGTAGTTTCTGGTCAGGGTCAGCCTCCATTAGAGGAGACAGGAGTCTATAGTTGGCTACTTACAGCTTCAGCAAAGGCCAACGTTTCATGTGGTCCTCCCTGCGGTCCGGCTCGAAGGTGTTGCCGGGGCAAATATGCCGGGGCTGTTCTAGCCATGGGGCTACCGGCTATCGTGGAACTGACTGGAGACGCGAGCTTGATCGTGTCAAATGGCAAAGTCAAAAGTAAATGCAATGTTAGGTATAATGAAAATAACTTTTAAACGTAAGAGCAAGGAACTGTTTGTCAAACTGTAAAAAGCATTAGTTAGACCTAGATTGGAGTAGGTTATACAGGTGTGGAGTCCTTTTCGTTAAGGAGATATACACATGATGGAAAGGACACAACAAGGAGAGACAAAGCTGATAGTGGGATTCAAGAATTACGGTTATGAGGAAAGGCTCAGAAAAACAGGCTTACATGGTATAGGAAAGAGAAGAATTTGAGGTGACAATACAGGTTTATAAGATAATCAAAGGAACGGATAAATTAGACTAAAACCATTTTTTTTCAAAATACAACAAACTACAAGAACAAGTGGGCATAGCTACAAATTAACTAAAGAAAGGTCCACATTAGATAGTAGTAAATATTTTGAAAGTAGTGAATGCGTGGAGGCAGTAGTGGAGGCAGAAACAATTAATGCAGTTAAGAATAGATAGGACGCGCATAGCTTTTAGAGCAAGGAAATGTAAATGAAACTGATTGTATACAGACTCTGCAGTCTTCTAAACCAGTATAACGACGTTAAGTTTAGTTAAGTGTGTACCTACCGTTGCCGTTCTCTGTGCTCTGAAATAAAACAGTAGCCATACAATTTGTTCAGTGTATGGAATAGATCTAAAGTTAAACAAACACTGCTTCGGCTACTCCATCTCTACACAGATACATATACACACGCGCTGACTTGCACACATACACACACTTGCATACATATGCATGCACGCGCGAATGCACACGTACACTTTGAGTACACTTTGATCTAGTCTCTCCCTCGCCATAAGCCCCAGACTCTGCTTTCTATCAAACAGAAAAACAATGTATTTACATATAATTTTGGACATTAGTTACACCATTCCGTTGACACAGGTGATATATTATACCATTACGTAGCTACATATGATATTTTACATAACTACGAAGCTACATATGATATATTACACCATTACGTAGCTCCAGATGGTATATTATACCACCCTGTTGCTACAGATGGCATGTTGTACTATTCCATTGTTACATATGACATGTTACACCATCCCGTCGCTACAGATGACATTTCATTTTGCTTTGTACCCGCAGCTATTAGCACACTTGGAGAAAGGCAGCACAGCAATTACTTTCGGCGCTCTAGTGGCTTTGTTGCTATTCGGTTTGTATAATAATATTTCCTCTTTCACAACCCTCCTCAGTTATTAGCCCCACTTTCGACGTACGCAACAGGGTACAGTGTTTCTGATATATTGTTATTCATTAATTTTCGTATGCACGCGAGCATGCATACACTAACCTTTACAAGCTTGTTGTTGAAGTTGACTTAAGAAGGTTGTGAGTGGTGCTAATAACTTTGATATGAAAACGAATTTCAACATGAATAACCACAGCAAGAGCGAATGTCAGTATTATAATACAGGCTTCATGTAAGGAAGTCAACTGGGACGAACACCCTATGCTTGGCAGGATTCGAGAACAACACACTTAGTGATCGTTAGCTTCACACGTGGTGATTGTACAAGGCCAACACTTCTTTTCTTGTTGGATGATTTAACACGTTAGTAAAGATTCCCAAAATGGCATAGAAATGACAACAGTTCGACTTTAGACATCCAGGAATACAGTTGAGTTCAGATGCGGGATCCACATCTAAGGTCATTTGCAATCTTGACCTCTAGTGTCTTCTATAGAAGACTGACATGTCACATATTGTGTCCCAGAAAACCTAGTCTTTGTTGATGTACCCATTCCAAATATCAGTCTTTGTGCGCATCAGTGAGGACATTGTCATTGTATCTTCTTTCTGTCCAACTAACTGTTTCCATTCTACGATTGCCCACATTTCAAACGTTTCCAAGCTTTTTTCATCGTTCTTTGCCAGAGTCCATGTTTCATCCATGCATAGTACAATTGACAATGCATGCATAGTGATGATTCTTTTCCTCAGTTCTATCCCTGTATTCTTTCAGGTTAGCGTTCTATGTTTTTCTATGAGGGCCTTTTTTGCTGATGTAATCCTTGTCCCAATGTAAATACCATTAAGGCACTTTCTCTAATTGTATGCCCCAAATATGGACATTTCTGTACTTGTTCTGTACTTTTGTACATTATGGACTTACTTTTATATTTACTACCAAACTGTGTACATTATGAGCTTCCTTTGATGTTACTACCGAATTGTGTACATTATGGGATTCCTTTGTATTTACTCCCAAAATGTGCACATTATGGGCTTCGTTCTATATTTACTACCAAACTGTGCACATTATGGGATTCGTTCTATATTTACTACCAAAATGTGCACATTATGGGATTCCTTTGTATTTACTACCGAACTGGCGACGGCGTTGGCTAGTGGTTAAGTGACACGGCTCACAATCCGAAGGTGCTGGGTTCGATCCCCATCATAGCACCGACGTTACCCTGGGGAAGCAAACCCTTAGAAAATTCAGGAGGAAGCAGACCCTTTCATAAAATGCATGCTGAAGTCGGATGCACTGGGCCGACACGCCCAAAATAAAAACCACAGTGCAACGCACACCGCCTTGGGGATTAGAGAAATAAGGCAAACGCAAGAAAAAACACACACAAAAAAAACAAACAAACTGCCAAACTGTAAATTATGGGCGTCCTTCTATATTTACTACCGAACTGTGTACATTTAGAGATGATGTTTAGCAGCGGGGCTAAAATGTTTGTCAATTGTTCTGTGTTTTACCTCTACCCATTTAGCCAAGCGAAGTCAAGCTCCTGTCTTCGGTACTGCTTTCCTTTTTTTCTGTAATTTGATAAAGACTTTTGTTGGTAAACTTCCCTAATTTTTCTGTTGAAAATCTGCATTTAAACGTTTTGAGTTTCTCAATACCAGCTAGTCTCCAGGTTTACTGTAGTCCTTGTTAATATAGATAATTACTATACAAACAACTATGCACTACTTAGTGCTGAGCTAGGAACTCGCATCACTGATAGTACTTTTGTCGGCAATTATATTTCGCCGCAGGTCTTCAGAGGATGCAATACTCACTCACGTTTTATATGCATGATCATGGGAATGTTTCTTTTGTAACTCAGTGCCAGAATGATCATGTAATGGCACTATGACTATGTGATAGAGACGAGAATAGGAATACTGTAATTCTGGGAGTATATTAAAAGACGCTGATGATAGTGTGGTCATATCCCTAGAATACAAGTAGCCCCATCAAAATAAGCACACATTGCCATTCAAACATCGCGCGATTTTGGTAAGTAAGAAGTAACCTTGTAGAGTTTGAAAGAACGTTCTGGATACAGAAATACAATAATAAATAATCCCGTTCTCCCGTTAAGCAGACGAACCAGATTGGGTATCTCAAAGAATTAAACACGAGCAAGTTTCCTTTGACTAAGCCAGTGACGACTGTAAGTTTCAGCGTACACACGATGTGCCTCAGCTCCCTGGAAACTTGTATCATCAATCATAGTTCTAGGAACAAACGTCCAGATAATCAAGTGCTCTGTTTGTACTTGTTCATTCTTCGTCGTCCACTTCTCAGAGTGGTCTCGGGGTTCGTCTACTGTATCTTCTCAGTGAGGTCTATAGTTTCATCATGTCTTTTCTCATGCTGTCGCTTCTGTTTCTTCTAAACTTTTATCCCCGATTCTTCTACCTATATATTGCGCATTTCTTCCAACATTTCATTCCCGTTTGATCTACAATTTGTCCTATATTTCTTCAAATGTTTTGTTCCATGTTCCATCTAATGTTTTTCCCCAGTTTATTCTACTGTTTTGTCCCATGTTCCATCTATTGTTTTACCCCCGTTTCTATTAATGTTTTACCTGCGTTTCTTCAAGTGTTGTGTCCCCATTTCTCATAATGTTTTGCACTCATTTTTCTTAGAAAGGTTTGTCCTTGCATCTTCCAATGGTGTGTCCCCTGTTTGTTCCAATGTTTTGTCTTTTATTTCTTCATCTGCTTTGTCTACCCTATCATGTCAAGGGCACGTGATGCTGATGTATCTCTCTCATTGTCTATATGACCAACACGTTCTTTGTCCTTTTCACAATCTCTTAATCACCTTTATTTTGACGTGATCTTCTTTTCAATCAGTGATCATAATCCCTTGTTCTTTTTTTATTTTTAAAAATTATACATCTATTATTTATTTTAATTTCTTAGTAGTTTCTGTTTTGTATCCGTGTTTCAGGTCCAGACATAAATAATACTTCATTACCTCTGAAATTCCACAGAATACAGATAAGTCAACTTGACGGCACAGTTACTGCACATTTGATCAAACTGAAATGAGGTTTTCCGGTTCGGCACTAGACATGAACATGGCACGTGCATATGGCGTATACTGATGTTGGTATCTTGATCTCGGCACTTAAACCTGAGTTATGTGGCTTGCAGTAGCTGGTGATGGCGTTCGGAGATAGAGCAGATGTATATATGGATCGACGTGTTTTGAACATTTCATTAATTCATACGTTGTTTTATCAGCCATGTCTTCAAAAGCGATATCTAACTTACGTGTAGATAATCACCACAAAGCAGTTATTTTGGTTATTAGAGTTCATGAGAAAAAGCACCCAAGGCGACATGGCATATTAGCAAATGATTCAATCAAAATAAACAAACTAATAAAGAAACAGATACCTGAAAGGAATACTTGTTAAGAATATCAACAAGAGCTTTGCTTGACTGTCCATAGGAACTAGCTCAGTCGAAAAAGATTGGGCAACGTTTAAATGAAATATTATAGAAGCAGCTAAAGAAACACGCATAACTGTCAAGTTACGTGGTTCAAGACCATTAATAACAGTGGGGTGGAGCGACGAAGTGAAAATAGCTACCAAAGGGAAAAAGAATAGTTTCAAAGTAAGGGTTACTAGCAAAAAAGAACAAGAATATGTCGACTATAGGGCAGCGAGAAAGCAAGCAAAAATGTTAATTCGGTGGCTAAATCTAAATCTTGAAAGAGCATGGGAAATTCTGAATTCGGATTATAAAAACGAAACAAGAAATTCTTACAAGAAGATAACAAGTATGAGAAGCAAAGATAATTGTTATAATCCAACAGAAATTATAAACGACGACAATGGAATATCAATAAAAGACCCACAACTGGTCCTAAACAGATGACAGCAATACTTTAAAGAACTTCTCAACTTACCAACAACTGGAAACAATGACATTCAAGATACCAACGAAAACATAAGCAAGAAGTTAGAACCAAATATCAAGCTCCCAGAAATCAGAAAGGATGTACAAGCTGCGGGACTAAATACATGTACAGGACCTGATGAAATCCCTATTGAATTATCAAAGCAGCCAATGAGGTAAGGATATTGTGACTACTTAGATTGCATAACTTTGTATGGACTACACAGGACATGCCAGAAGAATGGAGATATGCAATAATAATTCCAATATAAAAAAATAATGTTAGCAAACAGACTACAAAATTCAGAGGAAAATCGCTCTTAAGCCACACAGGCAAAATATTTGACAGCATTTTGTTTTCGTCAAGACCATCCTCTCCTGTTGTTGCATTTGTTTATTTGAAATTCAAGTTCATCATTATAATTGTATGATCTACAAACCTTGTCCCCACAAATATTGTGAACATGAATCCATAAGATGAGTAGGTGTGTACGTCATATCTTGTGAACATGTCCATACGATGAGTAAATATATACGTCGTATCTTGTCAACATGAGTCCATAAGATGAGTAGATATATACGTCGTATCTTGTGAACATGTCCATAAGATGAGTAGGTATGAACGTCATATCTTATGAACATGTCCATAAGATGAGTAGATATATACGTCGTATCTTGTGAATATGTCCATAAGATGAGTAGGTATGAACGTCATATCTTATGAACATGTCCATAAGATGAGTAGGTGTGAACGTCTTAGACTTGTGAACATGTCCATACGATGAGTAAATATATGTTGTATCTTGTGAACATGAGTCCATAAGATGAGTAGATATATACGTCGTATCTTATGAACATGTCCATAAGATGAGTAGATATATACGTCGTATCTTGTGAATATGTCCATAAGATGAGTAGGTATGAACGTCATATCTTATGAACATGTCCATAAGATGAGTAGGTGTGAACGTCTTAGACTTGTGAACATGAGTCCATAAGATGAGTAGGTGTGAACGTCTTAGACTTGTGAACATGAGTCCATAAGATGAGTAGGTGTGAACGTCTTAGACTTGTGAACATGAGTCCATAAGATGAGTAGATGTGAACGTCTTAGACTTGTGAACATGAGTCCATAAGATAAGTAGGTGTGAACGTCTTAGACTTGTGAACATGAGTCCATAAGATGAGTAGGTGTGTACGTCCTAGACGAGCTGCTACTTGTGCATAACGTATGGTTATGTCACGATAAACATCTACACAGGTGTGCCACATGCTTCAAAGCGTAATCCTATATTGACAATCTTTTTTTGCTATCTTCGTTGCGACAGATGTTTTAATTTGGCAGGTTTTTTGTTTCTATAGATTTTTTGCACATCTGTTATGGTATATTATTCCGTTTCTAATCGTGGTCCATAATTGTGAAACATTTAGTATCAGTTTTGCCACAAACTAGATTGTCCGCATATCATTCTCATGTTAATGTTGATGGTCAACTTTTACCTAATATTCCCCGCGTGGATTACGGCTCCTCTTTCCTGGGAAAAAATGAATAGTATCGCTGTACCTTGCCATGCTTGTCGATTGTAAAAGGTAACTAAGCATGGTCATGCATGAAGCTAGCAAAGTGTTATTGTCACAGAGTTCCACAGAAATCACCACAAACTAGCTTTGTCGTAGGACTTCCTGCACGTAGGCCAGTTGCAGTGGTGTCCCATTTCGTTAACTGACGAAAGGAGCAGTATGTTATGGGGATCATTTAAGACAGTGCTCTTCCACCTGGGATGCTAGGGCCCACTAGTGGCCGATTTGAGCTTTCAGGTGGGTGGTAGCAGAACAAGTACAAGAAATAAAAATATATTATGACAATGAAAAAGCAAGGCAGGGGACGGCGTGGAGTAGTGGTTAAGTGACACGGCTCACAATCCGAAGTGGCTGGGTTCGCTTCTCAAGCACAGCACCGACCATTACCCCAGAGAAGCAAACCCTTTGAAAATGAAGGAGGAAGCAGACCATTGCATAAAATGTATGTCGACGTCGGATGCACTGGGACAATAGGCGCAACGTAAAAACACAGTGAACATAGTGCAACGCACACCGCTATAGTAAATAGAGAAATAAGTAAAACTATGACAGAATCCGAGGAAACAAACAGATGTGAACATTTTGAGAACCTGTGTTTTTCTCGTGACAGCATACGGCTGTGAATCAAGGACAGTTACCTAAACCTCAAGAGAGAGAATCGATTCCTTCGAGCCGAAATGTTATAGAAAGGTTATCAGAATACCATGGACCGAAAAAGCGAAGAATGCAAACATTCGACAAGAGTTAGACATACATTCCATCATGACCAACAAATGTAAATACTTTGGCCACATGAGAAGACACAACGGTCTTGAAAGAACGGCAATCGAAGGTTTAGTGTCGAGCAAGAGAGGCAGAGGTAGACCAAGAACACGATGGCACCAAGATGTCAAAGAATGCTTGGACATGACTCAAGAGCAGGCTGGAGATTTGACAAGTGAACGAGTTTCTGTCAGACCGGCTATAATGGGTGCGACGTTCTGCATAGAAAATGTTGATGACGTGTTAAAAACATGCAAAAGATACAGACTCAGTGGACGGTCGAGAAATTTTCTTCCATTCAGATTTTAGTGGACGGTAAGGAAAATTGACCCTCACGAAGGTTATAAATGTAGACGGAAAGGAAAATTGACCCTCACGAAGGTTATAAGTGTGGACGGTAAGGAAAATTGACCCTCACGAAGGTTATAAAAGTGGGCGATAAGTATTTAAAGGTTGACGAACACTGGTTTAAGACATTCCGCTAAAACATCATGATGAGGATTGTTCTAGAGACTGCGAAGACACCACAATGAGCTTTGTTCTAGAGACTCTGCGAAGATATCATGATGAGGATTCTTCTAGAGACTCTGCGAAAAATTTATGATGATGGTAGTCTTAGAAATTCGGTCGATACATTATGAGTTCGAGACATTTACCGAAGACGTGATATTCCACACGAAAGTTTCGAAAGCAGGATTTCGTGGTCAGTAGGCAGACGAGCAAACTCCTCGACCAAACGTAATCAGGAATAACCACCACTACTGTTAGCATTATTTAGAAGGCCTACCCCAAGAACTGTGTGGGCTTTTGCAAACATAGTTTCTGCAGCAATGTGTTCTATACGATAAGTTAGCTATCCTCACGCTCAACTCTCTTTCATCGTATTTTACTACATGATTTGTATATGCAGTGACACTATTCTTTCCTTCCCAAAAAGGGGCCTGGGATCTGTTCAGGAACATGAGACTGTTAGGAGCGCATGTGTAGACGTGTTTTCTCACATGCATGTCGGCACGACACACACATATGATGCCGATGTATATTTGGCAGGTAACAATAAATATCAGTTGACACACACCGTCACAGGGCTCTACACCGATGGCTCAAAAGCAAACATTCTTTGGAAATGAGGTTCTTCAGATAATAGCACAAATAGTTATTTAATTATATGAGGCACATGCCGTAGATTTTATGTAAGTACAAGGAACGCCATTTTCAAACAGGAGCTACATATCAACATACGCATTCAAACAGACATCACAATTCCCACAGGTGCTGCGCATTATATCTGAGAGCACACGAGTGCACGCGGACTAAATATGTTTATGAGTAGGTTTGTTTCTAGCTTCAAAACAGTAAAATAAATGCTGCCATTGTACATCTTTCTGGTGCACAATTAGCGTCCACATAAACGGAAATCTTGCACTAATTTGTTTACGTGACGTAGGGGCAGCACTTTCGCCAAGCCCAGCATGCGTCTTATTTAGAACACATCACTAAACAACTTACAAGAACAACCATTGCCGATGAAACAAGGTATGTGAGCTTATGATAAATTATTGCTTTTTTATAGAGCTGAAGATTGCATCGACAAATCCGTTCATTTTAAATTTTGCAAAACGAATGACAGGATTTAAAAGCAGGACAGCATGAGCACATACGCACACATAAACCCACGTTACGACTTCAAGAACCTCCACTAGTACTAATCATAACTCATATGAGAACGACTAACTAATGTATGTCAACAAAATCAGAGCGATTATAATCATGTTGTAGTTGTTAGTTTTGTTACCATCTAAGTGTGAATAATCATTAACAATCCTTCAAATCCATGCGGAGCATACGTTATCAACAAATCTCCACCAAACCTGTATGTCATGCATCATCATTGCCACTCTCACTCCCTCCCCCCTTTTTACCACGCGTTTCCTGCCGTGTGTAAGTTATCTTGACCTTTATACCCCACAACTCTTTCGATCTGCCTCTACTTCTCTTTTCCACGAGTGTGTGGATATGTTCCTACTTCTCTTCTCCACCACTGGTTGTGTCTGTCCCTACTTCTCCTCTCCAGCAGTGTGTAGGTCTATTCCTATTTTTCCGTCTCCATGAGTGTGTAGGTCGATTCCTACTTTCCGTCTCCATAACTGTTTAGGTCTGCCCCTGCTTCTCTTCTCCACCACTGGTTAGATCTGCCCCCACTTCTCTTCTCCACCACTGGTTAGATCTGCCCCCACTTCTCTTCTCCACCACTGGTTAGATCTGCCCCTACTTCTCTTCTCCACCACTGGTTAGATCTGCCCCCACTTCTCTTCTCCACCACTGGTTAGATCTGCCCCTACTTCTCTTCTCCACCACTGGTTAGATCTGCCCCCACTTCTCTTCTCCACCACTGGTTAGATCTGCCCCTACTTCTCTTCTCCACCACTGGTTAGATCTGCCCCTACTTCTCTTCTCCACCACTGGTTAGGTCTGTCCCTACTTCTCCTCTCCAGCAGTGTGTAGGTCTATCCCTACTTTCCGTCTCCATAACTGTTTAGGTCTGTCCCTACTTCTCTTCTCCACCACTGGTTACGTCTGTCCCTACTTCTCTTCTCCACCACTGGTTAGATCTGCCCCTACTTCTCTTCTCCACCACTGGTTAGATCTGCCCCTACTTCTCTTCTCCACCACTGGTTAGGTCTGTCCCTACTTCTCCTCTCCAGCAGTGTGTAGGTCTATCCCTACTTTCCGTCTCCATAACTGTTTAGGTCTGTCCCTACTTCTCTTCTCCACCACTGGTTACGTCTGTCCCTACTTCTCTTCTCCACCACTGGTTAGATCTGCCCCTACTTCTCTTCTCCACCACTGGTTAGATCTGCCCCTACTTCTCTTCTCCACCACTGGTTAGGTCTGTCCCTACTTCTCCTCTCCAGCAGTGTGTAGGTCTATCCCTACTTTCCGTCTCCATAACTGTTTAGGTCTGTCCCTACTTCTCTTCTCCAACACTGGTTACGTCTGTCCCTACTTCTCTTCTCCACCACTGGTTACGTCTGTCCCTACTTCTCTTCTCCACCACTGGTTACGTCTGTCCCTACTTCTCATCTCCACCACTGGTTAGATCTGCCCCTACTGCTCTTGGTTATTACAGGACAGTGACTGTATTGCAATGTTGCAATTCTATCTATCTCTATCGCCTTCTCTTTACTTCTTTTCCCACTTGTGTCCACAAGGCTCCTTCCCACAGTTTCACATTAGTAACTTCATCATACCATTTATATTTCCTCTTTTCTTCATACCATCCATTGATGAAAGCTTGGACCATTTTTATGTTTGTACGTTTCATCGTTTTACACTTCACAGAGTCGTACAATAGGACTTACTTGACATTGGAGTTGCTTCAGCAATATAACAAAATCAGAATATTATTCCATCTAAGAAAGTTATTGCAGTAGTTCCAAATTGTTAGTTCCGAATAATCACTTCCAAATAGTGACTACCAAATGGTCACTTCCACATGGTCACTTCTACACGGTCAACTACAAAAGATCACTTATAAATGGTTCCTTACAAATGATCATGTAATCTGATATCAAAGCGGCAGTACACTTTGAATAAGTGAAGTAACGTTTTTTTTTCAAGGCACAAAACTAATTTGAATAAGTACAAGTTGTAAATGGCTACTTGGTCTTCGGTTTGGTTTAGGCATGTCATAAACATGTTCACATATGCCAAATGTTCACTACTGTGGAATAGTCTTCTCGGCAGAATGCGATATTAGTATTTCAATCTTTTATTTAGATCAGAATTAATCTTAGGACAGTGCTCGTAAAACAATCTGAGGACTGTAGGTCACTAACAATATGAGGACACTGCTGGTCACTAACAATCTCAGGACACTGTTGGTCACTAACAATCTGGGGACACTGTTGGTCACAATCTGATGACAAGTTTGGTCACTAACAATCTGATGACACTGTTGGTCACAATCTGAGGACACTGTTGGTCACTAACAATCTGGTGACACTGTTGGTCACAGTCTGATGACAGTGTTGGTCACAATCTGGTGACACTGTTGGTCACAGTCTCATGACCGTGTTGGTCACAATCTGAGGATACTGTTGGTCACTAACAATCTGATGACACTGTTGGTCACTAACAGTCTGATGACACTGTTGGTCACTAACAATCTGATGAAACTGTTGGTCACAATCTGAGGACACTGTTGGTCACTAACAATCTGATGACACTGTTGGTCACTAACAATCTGATGACACTGTTGGTCACTAACAATCTGATGAAACTGTTGGTCACAATCTGAGGACAATGTTGGTCACTAACAATCTAATGACATTGTTGGTCACTAACAATCTGATGAAACTGTTGGTCACAATCTTAGGACACTGCTGGTTACTAACAATCTAATGACACTGTTAGTCACTAACAATCTGATGACACTGCTGGTCACAATCTGATGACACGTTTGGTCACTAAAAATCTGAGGACATGCTAGGAGTGCACATATACACTGACACTGTCAACACACAGTTTTTATCGGAATTTGAAATTTGTTTGACACGAGACAGTGTCTAATAAAAACGTAATTCAACTATGATCACGCAATGCCAAAATGCGTAGTCTACAATGACGCACTGCCAGAAAACTCAGTTTAGAATGAATATAACCGCATGGGTCCATAAAGGACAGAACATATCAAATGGTTATGTTCTAAAGTAGAACTGAGATCCTACAATGTAACGCAAAACTAGTTTACTTTCACTCAAACTATGTTCTTCTGATGCTGTACATCTGGGTATTTATAGATTTTAAAAAAATAGAATAATCTAAAAAGCTGATTTCGCTTTCAGAAACTAATCCGGCATATACACTGTATCTGAACTTCATAAGCTTCGTTCCATTCTGGAAAGAACGAAGGACACATACGAATATTAGCACATGATACTTCAACGAGTTTAGGCTGTAGCATTGCTTGACATTTTATCGCACGTAGAAAAAGATATGGTAAAGCTTTGATGCCAGTAATATCAAAAGTGTACCTGGAAAATTGAATATGCTGTCGGTAGAAGTACAGATCGTATAAGCGCCGGCGGGCGAGTACCCTGTGTTTCATATATGTAGACAAGAACATATCCGTATTCCATCTGTGAGGACGTGTAGGAGCATGTGTTTGCGTTCAGACGCTGGGTTAGTTAGTGTGAGCTTCGCTGATGTCGTGACTGCAGACACGAGTAGGCATGAGGTGGTTAATGTCATGGCCATTGGCAGATGAAAAGAACTGTTTATAGCTACACGAACCTGATATATAAGCCTCGGCATATATTCCTCCCATACTTGTCAAGCGGTGCATGTTTTACATTTTTTGAACATCTGTGATATACATGGTCTTGTGTTATTGATGAGACAAAGGTTAGGCTCCGAGATTTTCAGAGCTCTGCTGCGAGCTCACACAAGTTGCTAGCAAGCCCAGACGTGGAGGTATTTGTGTGTGTGAATATATATATATATACAGGTGTTAACCTAGGTTCTTTTGATAGAATATGTATTGTGCACGTATGTTATAGTAGAAACATGAAGAGAAGAGATTGTATTTGTTTCACAAATTTGCTTATCTGTTACATGTGTCGTGTCAAATGTATCAAAACGAAAGGTGTTCGGAAACTTTAAAAATAAATCGTGATTCATCTTAACAGCTTTCGATAAAGTCGGCCATGTTATCTGCTCTTTCAGGGATTATATCTTACAGAGATTATCATAGAATACATGACTAATGTCGGTGGTCAGTGTGATAGTGTGGTAGACTGAGATTATTTTAGAATACATGACTAATGTCGATGGTCCATGTGGTAGACTAATATTATCATAGAATCAAATATCATTTGTTATCCAAAGTCAAGTAGAGTTATTTATTCTGTTTAGGTCTATTATCATTTCCCCTTTTCTGTTTGATGGCATGATATGCTTTCGTATTTCCAAAAATGGTATGAATGTATCTGCTATTACACATCTTGCATTCATATTACATCTTCGTTGACTCTTCGTTATAAGCGTAATATAGAGTGTACTGCATGTTACAATTGAACGCCAAGATTTTCCCGTTTTGACCCGGAACTTTCCATATATTGAATCTCTATTTAATGTCTATTGCATCTCTATTAAATATATATTAAGTCTCTATTTATTGTACATTGAATCTCTATTCAAATGTGCCATCATCATGTAGCATGTCTTTGTAGAACGTCGCTCTCATCACAGTCTGTCTGAAAGAAACTCGTTTCCTTGCCAAAACACCAGCCTCCGCCACAGTCATACTCAGGCACTCCTGGCTATCTTGGTGCCATCGTCTTCTTGGTCTACCCCTTTCTCTTTTGCCTGGCACCATACCTTTCATCACCGTTCTCTCAAGACCGTTGTGTCTCTTGATGTGACCAAAGTATTTGCATTTTCTAGCCAAAATGAAATTGATAAACCAGTTCTCCTCTATGCTCAACTCTTGCCGAATGTTTATATTTGTTTGTTTTCTCTGTCCAGGGTATTCTGATGATCTTTCTTTAACATTTTGACTCGAATGATTCGATTCTTTGTCTAGAAGTTTTGGTAATCCTCCATGATTTACAGCCATAAGCTGCCACAGGAAAAAACACAGGCTTTCAAGACTTTTACTTTTCTCATTTTGTTGGTGCCCTGCCATAAGTTCTCCAGGCTGTTCAGTCTCTGCATTGCCATAGTTAGTCTTCTTCTGATTTCTTTCGAGCAGTCGCCAGTTTTGTCAATTCTGGAGCCCAGATATTCAAAATGTGTGACCTGATCTATTTCCTCACCACCCACTGCAAATTTATGCTGACATTGTGTTTTGTCGGTGGTCATTATCTTTGTTTTATTTATGTTTATGAACAGATTTTGATCTTTACTATGTCCATTAACGGCTGAAAGTAGCTGCCCTAGCCCTTCTGCACTTCTTGATAGTATCACTGTGTCATCTGCGTATCGTAACTCTGGAATCTCGTACCCCCCAATCTAAGTACACAAGCAATTTCAGAGCGGAGGCAGAGGCACTGAGGGCGGCAGTGGAAGAAATGGTGGCACATAAAGAAAATGAAAGCCATATAGTCCTGCTTACAGATGCTCTCGCCGTAGTCACAGCGCTACAAAGGCAGAAAAACACTGAGCTTAATGACTTAAGAGCAGCACTCTGCAAACTGTGCCAGCAGTCCGCACCAAAAAGGGTAGTGGTACAGTGGGTCCCATCACACTGCAACATCCAAGGCAACGAGCAGGCAGACAGACTGGCAAAAGAAGGCGCAAGACTACCACAAACATATACTAGTATGACGTACAAAGAGTCAAAACGGCTTATCAAAGCCAGATGCATGACCAAATGGGAAACCGAACATACTGGTTACACCAAAAACGATGCCTATTACCAGTTGAACCGAAGAGAGCAGGTCGTTGTCTTCAGACTTCGCACTGGCCACAATAGACTGAGGTACCACCTATTAAACAAATTGAAGATAGGTGGTACCGACGAATGCCCGTGCGGTACCGGTAAAATTACCGCTGAACATCTGCTGCATAACTGCCCGACATACGAGGATCAGAGAGAGCAGATGTGGCCATCACCAGTGGAACTGCAAGACAAGCTCTATGGCAGTGGCGACAGCCTCAGGATGACCGCCGCTTTTTTCGAAAAAATAATGGTTACTGTCTGACTGCGTACGAAGAAGAAGAAGAAGAAGTACCCCCCAATCGTAAATGGATCGACACTTTCAATGTTCACATCTTCTCGAACATTTCTCATTATACATTCCGCATATATGTTTTACAGATAAGGTGAGAGGATACATCCCTGCCGGACTCCCTTTTGTACTGCAAATTATGGGATGTTTGCCTAGATACTCGGACAGCGGCTTGTTTATCTTGGTATAATGTTTCAATGAGATGGACTATATGCAAAGGAAACCCAATTTCCTTTATGATTTTCCACATATTTTGATGTGTTACCGTGTCAAAACCTTAGTGTAATCAAAGAAACCTGTTTACAGGTCTACATTAAACTCTCTACATTTTTCTTAGATATTCCTTAAATAAAATATGTGGTCCTTTGTCCCTCTGTCTTTCAGAAAACCTGCCTGGACTACGTGAATTTCAGATTCAAACCATTTCTCTATCCTTCTTAATAGGATTTGCAAGAGTATCTTGCTAGCGGGGCTAATCAGCGCGACAGTTCGGTACTTCGTGCACATCTTTAGGTTGCCTTTTTTGGGGAGGGGAATATAAATTGATTTCTTCCATGCTTGTGGCCACTCTGCACTGTGCCATATATGTTTACACAGCTTGTGATATACTCGAGCACATGCCTCCCCTCCTGCTTGGATTAGTTGTGCTGGAATATCATCGCATCCTGGGGACCTTCCCTTTTTCAGGCTTTTAATTGCAGAGCGTACTTCTTCCAAAGTTGGTTCAGGTTCTTTCTCATCCTTTGGTAGGATTGTAACTGAGCACTTTGTGCTATCTCCATACATGGTTCTCCATACATCTGTTCAGTATGTCTTTGGTTTGTGTTAATGATTTATCCTTTTTGTCATTTATGACATGTGGAACCGGACGGAACTCTCTTGTCAGTGTTCTTATTGCTTTGAATGCATCTCTCTCTCTCTGCCTTGTTGTTGTAGGTTTTCTATATCCTTACACGTTTCCACCATGTATCTTCTTTTATCTTTTCGTATTTCTCTTCTAACTTTTCTTGCGCAGTTTTTATATGCTGTGTTGGTCCCCTTACGTCCCATTTTGTTTTAATCGTTGCCTTCTGCAATGAGTTTATGTGTTTCCTCTGTTATATAGATCAGTGTCTTGTTCGACATCTTGCGAATCATTTTTTTCGCTGTCGAGATCAAAATATCCCTTGCGTACGATGTCAACTCCTCAGATGTAATCTCTTCCTGTACCGCAAGCAACACCTGAAATTGTTTTCTACTTTGATGTTGTATTCAGTAAGTATTGCTGATACATCGAAGCGTATTGGCTGGCAACCTTTGTTGATCCTACGAAGTCTTGTCTGGAAAACTGCAAACAGTAATTCATGGTCCGTATCGCAGTCTTCTCATGGCAGCGTTTTTGTAGCCAGCACATTTTATCTCCATCTTTGTTGCACTAGAATGGAATCTATTTGGTTTCTGCTGTTGCCATCAGAGGAGGTCCACGTGTATAGTCTAAGTGGATGTTGTTTGAATAAGGTATTGCCAATGGAGTGGTAGTTTTCCGTGCATAATTCAACCAATTTAATGTGTATTGAATCTAATGTCTATTGAATCTCTAGTTAATGTCTATTGGATCTCTAGTTAATGTCTATTGAATCTCTAGTTAATGTCTATTGAATCTCTAGTTAATGTATGTTAAGTCTCTATTTAATGCCTTTTGAATCGAAACAACTGTCTAGAGTGTAGCTGTCATCAGACTAGACATGCTGTTTGAAGTCAATTTTTCAACTCCTAGATGACTTACCATATATTAGTTATAGGTTTCATTTAGCCTGGTTTTAGGGTACCAGAGACTCGTGCATAGGCCTTCGTTGTAGTGCAATGGTAGGTTTCTCAGCAGGCTTGCCACTATCTGGATCACATTGACATCTCTACATATTTTGCCAGTGTTCAGTATCATAGGCTGTTTCTAGATGCACAGCGTAAACAAAAGCGTGTGACCTAATCGTTAGGTTGTATCTGATCCGAGTGTCCCAGCACTGTCTCTTCATTTGTAAGGAACATCCCCTTCCCAGTGGCCAAATCATTTGTTTAATCTTGGAGAACCTCAGTCCACCTTCATCAGCACGCTCGGGATATAATGAAAGCTATTGCAACATGTCATTTAACGCCCTTTTCATGGCACACACAATAATAAACAAATGCATTGTGGGCATTCAACCAAATCATTGGGTAGTTAATGTCAAGCAATCGGCCAGAGATTCAGAGCCAATTGTGCTGGTGGTCCAACGCCGCGGTTGATCAAAGCCCATCGCGATGACTGTCGCGCTAACAGCTAACACGGTTGATGGCATAGCTCCATGCTGCATACATTGCAGGTGGAGTTAAGGCGATATGTCTCAGCCATGTGTTGCACGAGATATCCCAGAGATCGCCCCGCAAGGAGCGCAATCTTTTCACACCACTGATTAAGTTCCATGAACACATTTGGAAGCTGTGGGCGGGACTTCTTGAGAAAGGCGCCCCACATGGCAAAAGAAAGAGAGGCGTTGTCGATCAAGTATGGAGGAAATGTTCTCGAGTTGTGTACGTTGGGTGACATCAGTGTTTGCGACCAGGTCCTGCCACCGGACTGCAACAATGTGGCGATGGTTACGCAAATGTGAGGTCTGACGCATCTTCTTATGTTCATGTAAGACTGTTCCGGAACCATACATACAGGTATGGCTAACACATGCTTTGAAGAGGCGCAGCTTGTTGGATTCCAGAGAGAGCATGTGCTGGGTCCAGACTATGAGCAGACAGTTCATGGATAACTCTGCAATCCCGGTTCTTCAAGTAATATTGTATCACTAAGTGTATCATAAGTCTGTTTCCTAGGAAGATGAAGGCTACAAGTAATGTTACGGTTTCTACTTACACCAATAGTCTGTCTGTTTCCTATGAAGATGAAGGCTACAAGTAATGTAACTGTTTCTACTTACACCAATAGTCTGTCTGTTTCCTAGGAAGATGAAGGCTACAAGTAATGTTACGAATTCTACTTACACCAGTAGTCTGTCTGTTTCATAGGAAGATGAAGGCTACAAGTAATGTTACGAATTCTACTTACACCAATAGTCTGTCTGCTTCCAACTCAGATGAAGGCTTATGTGGGATGTACATGACAATGATTTCCGCTGCAGGCGAGCCACTGCCAAGACTTTGAATTGTGGTCATGGTCTATGTCGGCCCTCGCTCTTTGTGTGAAGCTGACTGTTCTAAGTGTTACATGAATTTTATCAACGTTTAAAAGTCTGAATCTGGCATGAAGATGTCTGGGTTATCAGATACATCAAACGCGTGTCGAGGCGCCTGACTGTTTCAATCTGTGTCAGGATTCAATCCATAGCACACCAGAACAGCAATGGTACAAGGACACGTTGCTGGCGGAAACCAGCTGATGTACGAAATCTCAGTAAGATCTAGTTGCAATATAATTCTTGCGCCAGTGTAGCGATGGAGCTCCTCTAGTAATTGAACAAGGTATCAATGTCTCTAACACGTCGTAAGGTCTTCAGGCGGTGATACCCGAGTGTTCTGGACTCTGATTTATCATCAGAAGAGATTCCAGCCTGGAGAGAAGTAGATGGACAACAACATGATTAAGTTTTAGAGACCAACCATTTTAGTTAAAACTAAACGTATGTGGCAATGCATACTTATTTCTAATATAACAGAAAGAAAACAAGAATTGAAGACATCAACTAAAACATGAAACTCTAAAACCTCAGTATCACGAGAAAGCGCAATTGCAGACAATCAATTATTAATGAATATAACGTTTAAACAAGAAGAAATATTTCTTCATTTCATAAGTGTCACTACTTAATTCGTCGTTTATGCAAGAACTCTTCCTCAAAGCATTTCATTTACTTTACAGTGGCTGATTGTATACGAACTATTCAGGAATGTATGTATGTGTGTTGTGTGTATGTATGTGTGTTGTGTGTATGTATGTGTGTTGTGTGTATGTATGCATATGTCATCATCATCAGTACCGAAACTTAGAAGGTCGTTGAGGCATGGTTATTGTAGTTTGTCGAACCAGTTACCACCATACGTCTCGATTTTTCTCCAGCGTATTAGTTTCAGCTACAGACCTTCCCGTTCACTCTTTTATATTGCTCCCCCCCCCCCCCCGCCCCCCCCCCTCTTTTTTGGTTATCCTCTCCTACTCTTTCCAAGCACAGTGCCTTTCACAGTAAGGATATTTGGTTCGATACAAGTTATCAACACTCTCTAACTTACCTAGAAATGTGGCCTTGTCCGGTTAGCAGCATGTCCATGACATATCGCTCACACGGTGAGATATGTTTTCAGGAGGTAAGGCACTAGCCTCTCAAAGCAATGAACGGAAACGTGGACGATCGAATCCCGCAAGTTTAAAGCGACTCATGATCTCAAATAAGATGGGATCAGAGTGCCTGCATCCGGAATTACCTTTAGTCGCATTGACATATGTCTTGCCACTGGTCAAAGGTATATCGGAACCAGAGAGTGAGGCTAATGACCAGCGTAGTTACCTTCTCAATATAATCCACATACAGCGCAAGTTACATCAACAAGACAAAACCGTCTGCCAATGTCGTCATCATAGCTTGCGATGGACAACTAACTAACAAATGTGTCCTTTCTAATTTTGTCCACGACACAGTTTTGTGTACCTACACATCGTATCGCAGTGAGGACGAACATCATTCTCTTATATCGAAATTTTTAGTTGAACTTCAACCTTCATATCTGTACAAATATGCACGCTCTCCCAATTAAGCGGGCAATTGTTTCTCAATCTACAAGAACTTTGTTTTTAGATGACGTAATTTGAGAAGAGCCGTGTTGTATAATAATTAGCAGACTTTTCGAGACTCAATATATATTTAACAACGATACCAGGTAGAGGAACACGTTACAGAGTTGTAGCTTCTTCATGGTGTATGTTTTTATTGGTCCCTAATAACAGTTAATTAATATAATAATAAATAATGCAAGCAAAACAGTTCCGAGTAGAACAGATATAAAGATATTTTCTTGCAAGAATAACAAACTTGAGATGAAATTAATCTACGAAGACTCATAAAATGATATCAGCGATCGATTTAAAACAAAATTATCATGATCCCTTAGCGAATAAAGTGCGTCGGTTGGGATTGACAGCCGATGTAAGAACTTGACAACTTGTTGATGGTGGTTATTAGTTGCACATTCATACCGAAAAGCAGTTGTCAAGTCTGTCGTCTGCTTTGTACACTTTCCGTTATGAGCTTTGCTTTTCTGAATGTTAATTACTTTGTTTCGTTGTTAATCTCAGTTTTTTACAGTAAGTAAACTCGCATATAATCGATGACTTGTCCCTAGTTCGACCCATTTAATCGATGACTTGTCCCTAGTTCGACCCATTTAATCGATGACTTGCCCCTAGTTCGACCCATTTAATCGATGGCTTGTTCCTAGTTCGACCCATTTAATCGATGACTTATGCCTAGTTCGACCCATTAAATCGAGGACTTGTCCCTAGTTCGACCCATTTAATCGATGACTTGTCCCTAGTTCGACCCATTTAATCGATGACTTGTGCCTAGTTCGACCCATTTAATCGATGACTTGTCCCTAGTTCGACCCATTTAATCGATGACTTGTGCCTAGTTCGACCCATTTAATCGATGACTTGTCCCTAGTTCGACCCATTTAATCGATGACTTGTCCCTAGTTCGACCCATTTAATCGATGACTTGTGCCTAGTTCGACCCATTTAATCGATGACTTGTCCCTAGTTCGACCCATTTTGCTTTGAAAGAATGTACATGGTCTTTTACGTGGTACATAATATCTTATATTCATGTCGAAACTTTATTATCCATAATGACTCGATAATTCACCACATCACGTGGTGGGCCGCAGAAAAAGGTTCGCATGCTACATGCGGTCAATGTTTCGCTAGTTTGAGACCCCTACTCTATTAGGTAAAATACTCTCCAAATCATGACATTACACATCCTACCATTCACTTAAGCCAAATGCCTGCTCAGTTTGAAATAGTCTGATTGTCAAATCTAGAAAAAAATAGCCTGGATGTAACCTACAATAACAAAATCGTTAATAACAAGTTTGTTTGCAGTTCAGACAAACGTAAACAGTTCATATTCTTAACGTTAGTATTGAGGGCATATATTGGACTATTGTTAATTATCTTTTTGTTTTCTGCTTACCGTTGGTATGGATGTCATTTTTGGGACTATTGGTTAATGTCATATTATTTTCGTTACATCACAAAATCCCTTGGTATTAGGTTTGTTTCTTCTCTTCTTCGTATGTTCCTATTGTTTATGAAGACCTTACTCAGCTACATAATCAATACTCTCCAAGTTCTTAAATTCCAATTGCGTGTCTCTGTTTTCTTTGTCTGTTGTTTGTAGCATAACGTTGCCAATAACAACCAGAAAAGTCACACGTGAGAGCAGACAACCATGTCTGGTCCTGCTATGTATTGTAAAAGACGTAAAGCGCTAGTCACATGTACGTGGACTATTGGTAAGATATCTGGATTATAGGTTTAGCACTAACACTGACAGCGTCTGAGTAATAGAGTGGCAAGGGTGCTTGGAAAATTTGAAAATAAAAAAAGAAGAAAATACATACACATAACACACATAAAAAAAAAGAATGAACAGTGCAATCATACGCACAATCATTTTTGCGTGTAGATAAAATAATAGCTTCCTGTATTTTACCGGCGGTGAATAATTGTCGACTAATTCTTGGTGGCAGTTTCCGATAATTGCAGTAACTGTTTTATGTATAAGTCAAGTTATTCTCAGTAGTATAAGTATTTTCACTGTACTCTTTGTACTCGATCTGCATCTCTGGTATTTGGATTAAGCACCTAGTATTAGATTTGAATCTGGTATTTACTTTACACCTTGTATTAGATTTGAATATGGTATTTGCATAATACACCTTGTACTTGATTTGCTTCTCTTTCTTATTTACACTTCCACTCTCAAAATCTAAGTGCCATTCGTCACCAGAGCGTCAGAAGCTGCAGGGAATTTATCATGCGCTATGAATTTTTTTTCCGTTCAAATCCTCTTATTTTGACTTCTACAGATGTTGGTTTTATATATTTATTTGCAATGCGTCTTCTGCATGCTAAAAAGCTTATGTATGTACTATTATATACTTCTCTGTCATCTTCTTTTTCAATATTGCTATCACTCTTTCTTTCCTTATATCTTCAATGCCCCATTTTTTCTGTTCTTATTATTACTATAAATTAGACGTGTCATACCTGCCATACTTGTCATATTTGTGATGTGTTCACTGATCCATTGTCCTGACAGACATGAGCAGATATCGAAGTTAAAATACTCAGAAGTGACAAGCTGTTATCAATTCTACTTTTGACACACTTGGACCTTAATGTCCTAATTAACCGTCAGTGCACATGTAAATTCTTCTACAGTTTTTTTAATCGTCCTTTTTGTTCAATCAAATGTAACCTCGCTTTGACAAGAATGTCAAAGTAGCATCTCACAGCAAATGTACTGGCTACAACCTCAGATTTAAGCACGCTTCAGTCTACCCTGCGACTAATTGGTATCTAGTTCCCAGTGAGGAAATGAATAGCAGTCCTAAATGAAACTGGTCAGGCCAATTTAGTAAAGGCGCAACACCACCTCTAAAGCTGTGATAGTTGAACACACCAATTGAAGCTCAGACAGTTACACCGAAGCCCCAACAGATGAAGCAGCGCAATTAGGGCAAATGGGGTGCATCCCACTGAGCGTGTCCCTACTCTAACCTAAGCTGTTTACTTCTGCTTGATATTCTGGCTTCCATGGATGCTTTTATTGTTCTCCTCAGCGCTTTGCAACAGCTGCTTATCAGTGAATGGGAAATGCTCTGATTTGAAATGTCAACATAACAGTAGCATCTATGCTATGGAGGCTTTCATGGCTTTAACTCCATCATTGAGAAGGAGAGTTGCGATATTTTAAGTCATTAACCCATGGCACTTGTGTGTTTGGGGCAATATGGCCATATTGTGCTGTTTTTGAATTAGCTAGCGTTATGGGTGTATCTATCTAAACATGTCAACAGATTACTGACAACTAGTTTGATAACATCAGACATGGCGGTAGACATCTGACAATTTTCTTCCCATCCCCCCAAACAAATAAGTCATCATTTTCCGTAGACAGGATCACATTCTTTTGTTTTGTGCCAGCCAAAAACGTTCTATCTTTTCTACGAAAAATCACCATATGGCTTTGAATCTGAAACTGGCATTAAACTGTTCACCAATAAAACAGGTTGATTTCTTTGTGGAGCTTAGTCGACAGTGTGCTGACTTGCCACGACTTGGATTTCAGCACGATAGGGTTCGATATCACGGACGGCCAGAAAACAATCTGTGCGGGGTTCGTTGCTAGTACAACCACACATCCAGCTTACTCAGTTGAGAAAGGGTACCTGACATATTAACAGCAAGGAAAGAAACGGACACTCCACCATAGGCTGCGGCCTAAATCATGAAGAGGTATCTTCATACCCGAGGGCAGTTGTTCACATGGTACTGACCGTCACCTTTAATGTACTTGAGTTTATGTCAGTCAACTCATCTGAGAAATAGGTCTGCAGCAATTGTTGCTTCCATACCTCCAGATAAACCACTATGTGTAGCTGTACACTGAGTTCGATTATTTTCTTGCTACAACTTATTGATTGTTTTGAATATGTGTTTTTTATTTTATATTAGTCACACGATTAGTACACATTAGAGAGTGTCCCAGTGGCAAGAACCTTCCCTGTGACACAGCCAATCAGTGTGTTAGTTATTTATACTTTTGACTCTGGTCCATGGATCAACCAGGCTTCATCTACAGATACATCAAAACCCCGATAAACATCAACTAATTCTGCTTCCTCTGCTAAATTGAGTTGTGTTTCTGCAGCTTTTTGTATACTAGCTGCCTTGCAGGCACGGGCAGCACCTTCTATCCTACCATTTATTCGTTTTTAAGTGTTCTTAGGGAAGGTGGTTGAAGATTAATCATTCCGCAAAAATGAGTGCAAGTCTGAATGGCGACCACCGACATAGTCACAGCTCTTCTATTGATTGAGTGTACTTTAGTTTAGTTCAGTCGAAGAATCAACGTCCCTGCACACGGTTTAACCCAAACGTGCTCTGTTCTTCTCCATGTTGTTGGAGAATCTCACCACAATGCACGAACTCCGTAGAACCGGCGAAGATCCCATAACAGACTGGGTAGATTTGTAACATAATTTTGCATTTTGCCAGGAAAGCGGCCGTTAAGCCTGCTCTTTTCGATTTCCAACTGCCGAGGGATTTTTAAAGTGCACGACACTAGACACGGGTCCGATCTATACTGCCCAGAGATCCGGGAAAATACCAGAAAGTTCAGGTGAAAAACTCCCGGCCTCCACCGTGATTTGAACCCGCGACCTCCAGCACCCGAAGCCGACGTACCTCAAGACCACTCAGTCCCCAAGTGTATTTATCAACTTTTACTGTTGTTTACACTATTTTGGGGGTTTGAATGGAAAGGAGTTAGTCTTTTGTCCTTTTTGCTACTGCACACATATTTAAATAGACTACCGGTCCCAATATTTCATTTTCAATTAGTCTGACTTGGTTGGGACAAAATGCAACAAAAAAACAAGCTGTAGTGCAATCTGGTGACACAGAATCTCCAGGTCAATGAACCTATTACCTTCACCAACATGATCATCATCTTGATTGTGCTCATCATCGCCTGTTCATTTGTCCAAATCTATAGCCGGATTATTTTCATCAACAAGGTCACAGGTCTTTGATTTTCATCGCTAATCGACTGTGAGTGGGCTTTGCACGAGACGTGTCAAATTTTGGACTTTTCAAGGACTTACCGTTGTGTCTTGAATGGAAAAGTCATCTACAACTACTGTTCCTACAATTACTGTTCCTACATGCTGCTCACATTAAATTTCATCTGGATATAATCTCATGTTTCTCCGCTTTTTTCAATAAAAATTATATTCTAATGAAACATGTTCATGTTTCCTGAATGTGTTACAATACGTTTTATCACTTGGCATTATTGATAATTTCAGTGATCAAACACACTTTTCTCAGATATCGTATACACAAACATTGAATCATGGATCAATGGCAGAGCCACTTGCAGAAGCTATCTGATTAAGGGAGCGTTGAATACAAGAGTTATCTGATTTAGGAAGCGTTGAATACAAGAGTTATCTGATTTAGGGAGCGTTGAATACAAGAGTTATCTGATTTAGGAAGCGTTGCATACAAGAGTTATCTGATTTAGGGAGCGTTGAATACAAGAGTTATCTGATTTAGGAAGCGTTGAATACAAGAGTTATCTGATTTAGGAAGCGTTGAATACAAGAGTTATCTGATTTAGGGAGCGTTGAATACAAGTTATCTGATTTAGGAAGCGTTGCATACAAGAGTTATCTGATTTAGGGAGCGTTGAATACAAGAGTTATCTGATTTAGGAAGCGTTGAATACAAGAGTTATCTGATTTAGGAAGCGTTGAATACAAGAGTTATCTGATTTAGGAAGCGTTGCATACAAGAGTTATCTGATTTAGGGAGCGTTGAATACAAGAGTTATCTGATTTAGGAAGCGTTGAATACAAGAGTTATCTGATTTAGGAAGCGTTGAATACAAGAGTTATCTGATTTAGGGAGCGTTGAATACAAGTTATCTGATTTAGGAAGCGTTGCATACAAGAGTTATCTGATTTAGGGAGCGTTGAATACAAGAGTTATCTGATTTAGGAAGCGTTGAATACAAGAGTTATCTGATTTAGGAAGCGTTGAATACAAGAGTTATCTGATTTAGGGAGTGTTGAATACAACAGTTATCTGATTTAGAGAGCGTTGAATACAACAGTTGTCTGATTTAGGGAGCGTTGAATACAAGACATCTAGGGAGGTACTAAGTATAGATAAAGTGATATGTGTTTAAGTAAATTAATGAAAATATGTTGTATCTTCCCATTCGATAAATTCTTCTTATCTTCGAGGCAACATAGTTAAGGAACTAATTAACCGATTCCAAACAGAAAATTAACACACCTGTGGAAAAAAAATCCTCTACAGATGAGATAGTACAACCAAGCCTCTAAAGATGAGACAGTACAATCAAGTCTCTAAAATGAGACAGTACAATCAAGTCTCTAAAATGAGACAGTACAACCAAGCCTCTAAAGATGAGACAGTACAACAGAGCCTCTAAAGATGAGACAGTACAACCAAGCTTCTAAAAATGAGACAGTCCAACCAAGTCTCTAAAAATGAGACAGTACAACCAAGCCTCTAAAGATGAGACAGTACAACCAAGTCTCTAAAATGAGACAGTACAATCAAGTCTCTAAAATGAGACAGTACAATCAAGTCTCTAAAATGAGACAGTACAATCAAGTCTCTAAAATGAGACAGTACAATCAAGTCTCTAAAATGAGACAGTACAACCAAGCCTCTACAGATGAGACAGTACAACAGAGCCTCTAAAGATGAGACAGTACAACCAAGCCTCTACAAATGAGACAGTACAACCAAGCTTCTAAAAATGAGATAGTACAACCAAGTCTCTAAAATGAGAAAGTACAACCAAGTCTCTAAAATGAGACAGTACAATCAAGTCTCTAAAATGAGACAATACAATCAAGTCTCTAAAATGAGACAGTAAAACCAAGCCTCTACAGATGAGATAGTACAACAGAGCCTCTAAAGATGAGACAGTACAACCAAGCCTCTACAAATGAGACAGTACAACCAAGTCTCTAAAAATGAGACAGTACAACAAAGTCTCTAAAATGAGACAGTACAATAAAGTCTCTATACATGAGACAGTACAACAAAGTCTCTAAAATGAGACAGTACAATTAAGTCTCTAAAATGAGACAGTACAATCAAGTTTCTAAAATGAGACAATACAACTAAGTCTCTAAAATTAGACAGTACAATCAAGTCTCTAAAATGAGACAGTACAATCAAGTCTCTAAAATGAGACAATACAACCAAGTCTTTAACATGAGACAGTACAACCAAGTCTCTAAAATGAGACAGCACAATCTAGTCTCTAAAATGAGACAGTACAATCAAATCTCTAAAATGTGACAGTACAATCAAGTCTCTAAAATGAGACAATACAACCAAGTCTTTAACATGAGACAGTACAACCAAGTTTCTAAAATGAGATAGCACAATCAAGTCTCTAAAATGAGACAGTACAATCAAGTCTCTAAAATGAGACAGTACAAGCAAGTCTCTAAAATGAGACAGTACAATCAAGTCTCTAAAATGAGACAGTACAATCAAGTCTCTAAAATGAGACAGTACAAGCAAGTCTCTAAAATGAGACAGTACAATCAAGTCTCTAAAATGAGACAGTACAACCAAGCCTCTAAAGATGAGACAGTACTCCTCATCAATTACGACAGTTTCTGCTACTGGAGTACTTTAATATTGACGCACCATTCAACCACAGAAACGTTTTTATCCATATCATGATGTGTGCTTCATAATGAAATGGCCGACTTCCGTGACTAAATTGTCTAGCGACACTGAAAAGTACATGGCAAGAAAGAATGCTGAATTTAGATTTCAGAATTATTTGATCACACTTTACAATAAATGCACGAATCAATCAATGAAAACATTCGCAGCTCCCCGTGGAATATAAGTTGTCAACGAGAACATGCTAAATCATTAAACATTGACCTTCCTATTGCTGTTGAATTTGTTTGTGGCTTATAGTTTCTACATAATGGGGTATACAGGCCCATACCCCAGTCCCCCTCAGTCGCCTCCTATGACATGTCTGGCAGGTTGCGCGGTCGGTATAGGGGCAGCCGATTAACTTTGGAAACTTGTAATTAAATCTCGTGATCCCACCTAACTGTTACGCCTCGTCTTTTGTGGAGGAGTCAAGGATCTGACTTATGCTACACCTCTTTCGCTGTTTCTCTTTGTTTATGCCAGTGCCTTCCACCCTTGAAGTTTATGTGTAAAGCAGTGTGTAACATCATATCGGGAACTTGTCTGCACTTCAAAATGACGGAGGAAAACTCAGCGCCATTAGAGATAACCTGCCATGCATATAATATATATTTAGGTTCCATTTCTGTTCTTTCAAAGCAAAAACCCACCATTATAGGTGGACTCTTACAGGAAAAAATTACAGGTGGATTTTTCCAGAAAACAACCACTATAAGTACATTCTTTCACTAAAAATCCACTATAGGTAGACTCTTCCAGGAAACAGCCACTATAAGTAGACTCTTCAATGAAACAGTAACTATAAGTAGACTTTTCCAGGAAACAGCCACTATAAGTAGACTCTTGCAGGAAACAGAAACTATAAGAAGATTCTTCCAGGAAACAGCCACTATAAGTAGACTCTTCCAGGAAACAACCACTATAAGTAGAATCTTCAAGGAAACAACCACTATAAGAAGACTCTTCCAGGAAACAACCACTATAAGTAGACTCTTCCAGGAAACAGCCACTATAAGTAGAATCTTCCAGGAAACAACCACTATAAGTAAACTCTTCCAGGAAACAGCCACTATAAGTAGAATCTTCAAGGAAACAACCACTATAAGAAGACTCTTCCAGGAAAGAAGCACTATAAGTAGACTCTTCTAGGAAACAGCCACTATAAGTAGACTCTTCCAGGAAACAGCAGCTATAAGTAGAATCTTCTAGGAAACAGCCACTATAAGTAGACTCTTCTAGGAAACAGCCACTATAAGTAGACTCTTCTAGGAAACAGCCACTATAAGTAGACTCTTCCAGGAAACAGCAGCTATAAGTAGACTCTTCTAGGAAACAGCCACTATAAGTAGACTCTTCTAGGAAACAGCCACTATAAGTAGACCCTTCCAGGAAACAGCCACTATAATTAGACTTTTCCAGGAAACCACTACTAAAGGACATTTTGTAGAAAACCTTCACCGTTGCGCTGTGTATGCTCTTGCAGTTACAGTGTCATAAGCAATGTATTTGAAATCACGTTAATACCATTATCCACACCAAATGTAATAGCCTTACATACACCAACTATAATAACATTTCATACACAAACTATGATAACATTACACACACCAACTATTATAACATTACATACACCAACTATGATAACATTACATACACCAACTATGATAACATTACACACACCAACTATGATAACATTACACACACCAACTATGATAACATTACATACACCAACTATGATAACATTACGTATACCCAATATGATAACATTACACACACCAACTATGATAACATTACACACACCAAATATGATAACATTACATAAGTAATTTTAATGCATATGAAGTCGAATAACTGAGCAACGTCCAGTTTAAACTTCACTAAAACATTCACGTGGGAGGCACACTTACATTTTATATATGAAACCTATTGCGAATGATTAATAGCGGGTGGCAGGAAATAACACATAAGAAGAAACTCGGGAGAGAAAATAAACAGACAATCATATTTTAAAATGGGCTACAAGATTAACAAATTGACTTTTGCCGCTAAAGAAGTCAGCAGAGACACGTACAACATGCCAGATAAATTAAAAATGAAAAGAAGAACGTAAATGAGCCAACAACACCAACAAATGTGCATTTACACGGTAAATAAAAATAAAATAATTTCAGAATGGTAAAGAAGAGGGGAAAGCACAAACAAAACGAGGGAATAAAAAATATATTTAAAATATAGCATAATACAAACGTCACGCATTAAGAAAAAGGAAAAATGCAAATAGAAAAAAACAGAGTGAAAAGGAAAAGATACATCCTGAAAGGAAACCGGAAATATTATATTTCACAGAAAGCACACATCGCTTCAGCGATATGGACGACAATGCAAATGAAATACTCGATGAAAATGGAGATATCACATCACGATCATTCCCCCCAAAAATGCCGCTTAAACTTCTCACATGCGTGGGATAGAAAGCAGTACCAGTAATAATACGTGTCAGATACAATCAAGACACCGTATAGTCAGTCACAAGAAGAAAATCAGGCTGCAGTAGAAATGAAACAGTTTATTTGCATTACATGATTGGTAACTAACTTGAGATTATTGTTTAGTTGCTTCTTAAGTACATACAGTAATACCGGTGATCTTGTAGAGGTCAATGAAGTGTTGGTGCTTCCATTTCCCAGACACAGTAGTAATGCTGATTTCATAAGAGTCAGTAAGTTGTTGGACTGAGTGGTCTCGAGATAAGACGTCGGACTCGAGTGTTGGAGATCGTGGGCTCAAATCACCTTGGAGACTGACATTTTTTCCACGTGGACTTTCTGGTATGTCCATCGGCAGTTGAAAATGGAAATGAGCAGGCTGCTCTGGCAAAATTAAAAATTATGTTTAAAATCTAGCCAATCTATTACGGGACCTTCGCCGGTACTACGAAGTTCGTCCATTGTGCTGAGATTCTCCCAACAATATGGAGAAGAACAAAGCATTTATGGGTAAACTATGTACAATGACGTTGATTCTTCGACTAAACTAAACTGCAGTTTTGGAGTTTATGTCTTATTTACAGACAGTGATACTAGTGAGTTATTAACGGTGTGTGATAAAGTGGAAGCTGTCTTCCGCGTACACCTTGTACTACCATTGATATCTTAAAGGTCTGAAACATGTTGACGCTTTCAATCCACGAACACATATTACTTATTTACTGTCCATATATTGACTAATAGATGGACACCAAAAGTGACGGTATGAGGGCCCTACACCATTTAATCATCGCCACGGACGTCCACCAATAAGATGGAGAGATGGCCTTCGACATGACTTTGATCCGTCCTGGTACTTAATAAGCAAAGACAGAGATGCGTTTAGACGAAGATCATACTGTTAGGGATCCGACTCTGGGCAAGATCATACTGTCAGAGATCCGACTCTGGGCAAGATCATACTTTTAGGGATCCGACTTTGGGCAAGATCATACTTTTAGAGATCCGACTCTGGGCAAGATCATACTTTTAGAGATCCGACTCTGGGCAAGATCATACTTTTAAGGATCCGACTCTGGGCAAGATCATACTTTTAGAGATCCGACTCTGGGCAAGATCATACTTTTAGAGATCCGACTCTGGGCAAGATCATACTTTTAGAGATCCGACTCTGGGCAAGATCATACTTTTAGAGATCCGACTCCGGGCAAGATCATACTTTTAGAGATCCGACTCTGGGCAAGATCATACTTTTAGAGATCCGACTCTGGGCAAGATCATACTTTTAGAGATCCGACTCTGGGCAAGATCATACTTTTAGAGATCCGACTCTGGGCAAGATCATACTTTTAGAGATCCGACTCTGGGCAAGATCATACTTTTAGGGATCCGACTCTGGGCAAGATCATACTTTTAGAGATCCGACTCTGGGCAAGATCATACTTTTAGAGATCCGACTCTGGGCAAGATCATTCTTTTAGAGATCCGACTCTGGGCAAGATCATACTTTTAGAGATCATTTGAAAAGGGGTCCCTCTTCTTCTTTCCACACACTCTTGTTTCATTTTAGTCTGTCTAACAATCACATTCTTGTTTCATTTTAGTCTGTCCAACAATCACATTCTTGTTTCATTTTAGTCTGTCTAACAATCACATTCTTGTTTCATTTTAGTCTGTCCAACAAACACATTCTTGTTTCATTTTAGTCTGTCCAACAATCACATTCTTGCATACGCGTCTTCAGGATGAGGCTTTTCCATTACAAATTGGATGGACTGGCTTTTCAGAGCGCTGCGCACAAATCTAGCAAAGGTAAATACAGACGCACACATACATCCAATCACTGGTTTGTGCGTCTTAATATCGCCCAATTGACTACGGTCTGGGGTGGAAAAGGCGCGCTTCCGCCAATAGAAACTAGTGAGGCAAACACGTAACACAAAAAACAATGTTTAAAAAAACGGAGTTTAGACGAGATTTGGCTACCTGGCATATGGCATACAATGCGCCTGAGGGAACAACCGGATAACAGCATGGCTTGGCTTCGATCGTTCTCAATCTCCCGCTACCAAACCTTGAAAGGGCTTAAGTAGCAGAATGTAGTCCAGAGAACAGAATGTAGTCCAGAGAAGAGAATGCGTTGTGTCGTAGTTTACAGCTTCACTGCAATATTTGCACCTTTCGGTCCAACACATCCGACTTCAGCAAGCATTTTTTGAGTATTGGTTAGCATTCCCTCTTCGATCCCTTCTCCTTAGCCAGTCTGCCCTGCTGCAGCCTGTTATCTAGGATCACCGCGTGGAGGTGTAGAAGGGTCTTGGCAGCTCTGGTTCGCTGGCCCTGACGCTAGCAGTCAGCTATGGGTCGCTGACCACTGCAGCTCATACGCTGCTCAGTATCTTGATCCTGGATTACAGTATAACAGTATCTGCGCACCATTTCATACATGTTCTCAACGTTCGCCATGTGGATTGCATGGCCCTTCCTCCTCGACATATTATATATTACATTTTTCTACTAGAATAGGTAGACAGCTACTTGTATCTGGGGCAGAATTACTAGTGATGGTAGATGGGAAAGAGAAGTGAAGAAAAGAATAGGAATGATCAAAAGCGTATTTAATATGTTGAGAAACATATCGGTTTTCATGCAAATAACCAATACATTAAAAATGAAGCTCATCCGGTATTTTATATATTCAACATTATTTTACGGTGCAGAACCATGGACTATGAAGAAACAGTTGGAGGACAAAATAGACGCCCCCAGAAACGTGGTTAAGCAGAATAATGTGTCACATTTCGTGGAAAGAGAAACACACAAATACCGATTTCATAACGAGAGTAGGGATGGTTTTAACAGACATTATAATTCGATTAGTGAAATATTTTGGATATACTAGGAAGACACGATAACTTATTGAACACAATACTGGAGTGGAAGGTTCAAGGTCGGCGGACAAAAGGTGGGCAGCGCTATAAGTGGGAGAACAACATCTGAATATGAACTGATGTCAATCTGGCAGAGTGTACCGCCGAAGACAAGAGCCAGAGGGTAGAGGGGTTCCATTACAGACAATCTTCGTTGCAGAGATGGCACTTGAATTGAATGGCATTTGTGTCAGTATTTTTGGGCTGCTATGGATCCTGTACTATTCCACGGATGCATACCTTTTTATCCTTATTACCCAATATCTGTAAGTTCTCTGCGTCGTAACACATAAGTACGGAGTCTATTTAATGACCTCTCTGTCGTAAAAGGCAAGTTGTGTCCAGGCTCAGCTTCCTCCCGCAGCTAGGTCCGGTGGATCTGCGTCAGATCATTATGTTTTTTGGATGCGACATGTTCATGGGATGTCGATTCTCGCGGTTAAAAATATGCTAACCAGGTACAGGGCCGGTTACATGACGCAATAACGATCATCAAGCAGAAAGGAAAAACCGCAAGCAGAACTCAATCAGGAATACGAATCAGTTGGCTTAACATGCACCTTTGTCTTACATTGAAGCGTTGCTAGCTGAGGCTAAGATTGGTCTGGGGAACAAAGTCATGCTCGATATCACCGAGAGGGCTGGTGACAATTAATAATTCGATAAGTGAGCAGAGGGCGAGCGGTGGAGACTGAGAACTAAAAACTGGAGACAGACAGAAAGATACGACAAGACTAACACTGTGACGTCTTCATCTCTACGATTCGTTACACGAGTTCCCCAAAACGTTCACATTCAGAGAGAAAATAGCTAACCCTTTCTCGATCAGCGTAGTGTAGAACTAGGTAACAGTGCAACATTTTCGCAAGTACAGAAGCGTTTCACGATTTAACTTAACTTAACGTCGTTATACTGGTTCAGAAGAGTCAGAAGAGTCTGTATACAACCAGTTTCATTTACATTGCCTAGATCTTAAAGCTATGCGCATCCAATTTATTCTTAAATTCATTAATTGCCACTGCCTCTACTACCTTATGTGGCAATTCATTCCAAGAATTCACCACTCTCTGACAAAAAAAAAGTAATTCTTAATATCTAATCTGGACATCTCTTTAGTTAATTTGCAGCTATGCCCTCTTGTTCTTGTAGGTGGTCGTATTTTGAAGAAAAAAAACAACTTGTTATAGTCTAATTTGCCTGTTCTTCTGATCTAGTCTGCCCCCAACTACCTGCCAGATCGTTTGCTAAAAGTGCGCAAAAACACGGTATATATATTATAGGAGTAGAACTAAAGTAGGGGAATTTTGTTGACCATCGGTCAGGATCTTGGTGCAAGGATTAGGTCTTCCATGTGTGGAATTGCGCACTACCGAGACAGTTAAGACGTAACAACATAGTTATGCTTATTTATGTTAACCAAGGTGTGGCCATGCACAGCGCGGACAAAATAAACATCGTGATTGTAGACTGCTTGAAGCCTGGTAATTGACTGATTATGTGTGGAAACTCATAACAAAAGAGAGTATGATAAGGTACACGACATAAGTAAGCGTGTTAGCGTCAGTCAGTTGTAGGTTTGGAAATGGGAAGTAACAGTGAGAAGCTCTGTTATAGTCAAGTGATTTTTGGTTCCAGTGTCCAGGCTAGTTAGGAACAGTATATATTGTGGAGTGTCTAGGCCTGGTACACAATACTTAATAATGCCGTGACGGAGATTAACCAAGTGAGATACATATTAGAATTATCTGCAGAAGTGCGAATCTGTTATAGCTATAATTAATTAGGTACGGTATGTTAATTAAGGAGGTAACATCAGGTATGGAACAACTGAAAAAAACTTTATTTAGATGTCAATCTTGTGCATTGTGCCTGGTGACCAAACATTGGGTCGTTCACAAGTTTCTCTCAATTTCTAATGCCTCACTTCTTTGTATTGCAGTTGATGCTACGCCGATTTAAAGGATACATTTTTTTTATTAGTTGTAGGTCCTAGGCAACCCTGCAGATATCCGACCAATCACATTTATTGCTGTATTAATCAGTTTGACGTGTATATATTTTCCAAACTGGCTCGGCGTACTCAGCTGTGGAAAAACACATGGCAAGTGCTGAGTTCAGAGGACATCTGACTGTGCTCACCATATTGTGGCAGTACATTTCCGGATATTATTATTTCAAGAATGTATCGTCTCTTTTGTGCTCTGACAGTGTATCGCGTAAGACAGAGTGCGATCCAATTTGACATCCAAGTATTTGGGAGCCATTCTATACTCCAGTTCCTGTCCGTTTGATTTTAATTTTAGGTCCCCCCCTACCTCCCCCCCCACTTCCCCCCCCCCCCCCCCCCCCGTACTGTGTTTCGTGCTTTCTGCTGGGGTTTGGTTTGAGAAAACTTTCCTAGTAGTATACGACAATGGTACTAAGGGCGATGTCAGTTTGTATAAGACTTCTTGAATACCATGTCCTTGGACATCTACTGCTGTGACGTCATCATACATGAATTTCACCACCTCTGTGTCTACAATTCGGTCGTTGGTATATATGTTGTTCAACATACAAGCTGGGACACCTCCTTGTGTCAGACCGTTCTTTTGGCTCTGTCTGTCACTATCTCTCTCGCTCTCTTTCTCTATCTGTCTCTCTATCTGTCTCTCTCTCTTTCTCTCTCTTTATCTATATCCAAATCCCTCAAGTGACATACGACCACCAATTCTGCAAGAGACATTTGATGAGGTTGGTGAGGCGCCAATCATTTGAAATAGAATATAGGTTTGTCAGCAGCTTCTGGTGATTCATAATGTCGTCATCTGCACTTTTATAGAAAATGTCACACCTGTGATCTGCTTGCGTTCATACCAGGCCCCGATTAGTTGTGTCAGGTTCACTACGGATTTAGTTGCAACGTGATCCAGGTCTGAAACCTGATTGTTCATTGATACGCTTCTTGACATAATAGGGTCAATGTTTTCAAAATACAGATAACAAAGTAACGACCTCGGTTGATAACTGTTGAGATCTGTTGTTTTTCCTGGTTTTATCAACCCAACAACCTTAGATTTCCTCCAGATTGTAGGAATTTGCATAGATTCGACGCAAGGGTTTAAAAGGGTTTACCAGCCATCCTATGATCTCTGTTCCATAGTTTTTAATTTTCTCTGTCATTCAATCATCAAGGCCAGCTATTTTGTTGTTCGTCGTGTGCAATATTGCATCATTTAATTGCTCTATGGAGAAGGGTGTCGCCAAATTTGTACAATCCCGTTGTGTCTTGATTTGCTTTGTCTTTAGTGGTTTTCCCCATTCATCAGTAATTGGTGGGCTATTTGGTTGGGGGTAATTTGCATTCTGATTACGGAAGCGCCCGATGGGTCATTACTTAGATTCTTGATTAGTTTCCAAACGCGTCTGTTGTTTTGTTTCATGCTCAAGTGGCATAATTTGTAGGTTTTCCAGTATAAAATGAAGCATAGGAAGTTTTCCCTAACATGGATGGCCTTCTCAGCGAAGGGGTTGCTTTCATATAGTGGTTGGTATTGCGCGTATAGCACATTTGAGTCTTTTTGAAGACCCGAAATATGCTGGGTTCTGTAGCCTCTGGGTAATTGACTTCTGATGATCCTTTTTGTTAGTTAAATAGAAGCCTCGAATGTTACAGGGGATGGTTTTAGTGTAGCAGAGTTACAAGGGTCTAACGAGCCAACGGCAGGGAAGTTCTGAAAATACCGTTCGTGGTACCCATACATAACTTGAGAACCCTGCCCGAGAGATTGAGTTCATTGAACGAGCCATTGCCCTTAATTCTCAAACAATACAGTTTAAGACTGTCCAGCTAAAATATGTATCTTCCCACGATTTCTATTGATAATTCCACGACCTTCTAGGTTACATAGTAGGTTTAAAAAGCAAGCTATTCGTTCTCTGGCGACACGTGAATGAATGCAAGACAAACACAAGTCATTGACCAAAGCGGGCAGCTTAGAATATAAGCTGAGGTATGAGTGTTCCGGGAGATCAGAAAGAGCGGAGAAGGAAAGATTACCGTGAAGTTAGTTAGACCAGATCAAGAGCTAAAATAGACCACAGAACATAGCCAGTGAGTGACAAGAATTGAGAGATAAAATTAGGAGCCACCGAAGCAGACTAACACTGATGTGATACGAGAGACCACGCACGTGTAAGAATCTGTCTGTGTGTGATCTGTTTAAGTCGTCGTTAACATCTGTTACACGTGACCCGACTTCCAAGTCCCTGAATGGCATTTGTCTGCATTCTCGTAAGAGGGAGACACGTTGCTTCAACACGAAGCTGTCGTCCTGGACAACACGTCGTGGCACATGTGTTACCTTGGCCTGACAACCACAGTAACAGAACCACTGGGTCATGGGCACGATAACAGCTGCAGTCACCGAGTTCCTGGCAACAGATCACGAAGAAGAATAACCAGCAGATCTGATCACTGTAGACATCTTCCTTACGTTGAGACGAAACAAGAGGCTCATAAGACATCTACGTTGTATAAGCTGATAGGTGGGACATAAGGCCACAAGACGAGCGAGGACAGAGAGATTAGGACTGAGAACAAGTAGCTAGACAGCATTGTATCAACAAAAAGTGGTATAGACTGTGAATAGAACAATTTCTAAATTCGACCACGTGAATAGAACTCTGGGCAATTTTAGTGCAAGATAAATAAATACCTGTGCTAATTGCACGTCATTGTAGTTAGAGAAGTGTTGACAACAAAGCTCTTAACGATTATCATACTTATATTACTATAAAATGTGTATACTGTTCAACATATAAACATTCATTGTTTTGCTGTTGAGAAAAGAATTGTTCGTGATTTAATTAAAGTGTGAAATAATGCGTGATAGTGGAAAGAAGAAAGTTAGTAATAAGTGGTGATAGAATAAGTGGAAGTTAACCCTGCAACATAAAAATAAATAGTGCCGTGACTTAAAGGATGAGCCATAAAGTTAACCCTGCAACATAAAAATAAATAGTGCCGTGACTTAAAGGATGAGCCATAAAGTTAACCCTGCAACATAAAAATAAATAGTGCCGTGACTTAAAGGATGAGCCATAAAGTTAACCCTGCAACATAAAAATAAATAGTGCCGTGACTTAAAGGATGAGCCATAAAGTTAACCCTGCAACATAAAAATAAATAGTGCCGTGACTTAAAGGATGAGCCATAAAGTTACCCCTGCAACACTCGTTAAACACTTATTTGTCTATATCATAGACGAACATTTGACTCGTTTAAAGTGTAAGTTTCTTTTGAAACGAACAGTTTCCTATTTTATAAATGCTGTAATGCTGCACGAGATTGGCCTGCGTTGCATGTAGACTCCTCATAGATTTCGTCACTTAATCTATTATCCTGTCGCTTACAAATATATTGTCGTGATTGTATCCTCTTCGACATCTTCAACTATTAAAAGATGGTGGTAATGTTGGGCCATGCATGATCTGTAATTTGTTCTGCTCTGCCAAGTTCTCAAACTGTCGACATGAGCGTCGGATTCAATATGCACCCATGCAGTGTTGTAACAATTAAAATCTATTTCGGCTATTTGATTGTTTTACGATCTTATGGTGAGAAGATCTTCAAAGTCAAAGTTGTTTAGGGTGGTTTATATTTATAGATGTTATTGTGCATGATTGAGTTTGATTTGTGAGGTTCTCTGTATTTTCTCTTAACGTTTGGCTCACTGAACGAATGTGTAGGTCTTGTGTGACAAATAAACTCTCTCCAATATTCCTCATGTGGTCTCTCTTCACAGCAAACCCACATTCTGTTACCTTTGAACTTTGTTAGCGAATGAAAGTTGGGTCACATTGTCCACAGAGACGTTTCAATGGAACGCTTTAAGTCTGTGCTATGTTGGAGTACTGAAAAGTGGTTTCCGTGGAGCGTTTTAGGTATTTGATATGTGTGGGTACTGAAAAGTCGTTTCCATTACCTGTGATCTAGATCTGTGACATGTTTGTGTACTGAAAAAATGTTTCCATGGGGCGCCCTAGGCCTGTGATATGTGTGGATGACTGCCAGTTTGTTTTCATGGGGCGCCCTAGGTCTGTGATATGTGTGGATGACTGCCAGTTTGTTTTCAGGAGGCGCTCCAGTTCTGTGACATGTTTGAGTGACTGAAAAGTCGCTTCCACGGAGTGGCCTAAGTCGTGAAATGTTTAGGTGATTGAAAAGTCGCTTCCACGGGGTGACCTAAGTCGTGATATGTTTGAGTGATTGAAAAGTTGCTTCCACGGGGTGACCTAAGTCCTGATATGTTTGGGTGATTGAAAATTTGCTTCCACGGAGTGACCTAGGTCTGTGATATGTTTGACTGAAAAGTCGTTTCAATGGAGCACTCTAGTTATGTGACATGTATGGGTGGCTGAAAAATGGTTGCCAGGAGGCGCTATAGGTCTGTGATGTTTGATCTAACACCCCAGCAGACATTATAATACCACTGCTGTCTTAGAGGTCTGTGGTGTGTTAGTGCTAGCATTTCATGTGCATAGTATCAAACAATATGTAGTTGTCATTACCAGACCAACAACCTTGTCTGAAACCGAGAGCAAGGCCCCAGGGGTCTGTGAATCATTACTGTCTTTTTATTATTTTACCTTTTTATGTTCATGGTACGCTGCTGTTTAGGTTATAACGATAATCACCCGTAGAGTGTCACGCTTGAACGATGCTGAAAATAACAAATGTAGGCAGTGTAGCACGTAATTGTCTGCTGTGTTCGGTCTACAGCTTTCATGGTTGCACTTACTACCTCGACTTTTGATGTCATTTACTTGACCTACACTTTCAATATTACGTCTGATCTATGCCATGTAAAAAAAAAAAAAAAAGGATGCCGTTTTATGAATGTGCTTTTCGTATTCGTGAAACGAATGAGTTCACACTTCAACGATTGTTACTGGTGCATCAATGCAGCTACAAGTCTTTGAGTTTAAAAACTGATGATTTATGACTGTATATTATCTTCTGAATTAAATATATTGTGCATCACTTTCCATATTCATGAATTATCATTGTATATCGTGTTCGTTATGACATCAAGTGTGCATTTATTTGTAAATGTGCCGTTTAAAATTGTGCTATTTTACCATTTGTTACTGTGTTTTAGCTAGTGTGTAGCTAGTTTGGTTTACAAATTTGTCATAATACATTTGAAGCTTGCTTGTGGATATAATTTTTTTCTGGACAAAGTATATAACAATATAGACTGTCACATAAACTTTTCATTGAAACACTTATTGCTTGCCATTCTAAACGTGATGATTTTTTATAAAACGTCGTTTAGTTGTTGAATGTGAAGGTCTATAGTGGAATGTCACTATTTTCGTGAAAATGTATTGTATATGAAATTGAGTGAGAATGTTTGTAATAATTCATCACTATTTTGACTTATCCTATTGTATGCTAGTTTACATAGGATATATTCTAATAACATTCTCCATATGGCTGAAACATATTGTCTACCAGTTCTAATGCAGTAGTTTCTAATGAGAATCACCCAAATCTGAAACGTATTGTTTACCAGTTCTACGCAGCAGTTTCTAATGAGAATCACCCAATGGCTGAAACGTATTGTATGCAACGGGATATGCGAACATGGCTAATATAACATACTACGACCTTGATGAAACTTCAGTTTGAATGTAATGGTGATACAGTTACATAACATCGTCTTCATGGAATTGCGTTATGCCATTCTTGGCTGTATTAATGTTAACCATTCATACATTAGAGACCTGCAGAAAAAACAGCAAGTCAAATAGAAACAGATATTAATCACATCTTTGTTGTTTATATTCTCAGACGACGACGTGTTTTGTCAGAACGTATATGGTAGCTGTATGTATGTTTAATCACGTAAATCAAAACCAGTATGTACATGTGCTAATCCTACAACCAGTGTAGGACAGGAGAAACCTATACATTAGACGGTGTTATTTTTGTTGTTGTTGTACTGATACTGTTAAGTCATTCACACTCTGCCAGCAACTTACACGTTTTCTTAGTATCATATATCTAGATTTTTTTACGTTTTTTTCCCTTTTCTGCAATTTGTTGTGACGTTACATGAATCTCTCCTAGATATCAGACATTCCATCTCACACCAGAATGCTATCGAAAAAAAACTATGGTTTCCTGCACTGATGCAGTTTGTTGTGTTGGAATCATAAGTTTACATTACCTCTCAGTGTTTAATTGGTCTCATGTCCATCTCTGTTTAGTTGTCTCATGTCCAACTCTGTTTAGTCGGTATCATGTCCTTCTTCTTCTGCGTACACAGTCAGACAGTAACCATTGTTTTCTCGAAAAAAGCGGCGGTCATCCTGAGACTCTCGCCACTACCATAGAGCTTGTCTTGCAGTTCCACTGGCAATGGCCACATCTGCTCTCTCTGATCCTCGTATGTCGGGCAGTTCTGCAGCAGATGTTCAGTGGTCATTTTACCAGTACCGCACGGGCATTCGTCGGTACACCCTATCTTCAATTTGTTGAAGAGGTGGTACCTCAGTCTGTTGTGGCCAGTGCGAAGTCTGAAGACAACGACCTGCTCTCTTCGGTTCAACTGGTAATAGGCATCGTTTTTGGTGTAACCAGTATGTTCGGTTTCCCATTTGGACATGTACCTGGCTTTGATAAGCCGTTTTGACTCTTCGTACGTCATACTGGTATCTATTTGTGGTAGCCTTGCACCTTCTTTTGCCAGTCTGTCTGCCTCCTCGTTGCCTTGGATGTTGCAGTGTGACGGAACCCACTGTACCACTACCCTTTTTGGTGCGGACTGTTGGCACAGTTTGCAGAGTGCTGCTCTTAAGTCATTAAGCTCAGTGTTTTTCTGGCTTTTTAGCGCTGTGACTACTTCGAGAGCATCTGTCAGCAGGACTATATGGCTCTCATTTTCACTGTGTGTTACCATTTCTTCCACTGCCGCCCTCAGTGCCTCTGCCTCTGCTCTGAAATTGCTCGTGTACTTACCAGTAGCGAATGACAGTGTTATTTTTCTGCCATTTGGTAGGTTCAGGAATGCTCCTGCCCCTCCGTTCTGTGTAGTGTTTGTTACAGAACCGTCGGTGTATGCATGGGTCCAGTCCATGCTTGGGTAGCTTTTCGTTATGAAGCTTAAGGTAGTGTCTCTCCTTTCTTTTTCGGTCTGGCAGTTTTTGTTTGCAATACCTGGTATATTTTCTACCACCTCTGGAAATATATCCTGCCTCCAAGTAGGTTTTCGTACAGTAGTGATGGGTTTTGGTGTTGTTAGTGCATTTATGGGATCTTCGTGCATCTTTGCTTTGGCTATTTCTGCAAAGTTTCTCCGCTTTAGTTTCCCAGTTCCCAAATTGTTTAGCCTCTGGTACATTGGATGGTCCGTCAGTCTTCGGAGTTTCTCTGACTGCAGCTGGGCTCTGCAGTCTCTTCTGTCGGTCATGGATTGCAGTTTTGTAATCTTTTCAAGTTCTACAATTGGCGTTGACTTCATGCCACCAGTTATGATTCTCATGGCTTGGTTTTGAAGTTTGTTAACTTTATCGAAGTTCGCCTTCGCTGCTGTTGTCCATGCCGCGATGCCATACTCGAGAACTGGTCTCACTCTTCCAGTGTACAGTTTCTTTAGTATGCCTTCGTCTGCTCCCCAGCTTGTGCCAGCAAGTTTCCTCATGATCGCCATTCTTTCTCTGGCTTTCATTCGGTTTCTCTCAATCTGACTTTTCCATGTCATGCGCCGATCAAATGTGACTCCCAGATAGGTTGGGTTGTCGTTTGGCTGCAGGATTTTGCCATTTAGGCTTAATTTGGTACTTTGGGGTTTTAATGAGAGCGAGAATATTGTGCACGTGGTTTTCTCCTCGTTTATTTTGACCAGCCATGAGTTCGCCCACTCTTCCAGCGATGTTAGGGCCGTTTGCATCCGATTTCTTGCTATGGTGAGATTCTTTTCAGAGGTCCACATAGCCAGATCGTCTGCAAACATTGAGCTATGGACTCTTCTTGGTATATTCTCTGTAATATCGTTTATATATACCAGGAAGAGTGTGGGTGACAGTACTCCCCCTTGGGGTACTCCCTGCTCGAGTGTCACCTTTTTGCTCATCTGCCCTTGTACTTGGACTCTGGCCGTTCTTTGTTTGAGGTAGTGGTTGATCCACTTGTACATCTTCCCACAAACATCACTTCTTCTTAGCTTGACTCTAAGTCCATCCTTCCAGACTTTGTCAAATGCCTTTTCCAGATCCACCCAAACAGCTACTGTGTGTTTCTGTGCCTGGTAGGCATCTTCTATCTCCTGGGCTATGAGGATGACCTGGTCCTCAGTGGATCTGTGCTGTCTAAAGCCGGCTTGCTGTGGAATTAGTATTCGTTTTTCTTCCAGATGCCACATCAGTCTGGTGTTTATCATCCGTTCCATCAGCTTGCCGACACAGCTCAGTAGGCTTATGGGCCTGTATCCATTCGGATCTGTTTTGTCCTTTCCTGTTTTTGGTACTGGTACCAGTATTGCATCTTTCCATGCCTGGGGTACAATACCCCTTTTCCAGCTTTGGTTCAGGACTGATAGTAGTTTTTCCTTCGCTGTTTGGCCCAGCCCCATCAGCATTTCGTTTGTTATCCCGTCTTTTCCGGGAGATTTCCTTCTCTTTAGTGTTCTCATAGCCTCTTCCATTTCGCGCATTGTTAGTTTGGCCATCATGTGCTCTTCAGGAGCCGTATTTATGTTTTCGTGCCCCTTTAGCTCTTCGCTAATGTCTGTATGCTTATCTGCAGGGACCTCGATGTGGTTTGCTCTGGCATAGTGATCGACAAAGGCGTTTGCGGCTTTCTTACCTGTGATCAAGTTCTCGCCTTGCTTGATAGTAATTTGTTTATTTGACGGGGTTTCGTCGTTCATGGCTCTGACTAGCTTCCATAGCTTGTTCCCTTCTTTGTCCAGGTTTAAACTTTCCGTTTTATTTTTCCAACTTTCTCTTGCTGTTTGCTTGAGAGTGTGTTTGTACTTCGCCGCGGCGGCTTTGAGGGCGATGTTTGCCTCCACGGATTTTTCTCGTTCTGCCATGTTCCTCGCATTTGTTACTGCATCTTCCACTTTCTGTAACTCATCATTCCAGTAGGGCTTATAGTTTTTCCTAGCTCCTCTTGGGATGGTTTCAGTGGCGGCTTGCATTATTGCCTTGCTTAGGCTCTCTACCATGGGCTTCATTTTGGTGTTTCGTGTGTTGATGGTTTCACACAGCCCATCTGTCAGGATTGCAAATCTGTCCCAGTCGGCTCGTTTGTAATTCCAACGTGGGAGCGGTTTTGTTTCCTGTGGGCCTACTTCCATGTCAATGGTTAGCCTGATCGGCCTGTGGTCGCTACCTGCCAGTTGGTTTAGCACCTGGCGGTCTATTTTATAGTGTATGTCCTGTGTGGAGAAGGCCAAATCTGGAGTCGAGGTGGTATGCCATGTTCTTGAATAGAAGCTAGGGCTATCCTCCGGCCTATTGATTAGGGAGAGATTTGCATCTATCTCCCAATCTTCCACTTCGTCACCTCTACTGTCTGTGTCAGAGTATCCCCATCTCTCCGAGTGGCTGTTGAAATCTCCAACTACTATGCAGTTGGAGTCTCTGACCTCCATACTCGAGAGCGATAGGTCTCTGTTTGGGGGTCCGTACAGATTGAAAATGCGGAGTTTCGTCTCTAGAGCCATTATGTCAACTCCTACAATTTCTGATTGTCCGGTGTGATTGACAGGTACCGCGCTACTCGGTATGCTGTTTCTGGTCAGTATCAGGACCCCTCCTTTGTGACCTTCTCTATCTAGACGGAAGGTCTGGTATCCTCTGATTGAGAATTTATGGTTATTGTTGAGGTGCGTTTCCTGGATACATGCCACGTCAATCTTACCTTCATGCAGGTGGTGTGTTAGGGAAAGTTTTTTGTTAATGACTCCCTCCGCATTCCACTGTAGTATTCTGAGGGTCTTGAAGTTTTGGCCAATAGACGTTACCCCATAGCCATGTGCCTTGACTCCACGACACATGGGTGGGTGACCACCAGTAGTCAAGGGTGGGCCCCTTCGAGGCGTGAGGCCCGGCGCTATCGCTGCCTGGCGGGTCTCCTCAGGATGAGCGCCATACGTTTTTCGAATAGGTTGTGCTGCCATCATACTGTGATTTACGTTGCACTGTTTTGTTAGGCTTGCGGCCCCGTGCATCCGATTTCAACAGGCGTTTCTGTAGGGATGCCCTCCTTAGCCTTTGGCTGTCCCCAGCCTATCTGCAGGGCAGCAGTTGTTTACGATCAGAGTTTTCTCTCCTATGGAAGTTGTCTTTCCAGACTATCGAGTCTTCACTACTCGTGTCTATAGGGTGCAATGATGGTATGTGATATATGAGATGGACTGGTTTACCCGGAAGAGAGGCAGTCCAGTGTGTCTGTATCCCAGGATCGTCACGTCCTGCCAGAAACGTAGCATTTGCATGTGAGTGGGGTATCTCTTTTTCCCTTTATTTTCTTGGCTTCTATGCAGGGATGGTACGCCTAGCATTCCCCGCCACCTGGGGTGTTGACACAGTGGGGCAGGTGTGCAATGTCCGCTGGTCTGCATCTCTTCTGCGTCCAGCATGATAGTTATGGCTGATAACGTACAGAGGTAGATATCGTAACCGGAGTGCATTTAGCCAGAGGACAAGCCTGGTAATGTCACAGAGATGTTGATCGCCTGGTGTGCGGACAACTCTCATGGTCAGTGGTTGAGTCTTGACAGTTCACAGTGTGGTGGCTGCTCTACTGTTTTCGACACCCCGACCAGGTTCTAAGTCTTTGGTTGGTGTTTTTCGCACCCCATCGCCGTATAGGGTGAGTATCAAGCAGTTTTCCGCCCGCTTTGATTTGCGGGCGGCAAGGACCTCTTACTGTGGCTCTACCTGATAGGGCTGGGGCGCAAGCCCCAGGTCCCGAGCATGTAGGGGCCTCCCATTGCAGTGGTGCTGAGATTTTGGGCGGGATTGCGGCTTTCAAGGGTTCGGCCGTAATCCCCCACATGGTAGCCTCGCGCCCTTGGCTTATCAGCCTGGTACGTGAACCAAAGTGTCTGCGGCTCCTCTCGATCTGAGCTGGTTTTCCGTAGCAACGCCCTGTCATTTGTAGGGTAAAACTGACCTGTCTTCAGATCTATTTCCAGCACCCGTTCACTATTTGGTCAGACGAATTTATTGAGGGCTTTTGTTTGTCAATGACCAGGTATTTGAAATCTGCGGAGTTAAACACGATTTCCGTAGCGTTCTTTCATTTGAGCTGACTTGTCGTCCGTGAGTCTAATACCAGCGTACGTTCATTATTAGACCCAAACGGCAGCGCTCTCAATTTGTCAGTTGTTCTACAGCATTGGCGTGTTCGGTCAAATTAAGCCGCAGGTTCCACACCTGGTGGTGCCCTTTCGTCAATTCCCTTAGCGAGATAGTCAAGTTTCTTAAAGGGTAGCCCCAAAGATTTTCGAGGGTCTAATTCCAGCACATGTTCTCTATTAGACCCCACTAAGGTGTACTTTTTGATAGTCATTCTGCAGTATTGGCGTGGTAAGTTAGCTTAGGTCTCAGGCTCCACTCCAGATAGTGCTCTTCCGTCAATTCCTTTATCAAACACTGGGTGCAGACAAAACCGAGCCACAGGGGACATAACCCCAGATTTCTGGGGGTCTAAGTCCAGCACCAGTTCCATATTAGACTCCAGAAGAGTGGTCTCGGCATGTCAATCATTTCAGTGTTGGCCGTGTTGAGTCAAATTAAGCCGCAGGCTCCACTCCTGGTGGTGCCCTTCCGTCAATTCCTTTAAGTTTCAGCTTTGCAACCATACTTCCCCCGGAACCCAAACACTTTGGTTTCCCGGAAGCTGCCCGCAGAGTCATCGAAGCAACTCCTGCGGATCGCTAGTCGGCATCGTTTATGGTCAGAACTACGACGGTATCTGATCGTCTTCGCGCCTCTGACTTTCGTTCTTGATTAATGAAAACATTCTTGACAAATGCTTTCGCAGTAGCTCGTCTTGCGGCGATCCAAGAATTTCACCTCTAACGCCGCAATACGAATGCCCCCGTTTGTCCCTGTTAATCATTACCTCCAGTTCCGAAAACCAACAAAATAGAACCGAGGTCCTATTCCATTATTCCATGCACCATTATTCAGGCAGCCGAGGCCTGCTTTGAACACTCTAATTTTTTCAAAGTAAACGCGCCGGCCACCCAGGACGCTCAGCGAAGAGCACCCGTGGGAGAGAGCCGGCAGACGGTAGGGCAGGAGACAACGGGCAGTGAACCGGCGCGAGCCGGACCGCCCGCCTGCGCCTGAGATCCAACTACGAGCTTTTTAACTGCAACAACTTTAATATACGCTATTGGAGCTGGAATTACCGCGGCTGCTGGCACCAGACTTCCCCTCCAATAGATCCTCGTTAAAGGGTTTAAAGTGTACTCATTCCAATTACGGGGCCTCGAAAGAGTCCCGTATTGTTATTTTTCGTCACTACCTCCCCGTGCCGGGAGTGGGTAAGTTGCGCGCCTGCTGCCTTCCTTGGATGTGGTAGCCGTTTCTCATGCTCCCTCTCCGGAATCGAACCCTGATTCCCCGTTACCCGTTACAAACATGGTAGGCATGTCACGTACCATCGACATTTGATAGGGCAGACATTTGAAAGATGCGTCGCCGGCACATGAGGCCATGCGATCAGCACAAAGTTATCCAGAGTCACCAGTGGGGACGCCGCAACCCCGCGAGGGGAAACGACGATTGGTTTTGAACTAATAAAAGCGCTCTTTCCGCGAGGGTCGGAGCTTGGTAAGCATGTATTAGCTCTAGAATTGCCACAGTTATCCAAGTAGGATCGTGTCATCTAAGGAACCTCGACTGATTTAATGAGCCATTCGCGGTTTCACCGTGAGACAGTGTGAACTTAGACATGCATGGCTTAATCTTTGAGACAAGCATATGACTACTGGCAGGATCAACCAGATATCTGTCGGAGACGTACGTACAGCACACACCGGTCGGCGGAGGAAGGGTGTGTAAAAAGCCTCGCTGGGACGACGGCCGCAGGGACCGACTGACGGGACGGACGGTTTGTTCCACCCGTCCCTCACTCCGTCGACCTAGGACCGCCTGACAGGGGCCTCCCACACGCACCAGACGACCGACCGACCGACCGACCGGCTAATATAACATACTACGACCTTGATGAAACTTCAGTTTGAATGTAATGGTGATACAGTTACATAACATCGTCTTCATGGAATTGCGTTATGCCATTCTTGGCTGTATTAATGTTAACCATTCATACATTAGAGACCTGCAGAAAAAACAGCAAGTCAAATAGAAACAGATATTAATCACATCTTTGTTGTTTATATTCTCAGACGACGACGTGTTTTGTCAGAACGTATATGGTAGCTGTATGTATGTTTAATCACGTAAATCAAAACCAGTATGTACATGTGCTAATCCTACAACCAGTGTAGGACAGGAGAAACCTATACATTAGACGGTGTTATTTTTGTTGTTGTTGTACTGATACTGTTAAGTCATTCACACTCTGCCAGCAACTTACACGTTTTCTTAGTATCATATATCTAGATTTTTTTACGTTTTTTTCCCTTTTCTGCAATTTGTTGTGACGTTACATGAATCTCTCCTAGATATCAGACATTCCATCTCACACCAGAATGCTATCGAAAAAAAACTATGGTTTCCTGCACTGATGCAGTTTGTTGTGTTGGAATCATAAGTTTACATTACCTCTCAGTGTTTAATTGGTCTCATGTCCATCTCTGTTTAGTTGTCTCATGTCCAACTCTGTTTAGTCGGTATCATGTCCAACTCTGTTTAGTCGGTCTCATGTCCAACTCTTTTTAGTCGGTCTCATGTCCAACTTTGTGCAGTCGGTTTCATGTCCAGCTCTGTTTAGTCGGTTTCATGTCCAACTCTGTTTAGTCGGTCTTAGACCCAACTCTGTTTAGTCGATCTCATGTCCATCTCTGTTTAGTCGGTCTCATGTCCAACTCTGTTTAGTTGGTCTTAGACCCAACTCTGTATAGTCTGTCACATATCCAACTCTGTTTAGTCGGTTTCATGTCCAACTCTGTTTAGTCGGTTTCATGTCCAACTCTGTATAGTCTGTCACATATCCAACTCTGTTTCGTCGGTTTCATGTCCACCTCTGTTTAGTCGGTTTCATGTCCAACTCTGTTTAGTCGGTCTTAGATCCAACTCTGTCCAGTCGGTCTCATCTCCAACTCTGTTCAGTCGGTCTCATCTCCAACTCTGTCCAGTCGGTTTCATGTCCAACTCTGTTCAGTCGGTCTCATCTCCAACTCTGTCCAGTCGGTCTTATGTCCAACTCTGTCCAGTCGGTCTCATCTCCAACTCTGTCCAGTCGGTCTTATGTCCCACTCTGTATAATCGCCTCTTTTGACACGTCTGGAATTTCCCAATGTTAATATTATGTTCTCGTATTGAGGACCCTGAAAACACACAAGCGATATTTCTATCAGTCCTATTTATACATTCTAATGTAGTCTCATGAGATATGTTATACACTTCTGAAAAAAACATTAGCTCTATGTACATGCATAATTACGAAAAAGTAGTGGATCAAACCTTGTATTTCCTTTGCAAACTTCATAACCGCTTATCTATTTGTCAGGTTCTCAGCCACATGTCTGTCTGCAACTTCCGTAAAGCAGGTCTATCAAATCTTCAATTTTCTCGTGTGTAGACAGACATACGTGAGTTATTCTTTTTAATTCGTCGTATACGACCAAATAACATAAGTCGTATGCATTGATCCTTGTCTACAATTGTGTGACATTCTAAAGGTAGCGGTTGAGAGAACGAGAAAGACAGGTATACCTATGTTGGTTTACCTATGTTGCGATGGGTAGATAATATTCAGAGAAGGGCGAGAACATTTGCTAGTAATAGACAGATAAACATGGAAACATTCGTAGCATAATACAGTAAAATGTGTAATACTAGCAATAGACACACATTGGAACATACATCTCATTCTACAGTAAGATGCTATATAGTAGCTACTATCAATAGATAGACAGAAATGGAAACAGACACCTCATTATACAGAATAGTGTTATATAGTAGCTACTAGAGTTATACATACATAGTTAGTTAGTTAGTAGGTAGATCAGCCTCGCTACAAATCGAACAAGCCCATAGGTGATCAGCTTTCTTCTTCAGCACATCCCCCAGCGTATCTCGGCTCACGACACCAGTTCTGTGCTGGTTCATTAGTCTCCTTTGGCTTCCAGCTTAGCGTTCTTGCCTGGCTCTACCTCTTGTGATCTGACTTTCTTGCAGTCTGGTCAAAGTGCTGGACTCATCGTCATTGCTAGAATCATTTAACCGTCCCGCTTTCCTTAGAGCATCCAGAATAGCAGCCCATTCGATTGCTCGTCCCCTTCCAACAGTAGCACTACCTGCAGGAATGTCAGCTCGTCCCCTTCCTACAGTAGCACTACCTGCAGGCATGTCAGCTCGTCCCCTTCCTACAGTAGCACTACCTGCAGGCATGTCAGCTCGTCCCCTTCCAACAGTAGCACTACCTGCAAGCATGTCAGCTCGTCCCCTTCCCACAGTAGCACTACCTGCAGGCATGTCAGCTCGTCCCCTTCCTAGAGTAGCACTACCTGCAGGCATGTCAGCTCGTCCCCTTCCAACAGTAGCACTACCTGCAATCATGTCAGCTCGTCCCCTTCCCACAGTAGCACTACCTGCAAGCATGTCAGCTCGTCCCCTTCCTACAGTAGCACTACCTGAAAGCATGTCAGCTCATCCTCTTCCCACAGTAGCACTACGTGCAATAATGTTAGCTCGCTCGTTTCACTTCACACCCGCGTGACCTGGCACGATAATGAACCATAGTCTTGTCAGTCCTGTTCTTGTCAGAGACTTCAGCTCCGGTTTTCGACCCCAGCCCTGATAGACAGACATGAGAATAGATACCTCACTATACAGTAAGATGTGCTACGGCATTGATTTCGTAAGCTTAAGCAAACAAAAAGAAGAAAACGAAAAAAAATATGTTGTTGTAAACACCTGCGCTGCCATCTTGTGTCTCTGACATTGCTGTTTTTTACAGTTTACTTTCCTTTCCCATAATTTAAATATGGTTTTATGTTTTAAATTTGAATTTAAGAACAGTTTTTCTGAGAGAGAGAGAGAGAGAGAGAGAGAGAGAGAGACACACACACACGCACACACACACGCACGCACGCACGCACGCACGCTCGACGCACGCATGCACGCACGCACACACACACACACACACACACATATATATATGGCTGATGTACAGTTTATCGATACACCGTGCTAGCATGTTTTATTTCAATGTCATCGTGACCTTCTCCTACATATCTATCTAATTCTTGTGTACATAATGTAAACATATTATAATCCGCTGAAATATTAATTTATTTTGAGGCAAAATGTAGGATGCTAAAATGCCTGGCACATATTTGTCTTACTTAAGTTAATCCTGCAATCCTTTCAGAATTCATGAATACTTAATATTAACCATTTACGTAATAAGCTGTCTTCCTATTGTACAAGAGTTCTCATCTACGATTGATCTATTTTGCCGGTTCTTCTTAGACTAGTGCTTCTATCTTTGATTTTTTTGTCCTCTCTGTGATATGCCTACTAGTGCATTCATATTTGATGAATATGTTTTCTCTTGTACACGTTCAACGTGATATCGTCTTTGATGTGTCGGTCCACACTGTAATTCTTAGACTAGTGTTTTCATCCATAATTGATGTATTTCTACTGTTTAGTATTGTTAAGACAGTGCTTCTATATTTGATGTATTTCTTCTGTTTATTATTCTTAGACTAGTGCTTCTATATTTGATGTATTTCGTCTGTTTAGTATTGTTAGAGTAAGGGTTTTATATTTGATGTATTTGTTTTTTCTATTATTTATACCAAATCAAGGATGGCCGATGTTAATGCGATAACTGTGAAAACTGTTTCGTCATTTAATACCAACACTCTGTCCCACAACACTTATGTATATTTATCATGAGCAGGTATTTATTCTTCCGTCGACGCTTGCAGGTAAGCTGAGATTTTCAATAACGTGATGCGGCTGTCATCTGTTGTTCCAGGACGGTCTTCTTCTTCTTATGCGTTCGTTCTCAATCTCCCGCTACCAAACCATGAAAGGGCTTAAGTAGCAGAATGTAGTCCAGAGAACGGAATGCGTTGTGTCGTAGTTTACAGCTTGACAGCGATATGTGTACCTTTCGGTCCAACACATCCGACTTCAGCAAGCATTTTTTGAGTACCGGGTTAGCATTCCCTCGCCTATCCCTTCTCTGCCCTGTTGCAGCCTGTTATCCAGGATCGTAGTGGAGGTGTATAAGGGTCTTGGCAGCTCTGGTTCGCTGGCCCTGACGCTAGCAGTCAGCTATGGGTCGCTGACCACTGGAGCTCATGCCCCAAGACGGTCTAAATTTGCACCTCTTGTCGCCATGCACACCTCTGGTACCAGTGTTCATGAAAAACGATGACATATCGAGAAATATTAACGTAAACACAGAACGCAATCTACGACTGCTAATAGCGAAAGCATAATAATTCTGATACCAAAAACATCACTTTTTTCGTTAATAACGAGTCTCAAAAAAAAAAAAGTTTTAGTTGAATAACAAATATCAGACATTCGACATTAAAGATAACAGCAGATGAAAAACAGCAGCCCAGTTTATGGAAATAAAAGTAACACAATCAACAATAATCTTTTTCAGGCCTCTAGAGCAGATGTTTTGTGAGCGGAATGTTTTTTAACGATCGTCGGGTATTTTAAGTCCCTTTTGGTCTCTTTTCTCAATTTTTGGATGGCTTTATTTGATGTCTCTCATACCCAGATATCTACGTAATGAAGCTCTATCTCCGTCATGGAACCCTGATATTTCCGGCATGACAGGAAATTCTGATATCTCCGTCAATGAACTCTAATATCATACCAAGAAATCCCAATACCGTCATCAAGGAACTATAATATCACCACCAAGAAACCATAATATCACCGTTGAGAAACTTCGATAACACCGTCAAGAAACTCTGATTTAACCCCCAAGAAGCTCTGAAATCACCACCAAGAAAGTCTAATATCAACGCCAAGATACTCTGATATCATAGTCTCGTCATGAAACTCTAATATCACCACCAAGAAACCAAACTCTAATAATCACCACCAAGAAACTCTAATATCACCGCAACTAAACTTTGATATCACTGCCAATAAAATCCGATATCACATTTAAGAAATTATGATATCACTTGCAAGAAACTCCGATATCACCGCCAGAAAACGCTTACATTACCACCAATAAACTCTAATATCACTGACAAGAAATTCTGATATCACTGTCAAGAAACTCTGATATCACTGTCAAGAAACTCGGATAGCACTGCCAAAAAACTATGATATCACTGTCATGAAACTATGATAGCACTGACAAGAAACTATGATATCACTGTCATGAAACTATGACAGCACTGCGAAGAAACTATGATGTCACTGTCATGAAACTCTGCAACTTTGCTATCACCCCCGAGAAACTCTTCTATCACTGCCAATAAACTATGAAATCACCACCAAGAAACTCCGATAGCACTGCAAAAGAAACTCTGCTATCACCCCCAAGAAACTATGATATCACTGTCATAAAACTCTGCTATCCCTCCAAAGAAACTCTTCTTTCACTGCCAATGAACTATGATATCAGGTCAGGTCAGGTCAGGTCATCCCGTAACCGGTAAGGTCGTTGGGGCACACATGAAGACATCCTCACAACTCAACGCCATGCCTCTCTGTCAGAAGCCGCTGCCTGTGACTCTTCTGGCCGGAGACCGGTCCATTCGTTTATGTTGTCTTCCCATCTCTTTTTGGGCCGGCCTCTTCGTCGTCTGCCATGCACCTTCCCGTGGAGGATTGTGTTTGCAAGACCATTTGATCTCGATATGTGACCGTACCAAGTGAGTTTCCTTCTTTTGACAGTTGCCAAGAGATCTTCGAAAGGCCCTATTGCCGTCGTAATTCTATTTCGGATTTCGTCGTTTGTAACTCGATCTTTGTACCGCCAAGAAACTCTGATATCACCGAAACGAACGCTGTCTGAAGTTGACCAAGTGCACCATTATCAAACATTTTATAGTTTCAATATCAAAAGTTGCTCTGCAGCATCAGGACTGCCATTGTAGATAGGCCAGCTGCAAACAATGGGTATGTTTACTTTTGAGTTATGATACCAAGCGTACGATCCATCAGCTTTTGGCTGTAATGAACTAAATTATTTTATTGACTTGTTTTAGGCTAATACAACAGTACAACACAACGGAGGCACTGTTTGCAACATTCTTGTATTACTCTTGTTCCACGAGGCTCACTATGTCCATGCATGTACATCGCATACAAAATAACGAGGCTCACTATGTCCATGCATGTACATCGCATACAAAATAACGAGGCTCACTATGTCCATGACTGTACACCGCATACACAATAACGAGGCTCACTATGTCCATTTATGTATACAGCATACAAAATAACGAGGCTCACTATGTCCATGTATGTATACAGCATACAACATAACGAGGTTTACTATGTCCATGTATGTATACAGCATACAACATAACGAGGCTCACTATGTCCATGTATGTATACAGCATACAACATAGACGAGGCTCACTATGCCCATGTATGTATACAGCATACAAAATAACGAGGCTCACTATGCCCATGTATGTATACAACATACAACATAGACGAGGCTCACTATGCCCATGTATGTATACAGCATACAACATAGACGAGGCTCACTATGTCCATGTATGTATACAGCATACAACATAACGAGATTCACTATGTTCATGTATGTAAACAGCATACAACATAGACGAGGCTCACTATGTCCATGTATGTACACCGCTTACAACATCACGAGTCTCACTATGCCCATGTGTGTGCCTATGGAACATGTTCTAATCGTTTTCTACTGTAACCACCATGTTATCCTTGTACTGCTCCATCTACGACCGCCTCTTGCATGATGCCACTGTAATCAGTGAACCAGCTATCCACATATTGACAATTTATAAAACAATACACGGGTCCAGCAGACAAGGGCGTCTGAGAGAACACGTACGGAGTGTGAACAATCGGCGAGCTATGGAAACCATCAGTGTCTACACCCTCATCATGTGCCGAGAGAGGTACATTCCATATGAGTATGTCAGAACAGAGCAATACTCCTAGACTAGAATGAGTGTTCATAGCTTCCAACTAAAGCTGTTTATCAATTCTACTGTTCAGTGTACCTTCCATATGATATTAACATAGTTCCATGTCCCTTTTTGCAGAAATATTTTTCACTTTCTCATAATGTGTTCCTAACAACAACGCAAACATCAACAGCTGGTGTAACGTATCAAAGAATTAATTCTTTCCTGTGCTTGCAGGAAGTTTCATGTGTGCTCTAGTTTCCCTCAGCAGATTCATATGTGCCGACTTAGCTGCAAATGAGATTTTCAAAATGATTAATTAGGACACATCTGTGTGACCTCTACTAATCGGTTTGCTTCTTTTTACTGCACCTTTATCAAATAAAACATATAATCTAATCACACGATGTAACGTTTCCAGGAAAAGTGGAAACAAATAAAGCAAAAATAGGCTAGCATAGATTTTTATTTGAAGTTAACATGGCGAAAAGATCTGACAATGATGTGCAGAGGGCTTGCATTCGCCGACGTCTTATGATGGACAACGATTGAACTTTGAAAATAAAAATGTGAAGTAATATTAGAGAGGAAATAATATTAAAAAAACACAAATAACAGGTCAAAATAACACGCTAAGGAACATGATGATGAAAGTCATGTGTTGAACTGGTGAAAATGTCTGGAAAGACATAAGTATTTAAAATATTAGAGTACTCAAAAACATTAATATGTTTGATCATCGAAGCCACTAGGCTGCGCACATGATGATGATATTGATGGCGTTGATGAACTACTGAACATGTGCCCGATTGTCACGGATGAACTAACCAAAGAAACACGGTCTTCGAAGTCACAGGCAAGGTCTGGCATCTTCCTGGTTTCTTATTAATAAACACCACATTTGTCCCAACTTCCATAAAACTGTCAGAACGCTGGGAATGCAGTTCCACAGAAAGTATTTTGGCACAACCTAATGCTGCAAACAGGTGAGTGTCTCGTTCGTGTTTACCACAACACAGATTATACCTTACCTGAGTTCACAACCTGGCCTTGAAACAGGTTGCAGATATGATAGACAAGCGGGAAATTCAATTGGAAGTGTGAGCACAACTTGTTGTATTGTTGCTGTATAAACTCATCACCACATTGGATATGCCATCACGTTTTATCTGCCACCTTTGAGATCTCACCCAACGTCACCTCCACTAAACTGAAAAATATATCGAGATAACAGCTGCAGGTACAAGTAGACTTTTGTCAGATACAGTTGTGCGGGATGAAGGTTTAAGGACTTTATTATCTAACATCATTTTCGTGGGTGCAAAGACTAGTTCACTTCTCTTGCTCAAAGCAGACTCTTGGACACATTTTACTGCTGGGTAATCTGGAGCATACATTGATTTGTTAACATATTCTGCTTCAAGATACTAGCACACTAACGGTTTCCACGACTGTACATATTTCAAATTTTGCCGTCTTTATTGTGACATTTTTTGTCAATGAACAAGACATGTAGTAAATAGTTAATCAAATACGATCAATTAATAACTTAATCATACATTTATTAAATAAGCAGCCAGTAATAGATCGATAGTATTAGCTATATTAGTACAGCGTAACCAGTGTACGTAACTACACTTTTGAGGGGACATATAAGTTATTATAGCCTCATCATTTTTACTTGGCATCTTAAAGACGCGCCTGCCAGTATTCGTGTTTGACCTATTTGTGTACGATGTAATACATGCACTGTGCCCTGAAGACACCTCAAATGTGCACGTTTAGAGACAAGCATATGCTTAGATTTGGGAACATTTATGATAAATACTTGACGCTTCGAACTTTTGGCGGAAAATTGTGTGTCCCGACTGTCATCGAATGTTTCTTCAGCATGAAGAGGGAAGGTCGGCGCTGAACAGAGAATACCAGCTTAGATCTTGGTAAACATACAAGAGGTTATGACTGCTGCCATGAAGCTGAATGCTATTCGTAAAACGATTTTTAGTTTCAAATGTTTACTTCGAACATCGTACTAGGTACGAATTTGATTAATTCAAAGAATATGTGTCCCAGCATTTCACGTATGCGCCATTACCTCTTTACACAAAATATATGATATCTTCTTCGTGTCCATGTTCTCGCTAGTCGGATCATGCGGCCACCACTATAATGTGACTCTTGCGTGAAGAGCTCTGAGAAATAGTCTTTCCTTATCTATATTCTCCATCGGAGTAGTAAGCATAGCACATTTTCCATCGTTTGCACATTTCACATTTTCTTTGTGTTCTCAAGATATATGACCCCTGTACTTTTTTCTTAGTTTCTGTGAGAGAAGAGCTTTGGATATCTTCATCTCTTCCATGAACTCTTTCTCCTTTCCGTTTGTGCTTCTAATATTCCATGATCCAAAAATCATGGTCCGTAATTCGTTCCAGTTCGTCATCTGTAAGGTCTGTCCGGTTTCCTTCCTTTGCTGACTTGTTATCGAGTAGGTAGACAAACAGTTGATGTACCTTTGAATGATGGAACCGCTGCCTCCTTTTTGTCTCCATGCAGGTCACTGTTTGTGAGTCATTGATGTTTATTTAGTACTAACAGCTAAACTCAGAATATAGATGTCATTCACCTATCCACCTACCGACTGATGCACCAAATACGGGATCCAATTCCTCCCTTGCCCACACAACGGGAATACACTCCGTACGTACAATTAAAGATGGTAATGGCCACCTAGCGTTAAGGGACAGAATGTTAGAGGCTTTACTAGGTCTTCTTTATTTTAGACGAGGTGACCAGTTCCCTACCTCGCAGCTTTTCCTTTGTAAACTGTAGTACCGTTACTCATTTACAGCTGGGTAGGCTGAAAAGCGTCGAGACCAAGGACTGAAATGTGTTTCTTTGCCTCCAGAGATAAGACCTTTAATCGCCCAGCCAATAGGACAGTAACCATAATAATGGCAAAACAAAGAAAAAAATTACAAATTGCACTGGCATATGCAATGATAAAATATTGTTACAAATACTTGTTGCATTATAGATAAATCATAATAAAAACTAGCGATACCCGTGTTGAACATCTGCCCGTCGTATGAACTTCCAGAAACAACCGCAGTTTAACTATTAAATTATCTCCTCCGCCCTGCACCTCTCCCCTGGCTCACATCCCCTACCCATCTCTTCCCCCTCCCCCTCAGCCCATATCTCCATAATACTGTTTAACTTTGTATTAAAGATGCAATCAAACACCTATATTTAAAATGCCATGTAAAACATTAATTTTAATTGCAATTTTACGTAGATAACGATTCAAAAGTAGAACCTTTGTATACAAATTGAAGTCCAGGAACGCTAATTAGTTCGCTAATTATTAAAAGACCAATGAAATGAGCTGAGCTGACTGCAAGTGTGCGTATCATATGTCGCATGGAGACTAGATGCTTCTAAGTGATGTCAGTAATATGTCAATCGTGAATGTTAGTTGTGAGAGAGATATATGATGATCGTTAACGTATTTGGCATTGGTCCGTCACGAAAGATGTATAGGGCTTAGCAATTGTGACAAACCTATAGAACTGTTTACATTAAATTAGTGCTCTTCAGCATGGGAGATTTTAACTTTCAGAGGAAATTACTTTAATTGAGATTTTAGTGGGCGGTAAGGAAAACTGACACTCGCGAAAATTTTAATAAAAGTGAATGCCAAGCACAACAAGGTTGATGAGCTCTGGATTAAATAATAAGATACAGCTGGCCGAGCAGTTTGGATATAGACCTTTTGTCCCGATCGCATTTGTTCGAATCATTGATGACGCATATGGTTGTTCTTTCCTATTGAAGGTAAAATACAAACCTAGTCTGTACAATGTGTGACAACTACAGAATCAAACGGCTTTTATTCATTAGTCCTAAATATTATTCATGTTGACCTCTGCAATTAGAATAAACATCGAAACGATAGTCAAATATTTAAAGTTTGAAAGCAGCTACATAATTTGTTCTGAGCGAGGAGGTAACTTGAGCTTGGACTGCTGGTAACTGACTTCGTGGCACACGACTGGTCAAGTTAATTAAAGCTGCAATACATTGCCAGTTACATACTTTGTCCGTTGTACCATTGCCAGTTACAGTGTATAAAGTGGACTTTGTCCCATGTCCCATTGCCAGTTACAGTGTACAATGTGGACTTTGTCCATTGTCCCATTGCCAGTTACAGTGTATAAAGTGGACTTTGTCCCATGTCCCATTGACAGTTACATCGTATAATGTAGACTTTGTCCCATGTCTCATTGCCAGTTAGTGTATAAAGTGGACTTTGTCCAATGTCTGATTGCCAATTACAGTGAATAATGTAGACTGTCTCCCATGTCCCATTGGCAGTTAAAATGTATAATGTGGACTTTGTTCATTGTCCCATTGCCAGGTACAGTGTATATAGTGGACTTTGTCGCATGTAAAGGTGGTGTTTCCCGTGATGATTTCCGTTAACTAATACCGTTGGAATATCAATAACGGGCTTCTCGGTTTTTTTTGGCGAAAATCAAATTCTCCATCAGCTGACTAATATTGTTAATATTTGCTTGATGAACTCCGTCTCACACAGAACACGGCATGTAGTTTCTACTGCATGTTCTAGTTAATACTTGTTCTTGTCACAGCCTGCTATTTTGTTTTCTTTCTTTTTTCGAAACTAAACGTGCATACATTTACTTACTGTCATAGACTAAATTAATATTACTTTTAAACTGACCTCCTTGTATGCAATCGTGTAGCTAGGGACGGGGGAGGGCGGTCCATATCGGACGGAGAAGGGGGGGGGGGGGGGGGTTGGAGGATGAGGATGGCTCTTTGGTCTACTGCAACGTTAAGAAAAGTATTTATAGTCCATCTTTTAATTCATAAACAAGGTCGGAAGCAATTTTCCATTAAACTGAATGTCAGATCCAAATGATTTTATCGCATGCAGCCTTAGGATATGCATGACGCCAAAACATTGCTATCATTTATTCCATATATGTTTAGAATTTTGCACATCGCAGAATTTCTTTGATCTCTTAGAACCATTGCAACGAAATGGCTTTACATTTTAAGATTTTACAGTAGGCAGCTTAATTTCTCGCCGTATTTTGTTCATAGTCGTATCTCCTTAATGTCTTGATAGATAAATTGATTGTTCATGTTGCCCGTTTGGTACAATCGTAAAAATGGCACCAATATGCAACTGTTAGTACAGCCCTTTGGTTACTATTATACCCAAAGGCTATATCAACTGCATAGCTAATTGTATGTTGCTTAAAGCATTTGAATTTTGAAATGTATATGTTGACATTGTATGTACACTTCATTGTTTTGATAAACATACGCTAATTCATCCAGGTCTGCTAATCAGTATTTCCACAAAAGATGATAATTAACATACCGAATCTGTTGATTCAAAAAGGTTGATGATTGTTACTGGCTGGACAATGTGTAATCCATCTCGTTGCCAGTATTTCTTCACGGAGCACATGTTCAACACACTTCTTCCAGAACTGAATCTATTTTTGAAAGGTACTCGCGTGTCAGCACTTCACGTTTTAAATGTCCTGTTCTGTTCGGCAACTTGTCCTTTGACTTTAGCCCACACAAGCTCTATAGGGTTTAGATGCGCGTGACATGCAGGTAGTGGCAGAGAAGTGTGACCGTACTCTTCAATGATTTTGTCAAGATGGTACACCTTAGTCTTATTTGTCTTCCTCACAAAATGCAACAACTCGGGCTTCAAATACGTGTCGTCGAATTCCCTTTTTTTTTAGCCAGACATGTCCTAATTTAGCTTTTGTATTTGATGCAGTTGGTACTCATCTTCCTCTGATACTGTATTGTGGTAGGATGCATTATCCATTACTAGGCACGACGGTCTATCCAGAATTGAAAGGAGATTATTCGTTATCCAGTGTCTGAAAATATGTCTATTCATTTCAGTGCGGTAGTCTCTACCGTCGGTACTTTCTGATCGGAAAATAAGTCCGGTCATGGACAAGTCCGTTTACACTGCTTCCGGCATACGTTAGTACAATGCGCTGCCCTTTGCTGCTTGGAATGTGTTTTTTCTGTTCACCGTTAACTGATTGCCATTCTTTACCATAGATGTGGTGAGCATTGACTTAGGATTCGTCCAAGTATGCATTTTCATATCCTTGTCTACGCGGGTCACGTGACTGTCTCAGGTATTTGGATCAGGCAGCAATCAAATGTGGCTTTTCACATAAAATATTCCTTCCGCCTGAAGTTTTCCTAAATGCACAGCCGGTGGCTTTTACAATTTTCCAAAGTGTATTTTTAGAAATTTCAATACTACAGTCGGATTGGAATGTTAATTTTAGTTTCCGGAGAGTAGAAATTTGATTTCTCGTCAATATTTTCAAAATCTCCCGTTTTATGACATATCTGTCGAAATCGTCAAATTTCCGTTTACTTCCTTTCTTTATATGAGAGCACTCTCAGTCACGTCCAATCCAACGGCAAAAGGATGATCAATCCAAACCAAGCGCCAATTGCGTTCGTTTATCTGGGCCATGAGTATCACAATATAAATGACCCATCTAAGATTCACCGTGGAAAAATGTGTATAGTAAAACGGTAACTTTCTGCATCGTTATAAATGCACACTTAAAACTCATTTTGAAATTTATATGAATTTAAGTTTTGAAAAAGCAACTGTATGTAGCAATAACCACACCACAAACTATAATACCGTGATACGCGTTTACCTAAATGAAAGTTTTGCATGAATGACGTTTGTAATCCGCATTTCACAAAATGTCTAATAAGCGTACGAGATAATCGAGAACTTGTTTTTACCCAATGTATTTGAAGATCAAAACATATATTTTAAAAAGCACAACTGTGTACCGTAAACATGTTAATATTATGCCCAATTCACCGAGGTTGCGTTTAATATAGCCTAATGAATTCACTTTTCAAAATACATAACATTTCTTAGAGAAAAAAATATTTCCATAACGTCATGGATATTCTAAGTCTGCATGGGAAAAATCATTTGAATCTGATACGCAGTTTAATAGAACATTGTATCTGACATTGTTCATGAATTAAAAGACGAACTATAGAGTCTTTGTGTTTTTATTGTATGCATGTTAAAGTGAATGCTCTTTGCGCAACTTGTCTTAGCAACCATTTTCTACGCCTGGTTACCGTGTGGCTACGAAACCCAACAGTGCCATTCTAGCTAAAAGTGCGAAATAATTATATTCTAAAACTTTTAAGAAGTAAGAAAAGCTTTATTTATTGAACATAGCTCTAAAAAAAATTATATTTCACTTGCAAAAGTTAAAACATTGCACCTTTCGAAAGACGAAAGGAGACTTGGTAGGAAGGCTCTTTTGATCTATTCTAGAATTCAAAAATACAGTATAGAACAGCAAATGGCATACGAAATATATCAACAATATCAACAATTTTACTAACAGAAAAGCCAGAAAAATAAAGCTGTAGAATGTTGAAATTAAATTGTTCAATTAAGAAATAAACAAAGTGTCTTAACCTTTTATTCATTTGCGTTGTTTTGACTTATCGTCAAAGTATGGTTGATGTATCCTAAGAGATGCGGTAAGCTCAGGGAACACCCTTTCGGCACATTCTCTAGCTTCGCCAATGTTAGTGTATAAGCGTTAAAATATATTTGCTAAAAGTATTAGTGAAATTATTTGAAGCCTTATAACTATAAATGCACTACTCGATTTCCATTAAAACAAAATGATTGTCGTTTTTCTGAGAGCATTTACTAACTACAAGCGAAGGACAATTATAAGACGTATTTCATAAATCAGAAAAACGAAAAACCATAGCAACACCACAGCATAAGTATGTTAGCACTTAGTGCATGCTACTTACAGTGTCCTTTAATAAAAAAGGTTCATGGAGTTACCTTGACTGTCTGCAGTCTCTGACGTAGTAAAGGAAAAGAACCCAACGAACTTGTAGTAAATCACCTTCTGTTCTTGCCAATGAGTGCTTTTTTATTAATCTTCTAAAATAACTAGCTTCTGACATGAAGATTTGGTCTTCCATCTCTAGCTACTGGGAACCAGAAGTTGTCTCTTAGCGTGTTCAGTCCCATAACAAAACCTGAGTGCGATTTTAACAGAAAACACAGAGGCGGAGCTGAGACTAGGTGTAATCTGACGCGGTTAATAGGTTTCTTCCTCTAGATTTAGGAGGAGGTTACCCAGAGTCACGCTCCTGACAGACATTCTTTTACACAATCAAGCAACACGAAAGGTCATATACAGAGTTGTTAAGTTCGTTTCAATATCAACATTTATCTTTTTGTTGATTTGCATTCCTAGAAATGTTTCATATCAAACGACATTCCATCTTCTGTCGCTTCACAAGAAGAATAATATCATTACTACAGATGACCACCACTGATATCGAAATGTTTTGCATTCAATCCTACAAAATAATTAATTGATATAGTATTTTGTAGATACGATATAAATGTAAGTATAGTGTGAAAATTATGTATCTAGATGCAGCGGTTATATCTAGAAGGACTTACGTATATTGTATTATGTAAAGTGTGTCATGTATGTATGGTACATTTAGATATTGTATTATGTCTGGTCGGACTTATATATACAGTGCACACCTTTACAGGACTTGCAGATTGAGTATTCTCACTAGTATTTTTTTTTTGTTTTTGTTTTTTTGCGTTCGCCTTATTTATCTATTCCCCAAGGCGTGTGTGCGTTACACTGTGGTTTTTATTTTGCGCCTGTCGGCCCAGTGCATCCGACTTCAGCATGCATTTTATGTAAGGGTCTGCTTCCTCCTGCATTTTCTAAGGGTTTGCTTCCCCGGGGTAACGGCCGGTGCTGTGATGGGGATCGAACCCAGCACCTTCTGGTTGTGAGCCGTGCCACTTAACCACTAGGCCACGCCGTCCCCTTCTCACTAGTATGATTTCCATGCATTCTATTCTCTTCGCTAGGACTTGCATACATTCTATTCTCTCCAGTAGGACTTATATACATTCTATTCTCTCCGGTAGGACTTGTATACATTCTATTCTCTCCGATAGAACTTGCGGACATTCTATTCTCTCTAGTATGACTTATATATACATTCTATTGTCTCCAGTAGAACTTGCATACATTATATTCTCTTCATTAGGACATGCATATAGTGTGGCTTCCAGTAACACTTTCATATATTTAAATATCTCGTTTTACGTGCATATCGTGTTATCTGGCTACTTTAACTAGCAAATATAACATTCTTTATAGCAAGACCTGCAGATATTCATTGTGTCAAGTAGAAATCCTTCTGTCAGGTGCCTCTCATCTTTCAACCCAGCCAACGATCTCAACTGCTTACCCAATAGCAAACCGGTCCAATGACACATTGACCCACCTGGGGTATTTAGTTCATTTACCCGGTGACTCCGAGATGTGCATCGCCCGTTCACAATTACCCGGTGCAATTGAATATAACTGGTCTATACGGCCTCATCTAGACGTCATCAATCACGTATCACAATAGACATGTTTGATATGAACCACAACCGCACTGTTAGTCACAATAACATAAATATGCAATGGAAGCAGTGGTGCTGTTGTTTAGCCTCCAGGGAACCAAACAGGGGATTACGATCATTATTTTAAATAGGAATTCAACAATAAATGTGGTAGTTTCAATGGGTCACGGCATTGATCCATAGATTAATGTCTGTCAAATGAGTCAGCGAATCGACACATTAATCATTTCGCTAAATGAGGCACGTAAACAGTTCTTGTAACTCATAGCTTAGTTGAAATTGTTGACACAGTCAAGGTGTCATCGCTCACACCTAAACATTTTCTGTCACTCATAGCTTAGTTGAGACTGATGTCACATTCAAGGTGTACCCAGCTAACACATTTACAGTTTCTGATACTCAGCTTAGCTGAGACTGATGTCACATTCCAGGTGTACCCAGCTAACACATTAACAGTTTCTGACACTCATAGTTTAGCTGAGACTGATGTCACATTCAAGGTGTACCCAGCTAACACATTAACAGTTTCTGATACTCAGCTTAGCTGAGACTGATGTCACATTCCAGGTGTACCCAGCTAACACATTAACAGTTTCTGATACTCAGCTTAGCTGAGACTGATGTCACATTCCAGGTGTACCCAGCTAACACATTAACAGTTTCTGACACTCATAGCTTAGCTGAGACTGATGTCACATTCAAGGTGTACCCAGCTAACACATTAACAGTTTCTGATACTCAGCTTAGCTGAGACTGATGTCACATTCTAGGTGTACCCAGCTAACACATTAACAGTTTCTGATACTCAGCTTAGCTGAGACTGATGTCACATTCCAGGTGTACCCAGCTAACACATTAACAGTTTCTGATACTCAGCTTAGCTGAGACTGATGTCACATTCAAGTGTTGCCCTCAAACATAAACAGCACATCATTTTATAGTATCCGTTATTGCCCCTAACAAACCCAGTTAGTGCCTACATTGACTCACACCAAATCAAGTGGTTTGGTTATTTAGTCAGATCCATTATGACCAACCTGCATCAGGAGCATATCATATGTAGGTCTTCGGTCCACAAGCAAGCGGCAGACCTCTACATCGGTGGATCGAAGGTGTATCTGACACCCTCACTTAGTTACACCTAACAACAGCACATCCCTCCTCTCTGCGACGCCGTGTGGCAACGGCAATGGAACACATGAAGAGGAAGAAGTTCATAGCAACGGCATGGTTCTTAAACAGGTAACATGTCCTGGAGTATCATAGTGGTAGAGCTCCCGCTTGACAAGGCAAAGGTACCGAGTTCAGATCTCTTTATCAACTCTCTAGTCGACCCAGCTGGATATGGTAACTAGTTTACTGTTAAAAGTTAACACTAATAAACAGACTTCGGACAGAAAACACCTTATATTTGCCTGTGATTATAGTTTCCCATTCACGCTAATAGATTTTGAAACTGCAAGTGTATTGAATGAAGCGTGCGCCAGATACATGACCAAATGGGAAACCGAACATACTGGTTACACCAAAAACGATGCCTATTACCAGTTGAACCGAAGAGAGCAGGTCGTTGTCTTCAGACTCCGCACTGGCCACAACAGACTGAGGTACGACCTATTCAACAAATTGAAGATAGGGTGTACCGACGAATGCCCGTGCGGTACTGGTAAAATGACCACTGAACATCTGCTGCAGAACTGCCCGACATACGAGGATCAGAGAGAGCAGATGTGGCCATTACCAGTGGAACTGCAAGACAAGCTCTATGGCAGTGGCGAGAGCCTCAGGATGACCTCCGCTTTTTTCGAAAAAATAATGTGTACGCAGAAGAAGAAGAAGAAGAATGAAGCGTGCTACTATTAGTGAGATATATCTGCAAAAACGGGACAGGAAACAGGAATCATCATGACAGGAATCATCATGACACAAGCCCAACACCATCTGCTAACAGTTCATGAACACATGTTGCTGTTTTCTGTATTACAGTTACATCGCTTGTGCCAAATAGAGATCGGATAGAGTGTGATGATCTGCATATCTATTACCCGCTTTCTAATACGGTTTTCGTAAACTTCAAATGATATTTTATATGGTGTAGTCTACATTATAATACTGGTATGTATTATTAATAATTGTACTAATGTATTTGAGAGTTATGTCAGCATGATTTATATTAGGGTTACGTAGCTAGAGAGAGACATTGACGGAGAGAGAGAGAGAGAGAGAGAGAGAGGGAAGAGAGAGAAAGAAGTATTTAGAGACGGAGGGAGACTGAGTTGGAAACTTGAGCAACGGCTTAAGTGCGGACACCATGTCATAGGTACTTACTCAAATGGATGTGATACTTGGACGGACATTTGTGAAATACTAAGTCGTGTTGATGTGAATTTTGGTGATCATGTGTAAGATACTCTCACTCAAGTGGATGTGAGATTTGGTGAACATGAGATACTCACTCTAGTGGATGTGAGATTTGGTGAACATGAGATACTCACTCTAGTGGATGTGAGATCTGGTGAACATGAGATACTCACTCTAGTGGATGTGAGATTTGGTGAACATGAGATACTCACTCTAGTGGATATGAGATTTGGTGAACATGAGATACTCACTGAAGTGGATGTGAGATTTGGTGAACATGAGATACTCACACTCAAGTGGATGTTATATTTAGTGAACATTTGTGCGATACTAGCTCAAGTGGATGTGAAATACTAGCTCAAGTGGATGTGATATTTGGTAAACATGAAACTCACTCAAGTAGAAATAAGATTTGGTGATGTGTTAATTAAAATGGATATGATATTTTAGTAAAATATATGTGAAAGATACATGTTTGATGAAAGTTTAAAAATAGTCACACAGCAAACAGTGCTGTCAGTGATGAAGGGGTATATCTTCACTATACTTGATCCCATCTTTTCCTGAGGTGACGTGGCCAGTTTTCTTTCTTGTCATCTTTTTAATTGTGCATCCCTACGAATTTACAAATGGGTAGACTGGGGCAAGTTGTAACTAGAGAGCGAACCCCGTACATACACCAGGAGAGACAAACTCTCAAACGATCATGCAAGTCACACATTAGAGAAAGTGAAAATGAAAAATTTCACTGCAACCTCAAAGGCCTTCAAAACTTAAAATTGTTTTTATTGTGAAAGGACTTTTGAAACAGACTTCGGCATCTGTCTTATATCTTAAAATGGCGGTTCCAGACGTGCTAGGAAATAAACGAGTCTTTGATAGTTGACTGATCTTCTGATTCCAGCCATTCATTAACTGAGCGGAGACGTCTTGTCTCCACGTGCCCAGCCATGCAGTTCTACGTCTGGTGTGAGATAAGACGTTTGAACCGTTTACCAAGAAAATCCCTCACGCGCATTAATATTTTCCTTCCGTTTGATATTGAGAGGTTTCTGTCGGTTTGTATACTCATGCAGAAACCGGTCCTCATTCGGCTAATTCAGAAATAGACTTTAATATTATAGATTTAAAACATTTTTCATTCTACTGTAATGGAAATACACTTTAAAACATGAAACAATTGTAACATCAAGGCCTGTAATCTACATTACAACCAAACAATTGGAGCATAGTCTATAGACAACACCCATGAAAATAGCTGACCAAGGTAGACGAGGCAGATAGTGATGGTGAAGAATGAAAAGCCTAGCTAAGCTTTGGCTAGATTTCCTACACAGACACCGGAAATGACGTTTAACAACCGTACACTTGCGCAAATGTTGCCTTCCTCATGCTGGCAAACAAACCATCTATTAATGCATGTTCTTCCACATCTCGTATTCCTTTCATTCTCTTCGCAAGATAGAGATTTGAGGTAATATAAAAAATATCACAGGAGATTTTAAACAGGCTTTCTTGTCTCTACGTTTGTAAACACCTTTAGTTCATCCACCGTCGAGTAAAATCCCGAAACATATTGGGAGACATCTGAGAAAACATGAAATAAAAGCGGGGAAATATAAATACATTGATTTCACATCCCCCCTAGCCCAACCCCCTTCCATACAGTTTGAATGATGTGATAATTTTAAAAAAAACATACATGTGCTCGCAATACAGATACTGCCTTCGGGGATAGAATGTTAGAGTTCATTGCACTTGGAGGTCAGTCTGTTTTCAGATTGGATGACCAATTGTATTTCTCCCAGCTAAATCAAGCTTAATAACTAGGTATACAAAAACTGTTATACGACTTTCACCCATTCCTGGGGTAGTCGAGAGGTTTTTTTTAGGCTGAGAACTAAAGGCCGCTTCGCCACTGCTGTCGCCACGTCGTGTGCAGGATATGTTTGTTTATTTCACCCCCAACAGAAAAACAACATATGCCATACCGGGATTAGAACCTCTGCCCCCCCCCCACCCCCTCCTTGTCGGCATACTCGAGGTACACTCGTGCGTATTTGAATGGTATACATATTGAGTACTTGCCTTCATGTTAGTTCTATTGGTGAGCAGGTCTTTTAGATGTATATATGCATCTCAGCTCTAAACATTGAATGCGAAATGTTGCGTTTAACCGGTAGGATAAAGCTGGTTGCGGGAAGTGGGCTGGGGTGAGTTGCGGGAAGTGGGCTGGGGTGAGTTGCGGGAAGTGGGCTGGGGTGAGTTGCGGGAAGTGGGCTGGGGTGAGTTGCGGGAAGTGGGCTGGGGTGAGTTGCGGGAAGTGGGCTGGGGTGAGTTGCGGGAAGTGGGCTGGGGTGAGTTGCGGGAAGTGGGCTGGGGTGAGTTGCGGGAAGTGGGCTGGGGTGAGTTGCGGGAAGTGGGCTGGGGTGAGTTGCGGGAAGTGGGCTGGGGTGAGTTGCGGGAAGTGGGCTGGGGTGAGTTGCGGGAAGTGGGCTGGGGTGAGTTGCGGGAAGTGGGCTGGGGTGAGTTGCGGGAAGTGGGCTGGGGTGAGTTGCGGGAAGTGGGCTGGGGTGAGTTGCGGGAAGTGGGCTGGGGTGAGTTGCAGGAGGCGAACGCGTCTCGCTCTCTAACTTTTCACCTATGGAACAGGCGTTGGTATTTATTCTAACAGAGGTAAAATCGACCCTAGTCTGAACAATGCGGGGTACCTGCAGGGACAGACGGCCTTTTTTTTCTCTGCCTATACGTCCTCCTGACAAACGTCAGCAGTGGGTTTAAATGCCACAGTGGTAGTTTTTTTTATGTCTTGGTTTCCAATGTTTAAAGATGGCCGTGTGTGATCTGATTTCCTATTTAGACAGTGCATACAATAAGTTTTCCATACGTTCACTAACTGCAATGGTACTACTAAATATGGTCACACAGCAATATTCTGCTGGCAAAGACAATGTTATAAGAACATCTCTACTAAATATACAACACGAAACTATGTCTTCAATTCTTTTACTTTCTTATGGGACTGCAATGTTTAGGCAATTTCCGGTAATCGCTGTTGCATTAATTGTGGAGTTGTTTGGTGAAGGGTGGAACGGCTACACGTGACACAGTGAATAGGATTGCTTCGAGCAGTGGTTTATGGTCAGCCTGGTTGGCTAAGACCTGGGTCACGGAGAAGAACTGTGGATGACTTTAGATGAACTGCCCCTTCAGCGACTCGCCAGACAACCGCACTTTGATTATATAGCTCCCTTTACTTAACGCTCGTCGAACTAAGGAAATAATTATCAGGCAGAGCATTGCTGAATAAATCGCCCAACCCGATGTTTGGTTAAATCTTTAATTTCCTATAATCTTTTTCACTCTGTCTATCTTTCTATATGTGCAATACAAACCAATTCCCTTAAGCAAACTTCCACAGCGACTTTTTGAGTCCTAGTTTGTAGCAACGTAGAACACAGTTTGCGCTGTCCGTGTCTTCTCGCACTACATCCGCCAAGCCTACCCCTCTTCACTGTAATGTAGAGTCATCTCAATTATATAAACTGTCGCAAACATGTCTTAGATTTGACGTACCACCAAATCTCTTTTATCGTACAAGGAGACAGAAAAACTGTGCCTCATTAACTTGGTTGTAGAGCACTCAGCTTTCATTGCAAAGGTATGGAGTTCAACTCCCGTTACACGCACATTTCAATCGATCCTGCTGTAAATAAACACACAACCCATTCCCAGGGAAGCAAAGGCACACAAGATAGGACCTGGTCATCCCACCTCATACATTAGAAATGTCCTCATACAATGAAGTCTCTAACACTTCATTCCCAATCACAGTGCCTGCTACAGGGCTATAGTTACCGTTACTTAATACTGTCTATTGTTGCAAAAATGTCTTAGATGTTACATACATAATACCACAACTCGTTTATAAATTAGCTAACAAAAGCTCAAATTGTTACAAATATGTCTTACATGTTTAACAGAACTCGTTAAAAAATAGTTAGCATAGGCCCATATTATTACAGACTTGTCACACTGTGATCCCACTGTTCAGTAATTGCCCACGCCACGCCCGAGAGGCACTTCTTCCTTTACATTTTACGACACCCAGTTCGTATTTTACCACCTCTCTCAGTTTCCTGTGTGTAGCCAAAAAGCCGCCAGTGACGATGATCGTAAATCAGGAGAAGACACCATGTACCACGAACAATAGAACAGATAATAAACACTTTGGCCGAATTCTCCAAATCCGTAACGTCAAACACAGACACAAGGTTGCCGATTGGACGGAACGGCTAGTTCTATATCATAGTGATGTCGGGTTTAGCGTTTTAGAGACTTCATATTACTAACTTATTAGAGGTCAGTTCTCAACATCGCAGCCAGGTACCCATTTACGTCTGAGTAGATTGCAATTGCAGAGTGATGATAACGTGGATCGTGAGATGCGATAGCCCCACTATGCTGCTACTCGGACGCTTCACTTGTAAGGATTACAATGTCAGTGTCTGATACTATTCCGCCCTTTTCTGTAGCCTGATGTTCTGTTATGTCTTCCGAGTGTTTGTAAATACTTGTACTTGCCCGTGAGCTGATTGCTTCGTTTTATATAAGTAAATATATTCTGTCTGTGGTTGAATGTCGCATACCCTCTCCAAAACTAAGGTAAACCTTTAAAACACGCAATCACTACGTCGTCTATAATTCACAAGCTAGTAGTTTCTCATTTTCAATTCTCTCTTTTGGTTGCTCTATTCCTAGTGTATTACCATGTTTCAAGCAAAAACTCCACAACCTCACATAGGAAAACAAATTACGGACCATTCCAACCAGCCACAAGAACCCACTTCCCATAGAAATCTTAGTATGCATTTTAAGTCCAAGTCTAGTCAAGTCCTCCCGTAACCAGTGAGGTTATTGGGGTACACATGAAGACACTCCCACAACCCCACGTCACAACTCTCTGCCAGCGGCCGCTGCCCCATGCCTACTCTGGTCGGAGATTGGCCAATTCTTTTACGTTGTCCTCCAATATCTTTTTGAGACGAACTTTTCGTCGTACCCCTTGCACCTTTCGGTGCAGGATCGTATTTGCAAGGCCGTTTGATCTCGATATGTGACTGTACCGAGCGAGTTTCTGTCTTTTGACCATTATCAAGAGGTCTTCAAAATGCCCTATTTCTGTTTTAATTCTTTCTCGTATTTCTTCATTTGTAACTAGGTCTTTGTATGTGACATCTAGAAGTCTTCGAATATAGTTCATACCAAGGCATGTATCCTCCGCTGCAGATCAGCTGTAATTTTCCATGTCTCATTTCCCTATACATTGTTACATTTAACAGTTTTATTTCCCTATATATTGTTGCATTTAATGTACTTCATATATCTTGATTTTACTAGTTAGTTTAAATACTAATTACCAGATTACGCCAATTGCATTTTGTACGGCAACAATTCAAACACCACCCATCGTGAGTTGTGTTTCTCCGTGTTCTACATTTATTTGGAACGTAAGCTTCCTTATATATTACTGAATGATCTTATAGTCAGTCCCGCGTCAAACTTTTCAGATGTGAGCATCTCCATTCATATTACTGTTATATAACCCCTCCATGTGAGGCATTTTAGCATAATACTTCCAGATAGACACATACTAGTATCAATGCACCAATTCCGATAAATACATCTCAGAGAACCAATCTAGAAACGTTGATAAGGACTACGCTATCCTTCTACAAAGTGTCCCGTCACGCTGCTAGTGACACACTTATGTTGAATCCAAGTGTAGCCTTCTTCGGAACAGGCACCAGTTTCTAACATGTAATTATATATTATACACATATACATAACCATACGCAGTGAATACACACTGATACCTATATACTCCTATATCCTAGTCAAATGTTACAGTTTACAAGGTGAGAATTTCTTGGAAACAATATTTTGTGCCTGAATTTATGTTATCGGATTCAATGTCAATTGGCACAACGAAATTGTTGTATAGTCCTACTCGAACAGAGACCTCCCGGTATTGAAGTATATTCGTACTAAGGCTTACTCATACTTAGGTTTGCTTGTACTGAAGTCTACTCGTGCTGAAGTCTACTCGTACTGAAGTCTACTCGCAGTGAGGTCTACTAGTACTGAGGATTTCTTGTACTGAGGTCTACTCGTACTGAAGTCTACTCGCACTGAACATGATACCCAGGCTGTAGAGGTAAAGTGGGCTCTTTGTCTGTCTGATAGACCTGATGCTAAACTACACACCCTTGACTAAGCGATAGACAGAAACAAAACAGACTGCACAAATGGCAGTATTAGTTGTCCATCACAAGTGATGAAGACCACTCTCTTTGTTCAGCCGTGTGGAAAGTCGTATCTCTTGCTGTGTGTGTCCGCTGAAATGGGTGACTTGCGCGGTTATTTGGATTAAAGTGAGGAAGAAACTGCGCCTTTTGTCAACCTCACTCACAGAGCCTACGCTACCTTTTGCCAGTGGCAAGACATTCATCGAGACGACTGGAGATAGCATAGGATGCAGATTTTGCCTCAGGGTTTCCAACGAAACCTTTCCGTCCACAGGGTAGAAAGGTGGGATGGCATCTAACGCAGTTTGTCGTGCCTTTTTGATAACCACAAGATGTCGTATGGACAACACTCAGCGTGTGAGTGAGTCTGGCATCTCTCCCCAGCTTTATTCAGCTCATCATAGCAGCATCTTAAATTCCACCACGCCAAATTCGTAAAGGTGAACCGGCAGAACTAACCCGTGAAATACGACACAGGTATATGCGTATTAGTGCCATTCAGCCGGCGTCCAGACCAGGATAAACGGATGGAAGAAATCACAAAAAAAGAACGAAATAACAAGTCCAGACGGAAAACAACACCACGTTTCCGTGAACACAAGTGTAAGTCGTCGACTAGTGCGAATTCCAGGCAAATATGTGGTCTAGCGGCTTCCATAATGATCCAAAACAGTTGAGAAATGTAGACTCGCAGCCAGTTATGACGCCATCAAAAGGCAGTAAAAAAGAGAAATGGGATTTGAATCCAATCGGACTAAAGAAACTGTACACTGGAAGAGTGAGACCAATTCTCGAGTATGGCATTGCGGCATGGACAACAGCAGCAAAGGCGAACTTCGATAAAGTTAGCAAACTTCAAAACCAATCCATGAGAGTTATAACAGGAGGCATGAAGTCAACGCCAATTGTAGAACTTGAAAAGATTACAAAACTGCAATCCATGACCGATAGAAGAGACTGCAGAGCCCAGCTGCAGTCAGAGAAACTCCGAAGACTGACTGACCATCCAATGCGCCAGAGACTAAACAATTTGGGAAATGGGAAACTAAAGCGGAGAAACTTTGCAGAAATAGCCAAAGCAAAGATGCACGAAGATCCCATAAACGCACTAACAACACCAAAACCCATCACTACTGTACGAAAACCTACCTGGAGGCAGGAAATATTTCCAGAGGTGGTAGAAAATATACCAGGTATTGGAAACAAAAACTGCCAGACTGAAAAAGAAAGGAGAGATACTACCCTAAGCTTCATATCGAAAATCTACCCACGCATGGACTGGACCCATGCATACACCGACGGTTCTGTAACAAACACTACACAGAACGGAGGGGCAGGAGCATTCCTGAACCTACCAAATGGCAGAAAAATAACAGTCATTCGCTACTGGTAAGTACACAAGCAATTTCAGAGCGGAGGCAGAGGCACTGAGGGCGGCAGTGGAAGAAATGGTGACACATAAAGAAAATGAAAGCCATATAGTCCTGCTTACAGATGCTCTCGCCGTAGTCACAGCGCTAAAAAGCCAGAAAAACACTGAGCTTAATGACTTAAGAGCAGCACTCTGCAAACTATGCCAGCAGTCCGCACCAAAAAGGGTAGTGGTACAGTGGGTCCCATCACACTGCAACATCCAAGGCAACAAGGAGGCAGACAGACTGGCAAAAGAAGGCGCAAGACACTACCACAAACAGATACTAGTATGACGTACGAAGAGTCAAAACGGCTTATCAATGCCAGATACATGACCAAATGGGAAACCGAACATACTGGTTACATCAAAAACAATGCTTATTACCAGTTGAACAGAAGAGAGCAGGTCGTTGTCTTCAGACTTCGCACTGGCAACAATAGACTGAGGTACCACCTATTCAACAAATTGAAGATAGGTGGTACGTGCGGTACCGGTAAAATGACCGCTGAACATCTGCTGCAGAACTGCCCGACATACGAGGATCAGAGAGAGCAGATTTGGCCATCACCAGTGGAACTGCAAGACAAGCTCTATGGCAGTGTCGACAACCTCAGGATGACCGCCGCTTTTTTCGAAAAAATAATGGTTACTCTCTGACTGCGTACGAAGAAGAAGAAGAAGAAGAATCCAATCGGTCCAAGCAACAAGATGCCATCTCTGTAAGACATAGACATTCTTGCAAAAATTGATAACATTTAACCACGTCTGGAGATATACATGTTTTGTTTTAAAGACTAATGAATTACTGTTTTCATTGAGCTGAGTCATCGCCCTTCATTTAATAGTTATTAACTTCTTGGCTAGGAGCATTGTTGTCTCCCATTTTGAAGCTAATTCAGATGTTTTCTGGTGTGCCATTCTAAACAATTTGCAAGCAGAGTTATGAGAGTTTGCAAATTGGTTTATGGCGTACAAAAAATCCAAAATTGCCACAGCTTAAGAATTTATAAATTGATTTACCAAATGAAACAAAATTATGAAGATTATATATACGAAGTGTCTATTTGCATGTAGATTTACGAGATTCTTAAATACACATGTTAATGCAAAATATTATTAACAACACATGGAGAATAAAGAAGCTATTTCGAAATCAGGAAAAATAACGATGGTAAGTCAAAACAGAGAAAAAATGAGCAAGCTCATTTAAACAGATTGTAAATTGGCAAATTATTACAGTTATATCAAAAATGACCTTTATGATTAAAGACCTATAGCATTACTGCCGTAGAGCTGTGAGAGCGATCTCACATTTAAAAGGCTCGGCTATATGAGGGAGGTAGCCATCTCCTCTCCCTCGCCACTTTTACTTCCAGGACTGAACCGGTACCCATTTAAGTCCGTGTCGACCCGGGACTCGTTGCAGTCTGAAAAAACATTTCCGCCTCAACTGGGCAATGAAGCCAGAACCACTCAGATGCGAAGCCAGCTGGCTAACCACTGCGCTACGCGGCTCCTAACACACGTATGGACGTTAAATAACATTTTATGTTATTTTATGACAGGCAGAAACTAAAAAATGTGTGTAAATATGACGTAGTAGAAGTTAACGTGTAATTCGTAACGACCAGGCAGACCTTTGACTTGAATAATGAACAGTTAAACAACTTCAATAACAATCGATGTCAATCAGTTAGTTAATGTATATAACTCAATCCAGTAATCATTTGAGAAATATATTGGTTATAATGGATTAGTCCATGTTAAATAGTAATTATTTGTTTTCTAGATGTAGCGTAAAAACAGATTAGTACAATATTTGGTCTTATTTCGGTATTGCTGTTCTAAGCCATAGTTCCGCGTGTTAATTCCAGCTATAGTCTTCCCAGCCGTGGATCCAGAAAACCTTTAGTTCAGAGGAAATAACAGGTCATCTGTATTTCTTATATATAGTGAAGGCGCTTGCAGAGAATTGTGCAGGGGCGTAGCAGCCTCAAAATGCAAAACAGATCGACACATAATTCACCACTGCAAGACCACATAGTTTTTTAGCACAGGCTTCCTGCATGGATCAATTTTAAATAGTTGTTATTCTGTTTGGTCAGGATCCAGATATGGACCAAGACAAAGAAGTAAACATACTAACGTGACATAATAAGTAAACATACTAACGTGACATAATAAGAGAAACCAAATCTCAACTTGTCTCATGCATGTAAAGATGTTTAGCAGGAGAAGACGAAGACGTAGGAACACATGCAATCACACATACACGTACACACACACGCGCGCACGCACACCCGCACACAAACATACATACACAACCTACACCACACACAGACCCGCACACACACAGACACGACCTACACACACATACCCGCACACAAACACACAAATACAACCTACACACACAGACCAGCACACATCATACATACATAACCTACACACACACACAGCTTAAGATCCGTTCATGTTCTTGCTAGGCTGCATCGCAAAGATAATCAGACAAATGCTTATCAAATGATTGCAATCAATGTATCGATACTAGTATGCTTCCAATGAATGAGATAATCATGTTCTCACCTGCCCACTTATGACATTAGATTGCGTAAGAAGGTGCGACCTTCTGCAGTGTGACATCTGTGTGGCCGTATTCATTTATTCATTTTTAGTCCAATCCGTTATACTATTTTTTTGAACACGCCAATCCATGTTTATGTGGGCTTCCTCTTGCTTTAATGATCTTTCTATTGTTATTGGCTCGTGTGAGCGTAACGAGGGCGGGGGATTTTATGTCTATTTGAACCTTTGTCTGTATTACTTGGTATGAATATACGAATCTTTGTCCCAACGTTTTGTCCATTTTTTCCGGAGATGACTTCTCTCTTCTAGTGACATCGACTGCTTTTCGTAAATATCCCATTGTTATCTTTAGATTGTGGATATTGGCTATGGTCTATGTCTGACATTGATAACAGATACGTGGTATGAACATCTGTTGATCGTTTGACTTTTTGTCTCCATTTGAAAGTCTATTTTCTAAGTAATGGTGATAGCTAGTATTTAACCGCATTTGTATTTTGTATTCTTGTTTATTCGTTACATCATAACGACGACTCTAAATACAGCTTTGGAAATATAGTACTACACGTGGAGTTCAGTTACCAATTTGCGAATGGGTATGCTCACGTGTCGTAGCATATTTATAAATATTATAACGTTTAAATGTTGGAGCATTATTGTGAATTAAAAAAAAAACACAATCTAATTATGTAAATGCAAAGTCAGTTTTAAAACGTATTTGGAGTTCTGATGCTCATTTCGAAGGAAAGTCTCGACTATATAAACATGATAACATAAGTTGTTGATATTTCTCGTAGAATATAAACATGCATACCTCAGTTGAGGAGTCTTTTCACCTACATAAACACACGCTAAACTTAGCTGATGAATCTTTTCGCCTACATAAACATGCAGGACTATGTTGTTTGACAGGCGTAGCTAACATGTTTGAGAGATCGCGTAGTCCTGTTAACAATATCAACTTATTTGAGATGATTTGGTCAAATGTGTGTCGCGGGAATATAGAGAACTGCAAAGAACACTACCAAGATGCAATGGTTGGCAACTAATATTTTAGAAGCGACATCGTGGAACTGAAGGAGAAAATTAAGATATGTACTACGAAACTTTTGATGAATGAAGTCGATGGAGGTTCAAAGTTCTACTGATACTACTGCTACTAATACTACTACTACTACTACTACTACTACTACTACTACTACTTCTACTACTACTACTACTACTACTACTTCTATTACTACTACTACTACTACTACTACTACTAACTACTACTAACTACTACTACTCCTCCTCCTACAAGTACTACTACTAACACCACTATCACTACCAATAATACTACTACGGCCACAGTCTCTACTAATACTATTACTCCAACATGTACTACACTACTACTACTAATACTACTACTACTAACACATGTTCTACTGGCATTTCTCTACTGCCACTATTACTACTACTACAACACAACCCCCACTACTATTGTTGTTCGTCTATCATAATCGACGAGGACCACTTTGCCAGCATTCACTGTAAACTGTTCTTATGAGTTTGAAGATGGCTAAATAAACCAATCTGAGCCTTGAATTTTCACTTGCAGTTTGTACAAGGACATGGCTTGGCTTGGCTTCGTTCATTGTCTATCTCTCACTATCAAACACTGAAAGGGCTTAAGTAGCAGAATGTAGTCCAGAGAACGGAATGCGTTGTATTTTACAGCTTGACTGCGATATTTTCACCTTTCTGTCCAACACATCTGACTTCAGCAAGCATTTTTTGAGTACCGGGTTAGCATTCCCTCTTCGATCCTTTCTCCTTAGCCAGTCTGCCCTGCTGCAGCCTGTTATCCAGGATCACCACGTGGAGGTGTAGAAGGGTCTTGGCAACTTTGGTTCGTTGGACCTGACGCTAGCAGTCAGCTACGAGTCGCTGACCACTGCAGCTCATTCGCTGCTCAGCATCTTGATCCCGTATAGGGAAATGAGACACCTCCTTCCCCCGGGGTTGAAAAAAGTTTGATATGACTTGCGGAGCGATCGTCTCTGGATGGCCTCATCTATTCTTGATGGCTCATGTCTCTGAGCACCCTCAGCAAAAGTGATGCGACAGCCTGTACGATGTGTGGCGATTTGTTTTAGTCATCGTGGATCAGTGATCGCTTCAGTGTGTCATTGTACTTTTCCGCTGCCTACCGCTTGCTCTCGTGCCATTTTGGAGTTCACCATAGAGGAGCTATTTTGGTAGACATTGCTCCAACATGCATACCGCATGATCATCCCATCTCATGATATGTACAGGACAGCTAAGACTATTACTATTACTACCAGCACCATACCGCCCCCATCACCGTCGCCATCACCACTACTAATCCTTGTGCTACCACCACGACATCTACTCTTCCTGTCACTTCCAATAATACTAAAACTACTAATACTACTAATAAAACAAATAATAATAATAATAATTATAATACAACCATCAGCACTACTGCTACTACTATTACCACTACTACTACTAAAAATAATAATAACAATAATAACACAGCTACCACGATTCTGTAAACAGTATCACAACTATTTGTATCGCTAAAATTCTAGAACTATTTAACTACCGTTCCTTCCAGTACTGTGTTAACGGAGTTGTAATTAACAATTACTTATGTAGCTCTTACTGCTGTTACTTCATTCAAAGCTGCATGACAAGTGGCCCCTCTTCTACCACCAGGCGTCTAGATCATCGCTTATTTTGCTTTTGGCGGGTGTATAGTGTCTACAGGATGGGGCATCCGGTCAGGGGTCTACCACTTCTTAGTTGACCCCCCCTACCACATGTCTGGCAGGTTACAATGTTCCTGTCTTCGCTCCCCATATAAGAACTGGCGACGCACGTGTGATTCAACAGCAATATGTCGTTTATTATCGCTGTTACAAGTATCACTTTTTGATCTGTGTGGTTTATCTAAAACAACTACATCTGTTATTACAACTACCATTACGTGACGTACTTCACTGATAGAACTCATACGCAAACACCCAAAAACGATGCCTATTACCAGTTGAACCGAAGAGAGCAGGTCGTTGTCTTCAGACTTCGCACTGGCCACAATAGACTGAGGTACCACCTATTCAACAAATTGAAGATAGGGTGTACCGACGAATGCCCGTGCGGTACCGGTAAAATGATCGCTGAACATCTGCTGCAGAACTGCCCGACATACGAGGATCAGAGAGATCAGATGTGGCCATCACCAGTGGAACTGCAAGACAAGCTCTATGGCAGTGGCGACAGCCTCAGGATGACCGCCGCTTTTTTCGAAAAAATAATGGTTACTGTCTGACTGCGTACGCAGAAGAAGAAGAAGAAGATACGCAAACACCTGACCGTTTATACGACAGTTATCTCTGTTGCCCCCTACCAGTTATTTTTGATTATCTACCTACTACCATCACTCTAGTTACCTCCACTATGTTTTGTTACAGCCACTACCATAACTACAACTACTAATGCTTCATCTACAACCTTGTACCACAAATGGATGAAGTCCAATATAAAGTTTTCGTGATCTTTATTATAACACGCTGTGTTCTCTCACATCTAATAAAGAAAACTGACTTCTCTTTAGCGAAAACAATAATTTCATTTGTCTTTTTGCGTTTTCGTTTTTTCTTTCACTCTTTCTATCTTCCTCATCTCCATTTACGTTGAATGACGTAGCAGCAGTATGAGCTACATAAGTAGTTGTTAATTACAACTCCGTTAACACAGTACTGGAAGCAACGGTAGTTAATTAGTTGTATAATTTTGACGGTACAAATAGTTGAGAATATAGAAATAGCCTTAATAATGTCCCTTGTGACTTGCTGAAAACATTACCACCTTAACCTTGTTGTGTTTTTCTTTTCTGTGACTTTTGTTTACTGTCAGCTGCTTCTCCGTGACAAAATCATTGGAGGCGTATCTTTCCAATAACTGCAAAGAGCTTGAGCAGGTTTGATCGTGTTCATTTGTGATATTCATAATTGGGGGCAGCACGTACAACGGCAATTGAACAAACAGATCAGAGAGATTGTTGGACACACCACCAACAGAAGTCGTTCAACTTACCGTCAACAGAGGTTGCTGGAGGTGACATTATTATAGGGTGTTTGAGGTGGCATTAATATATGTTGTTCGAGGTAGCGTCAACAGAGGTTTTAGAAGGTGGCATTAACAGTTGGAGGTGGCATTAACAGAGGTTATTGGAGGTAGAGTCAACAGAGGTTGTTGGGGGGTAGCGTTTTCAGAGGTTGTTGGAGGTGGCGTCAGCAGAGGTTGTTGAAGGTGGCGTCTTCAGAGGTTGTTGGGGGGTGGCGTCTTCAGAGGTTGTTGGAGGTGGCGTCAGCAGAGGTTGTTGAAGGTGGCGTCTTCAGAGGTTGTTGGGGGGTGGCGTCTTCAGAGGTTGTTGGAGGTGGCGTCTTCAGAGGCTGTTGGAGGTGACGTCAGCAGAGGTTGTTGTGGTAACGTCAACATATATTGTTGAATATCGAATCAACAAAGGTTCTTGGACATCATCAGAAGAGATTGTTGCAAAGACTGCTGGATAGAGATCGTTCCTCGCTGACTAGTTGTTCCCTATGAGCAGTTGTGTGAGTAATCAGATACCCCAACCACAATTAGCAGGTGTGTGCCGTAAACAATTGTAGTGCTCTGATCTAGAAAGCAAAAATTGCGTTGTTAGTCACCTCATATAACCTGCTCTTAGTGTAACAATGGTTGTATTCTAACCATTGTCAAACTGAACGTTTCCAGAAACTACTGGGCAGTGTACTTTCTCTTTTACTAGTTATCAAATATATAGGCGTCATATGTAAAACAAAAACAACATTTGTGAGAGAAACAACTTCAGTGATCACTCAATTGAACTTGACTTTGCTGATGACCTAGCATTAATAGCAGCCTTTGAAAAATAGCTGCAGGGACATATCAACAATTTTTATGAGGTCTGTACGGATTATAATTTGAAAATCAACATAGAGAAAACTGAAGTTAGGACGATTGCAAGAAAAAAAGTATTCATGCAAAACCAACAAGTAGTACACGGGTAACATTATCTCGCAGACGGTAAAGACACCAACATCCAAATCTGATGTAAGAAAGCAAGTCAAATAATTTGGTAAATCTCCCTGATTTTACAATCTAAACACGTGATAATGGATACAAAAAATAACGTTATACAACACAATATTCCACTCCACATTGTTCTATCACTGCCAGAAGAAGACATTAATTAATGGTGCATGTGTTGTAATCCTACCCACATTGTTCTATCACTGCCATAATTGGACATTAATAAACAAAGACGAAAGACACATCGTAACAACAAAGATTAAATGTCTGAGCTAAATGCTTGAAGTAACAAGAATGGATATAATCAGAAACGAAAATATTAGGAAGCAAGTAGATGCAACACCAGTACTAGACCTCATCAAGAGACAGAAAATCAGTTGGTTCGGTCACGTGACAAAGCCATCACCAGAGAGTATCCCTCAGAAAGCTTTACTATTCTGATACAACGGATACAAAGCCGAAGGCCGCCCACGCAAAAACATAGACCGTAGAAATAACAGAAGCAGTGACACTCCACATGTGCGAAGCACATACTAGGACCTGGTCAAGAAACCTCTTCATAGCTTGACGCTGAAAGGCACAAAGAGTACAAAAAAGCAAAATCAAGAAAAAAGAAAGGGCAGTCTGTGCCGTGGGGTAACCTGTAGTAAGTTAGTTTGTGATCCGTCCTCTTGTGCCCGTCGAGCGACGTGAGGAGATTAAATCGTCTGTCCAGTGGCAAGTACGTTGGGTTGATCGTGTCAATGCAGGATCGGTCTTTTGCTATCTAACAATCTGACTGGTGGACTCCTTCGTGTTATATAGCCAGATCTTCTTGGGTTGTAGGCTATTAGTGGAAGTTGATAGGAGCGCATTCTCAAAAGATGACCGAGCCATTGTATTTTCTGCCTTGGACAACAATCCGTCATTGAACGTCGTTGGTTTCGGTGACAGACGAGGTTAGTTTAGTTATCCTATGTTACGTGACCATCCGAGTGGTACCTGCCTAGACAAAATAGGACCTATGTCATCTTAAGAATTTGTCTTAAAAAGGGTTATGCAATGAGCAAGCGATCTCATCATACAAAACCATTGCTACAACAATTACTATTGCAAATGCCTGGTCACAGGCTCACTGTAAATCGATCAAATGTAAGGGAGGCCTTACACTAAGCATTTCACACTTTACATTGAGTCAAAAGGTGGAATAAGTTCATTTTGCTTGCGACCTTTGCTAATCGTATTTCGTCATCAAAGAATTAGCAACATGTATGCTAATTTTGCTTGACTGGGACGTTTCGAATACAAATGGAATGTGATTGTGGTTTTGGAAAGTTTGAATTGAATTAGAAAGAAAGTTTAAATAAAACATTTTAAAATAGATAAACCGACAATAAAGGGTTGCCACATATTCTAAAAGTGATAAACTGACGATAAAATGATCTAATGTATTATTAGTTCGGTCTGAGTTAACTTGTATGCATGGTACTGAACACATACAGCCAGTAGACGAGGTTGATGTACGAATGGTTCGAACTAACCAACAGGAATGCATCTCTCAACCATAACTTTGGGTTGGCTGACTGAATGATTTCATCAAGTTCAATGCGTTAACTCACTCTTAGTAAACAAAAACAAAAACTTTCCAACAGTTTCGCTTGATTAACTCTGTGGTTTATGGTTGAGAGGCTATGGAAAGTACGAGTTATTTAATTCACAGAATCGAAAGAACCCTTAAGACTTGGCCAAATTTATTCATTTGACCTCTGTCCGTCCGGAACCGCACTAAGGAGATCGATTACACAGCCATAGAATGTGCCGAATGAGGTCGATCACCCGATGTCAACATTTCTCCCTTTGTCCTGCTCTGCCCAATAACATATTAATCACATTTGCTATATTATGAACGAGGTGTGTCTCCCTTGGTTTCAAATACAAGTAAGCGGACAGCAAAATGTCATGTCTAAGTCTGGTTTGGTCGGTGGATGTTCAGTAAACTGACCATACTGGCGAGTGGGTGTTCATGGAACATTTAAACGTGTTACCTAAGGTTAGCTAGGTGTCCAGGGAAACATTTAAACGTGTTACCTAAGGTTAGCTAGGTGTCCAGGGAAACATTTAAACGTGTTACCTAAGGTTAGCTAGGTGTCCAGGGAAACATTTAAACGTGTTACCTAAGGTTAGCTGGGTGTCCTGGAAACATTTAAACGTGTTACCTAATGTTAGCTAGGTGTCTAGCAAATGAAACTTGATATATTAATTCCTCAACTTTGTATTCCAGCTTCCTTATCACAACACACTGCGGATATTCGTGTTATAAATATAAATATTGACATTTTCCATTGGATACGAAATACAGAGAGAGAGAGAGACAGAGAGACAGAAAGAGAGAGAGAGTGAGGGAGAAAGAAATTGTAAGAAAGAGTAAATAATTACATTAATTTTGCTATTGAACTTTTCTTCTGTGTTTCTACGTAACATGAATACAACTTTGTGGTATTATATTAATTTCTGTCTGGAGTGTGAATTTACAATGGCTGATGTTGTTGTTTGCGAATGCCTACAATGAGTACGTTACTATTTTTGTGCGCCCTGAAAAGGACGTTAAGTAGCGGATTGTAGTAGCTTTCCTCACATCTCGAGTGTGCTGATAAAGGTGGACCTGGGTCCTCCAGGCTTGGCATCATCTGCGTGTCACTCACTACTACGCGGATCACGTATATCTCTCACCTAATTAGCCAAGCTGCCATGAAAACACCCCGTTTCCAGGGAGGGCTACTAGAAAGACAAGGGGAGAGTCTTGGCCAGTATGTTTTGCCTGACCTTGACTAACATGTCTGATCGGTATATTTTGCCTGACCAGACGTTAGTCTTCCTCCCCACAATGGCTGATGTCAATGAATGCATTAATTCATCTTTGTCACTTAACTGTACATCCTAGGACGACACTGTAGCTTGCCTATGTTAAACTTAGTCTTTTTCCAAGCATTTGCAATCATTCACATTGTTGCTCCAGAGTAAAGCATGTTTTAACTGATGCTGGTTCTTCAACACAAATCCTGTACGTGAGGATTTTAAAGTTGCCAGTCACAAACACAACACCCTTTAGTTGCCTGTTACACACTATTGGAAGGTGCCAGTACTCCTACTCCTTTCATCTCAGGTAGCATTAAGAAAGATCCCGTCACGTTGTTCGGCGCATAGGAAATATGGTGTTAGGCCCACTTTATTTTGTAACCAACGGCACATAGTGGATTATGTGGTCAGCATCACCCCGGCACATAGTGGATGATGTGGTCAGCATTACGCCGGCACATAGTGGATGATGGGGTCAGCATCTCGCCGGCACATAGTGGATGATGTGGTCAGCATCTCGTCGGCACATAGTGGATGATGTGGTCAGCATCTCGCCGGCACATAGTGGATGATGTGGTCAGCATCTCGCCGGCACATAGTGGATGATGTGGTCAGCATCTCGTCGGCACATAGTGGATGATGTGGTCAGCATCTCGCCGGCGGCCTATACTTCCCAGATGTTTTGGTACCAAATTTATGTGGATAGGTCGACTACACGGGCCGGTTTGTGATAAGAAAAACATCTCTCACCACTGCACTGCCGTTGGTAGGTAGCGTAGGTGGAAGATAATTATTTCTTCTTCTTCTTCTTCTTCTTCTTCTTCTTCTTCTTCTTCTTCTTCTTCTGTGTTCGTTCTCAATCTCCCGCTACCAAACCCCGAACTGGCTTAAGTAGCAGAATGTAGTCCAGAGAACGGAATGCGTTGTGTCGTAATTTACAGCTTGACTGCGATATTTACACCTTTCGATCCAACACATCCGAATTCAGCAATCATTTTTTGAGTACCGGGTTAGCATTCCCTCTTCGATTCCTTCTCCTTAGCCAGTCTGCCCTACTGCATCATGTTATCCAGGATCACCGCGTGGAGGTGCAGAAGGGTCTTGACAGCTCTGGTTCGCTGGCCCTGAAGCTAGCAGTCAGCCGTGGGTCGCTGACCACTGCAGCTCACGTGCTGCTCAGCGTCTTGATCCCAGATAATTATTTGATCAGTGACCTTCAATATACACGAGTGTAATCAATTCGCATTTTTTTGTGTCCTATTATTTTCTTTAAAAAAAAAAATGCGAATACTCCAAATTTTACTACGCGTCGCTTTCCGACTATTTTGCGAAATAATTTGTAATTATTTATTGTTATCGTATTTCGTTTCTTTATCGTCATTTACTTTCTTTATTTTCGTCTTCGTATTCTTTCCTCTTCTAATTTTTCTCCGTATTCATTTCATCTCCATAGACATAAATTTATTGTTCAATATCGACTTCACCAGTTTCCTTCTCGTTTCTTTCTTTTTCTGCCCTACCATCTGCTACAGGTTTTTCTTCTTTCTCATTGTTGTCTTCTTCTTGGCCTATTTCCACATTCATGTGCATGTCTTTTAAAATCGTTATATTCTTAGCGTTGTGTATGGGTTCCCCAGCGGGTCTGTTGTCACAGCGAATTTTGCCTAGACGTTGCACCGGCTAATGCGAATAGAGTACATCGTTAATGATATTCGTAGACAAATATTTGCTTTGGAAAGAAAAATACAAGCGCGTAAACATTAATCTTATTGACAGTACTTGGGGGTCATTATGATAATGCAACAATGGTAACAAATATAATAAAGGGGACGAACAACGGCATTGCCTAAGTACAGTTGTGTCCTGCTTAACACATCACATCAAATATCATGAACGAAATACAAAAAAGTATATATATATATATATATATATATATATATATATATATATCATCATCATCATGTAGCATGTCTTTTTCAGAACGTTGCTCCCATTACAGCCGTCTAAAGAAACTCTATATCTTGCAAAATCTCCAAGCTGCCCCAGAGTCATACCCAAGCATTCTTTGAAATCATGGTACGATCGCCTTCTTGGTCTGTTTTTGCCTCCCGTGTCAGCATCATACCTTTCACTACCATTCTCTCAAGACCATTGGGTCTTCTGATGTGGTCAAAGTATTAAAATATTTTGTTCATAATGAAATTTATGAACCAGTTCATCTGTATGTCCAACTCGTGTCGATTGTCTTCTATAACATCCGCAAGAGTATCATGCTATCGTGCTTTATTGGTGCGAAAGTGCGGTAATTTGTGCACAGTTTTATGTTGTATTTCTTTGGAAGAACAATATATATTTATCTCTAATATACTTTCGGCCACTCTGTGCTGTGCCAGATCCTCGTGCATAATACATGATAAATGCGAGCACTGGTTTACCTCCTGCCTGTTTTCGTTTTGCTGAGAAATCGTCACACTCCGGTGACTTTCCCTTTTTGTCCCCGGTGACTTTCCTTTTTTCCCTGGTGACTTTCCTTTTTTTCCAGGTGACTTTCCTTTTTTTAGACAATTGATTGCCGATCGTACTTCGTACAATCTGGTTCCCGTTCTCGCTCTTTGTTCGATTTGTTGTAACTGGCTGCTTTGTGTTGTCTTCGTAGATGGTTTCACATTGCTCCCTCCATCTTTTCAAAATATCTTCGTTTTCTTTCAATATGATATGTTAAAGTAAAACACTTTTGGGTTCGTGCCCGGTGAGTTGGGATTGCGAAACCGAATTTCCATCCTAGGCCATGTTGTATATATATATAAATTCACATGCACTCACACACACATTAGACATCAATTATCATACCGATATCAGGTAACCGGAAACCGGGCAGATAATATATTTCTACTGCGCATCTTCATGCCTGATATTTGGCTTATGAATGTCATATCTTGTTTTGCATCGCTCTGATACGCCTTCTGGCTGAAAATGTATCGGCGATTACAGTACAAAACTAATGGACTTTCTCAGGCTAGGGATGACAAATTCGTTTAGGATCTTGAAACTGCAAAAAATATAGGAGCCATTCAAAGTGCTGGATATGCGCGATGGGAGACATTTTACGAGTAAACATAATACTGATCCTGGAATGTTAAGTGCGACAATACAATTTATAGGCGCCACCTGAAGATGTATTGGCGTTATGTCGACCTGGCGTCCGGCATTTGTTTGATCAGCTGTAAGCGATATTCTATGTATCATTGTTGGCATGGTGACCCTAGTCAAGATGGTCCGTAACGCTCACAATTTACTTCCGTGACATCATTTAGAATGGCTTAAACGGCTACAATCATAGTTGGTGTTTCCATGATTGTGCTCTCATGCGGCTGCCTTCTGTGAATTGGCATATCGAAAGTGAATACAGAAGGAAATCACGGAGAGGGATGAAGAGAAAGAGAGAGAGAGAGAGAGAGCGAGAGAGAAAGATAAAGAAATAGGCGATTATGATGAGATAGGAGCAAATCAGGTTGGGTAGGGCAAAGATTCGTATTTATATGAGTTGGCCACTGCCTGCGGTTGAGAGATGAACAATACTGGTCATACACAGAGGTCAATGACAAAGAGAGCTATGTGAACCTGAAAGGAAAAGAGGCAGGTGGGAGGAGTGTTTCACAGACTTACTTGTCCAGAGTGTACAAGCAGATGGCGGTATATAATCTGTGCGACATCATGCGTTGGTACAAACCTCGAAATATATTACGCATAACCACAGATTTATATTTGAGCAAGAGTCAGAGAGCCAATTAGAAGATGCCATAACTACAAGGCCCGAGGTGTAAACTACATATCGGCAGATGCCATAATAGCTTGTCAGGACGAAGGGGTAAGATGGTTCTCAAAGATCTTTAATCAAGCGTGACTTGAAGGGAAGGTACCTGGTGATTTGCAGAGAGCGGTTGTGGTACCTTTTGGAAAAAACAAGGGCAGCAGACAAGCTTGCAGCTCTTATAGGGGCATATCCCTACTTAGCTATGTCAGAAAATTGTTCGCTCGGGTCCTTGAGCAGCGAGTTCCAGGTATTGTGGAGCCGCTGCTCAGTACTACAAAATTAAAATTCAAGAATAGTGTGGGATGTACGGCGGGCAGTTAAGTGAAAGAATATATAGAATACAATAATAAAGTTCACGTGGCATTCATTGATCGGGAACAGTCATTTAACCGGGAAAACGGATGTAAGTTATGGAAGGTAATGGTAGCATATGGTGTGGAGGTTCAATTACTGGATGAAATGTGTGCCTTGTACGCAAGCAGCAAAGGTACAACACGAACACATGACAAATAGGTTTTCAGAGCTGAGTGGGTACGACATGAGTCAGTTTTTCTGCACTTTTATTCCAAATTTATAAAGTTAATTGCCACATGCGCACCCATACCCAATAGGGAAATCTATGATAAGGATGATGTCGGCGGTCCTCATCGACAACAATGGACAGCTATTAGATTATAGTTAAATTAAAAAGTTGGCTAGTCCTCATTAGAAGTCCCTAAATCAACTGTTGTTTGCTGATGACCAGGTCATCTTTTACTAAATTGGAGAAGACCTACAACACTATACATAACATGGAGGTGCAAAAGGACGTAAATGCTTGCTTCATTGATTACACTAAAGCGTTTGCTAACGTGAAGCATGAACAGGTAATAAGATATCTGGAGGATATCAATCTGACCGGTAAGGATATCAAAATGATCACAATCGTATATTGGGATCAATCAGTATGTTTGAGAACTAGGGAGGAGGAGTCACCTACTATAACTATTAAAGAAAGGATTGAACATGGGTGTGTCCTCTCCACTTTCTTGTTTAACACAGAACAGATTTTCAAGATTATCAGATATCTTGATGATACACTATTAATAGCAGAGGATCCAGTACATCTGTAGAACTTAATGGATAGGATACGCAGCAAAAGTCAGCATTATGGGTTGAAAATCAACATCAAAAAGACTAAAATTATGGTGTTCGCTAAAAAGAAAAGAAGTCTAAAAGCTTTCATTCACGTAAATAGAGAAATTCTTGTGCAATTGTCAAGCTATATATAACTTGGCCAACTCATTTCAGCTTAAGGCAAATGCAAAAAGCCGATCATTAAAAGAATTGCAATGACCGAAAATACATTTAACAGGATGAGAGATACATTTCTGTAAAATCAATATTTGAGATCTTGCACATGATGAGAGATACATTTCTGTCAAATCAATATTTGAGATCTTGAAAATGAGAATCATGAAATGCTACGTGCATTCAGTTTTATTGTATGGAATAGAAACCTGGTTCCTGATTTAAAAAATGGAGAAGTGTATCGAGACCTTTGAAATGTGGGTATTCAGAAGACTTGGACGAGTTTCTTGGAAAGATAGGAAAACCAGTAATGAGGTTCTGGAACAACTCAAGGTGGAACAGACACTTCTGAAGGAAATACAAAGCAGAACAATACAATATTTTGGTCATGTCAAGCGTCATGACAGTCTGCTAAAGGGTATTTTAAAGGGTAGAGTAGATGGCAAGAGAGCCAGAGGGCGACAGAGGTACAGATAAATAGAGAACATCAGGATGTGGTCGGGTTACAGTTTGACAACGTACACCATCCTGTCTAAAAGACAGAGACAGACGGGGATCTATTACCGTCAACCTCTGTTGCGGGGACGGCACTTGGTGATGATGATGACAACACCACCTAACCTTTCTCAATTTTGCTTGTAATGAATATGACTTGAAGATCAACATACACAAGTCTATGTTGATACCGCGTCAACACTTACGGAGAAATTTCCACAGCAGTGACATACGTAGCAGGCAAGTGCGGGAGTTTAAATATCTAGGTAGTATGTTCACTGATAATGTCAGAGTCGACAGAGCGATCGCACATATAATTCAGAAAACGAACAGTGTCTACTATCAAATTACACATAATTTCAATTAAGAAGAGGTTGATGAATGCATTGTTTATTCCTACATTGTGTATCCAAAGTCAATCGAATTCATTACTAGAATCACATACGCGTAAGATCCAGAGCCGTGAGATGCGCTTAGTGACAAGTGCAGCCAGAACGACAATCCATTATCTGGATACGCAACACCACCCCGAGGCAGATAGCGGGAGTAAACCCAGTTAATGTATTCATTAACGCCTAAACAAATCAAGTGCATCTGTCATTATCTCCAGCCTGCAGCGGCAGCATATAATATGTAAGTCTCCGGTCCACGAGCAAGGGCCGACTTCGACGCCAGTTGATCGAGGGTGCTCCTGACATTCTCAGGAAGTTACACCTAACGAGAACAGAAGCTTCCCAATTTGCGATACCATGAAATACTCATCCCGCATCTCTGCGACGACTCATGGCCCGAGAAGTAGGGTAAAATAGGAAATAAGAAGAATTGACATAACTGAGGCAACCTTCATAATGTCAAATTTGTTTTATGATTGAAGTGTCATGCAATGTGCAACCACACTTCATAATATGACATATGATTTATGCCTTGAGTTCCAGTCAGAGTAAACCGATGCTGCAAAATGCCACATATGATTTATGATTGACATGCCACCGATAGTGCAGCCATCCTTAATAATGGCATACATGATTTATGACCAAAGCGACACACACCATGCAACCACCCTCTATAATTATGATTTACGACTGAAGCAGAATTCTCCAACGTGCAACCATCCTCTATAATGACATATGATTTAGGACTGAAGCGCCGTCCAGCAATCTTCCTATTCACCAATATAATATATTATTTATTTCATTTTAAACCCGGGTTTCTCAGAACATATTTTCTAAGGGTTCCATGAAGGGTATATTTGAGTTCTGTGAGAGTTCTTTGGGGCTTCTGTGAGACTTATCTATGGTTTTGCGATAGGTCTCTAGGATTTCTGTTTGCCATCTGTATTGGTTCTGTGAGCCGTCTGTAGGTGTTTTGTGAGAGGTCTCAGATTTTATGAGAGGTCGCAAGAGGTCATGTGAGAGATCTCGTAATGTGTGAGAGGTCTAAAGAGGTTCTATAAAGGTCTCAGGTTCTGTGAAAGATCTCAACAGGTTCCGTTAGAGATCTCAGGATCTGTAAGAGATCTCTAGAGATCTCTTTCTCTAATGGTTTCGCTATATAAAGTAGATGAATGTGGTATTTTTAGACCTACCTGTCAGCTGTGGATAGGTACTGAATAGTCAGTAATTAATATACAACAATGATGTTATACATGTTTGTCACATTGTTTTGATTGCTAACATGTAACAGCTTTACTATTCAACATTGACAACACATTTCTTTGTTACATTTATGATTAAATAAATCCAATCAATATATCATTTATACAATTATTATTAGTACTGGTAATTCCCGTGCAGAAGATTTACCAGTCAAACGAACTATACAACATTGAAAGAAAGAACAGCAGTTTAGTAATGCAATTAAACGACCTGCTCTTTTCTGTACTATTATCCAACCTCACATTCCTTGCCAATTTGTTTCATCACACCTCTCAAATTCAGGTCTCCATAATTTTACCTTGAAGGTACAGCCAAAAACGTATATTTTAAATTAAATGTTAGGTGGATAACAATTCAAAGGAAGAAGTTATGTTTACATTCTGAGGTTAAAAAAAAACCTTGGTTTGCTAATTATGACATATTCAATTTACAGATTTATAGAGATACGAATATGTCTCTGCTCACAACAATTGAATACAGATATTGATCGTTCTTGTGTACCTACAGCCTTGTGATGGAAACATTGATCTTCTCTATGATCTACAGCCTTGTGATGGAAACATTGATCTTCTCTATGACCTACAGCCTTGTGATGGAAACATGGACCTTCTCTAGGACCTACAGCCTTGTGATGGAAACATTGATCTTCTCTATGACCTACATCCTTGTGGTGGAAACTTTGATCCTCTCTACGACCTACAGCCTTGTGATGGAAACATGGACCTTCTCTATGTCCTACAGCCTTGTGATGGAAACATTGATCTTCTCTATGACCTACAGCCTTGTGATGGAAACATTGATCTTATCTATGACCTACATCCTTGTGATGGAAACATTGACCTTATCTATGACCTACATCCTTGGGGTGGAAACATTATGACCTATAGCCTTGTGATGGAAACTTGGACCTTCTCTATGACCTACAGCCTTGTCATGGAGACATTGATCCTTTTTGTATACCTACAGCATTGCGATGGAGACATGGTTCCTCCCTATGAGCTACAGCCTTGTGATGGAAACATTGATCTTCTTTATGACCTACATCCTTGTGATGGAGACATGGTTCCTCTCTATGACCTACATCCTTGTGATGGAGACATGGTTCCTCTCTATGACCTACAGCCTTGTGATGGAAACATTGATCTTCTCTATGACCTACAGCCTTGTGGTGGAAACATTGATCCTCTCTATGACCTACATCATTGTGATGGAGACATGGTTTCTCTCTATGACCTACAGCCTTGTGGTGGAAACATTAATCCTATCTATGACCTACAGCCTTGTGATAGAAACATTGACCTTCCCTATGACCTACATCCTTGTGATGGAAACATTGATCCTCTCTATGACCTACATCCTTGTGGTGGAAACATTGACCTTCTCTATGACCTACATCCTTGTGATAGAAACATTGACCTTCTCTATGACCTACATCCTTGTGATGGAAACATTGACCTTCTCTATGACCTACAGCCTTGTGATGGATACATGGTTCCTCTCTATCATCTACATCCTTGTGATGGAAACATTGACTTTCTCTATGACCTACAGCCTTTGTGAAACACGGACACGGAGTGCTCCATTTAAGCGGAAATTCAGACCATAGAGTTGAGGTGTTTAAAGGATCTTTGTTAAATCAAATCGAGATGACATCACGAATGTCAGTGTCCGCAATATTGTCTGACAGTCCAGAGGACCGTATCCAATTCTTCACGAAAGCTGTGCTGGTGCGTCAATGTGATACGTTCTCATGGTTTGCCCAATGCTGTACCACGAGGCGCAATTCCTGGCAATAATATAAGTGATCACCATAAGATGTGCTGGACATATGATAATCGCTAGTGGGCCAGCATGATATTGATTGAACCGCAATACACGCAAGGGAATGGATCACGATTGTAACTAACAGTTGGTGATATTCTGAGATGTGATGCCTCTTTATCACCTAGGATACGGGGCAGATGAGATGAGAATGAAAGAAGATGAGCTGACTGTAAATGACACCTCAAAAGTCACATTGAAACTATGTGCTATTTCGTTACTCCAAGTAGTTCGCGATATTGACACTTCGTGAGAGGTGGTTGTGAGAGTAATCCAGACTAATTTATAGCATATTTGGCACTTATCTGTCTCTTTACCACCAAATCTAGATATTTATGATATGTATTATTCTATTGACAACTGACTTATCACACTAACATAACGGGATCTGTATATTCAATTAGTAGTGTGCATAAGTGCTCTGAAGCCCGAACATAATTTCAACAGTTCTCATTGACAGGTTATGCTGCTATATATGGTCAAGGAACTAGGACCAGTCCATGTGATAAATAACCGTGTCCCTCATTGGTTGCAAGTTACCTTGTTAGTGTGGACAGACAGTATCCTAAACAGCGTGCACTAAAATTATACTATTGTTTATCTATATGGTCTTAGAACAACATGTGGAATAAAGTTCCACAGAATAAAGTAGCATAGAATAAAGTACCACATAATAAAGTGCCACAGAATAAAGTACCACAGAAAAAGTAACACAGAATAAAGTACCACAGAATAAAGTAACACAGAATAAAGTATCACAAAATAAAGTACCACATAATAAAGTACCACGGAATAAAGTACCATATAATAAAGTAACACAGAATAAAGTAACACAGAATAAAGTAGCATAGAATAAAGTACCACATAATAAAGTGCCACAGAATAAAGTACCACAGAATAATGTACCACAGAATAAAGTGCCACAGAATAAAGTACCACATAATTAAGTACCACATAATACAGTGCCACAGAATAAAGTGCCATAGAATAAAGTGCCACAGAGTAAACTGCCACAGAATAAAGTGCCACAGAATAAAGTGTCACAGAATAAAGTGCCACAGAAAGCACAGCTGTAATAGTTGAAACATGTTTTAGTATATGCTTCCTGCAAGGAGTGTATCTGCAGTGCTATTCTCCATGGCTTTGATGGAGAAACAAGGAAGACATACTATTAATATCACAACAGCGTGAACTATAAAGGCAAGCACAAATCCAGGAATCACAGCCCTGTAATTCTAGACAAGCACGGTTCACATTTTTGTCAGCGTCCCGGAGAAGAACCACAGATAATGGTTTTTTTGGGCAATCTTAAGGTAATATCTCTCCTTGAAACATTTTCTTATCACAGCTATTCTTCTGCCCTACGCACGCTCTCGCCTATCTCCTGCGGTGTAGGTTCATCATTATCGAGTCAGCAGGATGGCGACAAGATCTCAAAACCGTCCTGGCGGCTTCATTTTCACGGCCACATCAGGTTCATGGAGATTACATTAGTGGGGGATTCTTTTTCTTAGTCTTCCTGCCAGAATAGAAAGTTGCCTGTCAGTGTTCTCCAATTGGATCGCATTTTTGTGCCCTATGCGATTTCCACTCTATTGAACAATTAATGCTGGGACACACAAGGACAGCAGAACAATTGTACAAGGTGACATTCAGAAACGAGCATTTGAACTAAACCTGCAACATATATTTACTTTGACAACCTTTTTAACGCGCTAAAATATTTTCAGCTCAGCGTCTAGGGAAATCTCCCCGATTAGATTCAGGGGTTCTTTACTGAGTAGATTCAGGGGTACCTTACCGAGTTGATACAGGGGTCACTTACCGAGTAGATTCAGGGGTCACTTACTGAGTAGATTCAAGGGTCTCTTACCGAGTAGATACCGGGGTCCTTTACCGAGTAGATACTGGGGACACTTACCGAGTAGAAACCGGGGTCCCTTACCGAGTAGATTCAGGGGTCCCTTACCGAGTGGATACAGGGGTCACTTACCGAGTAGATACAGGGGTCACTTATCGAGTAGATAGTAGGGTCCCTTACCGAGTAGATATAGGGGTTTCTTACCGAGTAGATACTAGGGTCCCTTACCGAGTAGATTCAGCGGTCCCTTACCGAGTGGATACTAGGGTCCCTTACCGAGTAGATACAGCGGTCCCTTATCGAGTAGATACAGCGGTCCCTTACCGAGTGGATACAGGGGTCCCTTACTGGGAAGGAAACAACAGGGCCACTGCGCCTTCGTGCATGTTGTAACAGACAATTAACGAGAGTTGTGCATGCGATTAGCGACCTCATCGTGTAAAACACATTGTTATGAAAACACTCACTGGAAAAGCACGTAAAGTATTTTTTTGCGCAATCTTTCTAAAGGAACTAGCGGTGATCCTATTGGTGCAGTCGTCCTAAAGGAACTAGCAGTGATCCTATTGGTGCAGTCGTCCTAAAGGAACTAGCGGTGATTCTATTGGTGCAGTCGTCCTAAAGGAACTAGCGGTGATCCTATTAGTGCAGTCTTCCTGTAAGAACTAGTGGTGGCCCTGTACTCCGGTTAGAGTGAAAAAGGAACATACAGAAGAGTATACTGAATCATTGTGTTGATAGCTGGGTTATCGAGAACATGTAATAACAATTGCGTGCTTGACAAAGGTGAAGGCACGATTCATGTCGTACCGACAATAAGACACCAGGAGAGTGGTAGGTCAGCGTCAATCATTGAAGAGACCTAGAAGCAAGCTGGGATTTTATAACGAAGCCACCGCCATTTGCAGAAATAAGAACGGGAAGTAAGCGTGTCGACAGTTGGGTAGTGAACTTTCAGGGTTTTTCGTCACTTGTTTTGACAAGTTGTAGAGATCGTTGCTTGTTTTTCATTTCAGCAGTTCTCCTAGTTAAGTTGTTTTTAATATGATATTATCATAAACATTACTACTGACCAATTACAAAAATATGATTGTCATAAACACGATTTAAAATGAGTAATCAACAGCATTCGTTGATAAACCAACAAGTCATTAAAATGTCTGTCAATGTGATATGTTTCTCCATGTTATGAGTTAATAAGGCCTAGGTTTAAGGTGGATCGACATGCGGAAGGATGGTATGGCTTCACGGTGAGTCGATGAATAGTTTGGTCGTATGAACTTGGTTTGGGCCATATCTCCTAATGAAGTCGATTGTCACTTCCTTGGTTTAGTAGCTCAATTCAGGACAATAATAAATGTCCACTTCTCAATCAAATAAATCAGCATATTTATCTGAACATTTCGTTTATGTCACTACACGCCGTTAGTAAGTGCAATATTCTTGTGTGCGTCATTTGTGTTATTTCAATGCATGTTTCTGTTTCGTTTATTTTAACAATCAATATATATTACTATGGTCTTTCTTGTTCTGAAGTGATTTTGTGTGATTTTATTGAATCGTGCGGCATATAGGCCAACAGATAGCAAGAACAAGTATGGCGGGGCGGCGAAAATTAGCCCTGTTGTTTATACTTTCACAAAATGAAAATATGAAAAATTGATTTGGAGAGAATAAGAGGATACAAAAACCGACGCCAGAAAGAAAGGCGTTCATAGAAAGCGGAAAGAGCAGAAGCGCAAAGCAACATTAAGATATCTTTCACAGAAGAAAACAATGATTCTAACATCTTTATGATTCTGGCAGCAAACCTAAAGCAGAACGCCGTTATCAAATGTCCAGGCTAGGAATGTTACATCAATATATGTCGTCATAGTAGAGGTTGACAGGATGGGAATAATAAAACTTACTTAAACGTTTTCAAAACAAGTGTCGAATTGCAAGAAACTTAGATGGCGATAGGCTGCCGGCAGGAATGGACCGTAATTATCGTGTATGTCTGGTCCAAGTAATGCATCACGTCTGAGGCTAGTCGATTGTTGACACGATGATTGTCATTATTATGTACCGGAACTTGCCAACCAATGACGCCACAACAATAGAAGAATCGGTGACTGACAAACTACATACATTTGATACAACAGTACGGCAAACGTGTCTGAGAAAACGTGGCAGGAGTGTGCACACCTAACAAGATACTGGAACCATCTTCATTTCTAGCATGTCCTTAGTAATTTACCTAGAGTGAAGCGATTATGTTTGTGCATAACACAAACATAAGATAATAAATTTGTAACTAAGGCTTTTCATTGCTTGTCTAACGTTGACATAAGTAATACGGTTTATGTACGCTCTATGCTTTTGATGTTTAGAAAGATAGAAAGTAATAAAGCCAACATAATTATCTGGATCGAACGTGGTTTATGCTTTTTACTTGTAATTTTATCGCGATGAAAGGTTTAGCCAAGGTTAGATCAATCGTTATACATATAGTTTTCAACCTGTCACACCGTTTAATGACACACACATCGGGGATAATGCTAATAACGTTTACCTTCATTGTTGATGTGTTCATGGAGGAGTACATAATACGCATCTTCGTGTGAACAATCTGTGATCTTAACTCCCCACAAATTTGGTAGATTGTTTGTAAGATCTCTTGCATTTCATACCAATCTGCACAGGAGGATGCCATTTGCAAATGTTAATGTTAGGCCCTGTCCTGTGGCGTTGGAGTTTTGTTAATTTCAGTGAATGTATTGCATATTATACTTGAGATCGGAGAACTCTAGGTTTGTCTTGGACAATCACGTCAATTCTGATGTTTATTATCCCGAACAGAGTACAGGCATTCTCTCCATTAAGGCTGTTTCACCACGTTCCTCCGCCATTTGTTGATTCCACACTCTATCAAACAATAAATCAGGGTCCAGATGACCATTGTGTTACACGTATCCTCTAGTCGTGGGCCACATCAGCACTTTCTTGCTTAACACCTTAGTCTTAGCAATCAGCGTATGCAAATGTGCTAGAATGATATCAGACCTCCTTGGCAATCAGTGTAAGCAAATGTGCTAGAATGATATCAGACCTCCTTGGCAATCAGTGTAAGCAAATGTGCCAGAATGATATCAGATCTCCTTGGCAATCAGTGTGAGCAAATATGCTAGAATGATATCAGACCTCATTGGCAATCAGCGTAGGCAAATGTGTTAGTATTATATCAGACCTCCTTGGCAATCAGCGTAGGCAAATATGCTAGTATGATATCAGACCTCCTTGGCAATCAGCGTAGGCAAATGTATTAGAATGATGTCCTGCCTAATAGTTCCTTCATTGATCTGTTGCTGCCCATAATATTGGGTAGGATGTATTCATACCTTATGTGCCCACTGCTATCTGGAGTAAATAATGGTAGCCGTTCTGCAGAGCATTGGTTATATAGCAATGTGGGATGCTTAATTTAAAAGGTTTAGTACCTTAAATTAGCTATGGGGTCAGTCGTTACACCAGTTATGTTTCCTTTGTTGTTTGTCCATCGTTTTCAAAGATTACCACATTTTCATCAATCAATCCTAGGGTGGGTTCAAATGTTGATGATTAAACCAATCCAAGCCCGGCTGCGTCTGCTACACTGAGTGCAGAGAAACACTGTCTGACTGTCTCTTGCCTTTCGTATCACTCATCTCTTTGATGCTTCAGAGATTCATGTCTGCTCCATAAATCCGTGCCAGCACAGACTTTTATACGCCAGGCAGAGCGATCAACAGTAATATTCTCCTACTAATTTTCATGGTCAATGCCGCAGTTCTTCAGTGAGGCTTTCATAGTGACTTTAAAACGTGTTATTTGGCCACCGCGAGCTTGCTTGCCTGATTAATTATCTTTGGAAGCCGGTCATCTGACATGCGGACAACATGGCCAATCCAAATACGCTGCGATTTGCACATAGTTGTGTGGATGCTTCTCATGCCAGCCGGTAAAAGAACTTCTACATCTGTGATCCTATCTTGCCATTTTATGTTCAGCAGTTTCTTTTGGAAACCAAGATGGACGTCATCAATCTTCTTTTAATGTCCACTGTTCACAGACCAAGTTTCACAGGCGTATAACAGAGTTTGTAGGACGAATTCTGCATAAACCGTAACGTTTGTTATAATATTAATTTATCTCTAGTCCCAAACTGTTGATCTGTTTTCTAAAAGCTTTGCATGCTTTTGCAATTTTATAGTTAACTTAATAATAAATATGGCCTGGAGAGTGTACTGCAAAGGTATACAAAGCGATCCACCGGCTTTAACTTCTGACCATTGATTGTAAAAGATGGCTCACTGTGCTCAGTTCTTGAGGCTGCTTGGTGCAGCACTTTAGACTTCTGGTAGAAATGGTGAGACCACAGTTATCTCAAGCCACTGTAAATAGGTCAACAGTAAATTGTATTTCAGTCTCTGAATTGGAATTTGGAGCGTAGTCACCAGCAAAGAGAAGCTCACATATGGTCTCAATTAATACTCTTGTTCTTGCCAGCAATCTCCTCAGGTTGAAGATCTTGCATCTAGTCGATAGAGAACTTTGATCTCATCATCACTGCTCCTGAATGCATTCGTCAAGATCATGCTGAAAATGGTATGGGGGAGGATGCATTCTTGCTTCACTTCATGTGTAACACCGAAGGGCTCAGAGTATTCCCTACGATCTTGAACTAGATCCAACATACCATTGTGGAATTGCCAAAACATTATAATAAAAGCATTGGAACATCAAAATATGGCCATGATCTTCCATAGGCCGTCACGACTTACAACATCAAAATCTTTTGTTAATTCCACAGACGTGGTGAGGTGGACTTTTGTTCTTGACACTTTTCTTTTAATGTCCAGCCGAAAAAAGTATATCAGTAGTGCCTCGTCCTGTTTTCTTTTGCGAGCTACTTGATGTACCAATGCTTGACTCCATCTGGGCCTGAGACCAATGTTCTTGGCAGAGTAATTATTAGCTCGGCCTCAGAAATTAGATCGACATGCCGAATTACTGACAACGGTTCCGGGAATAGTTTAACCTAGTCCCTCTCAGATCTATCCTATGAACCCATTGCACATCTTAGCACCTCAAAAGCACAAAACACTGATTTAATCGAATTTCTAAAGAATATGTCCTTGTCGCCACAATTCAATACTAAAAAAATTACGTTGTTCAAACACATTGAGTGTTTAGCGAACAAAACATTCATAGCGAACAAAACATATCCATAGCGAACGAACACATATTTAAGCGGGTACATGTTTGCGTAATAAAGATGGAAGTTCAAATTGGATAATACCCAAATTAACCGAGGTGACCTAATAAATATGCAAGTAACAAATATAATCGTTCGTTTTCGTGAAACTATTATAATGTGAATTCAAAATAGACACATAATTAATAAATATGGCAGATACAATGTCAGGATTCGGAGAAACTTGCAACCTCCCTCCCATAAACTCTCCCTCTCTCTCTCTCTCTCTCTCTCTCTCTCTCTCTCTCTCTCTCTCTGTCTCTCGCCTTTCTCCCACTCATTTCACACCACACTGCCACGGGCTCAGCTCCTAGCTCTTAGTTCATAGAACGCTAACAGGTTGTATTTCTACACAGAGTGGTATCCGTAAAACATTCTGACGTCATAACAGAAGTGCCACACTTGTACCGGGCTTGGAGTCTAGCTAATGGTGTCATCATGCATCCAGATTATGTCAGCGTTTATGAATTTAGTAGACAGTAAACGTATCGAACGTCTGGTCTGCGAATATATAATCGTGTTTCTACACGTTGACACCGTAAACAAGGTGTAAGTATGTTCTATAGGCGGTATGACCCAGCATATTTAATCTAGCGACATGTTTAATCATAATTGTATTTGCGTATAGTACATTGGTAAATAGTCAAGCTGAGTTGCAAAAGAGTAGCAGCGGGGTCATCTTCAGTTCTTCTTCTCTTTGGTCTTCTACTTCTTCTTCACTTAATTATTTACTTCTTCATCAACATCATCCCCATCGTATTTTTCTTTTTCTGTATCTTCTTTATTTTCTTTATCCTTCTTTATCTTCTTCTTTACCTGTCACCTCCTCCTCTTCTTCAATTATATTTCTTCTTCTTCGAGTTGCTGTTCGTCCTACTCTTCTTCATCATCGTCGTCATATTCTGTTTCTTGTTTTAAGAAAAATTAGTCATTCATTTATCACGACGTCATTGAATTTGTTCTTTTGTATGACATTGCTTTCATAGATGTTTTTCCTACACAGAACACAACTGCACATAATGAGCAGGCTTACCGTGATATGATATATGTATGTATACCTACAAACGAACAAATGTGTTTATTTCAATAGAATGATTGGGCTGCTCGTGTACACAAACAATTCGAGTGCCAGGCTTGTCAAGTTTGACCTGAGGATGATTCCTTTTAGGTCATAGTCCCCCTTTGAACTAAAAGGATACAAAGGATATAAAGTTCTATTTGATTTGATTTTCAGGAAGCGTTGGCAAACAATAGAGAAATATGAATGACCCCACGCCACACATCAAGATGCATGTCCCTGCAGACGACGCATGCGCAGATGGTGTGCTGAAATTCCGTTATTCACCGCCAGCAAAATGTGGGCTTGACTTAGCTATAAGAACGACTGTTTTTGAAAACGTCAAAATTAAAAGAATTTCATAATAATAAACAAGTAGAAAGTTTATTAGAAAATTTGAATTGTTTCACCAAGAAAGAATGTGTGCGTTCGTCACGATGCTTTGTGAATCTAGGACGTTGAATATAACTTGGACGTCAGAGAGAAATAAAGGGCCGGGTTGAGGGCGTAGGAGAAGGAAACTGGGAATGGGCGTAAGGAAAAAGCAATGTGGGCTGGCGAGAAAAAGATGATATGGTTGAGTGAGTAAGAGATGTGCAGAGGGATATGCGCATTGAGGGAGGAGGAATGGGCTGGTTAGGGGGATGAGACGTGTTGATGGATGAGGGAAGATATGTGCTGGGGATGGGTTGGTTGAAGGAGCAGGAATGAGCGCGTTATGGGAAGAGACCGGCTGATGTATGAGGGAAGATATGTGCTGAGAAGGGCTGGGTTGAAGAGGCAGGAATGGTTGGGTTAGGGAAGAGACCGGCTGATGTATGAGGGAAGATATGTGCTGGGAAGGGCTGGGTTGAAGAGGCAGGAATGGGTGGGTTAGGGAAGAGACCGGCTGATGTATGAGGGAAGATATGTGCTGGGAAGGGCTGGGTTGAAGAGGCAGGAATGGGTGGGTTAGGGAAGAGACCGGCTGATGAATGAGGGAAGATATGTGCTGGGAAGGGCTGGGTTGAAGAGGCAGGAATGGTTGGGTTAGGGAAGAGACCGGCTGATGAATGATGGAAGACATGTACTGGGGAATGATGCGATTAATACATTTTCAGGTTTTGAGGGAAACATTGACAGAGAGTTGAAGTGTTTATATGGGACGAAATGGACTGTCTGGAGGGCTGGAATGGATATTAAGACGCGGAGGAATACGACAGATTTTAAAAAATGAACTACTTACATAGTTTTCTCGGAAAACACCATGTGTTACCATTCTATTGGTAGTGATAACAAGCATAATTACATGAACCAGTACGGCTGAGATAGCACATTAAACCAAACATTTGTGTAGGCATACATAATCACGTTTAACATTTGCATATTTGTGAGGTAGCTAACCAAGTCAAATCTGGCACATGCCCAGCCAAATCCCCTATATCATTTTAGACTAGAAGCATTGGGTACTCAATTTCTGAGTAGCAGAGGCTTTCACTTCCCAGCCTCAAACCGCTAAAGTCTATTCACCTGCACAATGAGTCAGAGAAACAAAATGCAGCGAGAAAGGAATCTAGTCACACTGACACCCCCCCCCCCCCCCCAACCACCCTACTCAAGCTAAGAAAAAAACTGAGACCTAGTAAAATGGAGTCTTGAAAACGTCATTCCCGACCGATATGTCTGCTAATAGGGCTATTTCTATCCGTTAATGTCCCTGTCAGAGATCACCAAAACACGTCATTCCCGACCGATGTGTCTGCTAATAGGGCTGTTTCTATCCATTAATGTCCCTGTCAGCGATCACCAAAATACGTCATTCCCGACCGATGTGTCTGCTAATAGGGCTGTTTCTATCCATTAATGTTCCTGTCAGCGATCACCAAAACACATCATTCCCGACCGATGAGTCTGCTATTAGGGCTTCTTCCATCTGTAAGTGCCCCTGCCAGCGATCATCAAAACAGTGTCAGTGAATTACACTGCCGATGTAATCCATTGTATGACTGGTTTTCAAAGACGACTTCAAAAGACTTTGTTGAGGTACCACCTATTAAATAAATTGAAGATAGGTGGCACTGACGAATGCATGTGGTACTGGGAAAATGACCGCTGAACATCTGCTGCAAAACTGCCCGACATACGAGGATCAGAGAAAGCAGATGTGGCCGTCACCAGTGGCAACACTAGACACGCTCTATGGCAGTGTCGACAGCCTCAGGATGACCGCTGCTTTTTTCGAAAAAATACAGGTTGACGTCTGACAGCGTACAAAGAAGAAGAAGAAGAAGAATTGTTTCGCCTTTTTGTCACATGTGGTACAGATGTTATGATAACTTGAACTCACTGTGTTGCCAGTCGTGTGTATTTTCTGCCTCGTTGTTGTTGTTCATGTTCTTGTTGTTGTTGTTGAATACCCACAATGAGTAAGTTTACTCTGTTGTGTGCTCTGACAAGGTTGTTATAGTCCGTCTTTTAATTCACGAACAAGGTCCGAAGCAATTTTCTACTAAACTGGATGCCAGTTACAAATGATTTTTCTCATGCAGCCTTAGAATACCCATGACACTAAAACATTGATATTATTTAGTCCATATATGTTCAGATATTTGCACATCGGATAATTCTTTTGATCTTTTATGTCCATTGCAAAGAAATGACATTATATTTACGATTTTACAGTTCAATTCAGTCCAATAAAGTTACAATTTCTTAGCATTGTGTTCATATGTGTATCTCCGTTATGTCTTGATAAATACATTTCTTGGTTGTCTTACCCTTTATGTACAATCGTAAAAACGGCCCCAAAATGCAACAGTTAGTTACAGTCCTTTGGTCAACGTTAGATACCCATGGTTGTATCAACTGCGCAGCTAATTTTATGTTGAGTAACGCATTTGAATATTGCAATGTATTTGTTGCTATTGTATGTACACCTAATTGTTTGGATAAACATGCTCTAATTAATTCAAGTCTGCTAATAAGTATGTCCATAAAATATGATGTTAATCATCCGAATCCGTCGATTCAAAGAGGTTGATAATTGTTACAGGCGGGTCAAAATGTAATACATTTCGTTGCCAGTACTGTTCTTCTTCCCGGGGCGTATGTTCAAAACACTAGAACTGAATGTCTTTTTTTGAAAGGTCTCAGCACTTCAACATCACACCTTTTAAACGTCCTGTTCTGTTCAGCAACGTGTCCTTTGACTTTAACCCACACACGCTCTAATGTTAAATTTAGTTTCCGGAGAATAACAAGTTGATTTTTCGTCAACAGTTTCTTCTTCTTCTTCTTCTTCATCGTACGCAGTCAGACAGTAACCATTACTTTTTCGAAAAAAGCGGCGGTCATCCTGAGGCTGTCGACACTGCCATAGAGCTTGTCTTGGGGTTCCACTGGTGATGGCCACATATGCTCTCTCTGATCCTCGTATGTCGGGCAGTTCTGCAGCAGATGCTCAGCGGTCATTTTCATGGTACCACACGGGCATTCGTCGGTACCACCTATCTTCAATTTGTTGAATAGGTGGTACCTCAGTCTATTGTGGCCAGAGCGAAGTTTGAAGACAACGACCTGCTCTCTTCTGTTCAACTGGTAATAGGCATCGTTTTTGGTGTAGCCAGTATGTTCCGTTTCCCATTTGGTAATGTATCTGGCTTTAATAAGCTGTTTTGACTCTTCATACGTCATACTAGTATCTGTTTGTGGTAGTCTTGCACCTTCTTGTGCCAGTCTGTCTGCCTCCTCGTTGCCTTGGATGTTGCAGTGTGATGTGACCCACTGTACCACTAACCTTTTTAGAGTGGACTGCTGGCATAGTTGACAGAGTACTGCTCTTAAGTCATTAAGCTCAGTGTTTTTCTGGCTTTTTAGCGCTGTGACTACGGCCAGAACATCTGTAAGCAGGACTGTATGTCTTTCATTTTCTTTATGTGTCACCATTTCTTCCACTGCCGCCCTCAGTGCCTCTGCCTCCGCTCTGAAATTGCTTGTGTACTTACCAGTAGCGAATGACAGTGTTATTTGTCTGCCATTTGGTAGGTTCAGGAATGCTCCTGCCCCTCCGTTCTGTGTAGTGTTTGTTACAGAACCGTCGGTGTATGCATGGGTCCAGTCCATGCTTAGGTAGTTTTTCGATATAAAGCTTAGGGTAGTATCTCTCTTTTCTTTTTCAGTCTGGCAGTTTTTGTTTCCAATACCTGGTATATTTTCTACCACTTCTGGAAATATGTCCTGCCTCCAGGTAGGTTTTCGTACAGTAGTGTTGGGTTTTGTTGTTTTTAGTGCGTTTATGGGATCTTCGTGCATCTTTGCTTTGGCTATTTCTGCAAAGTTTCTCCGCTTTAGTTTCCCATTTCCCAAATTGTTTAGTCTATGGTGCATTGGATGGTCAGTCAGTCTTCGGAGTTTCTCTAACTGCAGCTGGGCTCTGCAGTCTCTTCTATCGGTCATGGATTGCAATTTTGTAATCTTTTCAAGTTCTACAATTGGCGTTGGCTTCATGCCTCCTTTTATAACTCTCATGGCTTGGTTTTGAAGTTTGCTAACTTTATCGAAGTTCGCCTTTGCTGCTGTTGTCCATGCCGCAATGCCATACTCGAGAACTGGTCTCACTTATCCAGTGTACAGTTTCTTTAGTATACTTTCGTCTGCTCCCCAGCTTGTGCCAGCAAGTTTCCTCATGATTGCCATTCTTTCTCTGGCTCTCATTCGGTTTCTCTCGATCTGACTTTTCCATGTCATGCGCCGATCAAATGTGACTCCCAGATAGTTTGGGTTGTCGTTTGGCTGCAGTAATTTGCCATTTAGACTTAATTTGGTGTTTTGGGATTTGATTGAAAGCGAAAATATTGTACATGTGGTTTTCTCCTCGTTTATTTTGACCAGCCATGAGTTCGCCCACTCTTCCAGCTTCGTCCGATTTCTTGCTATGGTGAGATTCTTTTCAGAGGTCCACATAGCCAGATTGTCTGCAAACATTGAGCTATGGACTCTTATTGGTATATTCTCTGTAATGTCTTTTATATACACCTGGAAGAGTGTGGGTGACAGTACTCCCCCTTGGGGTACTCCCTGCTAGAGTGTCACCTTTTTGCTCATCTGCCCTTGTATTTGGACTCTGGCCGTTCTTTTTTTGAGGTAGTGGTTGATCCACTTTTACATTCTCCCACAAACTTGACTTCTTCTTAGCTTGACTCTAAGTCCGTCTTTCCAGACTTTGTCAAATGCTAATTCCAGGTCCACCCAAACCGCTACTGTGTGTTTCTGTGCCTGGTAGGCATCTTCTATTTCCTCGGCTATGAGGATGACCTGGTCCTCAGTGGATCTGTGCTGTCTAAAGCCTGTTTGCTGTGGAATTAGTATTCGTTTTTCTTCCAGATGCTACATCAGTCTGATGTTTATCATTGTTCCATGTTAACAGTTTCAATATCTCCTGATTTATGACATCTCTGTCGAAATTGTCAAATTTCCTTTTCCTTTCTTGCTAGCTATGAGTGCGCTCTTAGTCCTGTCCAATATAATGGTAAGAGGATGATCTATCCAGACCAAACGCCAGCTGCGTTCGTTTCTCTGGGTCATGAGTACCGAAATATAAATGACCCATCATAGATTCCCTGCTGAAGAACTGTTATAATAAAAGGGTAACCTTCTGCAATGTTATACATCTACACTTCAAACTCATTTTGAAAATGATATCAATATAATTTTCAAAAAAGCAACTCTATGCCACAATAACCACACATCAAACTATTTATGTGCATTCATTAGCATCCTGCCAATCTCAAGAAACTTTGGACTTCACGCTAGTGAGGGGGCAGTCAGTTGTTATCCTTGCTTTTGCCGCACACGTTTGGAGTCTGCATCTTGACGCATCTTGTCTTCCCTGCCTGCAGACCAACACACAAAGCCTGCCTCCAGCCAGGTCTGTCTTTTGCAAGTTCCTCCCAGTTGCAGGTGTTCATATCCAACGCCTTCAGGTCACGCTTATAAACATCTTTGTAGTGGAGACAGGTTCTACCTATTTTACGTTTGCCCGTAGTCAGCTCTCCGTATAGGATATCTTTTGGTATTCGACAATCTTCTATTCTGCACACGTGACCATGCCACCGCAATCGATGCTGGCGGAGAATGTAACTAAGCTGGCAATCTTTGCACGGTCCAACACATCGATGTTAGTCACTCTGTCACTCCATGAAATTCAAAGTATGCGTCTCAGGCAGCGCATATGAAATGCATTTAGCATTTTTTTTCATGAGAGACATACAGAGTCCATTTCTGGCTGTAATAGAGCAAGGTACTAATAACACAGGATCTGTACACAGTAACCTTTGTGGAGATGGTCAGCATGAAGTTATTCAACATTCTCTGTGAGAGCGCCTGATAAGTGCTGATGAGGCCATTTCTTATTACTTCTGCAGCTCCGCGTCCAGTGAAAGGTTGTCGGTGATGATAGATCCGAGATAATTAAAGTGATTTACTACTTCCAGATTTTTATCGTTTAAGACAATGTATGCAGGATCTGCATCCTAAGATATCACTTTTGATTTTTTACGCTGATGGTGAGTCCAAACAGATCACAATATTTTGCCAACCTATTAATAAGGATCTGTAATTCGGCATCCATGTGGGCGACCAAGGCAGCATCTTCTGTGAAGAGCATATCTTGAATGACAGTCTCCCTTCTCTTACCTTTTGCTCACAGTCTGGTTAGATTTACATAATATGCAGAAAGAACCCCACCTGTAGCAGTTCAAAAAGTGTGTTTAAGCACAGGGGGAAAAAAAAATGCCAAATAGAGTCGGAGCCAGGACACAACCTTGTTTAACTCCACTGTTAATGTCGAAGGTCTCAGATACCTGACCGTCATGCATCACTGTACCTTCCATCTCACATGAAAAACCTAATCGTGATCAGTAGTTTAGGTTGACAGCCAACTTTAGACAATACTTTAAATATATCCTCTCTGTTTACTAGGTCGAATGCCTTGGTGAGGTGGATTAGGACAAGAATTAGTGGTATGTGCTGTTCTCTGCATTCCTCTTGCAATTGTCTCAGTGAAAAATCCATATCAACGGTGCACTTTTCTGCGGACAACCACACTGAGAATCCATGTATACCCTGTCCGCCAGATTTCGTAGCCTGCTCAGGATGATGTGAGCATAAACTTTGCCTACGGTGTTGAGATCAATATTCCCCTGTAGTTGTTGTAGTCTCCTATGTCTTCCTTTTTCTTGTAAAGGGTGATTATGTTGGCGTCTCTCATGTCATGCCAGACGGCCCCGTCACCCCAACCCTAGCGTATACGCCTCTAACTATTATACATTTTGGAATGAATCACGTTTGTTGTTTTCCGCATTCGACAAAGTGTCCAATTGGTGCACGGGAAAATCAGGAATTTGTATTTATTGAGCGTATTTGAAGGTCAAAACATAAATTTTTAAACCAACACGTCTTTGTACCTTAAATATGTTAAAATTATGACCAATCCACTGAGGATGCTTTTATTATAGACTAATCAATACATTTTTCAAAATACATCAAATTTCTTTAAACAAAAAATATTTTCATAAGGTCATGGATATTCTAAGACTGCATGCAAAAATCATTTGGTTTTGGCATGCAGTTTAGCAGAAAATTGCATCGGACCGTATTCATGAATTACAAGACATACTATAATTGACGGGCTGCAGTAGCTATCCTCAAATCACGAGCATGCTTGTGAAAGTGAGCCGTGGTCCTCAGGCGGTTGCCTTATGCACGACTCCATCTGCGTTACGCTCACTGCTACTGGGATCACGTTGATCTACATCTCGTCCGCAAGACTGCCTTGAAAACAACCTGTGTCTAGGGAATGCTACAGGGAAGACAGATTGTGGTTTTGGTCAGTATATTGTGCCGGACTTTGTGCCAGACCCTGACTCGACGTCCTGGCCAATTTGTTGTGTTTGACCTTGACTCGACGTCCATGGTCAGTATATTGTGCCTGACACTGACGCGAGGTAATGGTCAGTATGTTGTACTTGGCACTGACGATATGTCCTGGTCAACATGTTGGGCCTGACCCTGACGCCACGTCTTGGTCAGCACGTGGGGCCTGCCCTTTCTGTCTTGACATTTTTTCTATTCATATTATTTTTCTTTATCCTTGTTGACGAACATACATCTACACTATGACAAAAAGAGCAGTCAGCTCAAGTCTTCCGAAATTTGCTGACGCCTTCTCATGCAAGGATACTAGTTGTAGCAACGTGGATATTGAGTAGTTCTACAACGTGTTTGGAGTCAAACGTCCACAGATCTGTCGCGTAATTTAAACTTTTTATAAATGCAGATGGTACTTCCAACTAAAGTGTTTATTGTCTAACAGATTTATTGTCTGCATTGGTATTGCGAGCAAGATATTTACATTATGAGCAGATTCCAAATTGAAATGATATTTGTTTCATGGTTTCTTATATATTCAGTCTAGGACAACTTTATTCGTGCTTTTTTTCATGTTTTGTCATTTTATGGGTTCAAAATAGAATAGACTCGTTCCTGTCATTGGTCGTGCCATATGTACAATTATTCACCCGTTTATTTAATTTACTATCAATATGTGTTAGATCACATATCTGCCGTTTTTTGTTTCGGATGCTATAGACTAGTAATTTGATTGATTTTGAACACTAATTAGTGTAAAGTGCAATGCAAGGAAAGCACTGTCACATATATACTGTATTGGTATTCATATCAGATCTGACATTTGATTTTAGCAACATCATCTCAGCTTGATCAACCATTGATTGAGCCTGGTCAGTTTGTATCCCGTTTAACTTCTCACAATTTAGAGCGAATATATTAAACATATTCTTTTTAATCCTGGGAAATGTCCTCACTCGTAGTATTATTCACTGGTTGAGAAACAAGCAATTCTTGAATTTTGTTTGGAATCTGTGGACAAATATATCCAGTTGAAATGTATCGGTGACGTCTGTGCTTTCGTCTAGAGCAATTGAAAACGCTTCAAATTGTGATGCGAGTACTTTTGAATTATCACTGTTTCATTCTTTGTCGGTCCCCATTCTATCGATGCGTCTCGTTCCAGCCCAACTAGAATGCCATATTTGCTGAATGACCTTGATTCTATCAAGACGCGGTATCTTAATGACAGTATTTTGACATTCTTTGACAAAGTCTACTTTGAAACACAGCTTTGAGTGTTTAGTTATGTATTCACTGGCAATCAAATGTTAGATAGTTAGTTAGTTAGTCTTCAGATCATCTTCATCGCACTCGGGACAAGTCCATTCGCGCTCAGCTCTCATCTGCAGTATGTCTGCCAGCACGTGATGACTGACCGTTCCGTTCCTGTGCAGGTTAACCAGACGTCTTTGGATTCCCGTGTGGTATTCCTTCCTCGCCGCTCCTCGGTTCACACATAATTCAACCAATCGAGCCAAGGACGTAGATTCTTGAGCAACTTCCGAATCTTCAATCCAGCCAATTTCCATAACGGCGTTTAAGATATCGGCTCGGTCCATTGATCTCCCACCCTTCACTATAGCTGTACTCGCCAACCTACAAGCTCTTTCGTTCCCTTCGACACCTGCATATCCCGGAAGGAGTATGACGGTGATTCTCTGCAACCTTGACCGTTCTACCGACTCCAACCACTGGAGCCGCGCGCAACCTGTTTTCACCTTCCTGGACATGCTCACTGAATCACTGCGAATGCTCACATGTATGACACTCATTGTTTAAAGCCAGACCACCACCTTCGTAAAAGCCATAATCACTATGGCCAGACTGCTTGAGGTCATCACAAATGGCACAGACTTCTCCTTAATCGTTTTCCCACCCCTCTGAGCCGTAAAGGCCCATGCACTTCTCATCCCACGGATGACGGATTCATCTGTGTAAATAATAACATCAGCATCCGTTGAATGTTCATTGATCAAAACGTTAACCACCTACATCATCCGGATACAACTCAACACACGCTTTGTTAAGTGAAACAATCACACGGAAAGTCTGCAAGAAATTCTCAAGTAATTTCATCCATTCTTCGCCATGCGTTATGCCTCTCAACGCACACACACTTTGCACAACCGACTCAACTTGACCCATCCACGATTGTCCGCTTACAAGGATTGTGCCTTTCGCCTTCCATAATCCCTTTGCACCGGATGCTCTTCGTTCGCTCTGATGTGGAGGTAAGCTCGAGCCTGACACATCTGCCGTCTAAACCCCACAGTTGGCAGGTCCAACAGAAATCTTATGGGAGTTATGGCCGTGTCTCTTGTACAACCGAGAATGATTATCATTGCCTCATTCTGAATCTTTTCCAGTCTTCCCAGCTGCGTCTTGCTGAGCGTGAGAATTGGCATATTCTATTACGGAAAACATAAGAGTCACTGTTCGCAGTGATCCGCAGCCAGCAGCCGTCAAACCTTTACGGGCTCGGATAATGATGTGATCGACATGGTGCTTGAACTCTGTGGAAGAGTACTCCCAACTATTTCAATGTATGGGATCGTTATGCTTGTAACCCGGGTAAGCATAACGGGGGTAACAATGTGTGAACGATATTATTGCTCAGAGAGAACCATGTCACCACAGACTTGTTGGACAAGTAATACGACACCGTGGGATAGATATATATCTGGATTTTTAGTTTAGTTGGATCAGTAATACCAAAACATGGAACAAAACATAATGATTTACTAATGTAGAACAGTCAAATAAAACAATGATGCAGAGACGGTGACGAATAAATCAGTTTAAATGCCTTCGAACTTATATGAAGCTGAGATGAGAAATGAGGACAAGGAAATAAACCGAGCAGCGTATATTTATTACGAGCCATTGCTCTTCACCAGGCCATTACGACATTGCTTACCTCGACAAGGTCAATCAAACAGAATACACGGCGCACCCAGTACACATTCGTATAACTAGGAAGTCTAGCAGCTTCAGGCTTCAGGTAGTGTCACATTCACTACATAATCTTCCCCACAATATTTTCTAGCAGATATGAATACGTTTGTTGCAGAGGATATACTGTCATTGTTTGCACACCTTTGTTGTTACCAAACTATTGTCAATAGGAACACGAAGAGTCATTTAAATTGACAAGAAGCAATAATCTGCTAATCTTGGGCGGATTGTATCTCATTCATGGCCCCATCATTACCCGAATGTGGTAGCTGACTATGAGAGCTCCATGTTGAATGTCATGTCGTCTACAGTAATTAACGACGGATTACTCCAGAGAAGACGACACTTTGGGGGAGAGAATTGAATATGCTTGTACAAGATACGGTTTGGAAGAGGAGGGGAGGGCGAGGGGAGATGTGGGGAGGGGGGGAGAGTTAAATGAAAGACTACAATATGGTATAGTCTGTAAGCAAAAACATGCACACACACACACACACACATACACGCACGTACGTTACGAGAGTGCAAGCTATCATGTGTGTGTTTTATAGAAATAATCAAGTGAAACGGAAGTGAATCATAGACAATCACCTTCTTCTTCGATCGATCTTCAACGGTACCTCACAGCTTTTCAAGCCTGACAATTCCCCCGGATCAGACGATCACTCTTTGGTCTGCATTAGTTGGCGAGTCCTACGGAATATGTTTTGGTGCTGCTTGGGTGTTCCGCAATCGCATGGATCAGTGTCCCTATGACCCATTGTGTGGAGGTTTGCCTTGAGTCTGCAATGGCCGTTCTGAGTCTGAAGATCTTTGTCTGCCGGACAATCACGAACATATTAAGACGATTACTTGAAGCTATATATATGATGTGTAGTGAAAAACGTTAACCGTCCCACAGACATGAAAGACAATTAATGATGAAGTTTATGTGCTGTGGGATATTTAGTAACAACAACTTATGATTGTGCTCACATTCTGTAAGACGAGCAGAGTTGGAGGGCACTGTATCAGCTGGTAACACTGCCAGAAATAGTAGACGATGACGACAAAGGAAGATAACCCTGAACAGTTTGCTCTAGGACATGTATAGTAGTCTTCAGTTCGAAGGCGATACAGAGATGATCATAGTTAGTAACAGTGACCAAAAGCCTGTTAGAGATGCTTAGCAAATAGGAAACGAGAGCAAGACTAGACAAGACCAAAACCATATGAAACCGTTTCAACCATTGTGACCTAGTCATCCTCGATAGGAAACTCTTGGAAGACGCACAAGAACATTTCTTAGGACGCCGCCTCAACATGCAGAATGTCTTTGAACCAGAAGTAACATAGCGCCAACGCGAGAGCTGTGTGGTTTTATTGTCTATCCAGACATTCCTGGAAGGTTGCTGGAATCGGAAACTTCCCGCTTTCCACTTCAACTGTACAGTGCTCCTTGCAATGTGCTAAGGTGTTTAAACATGGACACTTACAAAAGCAATGGAGAGTAACCCCAACCTCATTCTCTACAACCAGACCACATTCACAAAGAAAGGATGAACGTTGCTGGAGCACTTAGACATACGTCTAGTACCCCATACTGAAACATATCGCGCTGTAGATCTGAAATGCGTTTGTAATATTCATATTTCTCGTCACCAACATCCACGACACGTTAATAGAAAAGCTTTTTGCCCAATGGTACCTCCACAGTCCTATATAGGAATCATTGGAGATTGGTCATCAGGTTTCCATATATATATATATATATATATATATATATATATATATATATATATATATATATATATATATATGCACCCCACACCCCCCTCCCCCACATACGCGCACTGACGCACACGCACATTTGCGCCAGTTTTTGTTCTCCGTATATCTACCTATACAAGATTTACACAATACTAATTCCCGTAGCGGAAATGATTCACAGCGACGTCTTGTTGTCTGTCGCTTGTAATGCGTGCCTGTAGCATCACTCACAAGTGGCCAGCAATATTCTGCTAGCATTTCTACATTCCGTTTTCCTTGGTATCTTTTTCAAGGTAGTTATATCCTGAATAAATTGTTCCTCGTCGTCGTCGTCACTGACAGCACTGCAGTTACCAGGGAAGACTTCCGCGTGAGAGTGTACAAACTGTCATATCAAGGTCGTGTTGCACCTTAGTCTTTTATAGGGCTGCAGATGGGTTTCTACAAGCTCCTGGTAATTGTCAGCCTTATTTTTTCCTAGAAAGTGTGTGGCCACTTGATGGAAAGCATTCCAAACTCACATTTCCCCACCTGTGAGGATATCACTGTGGACTGACACATCCATCTCCCTTCATTTATGAGTTAAAACTAAATCAATCATCTGAGAGTGCTCAACTTCGGGCCACAGCACAATACAAGATCTAAATACAGTGGCGTCAAATCATTCCAACTGGAGGCCATTTGTTTCTGCCTTATGCGCTGTATTTGGCGCGCAAAGAACATCGATATATAGATATATATATATTTATATATATATATATATATATATATATATATAAATATATATATATATATATAGGTAGATAGATAGATAGATATATAGATAGAAGATGAATGGATGGATACATAGACAGATATACATCGATATATATATATCTAGATAGATAGATATATAGATAGATAGATATATAGATATACATCGATATATATATATATATATATATATATATATATATATATATATATATATATATATATATATATATATATATATATAAATATACATATAGATAGGCAGGCAGACAGACAGACAGACAGGCAGACAGATAGAAGATGTGAATATTTGTCACGAAGGTATAAAGATCCTGCACATTTCGTTCGATGGCCTTTACAAAATTCGGCATTATTCCAAGTTTGATATGGAGAAAAGGAAGCAAGATCTTGAAGGACTCTACAAGTGGTTCGATAAACACATTATTTGTCCTCGGTTCAGGTGATTTCCTTTGGGGCCAACCCTTTTTCTTTCAGTGGAAAGTCCTGTGACGGCCTGGAAGTCCTGTGACGGTCTGGAAGTCTTGTGACGGACTGGGAGTCCTGTGACGGCCTGGAAGTCCTGTGACGGCTGTCCCACAAACAAAGAAATAAGCACAACGTTGTGAAACCCTGCTGACGCCTCATCTTAATGGCAATGACCGTCAAGTCATCACATGTCTGCTACTTCTGCTTGTCACAGTTGATGGCGTGTAACAGTTGTTATATTTTGTTGTTCGTGTAGACTGCATACATGATTGGACCAGATGGTAAACCATTACCATTATGGAGCAACGCAGTTTTTAAACTCAAATTGGAAAAATAAACAAACGGGTTCCATTCGTGGCTTGCGTAGTTTATATGCAGCGCTACCGTCAGACCCATTGTATCAAAGCAGACAAAGAGGTTATCTGCCATTTGAAAATATTGAAGCAGGTCATTTTACAATGCACAAAACTCAGAAGCATGAAAATTCTTTTGTAGACGAGAGTTGGAATCAAAGATCTAAAGAACAAGTTCTTCTTGGCCCCTCAATTGCTGCCAGGTGTGCAGGCTTGATCTGTAATCTCGCGTAGGTTTTATAGGGATTAGAACCCGTTTCTTTTCAGAATACTTAATCTTGTAACTCGTTCCCCTCACAGATCAATAACATTATTAGTAAAATGTAGTTTTCCTGTGCAGATTATTTAGACATTGACGTTTATCATGTCGTGACGAGACTAACGACTGGTCAGGCATAACATACCGATGAGACATGTTAGTCAGAGTTAGACATGTTAGACAGGGTCAGACATAACGTACCGATCAGACATGTTAGTTAGCGTTAGACATAACGTACCGATCAGACATGTTAGTCAGCGTTAGACATAACGTACCGATCAGACATGTTAGTCAGGGTCAGACATAACGTACCGATCAGACATTTTAGTCAGTGTCAGACATAACGTACCGATCATACATTTTAGTCAAGGTCAGACATAACGTACTGATCAGACATGTTAGTCAGGGTCATACATGTTAGTCAGGGTCAGACACAACATACCGGTCAGACATGTTAGTCAGGGTCAGGTATAACATACCGATCAGACATGTTAGACATGGTCATACATAACATACTGATCAGACATGTTAGTCAGGGTCAGACATGTTAGTCAGGTTCAGATACAACATACCGATCAGGCATGTTAGTCAGGGTCAGGTATAACGTACTGATCAGACATGTTAGTCAGGGTCAGCTAAAATATTCTTTCCAAGATCACCATCTAGACGTCCTCGTACTTCTCCTGGGAACGGGATGTTTTCATGGCAGCCTGGGTAGCCAGGTGGAGATTCGTCGTTATACCCATAGTAGTGAGCGACAAGTATATGAAGCCAAGCATAGTACAACCGCCTGGAGAAACACGGCCAACCTTCATCAGCAGCTCGGAATATTCAGAAAGCTACTACAACCCGCCACCAGTTTTCAGGGTGCACAAAAGAGTAATCTTATCCAGTATGCACATTCGACAACAACAGCCGATATCAAATCATGTCTAGACTGATATTGATGATCGTGTCTTTTCACATTTGTCACCTGTTATTATTCTTTATCAATTGTAGCTTTGGTGAATTTGCGTGTCAGATTGTACAGCTGTCGTTGTCACCTGTCGTCATTTCTTCCCTTGCAGTTAATTTGTTTTTATATTGTATCCGGAGTACTTTTTCTCTCTTTAACAAAGCATGCGCGCTGAAAGAAGTGATATCTGTTCTGTTATATTTTATTTTATCATTTAACCTTGCTTTCAAACAATGATCGACTTATTTGTCCTATATCCTCGAATGTCTTCGTGTCCTTACTTTTAAAGTAGTTGTTTACACAGATTGTGTTACGACACTCTCTTGCCCTGTTACAAAGCATATTAACAGTTTATTTCATTTTTATTTTTAACTAGTTGTTTGAAAATTTGATGGTAAAATATTGATACTTTTTGTCAATTTACCGACTGAGGGTGGCGGGGATCGTAGCAATACCTAATATATTTCTCATGGTTGGCAAGTAATCAACATGTGGCTTGGAATGATTAATGCAAATAACAGTGACAGATTGAGCGATCATTCTAGATATCTTGACATATCCTACACATGTGTTGCATAATGCATAGATGTTGGGCATTGGGGCTATGTACAGGACTATCTTTTGAAGTAGCTATCGTTTAAATACGAGTATGTGATTGGTCTTCTGGTTAAAAACGTGTGCACGATTGTTCTTCTGGTTAAATACGTGTGTACGATTGTTCTTCAGGTTAAATACGTGTGCACGATTATTCTTCTGGTTAAATACGTGCAAACCATTGTTCTTCTGGTTAAATACGTGTGTACGGCTGTTCTTCTGGTTAAATATGTGTGAACCATTGTTCTTCTTGTTATTTACGTGTACGTGATTGTGCCATTTTGTTACTTACGTGCACGTGATTGTTCCATCTTGGTATATACGTGTACGTGATTGTTTCATCTTGTTACTTACGCGTATGTGTTTGTTCCATCTTGTTACTTACGTGTATGCTGCCGAAGACGGATGTGTCGGACCGAAAGGTGCAAATATCGCAGTCAAACTGTAAACTAGCGACACAACGCATTCCGTTCTCTGGGCTACATCCTGCTACTTACAAAGCCCTGTTTAGGACTTGGTAGCGGGAGATTGAGAACGAACGCAGAAGAAGAAGACGTACGTGCATGTTATTGTTCCATGTTGTTACTAACGTGTACGTGATTATTCCATTTTGTTATATACGTGTTCTTGATTGTTCCATCTTGTTATTTACGTGCACGTGATTGTTCTATCTTGGTATATACGTGTTCGTGATTGTTCCATCTTGTTATTTACGTGCACGTGATTGTTCCATCTTGGTATATACGTGTACGTGATTCTTTCATCTTGTTACTTTATGGATATGTGATTGCTCGTCTGGTTAATTACGTGTACGTCATTATTTACCTTATTACCAACGTATAGGTTGTTATTCTTCAAGGTGACTACATATACTTGATTATTTATGTTATTACTTGTGTGTAGATCATTGATTTAGATGTTCACTACTTAGAAATGATTGTCCTATCAATGCTCTTAAAACAATGATTGCCATGTTTGGAAATAGTTCTTACAAAAGTCACTACCCCTTTTTTTCTTATATGCTGATTTGTTAGTTAGATTTGTTGTTGTTGTCCCTGATGAAGGCCTATTGGTCGTAACGTAGGTTTTGTTTGTGTTCTCGTCTCGGTGCGGTATCTGACCATACCCATTTTTAAATTTTGATTAAGCTCAACCTTAATCAACTTTTACTAGTTTTTTTCATGTGTTTTCCCCTACATAAATCACAGAAGTGTACATTGGCACAATAAACAATTGAGGCTTAAATATTGATATCAGACCACAGATAATGTTAATTAATTGTTTGACTCGACATGTACATTTGAATTGATTAGCAATAAACCTGTACTGGTAGTTTAAACAAGACAAAGTGATTGATGCTGTTTGAAGTATATATTTTATAAACACCGTAGATGTCAACAAACCTTCTAAAGTTATTGTGGAAAATAACCTATAGTAGGATGTTACTATAGCGAGGTTACTAGCACAGTCGATAGAGAAGTGTGGGGCCTATACAGCTGGGCATTCTATATGTCAACATTACAAATCCTTGATAACGGACACCCCAGAGCTGCACCTTGCCCAGATCTAGCAAACCGCAAGAAGTCAACCTTGCACACCCTTATCGCTAACAGAGCAACACCTTGCCCAGGTTTAGCAAACCGCATGAAGTCAACCCTGCACACATTTATCGCTAACAGTCAAATTTTATCTCAAAGGAATAACTAAGAATATACAGGACGGGACCTTATAAGTGTCAACCAAATGGATTTGCCGACAAAAGGACTAGGTTTGACTACTTGTCCTTTCAAATTGGATACCAGGATTTCAATATTCCAGAATCCAGTATTGTATTGACACAGTCGTGATTTGTACAAAAAAGTTGCCTTTCAATTTAAAATAGTATAATAAACATTGGAGCATCTGAATACGCTGCCTTTTTGCTAGACGGTCATTGTATGGCATTGTCCCTGCATATTCTCTCTAATATAACAACGTATGTAAAGCCACCTAATATTGGATATCGATATAATGAAATTACCTTCTCGGATGGAAACTACAAAACAATAAGTCTGAAATGTTAGACCGTAGACTTTAACGATGTGATCTCTTTAATACATGTGAGACGATTACACATTTGTAGGCAACTTTGCAGATATACATATTTGTTCATAGTATGTTAACCTCTGAGTATGCAGAGCCTTCAAAAGTCTAGGAAAACAAAATTGCTGCCATTTGCAAATATTTAGTTGAAAACGTGCTCTTGTCATATGAAAAATGTGGCTGTTATGTTTTTGAAGATGCATTTCATTTTCCTTTACCTGAACTTATTTTGGTGCCACAGCAGTGTAGCTAATAATGAGTGCACTGAACGTTTCCATCATAACGTGTCTTCCATATTGAAGTCGGTGTCAGGGGAAATAATCGTCGTTGTGTTAGTTTAGACCGTTGGTTGATAGAGAAAGCCTTGGAAGCGTATGTGGATGGAGATAGTATTGGAGGTGTATGTGGATGGATATAGTCTTGGAGGGGTATGGGAATACCTGTGATGTTACACGTAGCACACACAGAACGTAAAAAAACCAATGAGATTCGAAGATAGATCAGACTAAGCTGTTAGCCGTGGTCATGGCGAAATTTAAAAAGTAATGAAATTAGTACTCAATGACGCCACCTACCTTCCAACAGACCAAACAAACACCAGAGAGTAGACATTGCAAAAGGAACGTACTATGTATAGTCGTATACCTGTCAGCTTCAATACACGAATTCCAAGTCTCAACAATCCTCCTTGTTGATATGAACTGAACAAACAACAAGGTCAAACAACCAGAACACAACAGACATGTGATCAATATCTAGAAGATCTACATCTTGTAAATGATATATGCCGCCTGTCTCATAAACAGCCACTGATACAGGGAGAGATAAACTGACGGAAGCAGAAGAAATTAAATTTCAGATCAATGTCAGGGAAAAGACAGCAACGAGAGTAGGATGAGTTATATTTGAAGAGATGCAATAAAGATTGTTTGCCTGCTGAATAAAAAATATAAAACCCAGATTGGCATTTTTTTACAAAAACATTGATAAAGACGGTGGAAAACATCACTATTTGTTACCTAGGATTAACATAGTTAGATTTGCTTAAAACTTATTCGGTTAAATTTGAAATTCGTTTTCCTTATTTGTGGGCATTAATGCTATGCTGTTAAATACACATGTACACTACATGGATCAATAATATATAATCGATTTCAACAAACGTATCAATCAAATCCATGAGACCGTCACAAGTAAATGTATCCGCCACATAGTTCGTGTCGGATGACAAAAATTACTGATGTGAAACAACAGTCATTTGAAAGATAATAAAACAACAGACTACAGAGAGATTTGGAGACTACAGAGATAAGGATAAGACATACCCGAAGACAACGACCTACAACAGTTTACCCTCCGGCAATATGGTGACCTTCGATCCATTGCGTGCCCTTGACTTTTGCTTTATTTAAACGGTACAAAGCACTACGATTATCAAAGCGTATGCACTTGTATAGAATAGTCATTTAATGGTGTCCACAGTTTATTCCAGTCCCACACTACCGAAAGCTATCTTCAAATCTACACATGTTCTTGCCCGTATGCAGCACTAGTCCGAAATATTATCCAAACAGTAACCTACCAAGAATCCCACAAGAAACGATTAATGACGGTTTGGCATGAGATCTGTTTCTCCGACGTGTTGGAACTAAATTACAAAAACAAAACAGAAAAGAACACTCATACACTAGAAGCGAAAATAAGAGCATCGAAATAATTAGGTCAGTAGAAATGTTCGACGCAATTTCATGTTCAATTGCTTAATAGTCTTACGGTATAATTTGGATCGATGTAAAATATGCCGGAAGTCTTGAATGTGCTCTGAGTGCGGACACTTGCTCTGTGGAAACAATATTGCAATTTAAGCAGGTGTGTACTGAAATTGAAATATCAAGCGAAGAGAAACGTCGGAAGGTTGAAGAACACATGACAAAAATGCGAGGAAGATGATTGCGCAGATGTCTAATAACTCTGTTATTCGACAAATGATATTCAGCTGTGGGGCACTGTTGAATCCCTGTGATCACAAGAAATCAAGGGAACAAAGAATAGCAGAATAAAGCACATAACTGCAAATAATAGCATCAATGTTGGTTTCAAACAATCGTAGTAAAATGGTTACAAGCAATATGGTCATAATTGAAACCGTTTTTAGCTGCACAAATACTATGGGTCATTATAGTTTAATGGCTACAAGTCACTTTCGTATTATTATTATACAATTTAGGAAAAAATTGCTTCAGATAAAAAAGTACAATTATTAGAATCGCTAATAGAAAATGAGTACATATCTTTATCTATCGTATATTGTTTTTGCAATTGCCAAACGCAATGTAAATAATGGTACTAACATTGCTTAGTACATTCTGTGTTGTTTGAAGTTACTCATGCTCAGTTAGCCTTTGAAAACAAATTGTGGATCAGGTTGCAGTGGCTCTTATTACATTTTCAGGGGTGCTTATAATGCTGGAGCGGGGTACTCATGGCTGTATTGCAATTTGATGCTCCACAGTAAGCTTACGATATTGGGTTCACAGTGTCGATCCCCATTTCGTTGGCCAAGCTGTTGTGATACAGCATGATTCCAGGATCATTGAACGAGGACGTACATTGCGGACGATTAATACGTTCCTCTTGACTCATTACTTGTCGTTCCTTATTAGTCATCATCATGATCTGTTTGGTCAATCCTGAGACTGGTTGTAGGCTGTCGGAGCATGTCTTTCCATTTGACTGACCCTATCCTCTTCACTTCAGCATATGTTCGTACTTAAATGTCTCTGCATGCCTGAGATAGACTGGTGAGTCTTTGTCGCCCTTTTTCTCATTGCCTCTCGATTTTACTTTCTAGTATTATCTGTAAAAGACATGTCATAAATTGGTTCCCAGCTAACTTAATTTTCGTTTTTGCATCATTGTCAATATTTCCTTTTATTCGCTTACCTCAGTGTGAACATTGTCATTAGATCTTCCTTCTGTTCAACTTATTCGTTCCATTATATGGCAGCATCACATTTCAAGCTTGTTTTAGCTTTTCTTGAGTCCATATTTCCGACTATGAGTAGTGATTATTTCTTTCCTTAGTTCTGTCTTGGTCTTCTTTGATATTAGCAATTTTTTGTTTTTATCTGAAGACTAAATATACCATTGCAGTTGTCGCATTATTTTCCGTCTCATTTCGAGCATCTTCTGTAATGGTTTGTCAAAGATATGTAAACATCTTTACTTGTTCAATTATTTCTCCATTTATGATTATTTTCATTGTAAATTTTGCTTGACTTCTTTGTCAAAATGTTTGACTGTGTTGCTAAATTTTCCAAGTATTCTTTGTAACTGATCCCCACACTATGGCTTGATGTTCGGCAAATTTGATGGCATTAACTTTCATATCATCGACTTTGGCCCCATTATTACATCACCGAATAACTTTTTACTTCATCGCCATCTCAGAACATGCATTGTAGAGACTCAGCGATAGAAAACAACTGTGTCGTACCCCATGTTCATTTGAAACTGAATCGGTTAGTCCTTCTTTGATTGAAATAATTACCTCTGATTTCCATACATGTCCTGGATTAACCGAATGATTGGTCTATCGATACCCATTTGTTGCAACATATGAAAAGGTTGGTACGTGCGGACTCGATCAAAGACTGTCTCGTAGTCATTAAAATAAATAAATAGTGATCGTCCTTGATCGATCATTCATGCAACGGAAAACGAAATTCTCTGATGGCATGCCATGTACCTCTGACCTTGCGAAATCCAGTCTGGCTATCTATACCGTTTTTTATATCACTCCTTCTATTCTCTCCTTAATTATCTTAAATTGAATTTTAGATGCATGTGATATTAAACATATTTTTCGGATATGGCCGCACTCTATTGCATTCGATTATTTGGCAACTGAATTATTATTAAAATTGTGTGTTCCTTTGGCAATATTCCAATTTTTTTTAAAAATAGCATCAAAATGCTTTGAAAGTAAATTTGGTATAATCTCGCAAACTGTTTCGCGGAGTTCGATAGGCATCTTATATATCTCTAGTGATTTGTTTCTTCAGGATTAAGTAAAGTGCTTTAAAAAATTCGTATCCTGTTACATGTAATCTACCGACTATCAAAGGCATGTCATATAACGGTTTGTAAGCCTGATACATACCTCATCGTCAAACAGTTCCTTAACATATGCTTTCGATTGTTTGTCCTGTCCTTGTTTGTAAAGGATTATTTTACTTTCTTATGCAGGTTCAAATTGCTGTTTTTTTCAGGTCTTAAATTTCTTTGTAACGGCCTATACCCCAATTTGTTCGTGCCTTTTTACATTTACGATCTAATTCAATTTTGATACGCTTATACTTAGCAATGCCTTATTATGTATTGCTCTTTTTCCATTTGCGTCTTTCTTCCATTTTTCTTAGCATTTCAGTTATTACCCATGGTCAATGTTATCTCTGCTACCTCGTTTACGGTCTCTTTTATACTATGTCACCGCTGATTTACACCTTTAATGACTTGTATTTTTCAGAAGGCTTCATTCACATAGATTTTGAAATTAACTCTTTTTTTCATTCGTTTAAAGCACTTACATTCCACTTTTATAGTATTCATGATTTATCTGGTTTCTTCCATCTTAGTTGGAATTTCATAAGCAAATTAAGATCAGTATCAGTCTCCACACACGTGAAAGCAAGTCATTTTTAAAATATGGTTTTTATTTCATATTTACACCATGATGTAATCTATTTGAATGAGCTGGTGATTTCAACTCGGAGTTTGGCTATTTGTATCCCTTTCTATTCGGTACTTGTTTCCGTGTGTTTGTTGTAATGCAGTTTACTTGATGGCAAAAGCCCACTAGCTTGTGTCCGTATTCATTCCAAGACGACTATCCATTCTTCCCAACTATGCCCTCCTCATACCCCATTTCAACTACCACATTCCAATCTCCCATTATCAATACATTATCTGTTGCCTGTGTTGTCCTTATCATTTGCTCTACAGTACTGCACGTCTTGTCTACCTCCTCTTCATCAAATGCTGTTGTGAACGTATAAATTTGTTATGACTGTGTCCACTGAGTTAGAAACCACTATCAATGTACTTATTTCATGGTTGAGAATGGTCAACTGTCTCAAAGCAACTTTTGACTGTTTATCCAATTTGCTGACAGATCATCTTTGCCCCATAGTATATCACATAAAAGATATATTATTTATAGTCTTGTAGAAATGTATTTCACGGGGATCAATATGATGGTCGTGTAATTGTACATGTGTGTGTAGATGTGTATATATATATATATATATAAATGTATATATATATATATAAATGTATATATATATATATATATATATATATATATATATATATATATATATATATATATATATACACACGAGGCTGCGTGCTCAAATGAATCTGGACCAAACTGCAACAAGTGAATATGCGCATGATGACGTCACTGTAAACAGCACATACCAGCCGTCAAGCTGGCAACATTTCATTATCCTCCGACTCATATTTTCCTCAGCAGACCGTTGAAAATATGGACGATTCCGTAACACACACGCATGTTTTCAACGGTCTGCTGAGGAAACTATGAGTCGTAGGATAATGACATTTTTCAAACTTGACCGTTGGTATGTGCTGTTTACACTAGAAGTGACGTCATCATGCGCATCGTACGAATGTTCAATTTTTTGCAGTTTGGTCCGGTTTCATTTGAACAATCGAATATGTATATATATATATATATATACACACACACACCTATATGTGTGTATGTGTGGGTGGGTGGATGGGAATGGGTGGGTGTGCGTGTGTGTTTGTGTGTGTGTTTGTATATATATATATACATTCTTGTCAACGAATGAGATGCAAATTTTAAATTAAAAGAAAGCAAGCAAGCCGAGAAAAAACAAAAAATTGAGACTTTGGAATGGAAACAAGATCCAGAAGAAATAAATAAAAAACAACAAGTAAACATCCAATATGGTCGGAGACATCAACAGATCGGGAGAAGGCTGTCGACATCTTTGATCGGCTGAAGCCCTTTGATGTAGCCTGGTGTCATTATTCTGATTGGCAGCTTAGACAGATCGCTGTATTGGGGCCAGTCGGTTCACACGGCTGGAGCAGAAATAATACGACGACAAATTTGATCCACCGATGTTTGTCTGTCAACAATATTGCCTTTATCAGAATCTTTGCCATAATCACTGCCGTCATAACAGAGTCATCATAATCATCATATCAGTGGTAATTATCGTTCTTCTAATGATTACATTAATTAAGCTCATCATTTTGATAACCTTATGACAATTATTGTTACACAAAGTAGCACCATATTAATTATGTTCACTATATGTATTACCTTCTTTATCACGATACCATAACAATCATAACAGAACCGAACTGATTTCGTCTGTTAAAATATCTTCAAGCAAAAAGGAGTGATTTTTGTAATATTGCGGTTATCGGGGCCGTTAATGTCAGTTGATTTATGTTACAACTTATGAAGGCATCAGTATTTGAAATCATGTGTGCCTGGACAATGAGGCACAGTGGTTTCCAGACGTCTGCTTTGAAACAACTCAAATTTGTGTCGTGAACATCAGTTACCCCAAAGCAAACCATGTCTAACATTACATAGTTACCTTATTATGGGTTCAACCAGATCAAGAATTTTAGGGTACAAGTAGAAGCCGCGCTGATTCAGATGTAGACAATCTGGAGATCAGCAAGAATGAGAGTACCATCAGTTGGGTATTCTCAGCGCACGAACAAATACCGAATGGCGATGTATTCCAATATATTTTACAGCCAGAAACAGTTCTGTCGAATTCCTGGAAAAATGCATGCGTCTAACGAAATTACATAGTTTCTATAATAATGAGCTTACCATCAGAAACACTCCCAGAGAAATATTCCTGCTGCAAAAGTAACAAGCTAATGTATGTCCATTGAGAGTACAATGAGAAGCACTCCTCAGGAAGTTGAATGTTGGAGTTTCGACAATCACGAGCTTACCATTAGAAAAGCTGTTTCAAAACACAGGCAGTGATACAAATTCCATCGACTGAAGTCTCATTACAGAGATTGCTGGCATGGTGTCATCATTGGAAATCTCAAGGATACCCGTTTAGAAGTGGAGAATAGAAACATAGTAAGTAATTGGTTTTGTTTTTTGTTGATTCAAGTGTGTAACGTATTTTCTAGAGGCATGTGCCTGGTATCATGTGAAAGTGTACAATATATGTTCTAGAGGTATGTGCCTGGTATCAGGTGGAAGTGTACTATGTATGCTCTAGAGGTATGTGCCTGACATCAGGTGGAAGTGTACAATGTATGCTCTAGAGGTATGTGTCTGACATCAGGTGGAAGTGTACAATGCATGTTTTAGAGGTATGTGCCTGGCATTAGGTGGAAGTGTACAAATGTATGCTCTAGAGGTATGTGACTGACATCAGGTGGAAGTGTACAATGTATGCTCTAGACGTATGTGCCTGGTATCAGGTGGAAGTGTACTATGTATGCTCTAGAGGTATGTGCCTGACATCAGGTGGAAGTGTACACTGTATGCTTTAGAGGTATGTGCCTGGTATCAGGTGGAAGTGTACAATGTATGCTCTAGAGGTATGTGTCTGACATCAGGTGGAAGTGTACAATGCATGTTTTAGAGGTATGTGCCTGGTATCAGGATGAAGTGTACTATGTATGCTCTAGAAGTATGTGCCTGACATCAGGTGGAAGTGTACAATGTATGCTCTAGAGGTATGGGCCTGACTTCAGGTGGATGTGTACAATGTATGCTCTAGAGGTATGTGCCTGGTATCAGGTGGAAGTGTACAATGTATGCTCTAGAGGTATGTGACTGTTATCATGTGAAAATGTACAAGGTGTGTTCTAGAGGCGGCAATGGCAGAACACCAGACAGGTAGAGTGCAAGTGAATGAGCTGGTGAGTGATAGAAAGATAAAGAGAGAGAGAGAGAGAGAGAGAGAGAAAGAGAGAGAGAGAGAGAGAGATAATTCGATGGAGAGACAGCATATGTAATCAAAATAGAAAGTGTAATATGACAGATAACACAGAAACCATGTTGACTTGGCAACACTCATTCTACTTAACTCCTCTATTGTCTAATTTCAAACAATAGATAAAACAACGATAGCTCTATTAAAGAAAGTATGCCTTTTCTTTTAGGAATGGTGTTCACTGTCTGTATGTGATATGATTCAGTAGATATACGAATGATTTGGTCAAATTTCATGTTAGTATATCGAGTTTGTGTGAGAATGCCACTTTATCAGTGCACATTAACGTTATACAGGCAATACATTTAACTGTGAATCCCATCATGACATCAGTAAATACAATATTTATGAAGTCAAGGATTCTGCGCAAAGGAAGCGTACTTGGTAATATCATCAGCACAGAGACCGCGCATGTGATTAAATCATGACAACATAGACCATGTATGGGGTTAATTCATCAGTGCACATACCTTGTATGGGGTTAATTCATCAGTGCACATACCTTGTATGTGGTTAATTCAACAGTGCACATACTTTGTATGTGGTTAATTAATCAGTGCACAAACCTTTATGTGACTAATTCATCAGTACACATACCTTGTATGTGATTAATTCATCAGTACACAAACCTTGCGTGTGGTTAATTCATCAGTGCACAGACCTTTTATGTGGTAAATTCATCAGTGGTAAGACCTTGTATGCGGTTATCGTATATACATAACTCCTATATAAGTATAGACACATCAGTGAGTTGGATGGGAATGGAAACAGTAAAACAGTAAATAATGAAAAGGAACTAGCACCATTAGAGCTGAGAAGAAGCAGATTGGTTTTAGTGTATGTCCTTGAGACGAAACGTGCTCGAGTTGTATCGTCTTTGAAACATGAGGTCATCTTGTCGACAATTTTCTTTGCCCTCATTGCAGTTCCCTGTATTTTGTTGGAACGTGACAGTTTCCTTACAAAAGCCCTCTCCCACCCTTTGTACAAGGAGCTTGAAGCTACAATACTCTCGTGACCAGAGAATTATTTATGTGAACATCTCTCCAGTATAGCTAGTCTCCAGACAGGCAATTTGTTCGGTTGAGACGAAGATGAACTAATGCTCCTGACTTGCGATAAAAGCGAACACATTTCCTTCTGCGACTGTGGTCTCCATCAGGCCATATGATAATATTAGTTTCCGAGGAAAGATTTAAGGGATCAATATATCATTCAGATGAACCTGTTCACATTTCCAATACTTAGTTTCTCATACTTTCCATCTTATTTCGGGAAATAGAGCACCGGCACATACAAACAAAAAACAGATTTCTGGAAATTACGTGTATTCTTGGCATCACATTTTTGATAATGGAAGTGCGAACGATAGTCCTTAGCTAGTATACAGAACAATCATGCATATGGAAGAAAATAATGGACACTCACAAGGACGACGATCATTTGAAAACACAGGAAAGTGGTTTTGAAGAAAAGTGTTCCGGCAAGAACACTCTAATGTAAAAGTGGTACGAATAATCTGACAAGAACATTTTAATAGAAACGTATTACGAGTATTATGACATTAACGCTCTAATATTAAAGTGGTACGAATATTCTGACAGAAACTCTAATTTAAAAGTGGTGCGAATATTCTGACAGAAATTCTAATATAAAAGTGGTGCGAATATTCTGACAGAAATTCTAATATAAAATTGGCACGAATATTCTGAGAAGAACACTAATAGAAAAGTGTTACCAATATTGTGTCAGGAACGATCTAATCTAAAAGTGTTACCAATATTCTGACAGGAACGATCTAATCTAAAAGTGTTACTAATATTCTGACAGAAACACTAATATACAAGTGTTGCGAATATTCTGTCCAGAACACTCTAATAGAAACGTGTTGGGAATATTCTGTCCAGAACACTCTAATAGAAACGTGTTGCGAATATTATGACAGGAACACTCTAATTTGAAGATGTTACTATTATTCTGACATAAATACTCTAATATAAAATTTAACGAATATTCTGACTGAAACACTAATTTGAAAGTGGTACGAATATTTTTACAAGAACACTTTAATAGAAAACTGTTACGAATATTATGACAGGAACGTTCTAATATTAAAGTGTTAAGAAAATTATAATAGAAAAACTCTTAACGACAAACAATGAATCCCGTATCAAGGCACATACCAGCCCGCCTGCTGAAACCATCAGGAAAGCCTAGAAGCTTATATGTAACCAAAAGGACTCGATTGAAATCGTTACGCGGCATGAGAACTTGGCGACAATTCTTATTTTAATAGTCGGATTTGTTCATGGATGTAAACTATATTAGGTTTGAAATGACACTTGCTTTTTAATTATCCATGACTCTACACCAGAGTTTCTAATGTTATAAAATTGTATTAGTGACAATACATTTACATTTTCCAAGATGTTTAATCAGGATGTGCTGATGGTGGACGGAAGCGCAAAGATAACTAATTACACTCATCAGAACAAACAACCTTTCTTTCTGTAAATGTTAAGAGAAGATTGGTGAAACTAACACACAAAAACTGGTAAAATTGATGAGAGTGAAATTAGGGCTACAAAGATAGACAGCAAAGAGATTAAGGTCGCGCGAAGATTATGGCAACAAAGCGATAAGGGCAACAGAGATGTAATAAAAATAGAAAGTCGTAATATGACAGATAATACAGAAACCGTGTTGACTTGGCAACACTCATTCTAATTAACTCCTCTATTGTCTAATTTCATAAAATAGTTAAAACAACGATTCGACGGGCAACAAAGAAATCGAGGCAACATATATTAGGGCAACACAGATATTATGGCAACAATTAGATTAAGACAACACATAGATTAGGGCAACACAGCGATTATGACAAAAAAAAAGAGATTATGTCAATAAAAACATTATACCAACGAAGATATTACGGCAACAGATAGAATATAGCGACAACAAGATTGAGGCAAAAGAGGGATTAGAGCAACAACAAGATTAGGGCAACATATACAGAAGGACAACAAAGAGTTGACATGCTGGACGTGTGACATCATAGAACAGAAAGTAGCTGCCCACAGAAATGATAAACGACACTCGACACGTGACCTTAGGACACCCATGACCAACGATGCTGTTCTCTTCTGTTCTATGAATCAGTTGCACTGCTGTTCCATCATGCCCATTTGTGCACATCCTTTGTTGGTAATTGAATTGTTAGAATACTGATTGATCCTGTAGCTCGTTGTTTGAAAACACTACCGCAGACTTTGAAATGCAAATTATTGTATCGTACTGTTGCCATCAATAGGTGATCATGGGTAAACTTTACAAATGCAGTCTTATTCATCTCTATTGGGCCCATAATGAGTGTTTGCGCAGTTGAGATGCCAGCTCTGTCAATGGCTGGAATGCATCGATATGAATGCACTCACGAGATTTATCTTCTGTGAGATCTGAATGCGCTCATTGTCATAACCCTGATCTATTTCGAGTCATGAATTAAAGAACTCACTAACACGACACTGATTTGCGAGATCTGAATTAAAGCACGCACTGACACGAGACTGGTTGATCTTCTGTGAGATATGTATGCACTCACTGACACGAAACTGATCTTCTGTGAGATCTTTATGCACTCACTGACACGAAACTGATCTTTTGTGAGATCTGTATGCACTCACTGACACGAGACTGATCTTCTGTGAGATCTGTATGCACTCACTTACACGAGACTGATCTTCTGTGAGATCTGTATGCACTCACTGACACGAAACTGATCTTCTGTGAGATCTGTATGTGCTGGCCTAGCGTTGTCCAGTTCTAGAGTGTCCCAAGATTATTTAACTAGATGTAACTGATTTTGCCTACAATTTCCAACTCCATCCCTTTGGACAACGACAACCCCACTCGTTTTCAAATTGTGCCTGTCCTTGATTCTGAACACATAAAGTTACACTTTGGTTTAGACCTTGGTAAGGTTAGAAAGTTATCTTCTTCGAGTTCTCTTTAACGGTGTTTAGAGGGATTCCGTTCTGTCTAAGCCCTGTTATGATCCTACCACTTCAATCTAAACTGCCTTTGCAGCCCTGGCTCTTGAGACCGCTGACTCTGCCACATTGTAAACGCCCTGACACAATGAGGTGCATGTTGGCCACGTTTATTGTGTAGATGTTGAGCTGCACTGGTTGAAATAGACAACCTTGGGGTAATTCTAGACACACTATCAGCGATTCTGATGTCCACGATTGAAAGCGTAGTGCAACTGTCAGATCATATGATAACCAGCCTTAGGTTGATTCTGCACTTCTTCAAACAGTGCACCAACGTGTCAAATCAACCTGGTTGCATGAATCATCCAAGTGGACAGCCACACGATTGTTTCTTGCCTGATGTATACGCCGTCGTACACATATGATGCAAATACCCATGCCTTACCCCAGGTCTCATTTAATTGTCTATAACTGTCAGCAAGAAGTTGAGAATCAGTATCTGCCTTGTAGCTCTGATGTGACGTATCTCAACATATTATCCGCCCGCTATGTTACTAAACGTCATGAGGAGGTGCAATATCCTTTCGCGTGTCACCTGTGTGACCACTGGTTTATTTTATTGCTGACCACTGGTTTATTTTATTGCATACCTCTGTATTGTTTCCTTAACAACATCAATCTATCTTATTCTCGGTCCTCTTCATACTTTGAAATCATATTGCCTGTTGTTATAAACTATTGTTAAATAGCAGTAGATAACATAAAGCGGCTGTCCATTGTACCAGTAGATAACGTCAAATGAATGTTCATTGTACTAATATATAAATCAATTGATTTTCAATTTTACAAGTAATAATAATAGCTGTCCATCGTTGTCGATGAGGACCGCCGACATCATCCTTGTCACAGATTTCCCTGTTGGGTGTGGGTGCGCATGTGGCTGAACAGGCCAATGCGAGCACGAAAAATCTGCTACATATCAGGCACACGAGGTTTGTAGAAGGGGATGGTGTTTCGTCTGCTCTTAATTTCCGCGTCTCGCGTCTGCTCTGGGCTTTCACAACACGGTCGTCTTCACCGGCAGCTACACCCGATTTGACTGCGCTTCTCCAGTCAGATCTGTTTTGCGCAAGACATTCCCAAGTGTCAATGTCATTCTGGCAACTTTTTAGTGAGTCCTTCAGACCGTCTTTAAAACGTTTCTTTGGGCGCCCTCTCTCGCGCCATCCCTCTCTCAGCTCGCCGTAGAGAAGCTTCTTTTGGAGCCGCTCGTCTGACATACGGACGCGGTGTCCGGCCCATCCTAGTCGTGCTTTTTCTAGCAGTGCATGGATGCTGGGCATGTTAGCCCTCGAGAGAACCTCGATGTCAGTGACACGATCTTGCCATCGGATGTGGAATATTCGCCTCAGGCAACTTGTGTGGAAGTGGTTTAACCTCCTTGCATGTCCAGAGTATACAGTCCAGCTTTCGCAAGCGTATAGTAAGGTTGGAATGATGGTTGCACGGTAGACTTTGAGTTTGGTCTTGTCGCTGATGCCACGACGTGCCCAGACCATCGAGCACATTCTACCAAAGGCTGTGCTGGCCTTTGCTATTCTGCTTGCCACCTCATCGTCTAGGCTGACACATCTCGACAGCGTGCTGCCCAGATATGTGAATTTGTCTACGGCATTCAACGTCTGCCCGCTGACTGTAGTCTCTGGTTTTGTGTACGGCATGCCTGGTGCTGGTTGGTATATGACCTCTGTTTTTTTGGCATTTATGGTCAGGCCAAAATGTTCGCATGCGGCAGAGAACTGGTCCATTCCAACCTGCATGTTCCGTTCTGATTTGCTCATTAGAGCACAGTCGTCAGCAAATACAAGTTCCCTGATTATGTCGCCAGCCACTTTGGTTTTGGCCTTCATTCTTCTGGAATTGAGTAACTTGCCATCTGTGCGGTACTTTATGGGTATTCCAAGCTCCAATGATCTGAAGGCGTCTGTCATCGTGGCCGCGAACATCATGCTGAACAAAGTCGGGGCGAGTACACATCCTTATTTTACTCCGTTTGATACTAGAAACGTTTTAGAGATTGCACCGCTGTCCAGTACACAAGCACACATGCCTTCGTGTAGCTGTTTCACCTTTGTTATGAACTTTTTGGGGCAGCCAAACTTAGACATTATCATCCACAGCCCTCCTCTGTTTACTGTATCAAATGCCTTTGTCAAATCAATAAATGTGGTGTACAAGGCCTGATTTTGCTCTCGACACTTCTCTTGTACTTGGCGAGCGGCAAAAATCATGTCCACTGTTCCTCTTCCGGTTCTGAATCCACATTGGCTTTCTGGGAGGTGGTGGCTTTGTTCAAGGTTTTTGTTGAGCCTGTTAAGCAGTACGCGCGCTAGGATCTTGCCTGCTACGGAGAGTAGCGATATTCCACGATGATTGTCGCATTCCTGACGGTTGCCTTTTCTCTTGTACAGGTGAACGATTGAGGCGTCCTTTACCTCCCGCGAAATTTTTTCTTCAGCCCACATGTGACAAAAGAGTTCAGTGATCCTTCTGGTGAGGGATGGGCCAGCTGTCTTATATATCTCTGCTGGTATTGCATCAGCTCCTGGAGCTTTTCCTATAGATAGTGAACTGATTGCCCTGTCGACTTCCTCCTCAGTAATGATTTCATCCAACGCCAGGTTCAGTTCCACCTGCGGCATTCGCCGGATGGCCTCTTCATTTATGGACGATGGGTGGTTTAGTATTTTGCAGAAGTGGTCTGCCCATCTGTCTAGAATTTGAGCCTTATCTGTTAGCAGTACCCCATCCGCACTGCGAACTTGAGTATTACTAGAGGGCTGCGGGCCGTAGAGAGCTTTCAGTGCCTCGTAAAATCGTTTGGTGTCATGACGCTCAGCGAACATCTCAATTTCGTCAGCTCTTTTGCTGAGCCAGGAGTCTTGCATCTCTCTAAGCCTGGTCTTGACAGCTTTGCGAGCAGTATTGAAGGCAGCTTTGGCTGCCGGAGATGGTGTGTCCCTCTGGTATTCCCTGTGCGCTTCATGTTTTGCACCGAGAAGGCCCTGTATTTCTAGATCGTTCTCATCAAACCAGTCCTTATGCTTGCGCGTGAGTGGGACAATGTGTTTAACAGCTGTATCGTAGAGTGTGTTTCTCAATGATGCCCAGTTCTCTTCGATGTCGTTCTTTTCAAAACGAAGCTCAGACAGTCTACCCTCAAGCTCTTCCTGGAAACCTCCTCTCGTGGGTTCGTATTTCAGCTGAGAGACATTTAGCCTCCTCGGTGGTTTCTTTCCCTGGGGGCGCATTTTGGGCTGGATCTTGAAGTTTAGCTTGGCAATAACAAGTCGATGGTCGGTCCAACATTCTGCACCACACATGCTCTTCGTTACCATAGCATCCGCTCGATCCCTACGTCTGATGATAATGTAGTCAATGAGGTGCCAGTGGCGGGACCTTGGGTGCATCCATGTGGTTCTATTTCGGACAGGAAGTGGGAAAGCTGTGTTTGTAATGAGTAGTTCATTTGCGGCACATGTCCTCAGAAGGAGCAGTCCGTTACTATTGCATTTTCCGATACCATGTCTGCCAATGGCCCCCTCCCAGGCTGTATGGTCTGTGCCAACCAAAGCGTTAACATCGCCGAGGATGACCAGTTTGTTAGATTTGGGGACTGCAGCGATGAGCGCCTCAAGGTCCTCATAGAACTTATATTTTGTTTCCTGAGGATTTGTCACTGTGGGTGCGTATGTGGGTGCTTTTACTAGTACATAAATCAATTAATGTCCATTGAACCAGCGCATTAATCAATTAATGTTCATTGAACCAGTATATAAATCAATTAATGTTTATGGAATCAGTTCAATAAATCAATTTATGTTAATTGAACCAGTACATAAATCAATTGTTTATTGAATCAGTACAATAAATCAATTAATGTTCATTGAATCACTACATAAATAAAGTGCATGTTCATTGATCGAATACATAAGTCAAGTGGCAGGAGCAGTTAATGCATTTAAGAATAAATTGGATGCGCATAGCTTTTATTGCAAGGTGATGTTAATGAAACTGGTTGTATACAGACTCTGCAGAGTGTTCTACACCAGTAAAAAGACGTTAAGTTAAGTACGCGTTCGTTTAATCATTGCATCAATTTAGTACGTGTTCAACTTTTTAAATACTTATGTAAAATATGCTTTCAATGTATCAGTACAAAAATACAGACTGCCATATAAGAACTTGGTTGAACAGTAGACCAATTTAGTACGTAACCAATGAATCGTAATGTATATATGACTAACTTTCCAGCAAACGAAAAAAAAAGAAAGGTGTGAAATGGGGGAGGGTTGATTCAACGCCAAAATAAAGCAAAAACGTAAAGGAAATAAGCAGCTGAATGGTTGAATGGGAGCAAATCGAGCGTGTGAAAGTCCCTACAACCGGGAGGGTCTGTATTAGAGCTGCGGGATCAGCTAGTGAAATAATGAAAGCCGATTGAACATGACGAATCACCTGCATGATTTGACACGTTAATTCCGACGAGCCGATGTGAATAATCGATGTGTTACATATTAGCGTGTGCCGTTTGTTCGATTTGAAAATGAAAGTGTTCCTTTAATACATACAGTGTTGCCATTGATTATTTTGGCATACGTTTTTGACATATAAGTTCTGCCTTTTCTTGACACGTCACATCCAATTTGGAACACACGGCTGTATCCCAGCCCTTGGAACTCAGATTACCTTGGATGGTCTTGATCATAGCAAACTTTGTCATCTAGTGTTGTTTATCAGTGTATTTGTTGCAGTATCGGATACATAACTGTCTGTTAGGTAGGAGGAGGCGAGTTCGAGCCCTGGTGAGGGCCTTGATTTTAAAAACATAATCTAGGCTGACATGAAAAAATAAACCTTTTCGTTCACACTGCGCAGCTCCTGCCCTAATAATCGGCCGAAATTCATGAACTCTATAAATAGCAAGACAGGAATATCCAATCTAACACCCACACCCCCAGCAATGATAGTTATTTTACATATTTTCTTTTCTGAATTGCTTGTCATCATTGTAGTTGGGTACACTAGAACGTGTTTATACTGGGGATGGCACCCGAAATCGGTTTCATCAAAATTGAGCTGAAACTATTAGAAATTTCAATAACAACTAGTCAAAGAATCTAATAATGACAGCTGTCAGGCCAAGGCTTCAGACAATGATTTACAGTGCATCATCCAGGGGTATATAGTTGCACATTGCAAGAAATGATGCCGACATGATCAGACTGTTTTTTTTTGGGGTATAATGATGTAGCATGCACTTTATTTTGGAATATATGGAACTACGGTGCTCATCAACCGTACTCTGCGGTCCCTCGCTACCTTGGACAAGCGGCAAGACGGTCAGTCGAGATGACTTGATGTAACTTTGGATGCAGGCACTCTGGTCTTACCTTCTGCTCTTATCGCACACCGTGTCGGCTCATCGCGTTGAGAGGCGGGTGCCCTACATCTCGACCACAACGGTAAGTGTACGACCATGTACATTTCATTCGTGCAGTTAATATTGGACAGGTGTGCAACCAGGCTGAGAGGGACATGTGCCGCGAGTACACAATTATTTAACGACAGTTAACAGATTGTGCTGCCCAATAGGTACACGCATCCACCTATTTCAACGGTATTTCTTTCAGCATGTTTCATGTTTTGTTGCTCTGATTAACGCATCCACCTATTTCAACGGTATTCCCTTCAGCATGTTTGATGTTTTTTTGCTCTGGTTAACGCATCCACCTATTTCAACGGTATTCTCTTCAGCATGTTTGATGTTTTGTTGCTCTGGTTAACGCATCCACCTATTTCAACGGTATTCCCTTCAGCATGTTTGATGTTTTGTTGCTCTGGTTAACGCATCCACCTATTTCAACGGTATTCCCTTCAGCATGTTTGATGTTTTGTTGCTCTGGTTAACGCATCCACCTATTTCAACGGTATTCCCTTCAGCATGTTTGATGTTTTGTTGCTCTGGTTAACGCATCCACCTATTTCAACGGTATTCCCTTTAGCATGTTTGATGTTTTGTTGCTCTGGTTAACGCATCCACCTATTTCAACGGTATTCCCTTCAGCATGTTTCATGTTTTGTTGCTCTGGTTAACGCATCCACCTATTTCAACGGTATTCCCTTCAGCATGTTTCATGTTTTGTTGCTCTGGTTAATTTTAAGGAGCTTGGTTCTTCTTCATATTGATACTCAGTACCAATTTGACTGATTGTGAATTCATCATAAACAGTTTATCTGGCAATTGGCTATCACAGTGTAAGAGCAGTACATAATAATTCACGGATTCTAGGTCCTCCAATTGCGATCATTGTGTCAACTGAATATCAGTTCTCTCTTATTCGCCTGAAGCCTTGATTATCCAATAAACAGCCACACAGAAAAGGTCAGGTAAGATAAGTCATTGCTGTCTCATCCCTCTTTGTAAATCGAAGACATCAGTTAGTGCTCGTTCATTTACCACTCCGCTAATTGTATTTTTGTACATACTCTGAATGATGGTTATGTATTTCTCTGGGATGCACTAACGCATATACTATGTTACATGCGAGTGTTTATGCGCATAATAACTTAGTGTATGGACTCTAATCAGGTGTCTCAACCTTGAACTGATTGTTACGAAATCTTATAATAGATTCAGTTGGAATGTGGCAAGGTCACTGCTTTTTATGGCAAAGGTATCTGGATAGATCCCCATTACCGAAACGCCAAAGTCTACCAAACTCCAAATGACCTGACCTGACATATTTTTAGGTAAGGTAATGTAGAAAAGGTAATACTGGCTACCATATCTCTGAACAATGAAAGACCAAGTGCAATGAATTTATAAACACTTCATCCATGACGGCTTCGTCTACTATAGTATTACCTTTATCTGTATTCAGTGTTCTCCATGTACTCTAACAATTCTTATCTCCGTTTTCATTGTATTTCTTATGTCATATCTGGTTTGTTTGTTTCTTCTATTGAAGGACAAAAAAAAAAGAGGGAAATAAAGAAAAGAATGGTATGCAATTGCATAACAATATGTCTGAGATAGCAACTAGCATATGATGCCCTGCAATGATAGAAAGATAAACTGTTTGTGTTATGAGGAAATTTATCTCCAACACGACACACCTCGACCTGTGATGAAGTGTATTTGTGTGTATATATAAATATAAGAGTTGGTAGGTAAATCGGAAAAAAGCGACACTGCTAAAATTAGGTCATATAACTGGGCAGCTAGGGCCCAGATATGCAGTACCGACCTTCAAAAGACACATTTTTATATATGGTTTTAATTTGTGTAAATAATGGAACTAATAATGTACCATATTTTTATACAACAACACCGCTCTGGATTATAGTCACATCATTGCATATTTATGTTTTTTAATCACGTCCGTTTAAATGCATTGCTTATTTTGTGTGTGCATCTTAGTGATGTTTTGTTTCACCAATTTAGTAAATTGGTACCATGTGTAGTTAGCGGCTGGGTAAACATAACTTTATGCGACTCATAAAGTCAACCGTTATTGAAGAGGACTGGGGGGATGGGTGAACGTAGGTAGGTATCTTTGTCTAAGGCTGACAGCCTGTACGACTATTTTCTGTATGTGTTATATGTTTGTATAAGTAAGTAACTATGTCAGTCAGACTGTGGGAGTATATATATATACACGTGCGTGTGTGTGTGTGTGTGTGCTCGCGTGCGTGTGCGTGTGTCTCTGTGTATGTGTGTGTCTCTGTGTATGTGTGTGTGTGTGTATATATATAAAGCAGCGTCCGTGGGGGGAAACGTATGTTTCACAATCCAAACGCACCAGGTTCGAATACCACCGTGTCCGTCGAACTGTATTTGTGTGCAGGTGTATGGAAATCTACCATACTGCACACCTGCCAAGAAACTTAGAACAGCCAAATATACATGTACATACAAACACACACATACACACTCACACACACGAACACCCACACATACACACACATACACACGCACGCATATACATACATACATGCATACATACATACATACATGCATACATTCATATATATATATACACATATGTATACACACACACACACTAGTACAAATAACACTTACTGATTTTGTGTACCTGATGAATGAACACTTACTTTGTTTAAGTACTGGTACAACGGACATGCACGTGTATGATCACATTATCCTGCAATCAGTCATGAGTGAAATGTATGTATATGTATGTATTTATGTATCTATATAATTGATTTACTTTCCACCTGACACGATGTGTAACCAATATGTCATTGAAACATAAATAATGAATGCTGCACGAAAAATCCATGAAATGCAGATGAGAAAGTTGTGGCAAATCAATGGAATAACATACAAGGTTCATGTCTCGAATGTCAATATTCTAAATATTTTAAATCGGAAAATATGAAAATATGAAGACCTGCTAGTAGTTTTCAAAGCACGCAGATTTCGATAATACTGACATTTGTCAAGGTCAATTTGTGCAAAAGCATATAGAAGATAGTTCAATATCATTTGAGGGGGACGGCGTGTCCTAGTTGTTTAGTGACATGGCTCACAACCAGAAGGTGCTGGGTTCGATCGCCATCACAGCACCGGCGGTTACCCCGGGGAAGCAAACCCTTAGAAAATGCAGGAGGAAGCAGACCCTTACATAAAATGCATGCTGAAGTCGGATGCACTGGGCCGACAGGCGCAAAATAAAAACGAAGCGCAACGCACACCGCCTTCGGGATTTGAGAAATAAGCAACACAAAAAAAAATTTAAAAAAAAGAAAATATCATTTGAACTGAACAAGCGATATTTACAAGTACATAGGAAAAACCTTGAAAAAGGCGTTAACAAGAAACATGTGGTGACATACAAGCTCTATAATCCGCCTAATCAACCAGAGCACGTCGAGTTGGCCAACACCCATGTTTAATCCCAAAGCAGCACGCAGGACAGATGAGTGGAAGCGATGTGGTTCAGCTAGATGTCGCTTCGAGGACGGCTCCGAGAGGAGTAAGGTCTTTTCTTCCCCAGTTTTCAAAGGTCAGGTGTAGAAGTTGTTAAGCCGGAACGTTCTGAAAGAGACAGACAGACAACTAGCTAAAGAGTGAGAGAAAACGCTAGTCCAGCGTTGAGGAAATCAGGTTGTGTCCGTCGGGAGACCACCATGGTAATGACTATGTCTTATCATTGACCTTCAAGGATAAGGCGTTGGTTGCCTATGTGGGAGACCTCTTGCGGCTTTCGATCTGTTTTGTGAGACCGACCAGATTTCGGAGAAGAACACGTTAATTAAAATGACACATGATCTATGTAAGCGTAGATTGGTTGTAAGTGAGAGCATCTGCTGAAACCAGATCCCACGGAGACACATACAATTCGTAATACAATGCGATCTGATGCCCTAGAAGTCGTCCTAAGTATCGATGAAGAAGGAGGTGAAAAGCAATTAACAGACTGTCCCAAAACTGACGAATGTTCTCTTGTTTCAATATTCTCAGTTCGTAGAATATCGTAATCGTCCTAGCCCCTCCCCGTTTCCGTTCACACAATCCATTTAACCTTTCATTGAACTACACAAAACAAAATTAGCATCATTGTCACAACACCAACGAAATTACTGCCATCATTATAAAGATTGAAACGAGGCAGACTAATTTCGTTCTAAGAGACCAAACAGGAGTGGAAATAATGCAGCCTGGCACGGTTTTATGTGTTCTATATTGTTCTGCACTTGCCAGATTTTCTCTTGATCGAGCCACAAATCGCATTTTATGTCACATCTGCGAGAGCAGAACGCTTTCTACTGGAATGAGGTTGCTTAGCAAGGTTGCGAGTTGGGCGTAAAGTAAAGCGAGCAGATTTATAAACTACTTGAAAGTAAATCTGGATAAAACAGTCAGGAAGTGTGCTGAACAAAAAAACGCAAAGAATGTTCAATTCTACAAAATTTGTTAAAACAGTCAAATTGAATCAAAAGGAAATAAACTCAATCCGGTTGTTGGTTTATTGTTACATTATTAAATTTGTTTTACTTTTCCAGAAAACGATTTCCATTTATGAAATGATACAACTGAAAAAGAACTACAATAAATAGTGTATTCTTCTTTTCTTCCTCTTCTTCTTCGTTCGTTCTCAATCTCCCGCTACCAAACCCTGAAAGGGCTTAAGTAGCAGAATGTAGTCTAGAGAACGGAATGCGTTGTGTCGTAGTTTACAGCTTGGCTGCTATATTTGCACCTTTCGGTGCAACACATCCGACTTCAGCAAGCATTTTTTGAGTACCGGGTTAGCATTCCCTCTTCGATCCCTTCTCCCTAGCCAGTCTGCCCTACTGCAGCCTGTTATCCAGGATCACCGCGTGGGGGTGTAGAAGGTCTAGGCAGCTGTAACATATCCCACTGTTTGCCTTGGCATTGATCTAACTTAGAACATTCTCACACTCATCCACATCATCATGATCATACTCAGTAAATGACATATCATACAGCAGGTGGCATATTTATTAAATCATACTCATATCATAGAATGAGAAGAGAAATTACAAACACAATATAATACATATCTTAACTAAACATTCTACTAAAACGGGAATTGTAAGCATGAGCTTTTGATGGAATTCCGAACTATCTAAAAACCCAGTTCTATTGCCTTGCAATTGCATCACACACACATCGCCTTAACTGCGTCTTCAACACACCTTATCAAATACTCTTCCTTACTGAAATTCCCTCAGGCGGGCGATCTCGTATTAACTCGTTCACAATGTGTCCTTGCTTACAAACACACTTTTAGATTATATATTAATGCAAAACTCACACACCTATTTGAGCGATCCTGTTCTATCACTAAACATTCGTCCAACAGTCTATCAATCGCTCCTCTACCTAAGTCGGTGAATTAAACATATTATCTACATTCAGTCTCTTTCTCTCCCTCACTCTCCTCCATACAGCCTCTCTCTATCCAGCCTCCCTCTCTCCAGCCCCTCTCTATCAAGCCTCTCTCTCTCTCCAGCCTCTCTCTATCTAGCCTCTCGAGCTAAACTTTGTCTCGAGTTATATATCCTCAAGCAAGGCCAGAGCTGGACCAATCGATCTCAGGTATGGTCATCTTCAATCCCAATTGGAACGAAACACTTTGCACACCTGTCACTCATTCTCTCGCAGCAAGCCCCGCTGCCAATTTCGTCTGTCAATCAATCTCCCCCTACCAAAATCGGAAGGCCAGTGGTCAGTTTCTACCTGTCCACATTCCTTAACTCAACTCTGTTCTCCTTTGCTGAGACGGTGAGTGACCTTGACATGCATTCAGGTAGCTTTAAGCTTTAACATGTTCAGGTATCCTAAACTCCCCTTGCTCCGGCGGGAACTGTTACACAGCTATGGTTCGCTGGCCCTGATGCTAGCAGTCAGCTATGGGTTGCTGACCACTGCAGCTTATGCGTGCGCTGCTCAGCATCTTGATCCCAAATAGTGTATTCAATTCTCGATAACTATAAATATTTCACTTTAGTTATGAATATATTGTACCAATATTATGCAGTTAATAACATGTGTGAACAATTCGCGCAGGCATGAACAACTAAAGACAAATAATGCAGTAATAAACAATTTTAACTATTTAATAGTTATGAACACCTATAAAAAGTCATACAGTCATTAAGCACCATAATAATTGTTGTGAACGTATGCAGTCATAAAACAACGAAAACTATTTCATATAGTCATGAACAGCTATAAACAATTCATACAGTCATGACGAACTATAACTATTTTATGCAGGAATGCCTAAATATAAACAATTCGCGCAGTCTTAACCAACTATAAACAGAACACGCATTCATGAACAACTATTAATAATGAATTGAGTCATGAACCGATATAACTATTTAATGCAGTCATCAACAACTTTACTTAATTCATGTAGTCGTGAACACATAAAACAATTTCATGCAGTCATCAATGTATGCAGTCATTAACACATACAGCTATTTCATGCAATCATCAACAACTATAAATACATTCATGATGTAATGCACATCTATTTTTAATTTGCAGTCATGATCTACCATAATTAACTTCCGGACATAATTATAAACAACTGTAAATAATTCACTCAATCGAAAACTACTTGAACAATTATAAATCATTCATGCAGTCATGAACAACTTCAAGTAATTCATCCAGTCGTGATCATGAAAAACAGTAAATAATTTACGTAAATCTGAACAACTATAAATATTTCACGTAAACTTCAAATATAAACATTTCACGTAAACTTCAAATATAAATAATTCATTCAATAATGAACAACTTTAAATAATTCGCACACTTACGAATTACTACTAATAATACACAAACTTGTGAACAACTATACACAATTCACACATTCAGGAGCAACAGTAATTAATTCGCATTCTCCTTATACCATGGAGCCAACAAAAGTTTTTTAAACCAAAACACAGAGTAATGTTTAGCTGCCTTTCTTGAAAGATTCTAAGCGTTTCTCTGCATTATAATCCTCCCATTAGTAGTGCCAGCAGGGGCGGCAATTTTAGGACTAGAATATTAAACGGATTTAGTAGGCATGGTAACGGAGAACTGAGAGAGAAATTTACGTGGAAATAAGTGGAGTTGCTTGAGACTTGCATTGAGTGACTGTAACTGTCACAAACCAAAGCGTGCATGAGTCTGTAATATGTCGATGACTCAATGAAGTCTTCAACGATATCTTAGCATTATTAACATTAACTCAGGCTATTACTGTAGTTCAGAATGGATTCTACTTTATGCTTTAATTTTGGACGGTAGAGACAGCTTCTGTATCTGCATGATTTTCTTACTTCATGCGTCTGTTTTCTGTCGCTGTTTATCATGACAATTCTTTGTGGCGTTTTTTTAATTCCATGTCATTACTAATAAAATTGCTTAAATTGGTTTGATATTTTCCTTTGTGCTGTCCTTAGACCTAAGTGAAAATCTGTTGACAGTACACTAAATGATTTTTGACTGTGTTCTTTAATAATCTATCTATCTATCTATCTATCTATCTATCTATCTATCTATCTATCTATCTATCTATCTATCTATCTATCTATCTATCTATCTATCTATCTATCTATCTATCTATCTATCTATCTATCTATCTTTCTGTCTGTCTGTCTGTCTGTCTGTCTGTCTGTATATCTGTCTGTCTGTCTGCCTGTATGACACCCGCACGCAGACCGTCCGTCCGCCCGTTTGTTCGTCCGTCCGTCTATCTGTCTGTATGTCAATATATTCAAATACCATTGGGGGTTTGCTTATTTCTGTTGTTCATTCTCTGCAAAATTCGATACTACTCCATTGATATGAACCAATCCAACTTTGATATCGACCTGTTATGGCCCTTCGGACGATACCGGCTGTTTAGTTCTAACAATGATGTAGAAGAAAGTTTTTTTACGATTTTGCGAACATTTCCTACGGTTGGTGTAGACAGATGTGAATGGTGAGCGTATCACCCACTGTTGTTGTTGTTGTTTGGCTGGAGGTCTAATGCTCATGGTGTATATTCAAATTTTCTTAGTCATCTTCAATTAAATGTGGGCTCGACTTAGTTACAAGTTTAACATAATGAAATAAAGTTTCCATAATAAATTACACATCGAGTGCATTCATTGACAGTTTATTAGAAATGTGAATTGAGTCATCATGATCCATAATTGTTCCTCGGAAGTTGGGCTGGCGGTGAGAATAGAGAGAGGGAATAATGGTGGGAAGTGATGAGCAGTGGATGACGGATTGACCATGCGGGAGAAGATAAGGACCGGTCGAGGAGAGGAAATAGATAGTGTCGGATTTTTGGGTGAACAATTTGAGTTGACAGGAGGGGATGGACAAGGGATGCACGGGAGGAAGATGTGAGCGAGGGGTGGGGTTGGTCTTTTTATCGAGTGGAACAGATGGACATATGTTGAACGTTGGTCATAATATAGTGTTATTCAGTTAGTTAGTTGAGACGACGTCGGCTAGTGGTTAAGTGACACGGCTCACAACTATAAGGTGCTGGATTCGATCCCCAATCACAGCACCGGCCGTTACCCCTCGGAAGCAAACCCTTAGAAAATGCAAGAGGAAGCAGATTCTTACATAAAAATGCATGCTGAAGTCGGATGCACTGGGCCGACAGGCGCACAATTAAAATAACAGTACAACGCACACCACTTTGGGGATTAGAGAAATAAGGCGAACGCTAAAAACAAAATTTTAAAAAAATGTTGTAAGTTAAGTCCACATCTTGATAAAGACTATTATGTATTTCACCTGTAACTGTGCGAGCGTAGCCACGCCTCTTACAATTCCTGTCATTACAATGTACTAGTTCTCTGTGCTCCTTGTAAAACATGGATCACAACTTCATGTTACCCCTTACTCGGACCTACACCAAAAAATCATCTGCTTTGAAATGCCCGCTTCTGTAGGACTTTATTTTTCATGAGAATGATGCTAGCTCGTACACAACAGTTTCCGTCGTCAAAATATGTCTGACAGTGTATTCCTATTCTCTCCTCCCCAGTATGGTGGTCATCAGGGATCATATTCACTGGACGGGAAAGTTAGCACAGAAAGAACTACCCTATTGCAAAGTGATAATTCTAAGTGAAAGTAGACCTAACGTTGTATTACAGTTTTTGAGACTGACAAACTTTATGAATTATCAACACATTTTTCATGCTGAAAACCATTCAATAACTGGGAAATGTATAACGAGTTAAGGGTTAGGTACCAAGACAACTGACAGATAAATCAAGATCGACTTTACGTCGAGTTTACAGTCCAGATTCTATCTAACCTTACCAAGTCCCACTTCCATCGACCCACACCCCATCAATACCCCCGCCCCTCCCACCTAAAGCAGCAGGTCAGTTACGAAACGAAGCAACATTTACACAATTCGTCCTTGTTTATGTGAGTCAGATTAGTATCTATATTTCCCGTCAAAGTACGACTTGCTCGATTGACGTTGATTTTCAAATAGCCGAATGTCTGCCTTTTAAAAAAGATCTTGATTGATATGATAGTCTTGTCGAGGATGTGATGACAACAGTATAATCATATATCTGGCAGATGCGAAGGTAACGGTCAGTAATATGTGTATAGTTGTGTTGTTGCATGACTGAGGTATGTACGCGTCCATATTGATCCTGTCTGTGTATATGTGTACCCGACAGAGCCCTTTCATTTGAACAAGGATTGGCCACGGCTAGAACTCTACCTCGGAATTTACGTAGCTAATAGGTGCAGTCTTATTTTGTTTACTGTTCGCTTCGAAAGCGTCACACCGGCTTTCATTGTCTTGTTTATCTCATCCTTGATGTGTGCATGTAAGTTATTGCGGCTGCTTTTAAACATACTTTTAACTACCGATCCCCTCTGATTTTGATTTATCTCTTGTTCCCTTCCTAATTATTTAGTTTGGATCCTTCCGTATCGTGGCCTTGTTGTCTGCCTTCAATTGCTTTTTTTCTTTTACTTATGTGTTCAGTTCGCAATGGATTGAGCATACTCAATCCTGTTGTCTTTATAAATATTATAACTATTTCATATGTCCTTATTATCTTCAAATACATATATATATATATGTTGGGTCGATGATGTCGGTGTTTCGAATATGGTCTCTTACTGAGATATTTAGGGCTCTTCGCTCCGTTGCTCTTTCAATAATTCTGAGCTTTTCCACTCCTGATTTGTGTAGGCTCCAAAACCTAGCATCCATATAACATAGATTCCAAAACCTCACACCTATTTACCATAGACTCCAAAACCTCACACCCATTTACCATACACTCCAAAACCTCTAATCCACAACCTCAAACCCAGAGCCTCATACCCAACCTCACACCCAACCTCACACCCAGAGCCTCACACCCAACCTCACACCCAACCTCACACCCAACCTCACACCCAGAGCCTCACACCCAACCTCACACCCAACCTCACATCCAGTGCCTCACACCCAACCTCACGCCCAACCTCACGCCCAACCTCACACTCAACCTCACACCCAACCTCACACCCAGAGCCTCACACCCAACCTCACACCCAACCTAACACCCAACCTCACATCCAGAGCCTCACATCCAACCTTACATCCAACCTCACACCCAACCTCACATCCAACCTCACACCCAACCTCACACCCAACTTCACACCCAACCTCACACCCAACATCACACCCAACCTCACATCCAACCTCACATCCAGAGCCTCACATCCAGAGCCTCACACCCAACCTCCCACCCAACCTCACACCCAACATCACATCCAAAGCCTCACATCCAGAGCCTCACACCAAACCTCACACCCAACCTCACACCCAACCTCACATCCAACCTCACACCCAACCTCACACCCAACCTCACACCCAACCTCACATCCAGAGCCTCACATCCAACCTCACATTCAGAGCCTCACACCCAACCTCACACCCAACCTCACACCCAACCTCACACCCAACCTCACACCCAACCTCACACCCAACATCACATCCAAAGCCTCACATCCAGAGCCTCACACCAAACCTCACACCCAACCTCACACCCAACCTCACATCCAACCTCACACCCAACCTCACACCCAACCTCACACCCAACCTCACATCCAGAGCCTCACATCCAACCTCACATTCAGAGCCTCACACCCAACCTCACACCCAACCTCACATCTAGAGCCTCACACCCAACCTCACACCCAACCTCACACCCAACCTCACATCCAACCTCACATCCAGAGCCTCACATCCAGAGCCTCACACCAAACCTCACACCCAACCTCACACCCAACATCCCATCCAGAGCCTCACACCCAACCTCACATCCAACCTGACACTCAACCTCACACCCAACCTCACACCCAACCTCACACCCACCATCACATCCAGAGCCTTACATCTAGAGCCTCACACCCAACCTCACACCCAACCTCACACCCAACCTCACATCCAACCTCACACCCAACCTCACACCCAACCTCACACCCAACCTCACACCCAACCTCACATCCAGAGCCTCACATCTAACCTCACATTCAGAGCCTCACACCCAACGTCACACGCAACCTCACACCCAACCTCACACCCAACCTCATACCCAACCTCACATCCATCCTCACATCGAGAGCCTCACACCCAACCTCACATCTAGAGCCTCACACCCAACCTCACACCCAACCTCACACCCAACCTCACATCCAACCTCACATCCAGAGCCTCACACCCAACCTCACACCCAACCTCACATCTAGAGCCTCACACCCAACCTCACACCCAACCTCGCATCCAACCTCACATCCAGAGCCTCAAACCCAACCTCACACCCAACCTCACAACCAACCTCACACCCAACCTCACTCCGAACCTCACACCCAGAGCCTCACACTCAACCTCACACCCAACCTCACACCCATATGCCCATGTTGAGATAACCATGCTATTGACGGTCTGAGCGCTGGCCATGACGGTTTAATAAAGTTGAAGTTAATCCAACCCGCTGCTCTACCATGTGAGATCTCTTTGTCACTGTTGTGGTTGTTGTTGATTTCCTGGTCTAGGTACACAGAGCGATTGTCATTTCCGATGGACTTTGTGTCCAATCGCAGTTCCTCGTAGGGCAGAAAGTGTTCAGTAGAGAATGAGTTTTCATTTCTTTTATGTTCAGGCCAACTGCCTTCCATGCATTATTCAGTTCATTTTGGATTTGTACCGTTTCTGCAAATCTGTATCTGAAGATCACAAGATCATCCGCAAGACGTAGGTGTGAGAGCATCTCGCCATCTATATCGACTTGTCGATTCTGTTAGGTTAGTGGCCTAAAATCGTCTTCAGGTGCAGGTATATATATCGCCTCTGTATTTCTGAGATGGTAGGCACATACTTGTGCTATGCTGGGGTTTGGTTTAATGTTTTTTGTAATATAAAGCAATGGCATCAAGGGAGTTTGTCAGTTTATGTTCGACTTCTTCAAAGCCTGTTTCCTGGGCAGCTACTGCTGTTTCATCGGCATATATGCATTGTGTTACCTCTGTATCTACAGGTTGGTCGTTGGTATATATATTATATAGGATACGTGCCAGAACACTTCCTTGTGCCAGCCAATTTTTTTTGTTTCGCCATCGACTTTTTTGTATCCTCAAAAGTGACGTAGAATCACCAATGAGGTTTGTGAGACGCTAGTCCTTTGTCATGTTTATGGTGTCAAATGCCGCGCTTAAGTCAATAAAAGTTACTCTTGTGATCTGTTTACGTTCGTACCCGTCCTCGATCAGTTGTGCTAGGTTAAGAATGTGGCGTCAACATGATTTTCCAGGCCTGAAGCCTGCTTGCTCCTTGATAAGTTTCTTGTCTATGAGGGGGCGATACGGTTCAGGAAAATTCTTTCAAAAACTTTTTACAGATGTCACAGAAGTGAAACCGGTTGGAAGTGCATAGGGTCTGATGGAGATTTTCCTGGTTTTAGCAGAGCAACCACATGGGCTTCTCTCCAGATTTTAGGAATTTCCATGAACCGATGCTTGTGTTGAAAAGCTTCGGCAGCCATTTGGTGGTTTCTGGTTTTTAATTTGCTCTGTCTTCAAGTCATCTGGGCCAGCTGCTTTGTTGTTTTTACATTTCATGCATTGTATCATTTAGATCTTGCAAGGAGAAAGGTATCGCCAATATGTCATTCTCCTGTTTAGAATCTCGATGGATATTGGTTTGCTCTGCTTTTTGAGTGTTTTTTCCCATTCAGTAGTAAATGGTGGGCTATTTGATTTGGTGTGACCTAGGAATGCTTGCATCAGCGCTCAGTGGATCACCACTTTAATTAATACGTTTCTAGACGCGTCTATTATTTTGTTTCATATCAAGATCTTCTCCCGAGTGGCACCGTTTTTCTATTGTTGACTCTGATATGGCATGTAGTAAGTCTTCCCCAGCCTGGATGGTTTCATTAGAGAGAGGGTCACTTTCAAATATCGATTGGCAGTGCTCGTGTAGCGCCTATGATTCATCGTTAAGGCCTGTACTATACCGTCCTCTGCAGCCTCTTGTGGTGTCTAGAAATGAGGTGTCAAGGTAGCTGATAACTTGCAGTTTCCTACATGAATCCAATTCCCTGCGAAGACTCACTTTTTCAGACATAATCTGAGAGTATCTACAATATATCGATGTCAGTTTCGAAAGGAACGTATTCGCTCAAGCAATAAGCATACAACCACACTGTGACACACATGTTTTAGCAGCACAATACCTCGTCTACGTCTTTCTGGTCACTCTTAGACCAATTTGGTCAATGAACTAAAAGCGAATGTCGTATGTGTTTGAGACAAATGTACGTGTTTATGTAAAATCATATGTAAATATTGACAATTTCTCCAATCGCTTCGACTCACTCTGAAGTGGGCTTGGAACGATGAAGTATCAATACTTTATATTCACTGGGATATCAAATGATTATGTCAATGATTGGATGTTCTGATACTACGTCAAGGTTGTTCAACAGCAAATAAGACCGTCGGTGATAACATGAATAGACCATGGGGCCTCATGACGCAACGTTAAAAACACAAGAGCAGCGTAAAGTCATAGTTGGTGTTATCGTTTATTTACAACTATATGTGAATCCAATTACAACAATATAGTAAATCGCACATCATTAGTCTCTTTCGTCTTGTCAGGCGATAGTAATTGTGCTTTTAGCACAGAGCCTTGGCAGAAAAATGGAGACCACATGGAATCCATGCAGTATGGTCCCTCTCTCGGTCTGCCTTGTTTGCTCCAAGGGAGAAATGATACTAATACATTTGGAACAAGGCAAGCTGCAGAAACTGCCGTCGCAGCAGAGCAATGCCTTATATGTTCGCCTGTCGGGGCTTCACTCCTAGACCAACCGCCAACCAAGGTCAAGGGCCTGGTCTGCCCTGTCACAACACTCACCTGAGGTTGCCTTTCCTCGCTTTAGGATAAGACATTGTTTCCTCTTGCTTGTGCTCCTTCGCACATCGTCGGTTGTCAGGTTTGATAGAAGCTGACCAACTTTCAGTATTATCAGAAAACAGGTTGCACAGGCATATCTGACAAAACTCGACATGATACGCCAGTATCTTATCTGCAAGGCTTCAGATGGTTTGAAATCAGAGTTTTCCTTCTCCGAGATGAGCTGTCTTCCTTTGCTTTCGAGTACCACTTGCCCGAAACTACTGGTTTTGAAGCGCTAGTGGATCGCCTTCCGCCCCTTCTCCTGTTAGTCAAAACCGTTCCGCCACGAATTTGTTCTCAGGGTCTATATGAGACACACGCTATGAGAGCATTTAGTTGTGTTCAGAGGTCATCCTCAACCCCACCCCAAGCTATAACAATATTTAGAACCAAAAATACAACGCACATACGTGCTTAATGATGACAGCTTAGTCGAAATGTTGTTTTTCTGTAACGTACGTTCGTAAAGCCTTTGCACACAACTATAATTTTATTTCGTTCACCAATTCTATTTTCTACTTATCTGTCATTTTTAAATGCATTATTTTAACTTCACTTGTTAGTTAGGGTTAAATTTTGGTTTTGAAAATCCGATATTCTCTAGAGAGCTGAAGCTTTTTAGGAATGGTACAAACGCGGTGACAGTACACTTAAATGATATTGTTGGTAGATTATTGTAAGAATTATGTTCGGACAGAGGCTAACATTCAAATCTTTTCGATGTTCAACTGTCAAAGGAATTTTTATGTTCCGAATCTCAATATGACAACACGTTTGAAACCTGTGGGATCTGAAATCCCAACCGTTTCGCGCTTTCTTTTCTTTAGAATCAAGCGTCATTACCTCCCAGCTATATCAACACATTTCCTCATTTTATTATCTTAATCGCACATTTAATCAGTATTTGATCTTGCATTCTGGGCGCTAGTTTACCTTTAAGAAACAGATACATTTAGTTAAAAACAGAATGGAATGCCTTTCTCCTGCAGAATGTCCTACCTCCCATGTTGTCAGGACCACACACAATTATGCCGGATATCCAACAGTAGCATGCTACCCACGTTTTCTGTACCTCAAATTATTTGACTTGACAACCGTATACCACAAGCCTGTTGGCAACCACTTTTGCTGTACCTCAAATTATTTGAATTGACAACCGTATATCACAAGCCTGTTGACAACCACTTTTTCTGTACCTCAAATTATTTGACTTGACAACCGTATACCACACGCCTGTTGAAAACCACTTTTTCTGTACCACAAATCATTTGGCTTGACTGGCTGCATATTCGAACGTGCAGTCTGTTTGTGAATGTGCAGTCTGTTTGTGATCCTGGTCAAAAGTTTATAATTTCTAGAACAAATCAAGCCAGTGCTTCTTCAAGAGACGAACAGGATCGGTTGTTTATATTTTCATCTATTGAGCTTTGAGTGGCACACCCTGAGAGTGGTGCACATGTCTTTAAAGTTTGATTTATTGATATGCGTATGTAATTTGAGACATAGTGATGTTATAATGTGTCTCTAAAATTGGCAGACAGACAATTTAGATGTAATATATATCCAATATGTGAAGGTATGTCAGAAAAGTGAAAGATTGATGGTCAGATAGGGGAACAGACAAATAGATAGATATATAGATAGATTGATAGATAGACAGACATACAGACATACAGATGACTGGACGGGTGTTTCGGGCGGGCGGGTTTCAAGCAGACAGACTAAGAGTCAGATATAAAATGAAACAGACAGAAAGACATACATTGAAAAAGACATACATACAAACATAAATTAAAACAGGCAGACAGCAATTGAAACATACAGACGGACGGAAATTGAAACATGCAGACATACATGCATTGAAACAAACAGACATAAATACATTGAAACAGACATACAGACATAGATTGAAGAAAAAAACACATCCAGATAGAAATTAAAATAGGCCGAAATTGAAACAGACAGACATACATTGAAACAGACATATAAATTAAAACCAGACAGCCATAAATTGAAACAGACAGATAGACATAAATTGAAACAGACACACAGCCAGACATAAATTGAAACAGGCAAAAAATTGAAACAGACAGACATAAATTGAAACAGACAGATATGCATAAATTAAAACAGACAAACAGACATAAATCAAAACAAATAGATGTAAATTAAAACAGATAGACAGCAATTGAAACAGGTAGACAGATAGGTATAAAGTAAAAAAATACAGACAGATACGTTTTAATTCACCACAAACAGAGTTCACTGAGCTCCTATCATACGTTTTGGATAGCTGATGACTGTAGCAAGACATTCCATTTCGGGTTAAGAGGAGGACAGGTCGATTTAATTTAATTTTAAATAAATAACTAACAACTGAGATAAAGAGAGATATCTAGAAAAGATGGTCATATTCAGATTTGCAACCAATCCTGTGGAAGAATGTAGGGCCCTAAAAACTAGCAGAAGTAAATATCCTGACAGGCAGATTTAAATAATTGGACGACCAAACGTCACAATTTTAATTATTGAGGTGGCCAGAATTGCACAATATCGGCAAAAATGGCCGGGAAAACGTCAAAATAATTGACTTTGATGCGTCGACGCCGCGTGAGCTCGCAAATGTACGAATAAAGCATTTGACTGTGTGTGCCATTTTTACTCTTGTTCTCCAAGTACGTTCTATGCATTGAGCATGTGCTCCTGTAGTAGGTTTAACAAAGTTGACTGAGTCATTTACTGTTTGATGATTAAATCTAGGTTTATTGGCAATCCCGTTATAGGCTCTATGTTTGACACCACCGACAGTTGAAAAGTTGTTTTTTTTTGGTTTTGTAACGTCATCCTCCCAAAATTCGGTGCTAAAAATAGTTATCTGGTGTTAAAAACATGTTTTCTTTGGGGTGAATTAAGACACATGCATCATATTCGGATACAGGTTTCCTGAAAGGAACTAGCTGCATTTAAAAACGTATGCTTTACTTTGGATCAAAAAGATGAATCTTTGCAGATATTTAGAGTATTTTATTTTAAAGGGGTCAGCTGTTGTTGTGGTCTATGCTTCACATTGAAATGAAAAGGTGAATAAATGAGAGGTATATGTCTAATGTCATATTTTCAATATCAGTGATTCAAGTTCTCAATTTGATTGTTATGTTCATGTTTCGGAATGTGTTTGTGTAACAGTACGATTTAGGAATGCTAGGACATAAATGGCTGGCTCCGTTTACTAATAACAAACATGTCTTTCAAATGGCATGAACCATGCTCAAATGCATATGTTGCATGGTTAACCTGACACCAGGAATTATGGGAAAATGTTCAACATGTTGTACATATTATCATAGCTTGTATTATGGATGGAAGTGGTCGGCGTTTGATTTAAGATAACGTACTTTCACTCAGACATTTGTGCAAATACACAAACAGACGATACATGCTTCTAAATTTATCTCTTACAAGGCAACGAGACATTTTGGCAGTTTTTATTTGATCGACACAGCTGTCCGTCTGTTTCAACTTATACCTGTCTGTCTGTTTTAATTTATATCTGTCTGTCTGTTTTAATTTATGTTTGTCTGTTTAAATTTGTGTCTGTCTGTTTCAATTGTTAGATGTCTCTTTCAATTTCTGTCTGACGGTCTATGTCACAAACCTATTCCTGTGTGTTCTGTGTCATAAACCTATTTTTGTGTGTTCTGTGCCACATAAATATTGTTGTGTGTTCTGTCACAAACCAAATTGTGCGTGTGCTGTGTCACAAAAGAATTGTTGTGTGTTATGTGTCACAAACCAATTGTTGTGTGTTTTGTGTCCCATAAATATTGTTGTGTGCTCTGTGTAACAAACATATCACTCAATCCCTGGCCATCTCTCTCACAGAACATGGCTCTTATGACAACCGGTCAGTAAGACACTCAAATCCCTGGCTCTCTTCTCATGAAGGCCGGTCAGTAAGACACTCAATCCCTGGCCATCTCTCCCACAGAACATCGCTCTCATGACAGCCGGTCAGTAAGACACTCAATCCCTGACCAGTTCTCCTGCCTGGCCCATTGTAAGTCCCCGAGCATCTGTAATGGTCCTTGTCTATCTTCACCTCCGTCTGCCTCTGCTATCTTTGCCATGTACCATTCGCTCCAGTATCGTTATTTCTTTGTGACGTTTGATGTGGCTGAAGTATGATAATTTCAATATTTCATTCAAATACAGTTAGTGCGAAATCTGTTACTGCTTCTATGATATATTTGATAACCGTTTCTGTGAGTTTTTTCTGAGAGTCGGCGCGCTGCATTGACATCCATTCGATTTCTCTGTTTGGTTTTCGTCACTGACAGAGCTGAGAAAGTCTTGTCATACAAAATCGGTAGTCGAATACACGACCAACAATTTAATCAAATTTAGTTCACCTCAAGGCGAACTCTACAGTGAAGGAGTTAAGTTGTAATAACTTATTCGCGGACATGCAGGAAATGTCTGCGTACTGAAAGCGGTCCGCAGACCGGCAGTTGGGAAACACTTTTCTATGGCACAGATCTATTGTTGTATCATGTGTGGCGTTTATCTTTTGTTGTGTGTTCTGTGGCGCATATCTATTGTTGCATTTTCGGTGTCACATACCTGTGCTTGTATGCTCAATCTCACATATCTATTGTTCCATACTCTGTGGCGCATATCTTTTGTTGGGTGCTCTATAGCGCATATTTGTTTTTGTATGTTCTGTGGCGCATATCTATTGTTGTGTGAAACGTGGAACGGATCTGTTGTTGCCCGCTTTGTGGTACTTATTTATTTTTGAATGTTCTGTGCAACATATATATTGTATGTCTCCCCAACTATTTAGTGTCGCATGTTTTGTGCCACATTTCAATTGTTGTATGTTCTGTACCACATATCTATTGTATGTTATGTGTCCCATATTCATTGTTTTATACCAGAGATGTATTGCATATTTTTGCTACATATCCGTTGTTGTAATGTATGTGTCCCATATTCATTGTTTGATGTTATGCGTCACACATTTTGGTATGTTCTCTCTAAGTATTCATTGTAGTATGTTCTGTTTCACATATATTTTATTGTGCTTCATCTGACAATCCAATACAGAGTAAACGGTAGAAATTACTTGATAAAGGTTGACACCCTGGATGTACCAGTACTAGATAGATGATCAAAGTTGACAGTCTGGATGTACCAGTACTAGATAGATGATCAAAGTTGACAGTCTGGATGTACCAGTACTAGATAGATGATCAAATGATGTGCCGTTAATGTTGAGAAACCTAACTTTATTTCCATGAGAACATTCTGCCAAACGTCCATATCAGGGGAACAGAATTAAATGTGAATTTAGGTTTGCTCATCGTGATGTTTATATCTTCGCTCGCTCTGCGTTCTACCTTGTACGTACATCAAAATAATTATTTCATCAGTAAATCTAATCCAGTAGTCACACTACGACGCAACCATCATTCATTACTTTAATGGAAATAGTAACTGTATACCGTGCTCCTTTCTGTTTAACATAAATTACATCATTACATGCAAAGATCTGCTATCTCTATAAGCAAATAACCAAATCTATGTCTGTCCATGGTTCCGGTAGTAGCATGATCGCTGATTCATCTATCGTTTGTCCCCATCTGATTGGCTCTTATAGTTTGGCTTATAATTTGTACCTTATACACGTTCAATGTATCCAACGTGTGCCGTCGCGAAGCTAGTAAATCAATTCTTTTTATTGTCGGAAAAACAGACTTCAATTTCCAAGTCCAGGAATGTTTGAAACTTTATTGTTTGCAGTCCACTCATCCCGGAGTTATCTGTCCTGTACTTGCTAATGCATGGACACGAGAACTGCTATGATTAATGATGTCTCAAGCAGGGCTATCAGAGATGGAGTTACTGTTTGAATTTCACGAGGAGTACAGTTGCTCTCTTAATATGTGCGCAGCTGTTCTTTATAGCAGTTCAACATTCCAATACTATGCTTATCAATGGCTTCAAGTTTGCCAAGTTATATAACATTCAGATACAAGGACACATCAACTGCTACTTTACTGAAATGGAAGATATCATGAACATCAAATGCAAATGTTCCAAGGTCTTCATCTTTGACATGCAATTACTCAATTTAACAAACTGATGTATTCATTATGTAATATGGACATCACCTGTATGTGCCCTTTTGTCTCGAATAATTTACCGTGTAAATGATTTTATTGATGATAGCTACTTTAAAACGTGTATGTGTTAGGTTCAGGCAGTGATCATTTACAGCTATTGGGAGCGAATTCACTCATTGGTGCAGTTTGTATGCTGATGATGAAGTTCTTTGCCACAGGTGTTTATGTCCGGTTCATGAAACTGATTGGCGTTTTAAACTGTACTGCATAAGGACAAGAGGCAGTGTACTTGATCGTACTACGTATTTGACATATAGATCTTGAGCCCAACCTCGCCTCAGCTGGCAGTGATACAAATGTTTCCTAATTCCCTGTTGGACATCTGTATCGCGTGTATCTATGTATGGCACATATCATAAAGGTTCAGTCCTCCGTTGTTCTTTTGCAAGCCTTACTGTCTATCCTGGTTGCTCTGGCCAAATAGTTTGAATGGGTATACTTGACGTATCTATGCACATCATTCTAAATGAAACTACTCAATACAGAGCATAGCACGCAGTTAAGTATATTTGTGTTATTCAAATGATAACGTTCACAATGTCAATGATCTCGGTAAAGTTCCACAGCTGGAATCAATTCATTTCTGCGTAATCCCAGCGTGTAAATAAATAACCGTTGCCTGATCCTACTACCAATTGTCTTTTATCGGATGATTACGTGCCCTACCACATATCTTAATGAAGCACATACTTTTTCCAGGTCATATATTTTGGTCAATACATTTGACTTCCTATCACTTATGAACTCACGTATTGCGTATCTTGTGACAAACTGTTATCTATCGACAAATGGATAATCATCTCTCTCAACGCCGGCGGAAACTTCTGCTTTAGTTACACTCAGTTCCTCCAAAGCACGATACGATTCACATTTACTCCGCTGCCTCGCTGAGGGATCATCAATGATTGTTTCAAAAATGTGCCACTCTATGTTTGTTAACTATCAATGCTGCGATTGCCTCAATAACTCAGTTCCTGAATTTCGAATCAGTGTCTAAGACTCAGTAAGTGTGTAAAGACCTATATATCTCTCTCCTTCTCTCCGTTTTACGTCTATTAATTTTGCGACTGTTGAAATAATTCTGCTTCTAAGTCTAGTTCTCTGTTTCTGCCCAACGTGGCCTATTCGATCAGGTTTTGCGTCTTACTGTTGTACCTTTGGCAGCACCGATCTCTGTTTAACCCTGCAAGCCAAGGTTTCTTAATCTCTTTCTATCTTATTGATTTGTTTAATTCCTTTGTTTCCATTTGTTGTACACTCTGTTTCTTTCTTCCTGTCTATCCTAACTTGTTAGGCACGCTCTGTATTTTAGGGGCTGACTCTATGATTTTCTAACACGACCGCTAACACATCTCTTCTACTTGTAACATAGTTACAAGGATCCTACAAACCAGTGCCAGGGAAGCCATGAAAACACCGTTCGGGGTACCCACACTTAACTTAAGAGCCCTGTCCGAGAGATGTTGTTAAGATAATTATCACTGTTCTAAATCCTATAACAATGCTCATTTCAGATTGCATCCAAACCAAATTGATTTCTCACAGTCCTACTAGGAAATCCCACGACCTTTTAGGTCACAAAGAAAGTTCAAGATAAGATATCTTTTCTTTAGAGTACGACAGTTTAAGTACAGTCGAGGCACCAGAATGGACACAAATTTACTACGTGAGCCTAAACGAAGAAAAGAATAATGTTAATAAACTGGAAGAATAGGGTATTTGGAAAATACCACAGAACAGAAGACATCTGAGCAGAGCTAGAACTTCTTCTTCTGCGTACGCAGTCAGACAGTAACCATTATTTTTTCGAAAAAAGCGGCAGTCATCCTGAGGCTGTCGCCACTGCCATAGAGCTTGTCTTGCAGTTCCACTGGTAATGGCCACATCTGCTCTCTCTGATCCTCGTATGTCGGGCAGTTCTGCAGCAGATGTTCAGCGGTCATTTTACCAGTACCGCACGGGCATTCGTCGGTACACCCTATCTTCAATTTGTTGAATAGGTGGTACCTCAGTCTATTGTGGCCAATGCGAAGTCTGAAGACAACGACCTGCTCTCTTCGGTTCAACTGGTAATAGGCATCGTTTTTGGTGTAACCAGTATGTTCGGTTTCCCATTTGGTCATGTATCTGGCTTTGATAAGCCGTTTTGACTCTTCGTACGTCATACTGGTATCTGTTTGTGGTAGTCTTGCGCCTTCTTTTGCCAGTATGTCTGCCTCCTCGTTGCCTTGGATGTTGCAGTGTGATGGGACCCACTGTACCACTACCCTTTTTGGTGCGTACTGCTGGCACAGTTTGCAGAGTGCTGCTCTTAAGTCATTAAGCTCAGTGTTTTTCTGGCTTTTTAGTGCTGTTACTACGGCGAGAGCATCTGTCAGCAGGACTATATGGCTTTCATTTTCACTGTGTGTCACCATTTCTTCCACTGCCGCCATCAGTGCCTCTGCATCCGCTCTGAAATTGCTTGTGTACTTACCAGTAGCGAATGACAGTGTTATTTTTCTGCCATTTGGTAGGTTCAGGAATGCTCCTGCCCCTCCGTTCTGTGTTGTGTTTGTTACAAAGCCGTCGGTGTATGCATGGGTCCAGTCCATGCTTGGGTAGCTTTTCGTTATGAAGCTTAGGGTAGTATCTCTCCTTTCTTTTTCAGTCTGGCAGTTTTTGTTTGCAAAACCTGGTATATTTTCTACCACCTCTGGAAATATATCCTGCCTCCAGGTAGGTTTTCGTACAGTAGTGATGGGTTTTGGTGTTGTTAGTGCGTTTATGGGATCTTCGTGCATCTTTGCTTTGGCTATTTCTGCAAAGTTTCTCCGCTTTAGTTTCCCATTTCAAAAATTGTTTAGTCTCTGGTGCATTGGATGGTCGGTCAGTCTTCGGAGTTTCTCTGACTGCAGCTGGGCTCTGCAGTCTCTTCTATCGGTCATGGATTGCAGTTTTGTAATCTTTTCAAGTTCTACAATTGGCGTTGACTTCATGCCACCTGTTATAATTCTCATGGCTTGGTTTTGAAGTTTGTTAACTTTATCGAAGTTCGTCTTCGCTGCTGTTGTCCATGCCGCAATGCCATACTCGAGAACTGGTCTCACTCTTCCAGTGTACAGTTTCTTTAGTATGCCTTCGTCTGCTCCCCAGCTAGTGCCAGCAAGTTTCCTCATGATTGCCATTCTTTCTCTGACTTTCATTCGGTTTCTCTCAATCTGACTTTTCCATGTCATGTGCCGATCAAATGTGACTCCCAGATAGGTTGGGTTGTCGTTTGGCTGCAGGAATGTGCCATTTAGACTTAATTTGGTACTTTGGGGTTTTAATGAAAGCGAGAATATTGTGCATGTGGTTTTCTCCTCGTTTATTTTGACCAGCCATGAGTTCGCCCACTCTTCCAGCGATGTTAGGGCCGTCTGCATCCGATTTCTTGCTATGGTGAGATTCTTTTCAGAGGTCCACATAGCCAGATCGTCTGCAAACATTGAGCTATGGACTCTTCTTGGTATATTCTCTGTAATATCGTTTATATATACCAGGAAGAGTGTGGGTGACAGTACTCCCCCTTGGGGTACTCCCTGCTCGAGTATCACCTTTTTGCTCATCTGCCCTTGTACTTGGACTCTGGCCGTTCTTTGTTTGAGGTAGTGGTTGATCCACTTGTACATCTTCCCACAAACATCACTTCTTCGCAGAGCTAGAACAAAGCTAGAACATTAGTTACAATTAATAATTAGAACAGCACTAGAACAACAGAGAAGTCCCAGAAGCAGACTCTAGGCATTGAGAAGGAAGATCTCGACCAAACACTTGTTTTAATAGTAAAGACTGGCTGCGCAAACCAGCACTTTTAAGTATTTGACTCTGTGCTTTGTCCTGGTGAAGCGTCACTGAATCCTTATCACACGTGACGTTGACGCTTAAGTTCCCAGAGTGGCATTAGACTGCATACTAGTCAGAAGGAGACGTGTATTCCTTAACACGAAGCTGTCGTCCTGACAACCTGTCAAAACAAATAGGATATTTTTGACCTGACATCTACAGTATAAGAACCACTGTCGTCAATACGAGAACCCCTGACACCTACAGTATAAGAACGACTGTCGCTGACACGAGAACTTCTGACACCTACAGTATAAGAACCACTGTCGTTGACACGAGAACCCCTGACACCTACATTATAAGAACCACCGTCGCTGACACGAGAACCCATGACACCTACAGTATGAGAACCACTTTCGTCGACACGAGATACCCTGACATTAATGAGGTATTTCCTGTTTGGAGAACCATCGTGTTACACGAACCGCTGTATGTGTCGCACAGTTCCTGACTTGAAGACGAGACAGGAGAACGTGAAGGCCCAGCCGCTACAAGGAGCAGAGGGGAACGGCAAAAGGCTACACACGAGTGGGGACCAGAAGATTGACAGCAGATAAAGTCCAGTCAGCTAGATAGTTATTCTTTGTGAACTCTATTGAGATAAGACTTTGTTAAAGTAGCAGGAACATTAGCTAGAAATGATGAAAGTGATATTACGTGTGGTTGAATAATACAAGAAAAGGCCTGTGCTATTTGCACGAATCCCCGATAAACACTAGATATCAAATAAATTAACTTGCACGTTTCAATATTATTGCTGTTAATATGATTGGTGTTTGACAAACTGAACATTTATTTGTCATTGCTGCAGTTCAATAATTGTTAGAGTTCTCATTAGAGTTGTGAGTTAAGGAGTAGCAGTTGTAAGACAGAAAGTAGATACGAGAGAGCAGCCTGCTATACTTAACTGTTTGATTGAGACTGCGTGGTCTGCGCCCTTCTCATCTTTTTTGTAGCATTCACTCACGAGGTAATCTTTCAGCCTTACAATTTTGTCCACCTGACTGTAAAGTCATTCATGTTTTTGGGGACGGCGTAGCCTAGTGGTTAAGTGGCACGGCTCACAACTCGAACGTGCTGGTTTCGATCCCCATCACAGCACTTGCCGTTACCCCAGGGAAGCAAACCCTTAGAAAATACAGGAGGAAGCAAACCCTTACATAAAATGCATGCTGATGTCGGATGCACTTGACCGACAGGCGCAAAATAAAAACTACAGTGCAGCGCACACCACCTTGGGGATTAGAGAAATAAGTCGAACGAGAAAAAAAAAAAATTCATGTTTTGTCAGATCTCGCTCCTAACTCTATAGGTCCAGTACATTTCATTCAGTCTACACGGTAGTCGGTTGTCCCATCTTGGGTGACCTAATGTTATTGATTCCTCGTTCTAAGGACAACTGAAACTGGTCAGAGCGTAGATCTGGCTATGATCTATCCGCTGAAACTCTTCGATCTATGCAAATAATTTTCTATTTCTGCATATCTGGTGAATGGCTACACCAAGAGTATGGCTGGCTGCGTCAGTTATGAGTGGACATTGAGCATCTAACGTTCAGGCGTCCACATCTCGCCCATGTCATCTTTTGATGTTTTTAGTTGTTGACACATTATTGCTTGGTGAATAATTTATATGTTCTTAGTTCTTAGTTCTTAGTTTTTAGTCGACTTGTACTTCTTCAGGGGCAGCAACCCCTGTGCAGGTCACAGCTTTGGTATGAGCTGGATATAGCCAGGAGACATATTTCCTGCTTAGCGGGCTATGTTTGAGCAACTTAATTTTCCGCTGCATTAGGTGGTTAACCGATGTGCGAGTTCATCTTAATAGACTCAAACACCAGATAAAAGTAGACCCGCAACCTGTTAGGCGCTGTCTATGCTGCTCTAAACAAACTACACAACCATGACTTGTGTTATGTCATGTCACACAGTTAGTCGCCTTTTATGACATTTACTCTGTGAGGCAGTGGTGCTATTCTTATCATTGTCATACACAAAGACCTGGCAAACCAATCAGGTAGTTTATATGTCCTGGCAAACCAATCGGGTAGTTTATATGTCCTGGCAAACCAATCGGGTAGTTTATATGTCCTTGCAACCAATTCATTATGCCCTTTTGTCCGCAGTGAAGAACCGTTTTTGTGTGACCATGGGACATCAACAAAACAAATCCTTCCCCCTCCTTGTTCGAGCTTCTCAAACTGCGAGGCGAGATTCTCAAATTGTAATTACAGAAGATCCCCTAATTTGATCCCCTGAGATCCATGACTCTGCCAACATTGACTGGCTTGTACTCTTCGTTTTTTGTCGGAGAATTGATTACATTTTTTATCATAACCAACCAAGGTCTCTGATACTATATGTTCAGATTTCATGATGAAGCCTTTTGACCATTTAGTGGATCGTCTTTTCCGTAATTTGTAATCTTTTACATCATCATAATTGCTCTTTCCAGCTGTGAGCCACTTTTTTGCCGCTACTTTGTCTGTCCTCATCTTTCTTCCACACTAAAGAAACGAAGTACGAAAAAAACAAATGGTGATGCAACGGACCATGGAAAATATACATACTGCGAGTACATAAACCACACTAGAGACCATTATGTCAAAACTGTAGGACACACATCTGTCATATGGGAAACGACTTATTGCGCATGCATATGTTGCACATTCAAAGTTTTTCTCTAAAATATGATGCAAAATACGTTTGTTCAGCATTTTAAACTCTTTTGTTGGTTAGTTAGGCTCAAATATTGCATTTTCAATTTCAGCCATTTCTTATACACTAGACAGCTGAAACTTTCAGCGCAGTTACAAACCCGATGACAGTACACTGTCATCATTTGTGTGAGACAATATTGTAAGAATATTGCCTGGACAGTGGCTAACATTCTATACTTATTCATTTTGAACAGCCAAGGCATCTTTAACGTTCCAAGCGTTTACGCTTGATCTATTTTGTATTTTTCTCCAATCTTAACATGACTAGACGAATGACACTTGTGGGACCACACCATTACACTCTTTCGTTTTTTTTAAGAATCAAGCGTCTTTATATTTCAGCCATTGAGACTTCCGCGAGCAACATATTTCCTCTTTTTCTGTTATTTTTGGTGTGTATAATTCTATTTACCAACATTATTAGCCTAATACCCAACATTATTAGGCTAATACCCAACATTATAATGCAAATACTCAACATTATTATGCTAATACTCAACATTATTAGGCTAATACTCAACATTATTAGGCTAATACCCAACATTATTAGGCTAATACCCAACATTATTAGGCTAATGCCCGACATTATTAGAATAATAATAAGCTTTCTTGTCATAATATAGTATAGTTTAATATTATGAAGATTTCACATTTCCGATAGGCAAAAAGGGATAAATAAAATGCATTTCATGAAGCGCACTTATTTCAACAACCGCTAAAAGTTGTTAAATAATTCAGTTGTATTAACTTAGTTAGCTTCACTTTATGTCTGACGCCAATCGCTCATTAGGTTTTTCACAAAATGAAATAAAAACGTATGACGTTGGTTACACAAGCAAATACTACCGAAATCATATTACATTTTAAATTAGACTAAAAGACACTTACGAGAAAAAATAATTATCATACATTTTTCTAAATAAATAAAAAATTAAAATAACACTTCAAGTATACATTTCTGGGAATTGGATTTGAAAAAAAAAAACCCGCGTATCATTAACTTTCAGCGTTAACAAATATCAAAATTAAACAAAGACAAAAGAAAAGAGCGGATAAAAAAAAACATGTTTAGAGTATCTTCAAGTAAAAACTTAGAAATTACATTTGGTACGTTTTCAGCTCCCCACACTTGTATTTCATCTTTATGATGAGACATAATGAGTGATTGACGTCAGACCTACAAATAAAGCTAAAAACGCGTAAGCTAATAGAATTGAATTATTGTATACTTGTTAGTGAATTTTGAAATCAATCAATCAAAGCCCGTCGCTCCTCTCGGTGCATAAGCCATCGACAACATCTGACCAGCGTGCACGGTCCAGGAATGCTCTTTGTGCCTCTCTCCAGGTGAATTATTTAACTTTAGCTCCTTCTCACATTTTCTTCTCTATGTATTTTTGGGTCTACCTCTCTCTCTCATCTCCCTTGAGGATGCCATGTAAAAGACAGACAGTCTATGTTAAACTGTGCCTTCCGCAGCGTATGTCCTATCCAGCCCCTTTTCTTCGCTTGATTTGTTGTTCCAATTTGCTGTTGTTGGTTGGCTCCTTTCCCATAAGTGTTCATTCCTCACCATGTCCTGCCACTTCATGCCCATTATCCTGCTTAGGCATCTGTTAACGAAAGATGAAGTCTGTTGCATGTCCTTGGTCGTTCTCCTTGTCTTCGTTGCATACTGTAACACCGACTTGACACTGGCGTTGAAAATTACAATGTTTGTGTGAATCTTGATATCTCTAGATTATATATAGTGTTTAGTGTCAGGAATGCCCCTCTTGCCTTTCCAAAACTGATCCTAACGCCTACATATGTACTGCTGATGTGTCTTATGTGCTGCCCAAATAGGTAAATGTATCCATTTTCTCCAACTACTGTCACTCCAGCATGATTGGTTCTTTGCTGTTAGTGTTGAGTTTAAGGAGCTTGGTTTTCTTCATGTTGATATTCAATCCCAGTTCGGCCGATTGTTCTTTCATCCTATCAAGTTTCTCTTGCATTTGGCAATGACTGTGACAAAAGTACCAGATCATCTGCGAAGTCCAGATCCTCCAATTGTGACAATAGTGTTCACTGAATACCCGTTCTTTTGCCTTCGATTGATGTTTTCATTGTCCAATATATTGCCATTACGAGCAGGAAAGGCGAGAGCAGGCATACCCCTGTTTGCACCCCGAAGCTGTCAGTCAGTACACCTTCATCTACCACTCTACTAGCTTTGTGCTTGTATATATTCTGGATGAGGGTTGTGTACTTCTCTGGTATCCTATAGTGTCTCAACAGTTGCCATAGAGTACTTCGATCCACACTCCGCACTGTCAAACGCCTTTTCATAGTCTATCAAATCTGAGTATAGGGATGCCTTCCATTCAATGATTTGTTCTACTATATTGCATAGCGTAGCCATGTGATCTCTGCATGATCTTCCCTGAAGAAATTATGTTTGTTCCTCTCTGAGCTTTTTGTCTACTTCAGTTTTGAATCTGTCCAAGCTGATTCTGTTGAATATCTTGCCTGTCACTGGCAGCAATGCAATCCGACCATAATTGCTGCAAGCTGTCAGGTCTCCCTTCTTATGCAGTTTAATCAGATGACCTTCTTTCCAATCTGTTGACACTCACCTCCAACCATATCTTCTTGACTAATCCTTGCAATATATCAGTGGGTGGCCTTATCTATATCTGCCCTTATGGCTTCTGCTGTTATTCTATCTGGTCTTGCCGCTTTCCCTTTCTTGAGTTTGGATATGGCCCTTTGGATTTCCATATTACTTGGTAGGTTGCCGTCTCCTCTGCTGGTAGGATGTTTGGTGCTTCTTGTAGTGGAGGTGTGTTTAGACTTTCTTGAAATACTCAACCCATCGTTTCTTCTTGTTCCTCTGATGATGTCAATATCCTGCCTTCTCTATCTTTGATTGGTGTGTCTGTCTGTATATATATATTTGCCATTTTCTTTGTTAATGAGTAGAGGTCTCATATTTCTTCTCTCTGCTACCTCCTATGCCAGCTTGTGAATATATTCCCTTTTATTTTTCTTATACATGCTTTGACCTCTTTATCTGTAACAATATAATTACTCTATGCTTCTGCTTTGGGGGCTTGGGTTCGGCAATTGTTGATTATAGCTTTCTTCTTTTTTCAATTCTATTTTATGTAACGTCTCTGTGATCCATTCTTTATGTTGGTTTCTCTTTAATCCCACAGTTTCTTCACATGTCTTATTCCACATCTCTTTAGCCTGGTCTCACATATGATTAATGTCCATTTCTTCTGCCCTATATAGCTCTTGTAGCACTTGATATATGCTATTAAGTTTTAATCTAAATGCTGTCTTCTTCTCCTGGTGTAGTAATAGGTGTACTTTATATCTTGTTCTCCTTGCACCCTGTACTGGGTTCACATTTAGTTTGATCTGCAACATCCGCCAGCAACAGGCTGTGGTCTGCCGGTACGTCTGCGCCTCGCTTTACTCTTACATCTTGTAGTGTATTTCTGAACGCTTGACTGACACAAATGTGCTCAATCTGATTGTCCGTTACATAGTCTGGAGATCCTCATGTGGCATTATATATTATTTTATATGGAAACATGCTTCCTCCAATTATCATTTAGTGTAGCACACAAAGCTCTGCAAACATTTCTCCATTTTCGTTCATCTGTCCCATTCCTTGTTTTCACATAATATGTTCGTAACCTAGGTTGTCTGCTCTCACTTTAGCATTGGTGTCCCATTTGAATTAAGGGATCTTTCTTTTTCTGCGTGGCAAGGACCTCTTCAAGCTTGTTCTAAAACTATTGCTTTTTATCATCGTCATCCTCGTTAGTTGGGGCATAGCACTGAATGATGTTGATAGTGATGTGTTTGTTCATCGTTTTAAAGCTTGCGCTCATTATTCCATTGGTAATAGCCTCCCACTTTATGAGCCCCCGCTGTTCTTGTCTGGAGAGCATGAGTGCTACTCTCTCTGTATGTTGTGCATCAGTTCCCTCGTATCCAGAATAAATTATTATTTCCCCAGTAGTCAGTCTCATTGTTACTGATTGTGTCCATCTTGTTTTGCACAGTCCTAACACTGCCAATTTGTAATTGTTAATCTCTTTATCAATATGTGCTGTTTTACCTACCTGATATATTGTTCTAATATTCGATGTCGCTATATGTGTCTATATCTTGGTATTCAGACATAAAGTAGAGCCTCCTTGCGACTCTCACTTCACTGCGTCATTCTTCTGAATTTTGAAATACCAGCATTCATTGTTGGGGGATTTAATTTGGGTTTAGCCAAAAGAAGAATACTAGCTATATACGCATCTGTAATTGTTAGCTATTAAAACAAATCATATATGATCCCTTCTTTAACAAGGTAAGGTAAACTGGCGGTGTCGTCTCAGCTCGAACATACATTCAGTATGTAAAGCTCTGGCAATGTCCTTCTATGAATACTGAATACTGAAAACCGAACATGGATGATCAAGGTAACGATGCTTTTGTTGTTAGCCATCACCTTTTTTTTTCTTCTTGAAAACGGTGTGCGTTGCGCTATGTTTTTATTTTGCCCCTGTCGGCCCAGTGCATCCGACTTCAGCATGCATTTTATGTAAGGGTCTGCTTCCTCCTACATTTTCTAAGGGTTTGCTTCCCCGGGTTAACGGCCGGTGTTGTGATATGGAGCGAACTCAGCACCTTCTGGTTTGTGAGTTGTGTTAGTTAACCACTAGCCCATGCCGAGCCGTCTCCGTAAAAACTATCTGTCTGACTTTGTTGCACAGGTAAAATGACAGAGTCAACGTTTTCACCCAAACATGTAAATAAGACACACTAAATACGACTGAAGTTAAAGAGAACGCCAAGAACGAAAAAAAATGAATTCAGAGAGTTGGATAGTCTGCTCTATCACAAAGAGTTGAAATCAGTGGTGTATCTGGACCGTGTTTGATCTATCGTATTACTGATATTGTCTGATGATATCCATTACCCATTTCATCTATATTGTCAAGCATGTAATAAATCCTCACCCCTATCAAAAACAAATTTAAAAAAAAGTATGAAATCAAGAGATAAGAAGGAAGTAATAGAAAAGGGAACAAAAATGATGCGGGCCAAATTTTCTATCAAGCTGTTAGAGTAACCAGATGAGACCGGAGCTAGGTGACACTTTATGGATACATTCTTCACACCCAAGGGAGCGAACAATGTTGACAATCACTCCAGCAATCCGTCCAACGACAAGATACATTTAACAGGCAATATAAAGAAATCCAGTCACTGACATAACTTTGTTGACCTTGGCTCTACATCACTGCCGGGTATCAGGATCTGGACGCAGATTATCCGGCCTAGTAATTGTAGCCATCCATTATCCTGACGGTTGTGACAATGTCCGAGCTCTGTTTACACGTTCTCAGTGTCACGTACCCCGGTGTTGACTTTTTAGGGTTGGGACAGTTGGATACATTACTCTTTTCAGTGATTTGTTCCTCATTATCCATGGAGGTTGGAGGTCTAGCCTCCGATATGTACATCTCTTCTTCACATTTTCAATATTCTACCGCATTCAGCAGTACATATTAAACATGAACTGTTTTGGCGTTTCCTGGCTCACTTTTCTGTTTGATGCGACTTCTTCAAACAACTGCTATTACTACTACTGCTACTGCTACTACTACTACTACTACTATTAATACTACTACTGCTACTACTACTACAACTACTTCTACTAATACTACTATTACTAATTATACTACTATAGCAGTTACTGCTACTACAACTAGTTCTAGTTCTACCGTGACTGTGGTCCTCATACTCTTCTAGTTCTCCCGTGGGTGTGGTCCTCATACTCTTCTAGTTCTCCCGTGACTGTGGTCCTCATACTCTTCTAGTTCTCCTGTGGGTGTGGTCCTCATACTCTTCTAGTTCTCCCGTGACTGTGGTCCTCATACTCTTTTAGTTCTCCCGTGACTGTGGTCCTCATACTCTTCTAGTTCTCCTGTGAGTATGGTCTTCATACTCTTCTAGTTCTCCTGTGGGTGTGGTCCTCATACTCTTCTAGTTCTCCTGTGAGTGTGGTCCTCATACTCTTCTAGTTCTCCTGTGAGTGTGGTCCTCATACTCTTCTAGTTCTCCTGTGGGTGTGGTCCTCATACTCTTCTAGTTCTCCTGTGAGTGTGGTCCTCATACTCTTCTAGTTCTCCTGTAGGTGTGGTCCTCATACTCTTCTAGTTCTCCTGTGAGTATGGTCCTCATACTCTTCTAGTTCTCCTGCGGGTGTGGTCCTCATACTCTTCTAGTTCTTCTGTAGGTGTGGTCCTCATACTCTTCTAGTTCTCCCGTGAGTGTGGTCCTCATACTCTTCTAGTTCTCCCGTGAGTGTGGTCCTCATACTCTTCTAGTTCTCCTGTGAGTGTGGTCCTCATACTCTTCTAGTTCTCATGTGAGTGTGGTTCTCATACTCTTCTAGTTCTCCTGTGAGTGTGGTCCTCATACTCTTCTAGTTCTCCTGTGAGTGTGGTTCTCATACTCTTCTAGTTCTCCTGTGAGTGTGGTCCTCATACTCTTCTAGTTCTCCTGTGAGTGTGGTTCTCATACTCTTCTAGTTCTCCTGTGAGTGTGGTCCTCATACTCTTCTAGTTCTCCCGTGAGTGTGGTCTTCATACTCTTCTAGTTCTCCCGTGAGTGTGGTCCTCATAATCTTCTAGTTCTCCTGTGAGTGTGGTCCTCATACTCTTCTAGTTCTCCTGTGGGTGTGGTCCTCATACTCTTCTAGTTCTCCTGTGGGTGTGGTCCTCATACTATTCTAGTCTTCCTGTGGGTGTGTCCCCTGTTATGATTCTCATTACTTCGTTTTGAACTCTCAGTTTGACAAAATTTGAAATGGCTGCAGTTGGACATGCTGCTAAGCCAAGTTGTCCTGGAACAGGTCTCCCACGTCCAGTATGCATCTTATTTAATACACTTTCGTCTGTCCCCAAGCGGCGCCAGCACGATTCTCATAATTGACATTCCTTGCCTTGAACACATTGTTTCTCTCTTCTGTCTGTCTTTTCTATTTCAGTTGCCAATGAAAGGCTATATCTAAATATTTTTTGGGACCCACCCAGTTCCAGATGTTTTCCACTAAGCCATAATGTTTTGCTCTGTGGTTTGTTTGCGATAAATATGATTATATAGATGTGTTTATTTTTCCGAGTGGATTCGCATTAACCATGTCTTAGCCCCATCCTCTAATGATGATTGTGCAGCGATGCACCCCAACGCTTTGTGTTGTGATGTTTCTTCGGAGATTCACAAGAATAAATAATCTGAAAAAAAACAGAGACGTGTGCGCTTCCCGCTATATAAAAATGAGAAACAGACTGCATGACATGACTCTCTCTTGGAACATCCTCTTCTCTGCTATTTTGTTTTTGCAATCTTGTCCTTGAACGAACTGTAGCTGTTCTGTTTTCAAGAAAGGGGCTTATCCAATTGTACATTATTTCTCTCACAAACTTAGCTTCTGAGCAGCTTAACTTCGAATCACTTTTTCTCTTTTTTATTGAAAGCTATTTTATAAATCCTACCAAACCAGTAGTAATATATTTTTTCTTCTTAAATGACATTTTCAATCTTCTGGTCAATGTAGGTAATCTGATGTTCAGTTGATCAATGTTGTCTGAATCTAGTATTAGTTTGGAATTAAAAAATGGTTTTCTCTCAAGTGCCAAATGAGTCTGGTACTTTTCTTGCGATTCATTAGTTTACCATACATAGCTAAGTAAACTGATAGGCTTGTGGCCATTTTGAAATGTTAGGTTTTTAGTTTTCTTCAGAATTGGTATCAGCATGACATCATTCCATAGCTGCGTATAATTCTATTTTTCCAACTGTAGTTTCGTACTTCCAAGAAATTGTGAAATAGAGGCATTCTATGATCAACTTCAGTGTCTGATAACCGAAACGCCAAAAAAGGACATATTGGTAGTCCAGGAGGATTGGAACGCAAAAAAATGAAGAGGATGCAATCCATGACTGGAAAGGAACATGTGTCCCATTCGGAAACAAGGAAACTAATAACCGGACCTCAGACTTTACAAACTCGTTCGGGTATAACAAGCAGTCTAGACGTTGGACATGGCATAAGCCAAACAAGGAAGTGCACAGCCAAATTGATTATATACTGGTCCAGAGGAGGTTTAGATCTAGCATCAACACCGACAAAACGAGAAGTATTCCTGGAGCGGATATAGGAATCGACCAAGATCTTGTTATGATGCCTTTGCGTCTGTGATTGAAAAGAGTTGCAAAGGAAGACGTTACTAAACTAAAGTTTGATCTGCAGAAACTGAAAGACCCAACAATCATCGAAGTGTTCCAATCCAGGGTAGGAGGGAGATTTGCTCCACTGTTGGCTCTCAGAGAGGGACTGGATACCGATACAGTAACTACGTCTCTTAGCTCAGCACTCGTAGACAACAGAGATCATTGGGTGCCACTAAACAAAAATGAAGACATTGGTGACCAAAGACATTCTAGACCTTTGTGATATTAGAAGGTAACTGAAAAACCAAAAACATCCACCTCATAAGGTCGGCAGATATTAAAAGGTCAAGAAAGCGATACAACAAAAGATTAGAGAACCGAAAGACGCATGGTTATGTGAGCAATGTAAAAACATCGAAGAGAGATTAGACAGAACTGACGCTAAAGGAGCATACAAGGTGGCCACAGAACTGGTAACAGCAAGACGAGGCAGAACTTCATGTTACAGGATAAAAACGGCTAGTGCCTTATTAAGGACAAATGACGTACTGGAACAATGTACATAGTTAAACAACTGTGAGTGACGGAACGTGCCTGAGAAAAAATTACCTCCAACACCAACAACTATAGAGGATAACCAACTGATAATGAACGATGAGGAAACTGCTGCGGTAAAAACATTGAGAATAGGGAAGGCGGCCGGCGTAGAATATATATCAGCAGAGCTCTTACAGGCAGGTGGGGAGGTAGTGGTGGAAGGCCTGACAAACATCTCGAACAAAATAGAGGCGACAGGAAGCTGACTAGACTTATGGACAAAATCAATGGTTATACCGTTACCTAAGTCTAGAAACCTAAAGCTGTGCCAAAATTTCAGAACAATAAGCCTTATCATCCACACTAGCAAGGTCATGCTTAGAATAATTCTCGACCGACTGAAAAACTAAGCAGAGAACAACATTGCTGGGGAGCAGGCAGGATTTAGACCGGGAAGAAGCACTACAGAACATATATTTAATTTAAGGCTGCTAAGCGAGAAATATCTAGAACAGCAGCAAAAACTGTATTTACGTGTTTTGTTGATTTTAAGAATGCGTTTGATAGGGTATGAAATAAAGCGCTATGGGCAACCATGAGGATGTATAACATAAACATAACTATTATCAAGGTCCTTGAACATCTATGTGACAAAGCGTCCAGCGCAGTTCTTGTGAATAGGAGGCGCGGGGACTAGTTTCGCACATCACTTGGTGTGAGACAAGATTGTACACTCTCCCAAGTCTTTTCAATATATTCCTTGAGGGAATTATGAGTGAGGCACTTGAAGGTCATGTTAGTACTGTCAAGATAGGTGGCCGAACTATTACCAACCTTCGTTTAGCAGATGGCATCGACAGGTTGGCACAGAAGACAAAGAAGCAGAACTCCAGGAATGGGTCATACGTCTCGAACAAACAGCTCTTGACTATGGTATGAAGACAAACGCTGGAAAGACACAATTAATGACTAATAACGACGAGGGCTTCAACAGTAGTATAACAGCTAATGGCCAGAAAATCTAAGTGTTTGACCGTTTTGAATTGTGAGACATGGACAGTTACAGCTGACCTTCAGCGAAGGATACAGACCTTGGAGGTGACATGTTTCCGAAGACTTTTAAACGTCACGTACAAAGATCGAGTTACAATTGATGAAATACGAGATAGAATTATACAGCAATAGGGCTTTTTGAAGATCTCCTGCCAAGAAGGAAACTCGCTTGGTACGGTCACACATAGAGATCAGATGGTCTTGCTAATACGATCATGCGCGGAAAAGTGCAAAGCAGACGACGAAGAGGCCGTCCCAAATAGATGTGGGAGGACAACATAAAAGAATGGACCAATCTCCAACCAGAAGAGGCACATGGTTCGACCACTGATTAAGTAGGATGGAGTAGGTTTTTGTGAGGATGTCTTCATGTGTGCCCCAACGACCTCACTGGTTACGGGATGGCCTGACCTGACCTGGCTGTTATATTTAACAATTTTTTTTGAAAAAAGGAAATGTAGGTTTTCATTTGAAGCACCCTTGTATACATACATGAGTGTGTGTTTGTGTGAGTGTGTGTAAATGGATATAAACACGTGTATATATATATATATATATATATATATATATTTATATATATATATATAGAGAGAGAGAGCGAGAGAGGGAGAGCGAGAAAGCTTCCTGTGGCCAAAATGGCGACGTTCTGTGAAGTCTGTGCCACGATGGCATGCTCTAAGAGTATGTTCCAGGACATATTGCCATTAAAATGTGGTTTTAGTATGCGTGAAATGTTCACAATGTGGTTTTTGCAATTGACTTGACACAGCTTGGTTTAAAGAAAGTTTAAAACTACATTCCTGACTGTACACGTCAAAATGAGGCGCCATTGCGACGGGTCTAGCCAATCGGCGGTGTGTATCGACGCTTTTTACAATTGTTTAAAAACAACGGAACTGCATGGCACAGAATGGCGGGGCAGAGGCGGGGGGGGGGGGGGGGGGGGGGGAATAAACAATACAACTGACTAGCGACATTTAATATTAGGGGCTTGAGTGACGAGGAGACATCAATTGTCAAATTTGTGATACAATCATTACTGGAGTACTGAACGACCCGTTCTTTAGCGGCGGTTACACCGTGTGGGTTCCAATTTCTCTTCCAACAGTCGCTGTCTTTGGCCCCGATAGACCAGTGGAATATGAGTGGTCCATCTCTGGTATCGTGAATGTTGTTGCGGGATGCAAGGGAGTTGGGGCAACGTGTTTGTGGTAGTCCCCGTGGTCGTTTCTTGTCTCTGGGGTACCATATTGCTGTCGCTTTGCTCCAACTGTCGTCCGTTCTTAGCAGTAAGTGATACGCCCCGCTCCCGCTCTCCCCCAAGCGATGTTTGATTTTTGCTGCTTAAAGAACTGCATCTTCCACCAGTTATGAAGACCTTTGTGCGCTGGCTATGAAGCGTGAGCCCGACCAGACAGGCTGGAGTCACTCTGAGTTTGGACTCCTTCGTGAGTGTGCATGTTTCCGCCGCATTGCATATTGCAGGTAGTACTGTGGAGTTGATTAGAAAGGTGCGAAAACTCTAGTCGTGGATGTTGTCCAGTACCGGATTTATCGAAGAGAAAGCCGCCAACCCACGCGACCCCGTCTTGCCAACTGTGGACGTATGTCGTTCTGCTTATTGAGCAGGCGCCCAATGTAGATGTACTCATCCAAGTCGTCGAATCTCTCTCCATCTAGGAAGAGTGTGTCGCAGGAAGAGAATCGATTGCGCATGACTTTCGTCTTGGACGTATTCACTTCGAGCCCCGCAGTCTTTCCCTCTCGGTGGAGCGATACTAGCATTTCATTGGCGTCTGTGGCTGCCTTTGTGATGAGTACTAGATCATCTGAAAGCGAAGATGATTTTGCAGCCTGCTCTTTATATTGATGCTAAAGGTATCCCAGAAGCACCGGCTGATGACAAACTTAAAACAGGCGGTAAAAAGGCTCGATAAGATGGGGGTCCCCTTAACGTACTTCTCTCTATATGAGTGGTAAGGATACAATCATAGACAAGAACAATAAGACTTTCCGGCCTTAGGAGACATGTTCGAAACAGTAAGGATATACACGACAAATCTGTATTATTGTTAAACGGGGTAGGCCAGAATAGAAGGAAACATGGTATACGATGTGTATTCTCCCCTAATGAGACAAACTCCATCATAGGCATACCTGAATGGAATATTAGTTAAGGGCACTTGTCTTCTATTACTTGCCATGGGCCAGTCACGAGACAGTTAAATAAACCTGACGGACAGCACTGTTAGTGCTTGCATGGGACAGCCTGTTGTGATGAAGTGTCTTGTGAAAGAATACGTGCAATCTGCGGAAATTGTACAGAAGACTGCAATCACAATAACGGGATGAGACACTCAGTCGCAGTAAGACATTAGAATGGTGTAAACGTTTTAGAGAAGACCGTGCATCAGAGAGCGAGGATCCCGGCCGTGGTGACTTTCAATCCACCTCATTCATTCCTGTCACTATCCAGACTGTAGACCGCCTTATCCTTGAAAATTCACGAATAACCTGTCGTGAAATTGTACAGCAATCAAGTCTTTCTATAAGTATGGTGAACGCTATTATTCTTGAACATTTTGGGAAGGTTAGTATAAGGTGGGTGCACTGAATTGAAGGAACGTTTTGACATGGATGGGCATGGCTTTTTTTATCACCTCATTACATGTGACGAAACCTGGGCGCATCATTACATGTGACGAAACCTGGGGCATCATTACATGGGACGAAACCTGGGCCCATCATTACATGTGACGAAACCTGAGCGCATCATTACATGTGACGAAACCTTGGGGCATCATTACATGTGACGAAACCTGGGCGCATCATTACATGTGACGAAACCTGGGGCATCATTACATGTGACGAAACCTGGGCGCATCATTACATGTGACGAAACCTTGGGGCATCATTACATGTGACGAAACATGGGGGCATAATTACATGTGACGAAACCTTGGCGCATCATTACATGTGCCGAAACCTTGGGGCATCATTACATGTGACGAAACCTGGGCGCATCATTACATGTGACGAAACCTGGGGCATCATTACATGTGACGAAACCTTGGGGCATCATTACATGTGACGAAACCTGGGCGCATCATTACATGTGACGAAACCTGGGCTCATCATTACATGTGACGAAACCTGGGCGCATAATTATACTCCTGAATCGAAACGAGCAACCAAGCAGTGGAAGCAATCAGCACCATCCAAAACATTTCGAACAATTGCGTCTACACATAAAGTGATGGCGAGTGTTTTCTGGGACACACTTTGCATCATTCCTGTTGATTTTCTGCCCTGTGGTGCCACTATCAACAGTGAACAGTACAAACGGATCTTGAGTGATGTGAATAACCGTCTGCGGAAAAAAAGCGGCCTGGTTTGATCCCATTGGGCGTCCTGATCCTGCAAGATAACGCTCGACCTCACAACACACTATTTGTATCTACAGCAAACTCGGCATGGACGTATAGCCACATCAACCTCACAGCCCAGACCTCGCTCCAAGCGATTTAAACCTGGCTGGACCCCTACTAGAATTCATTTCAGCACCGATGACACAGTGAAACAGGTTGTCCTGGATTTATCCGTACAAAAAAAGTATCGGTTTGACTTGAACGCCCTTCGTAAAATATATATTAGAAAGGCTCATGTGACTAAAATACGCAGAGCAGATTAAAACAACGACTGTGAACGAGGTTTACGCACCTAGATAGCTACAGCGACGAAGAGAAAAAGGTGTTCTTTGAACATCTATCCGATGTTATAAACAATGTGAAGGAGAAAAACGAGCTGATAGTGATGGGGGATTTTAACAGCATAGTGGGGAACAAATTGCCAGAGGAGCGATGACATGGTTCTTTTAGTGATAATGCACATGAATGAAATAGAAGCCGGGAAGAACTCATTAAATTATGCCTTGAGCATAGAAAACAACCCACACCAAAACATGGTATGGGTAGAACAATCTTGGCCAGTCATCTGAATAGGCTAAACACTAGTCAGACAAAAGCATAGGAGAAACATAACATATGCGAGAGTTATTCCCAACATCAGTATGGACAGAGACAACCGAGCAGTGATAATGACCCAATCTACAACAAACAGTGAATGACAGAAAAGGTTACGACACAAACTAACAACGAATGTGAAACGGCTAGACGACGAAACCATCAGAGAAGATATAGATCATGGAATGAGAAATCGATTCGAGAATATACACACCGAAATCGATAAAGCCCACAAGGAATGGAACATCTTCAAAACATGAATGCTGGGTACACTGAAAACTAAATATGGACCAATGGAACTAAAGAATATAGGACAATGAGCATAGGAAAGGAAGTATGGTGGAAAGTTGGTTATAGCAACTATACAGATAAAAAAGAAACGATTTAGAGCGTGGTTAAAATCTAAAAAACCCAGAAGATTATAATCAAGAGTTGAAGAGCAAGGAGAATAAAAAAAAACATCAAAAGAAGAATATTAGAGAAACTATGGAGAGCTTCTAACAACTCTGTGCAAAGAAAGACCGAGAAAATGGAAGTATACATTCAATGAGAATTATATAGGACAGTTTCAACCTCACAACATTTATTAATGACAAACCATTTACACAAATTCACAATAAAGACATTCGAAAGACCAGATGGAAATCATATTTCCTAGAACTTCTTAACCCATAAAGCACACGGAATAGCAGTGGTTGCACACAAAGAGCAATACGAGCTATCAGTACTGCGACATGAAATCGAAACAGACTTTAAAAACCGTTCACGAAAAAGAGTACCAGGCACAGAAGGAATTCCAACCCATAAAATTGGAGCTTGCAGCGATACAGGAGTAAACTGGCTGAACATAATTTTCACAGTAGCGTGGAGAGACAGAGCAGTCCCAGCTGACTGGTAAAAGGCCATAATGATGTCGATTTTGAAAAAGAAGAGCAATAAAAAGGATTGTGACACCTACAGAGGCATCTCGTTCATAAGCCACATGGGAAAAATCTACCAAAAAGTATTTGAATAAAGAATAAAGCTGCTAGTAGAACCACAATTAAGTGATGCACAGTTTGGATTCCGAATGGGGATATGATGCACATATGCTCTGTTTAACCTAAGACAAGCAAGCAAGAGTACAATATGAAACTTTAGACAACTAAACATATCTTTTTATAGCTCAGGAGAAGACATTCCATAGAGTGGATAGAAACAGACTCGAGTATGTTATAGAACACTATAGAGCAGAATTATTAGACAATATGATAGCTCTGTACGAAACCGTATTCAGAACATCTGACCGCCCCACAGATGAATTTGAGATAACCACATGAGTCAGTCAAGGCTGTGTTTTATCATCACTACTATTCATTACCTTCAATGTAAAGTAAGTAATATGTCCTTTGCAGAACGTCGTTTCTTATTACCGCCAACTTGTTTGGATGTTAAACGTTTCTTGGCAGGTGTACAGTACGGTAGGTTGCCATTAATTTCCATCCTTGGAAGAGCGATCGCACCAAGAAAAATACACCGTGTCTACAAAACTAGACAGTTGCGTGATTCGAACCTGGTACGTTTGTGCGTTGGGATTGTGAAACGGACGTGTCACACCTAGGCCACGCAGCCTCTATTCATTGCATATATTGATAAATTAACACTAGGAGCGAACCCTGAAGGCAACGAAACTACAGACAGTAAAGACCATGAGTCGCTGAGAGAGTTACTTGTCACAGACGTTCTCTGTGTAATGTACGAAGATGAAAGTGATTTACAAGATCATGCAAATATAATTAATACAACTTGTACGAGATACAACATAAAGATGTGTACATCAACAACAGAAACTATGACACCCAGCAGATCATGCCCTCTAAACCAAACATGTCGTCGACAACAGTTAAGGTTGCAGTGAAAAAGGCAAATGCAATGTTAGGTATGATAAAAAGAAATATTAAACATAGGAGCAAAGAAGTGATCGTCAAACTGTATAAAGCTTTAGTTAGACCTAGATTGGAGTACTGTGTACAGGTGTGGAGTCCTTATCATAGAGGGGATATAAACATGCTAGAAAGAATACAAAAAAGAGCGACGAAGATGATAGTGGGATTCCAGAATTACAGTTATGAGGAACGACTTAGAAAAACCGGCCTACAGTGTCTCGAAGAAAGAAGAATTCGTGGTGACTTAATACAGGTTTATAAGATGATCAGAGGAATCGATAAATTAGACTATAACAATTTTTTTAAAATTCAGCCACCTACAATAACACGAGGGCATAGCTACAAGCTGACTAAAGAGAGGTCCAGGTTAGATATTAGGAAATATTTTTTTAGTCAGAGAGTGGTGTCTGCTTGGAATGCATTGCCAGGGGAGGTAGTGGAGGCAGGGACAGTTAATGCATTTAAGAAAAAACTGGATGCTCATAGCTTTTAGAGCAAAATGATGTAAATGTAACTGGTTGTATACAGATTCTGCAGGGTCTTCTAAACCAGTATAAAGGCATTAAGCTAAGTTAAGTTAAGTTAAGTTAAGTTAAGGTGAAAAAAGGTGCAAGAGTTCAAGTACCTGAGAAGAATTTTCACTGAGGACGAACGATTGGACAGAGCAATCGAAACCAGATATCAAAAAGCAAGTGCACTGACATGCTAACTGTCACAACTACTCAAACATCGGAACATCAGTATAGAAACAAAACGGAAACTTACGAACACTATGTTCTTACCAACTTGGTTATCAGAGCCCATCCTGGCTCTGTCCTAGAAACATCAACAGAAAATTGCAACTTGTGAAATGAGAGGCCTGAGAAGTCATCAACGTAACCAGAAGAGACCGAATGAAAAATACCGACAACAGGAAAATTGTGGAAACAACATCTACATGCATAGACAGAAGATTACGTGGTTTGATCATCTCATGAGAATGAAAGCAGATCGGCTGCCATTGAAAACATACAACAGTGTACGATCGGGCATTCGAGATAAAGGAAGACCACGAGGTAAATGGATATACAGCATACAAATATCATATGCAAGCAAGGGCTCACAGTAACCGCTGCAACACATCTGGCCCCTGAGCAAGACATAGTGCTCCCCACTAGGCTTCAAGACAACAGTGGGAGGATTAAGTAAGTAAAGGAAATACATACACACTTTCATATATATATATATATATTATCATCATCTTGTAGCATTTCCTTCGTAGCATGTCGCTCCGAACACGGCTTGTCTTAAAGAAACTCGTTCCTTAGCCAAATCTCCAGCTTATGTCAAAGTCATGCCCAGGCATTTCTTAATGCCTTGATGCCATCGGCTTCTCGATCTACCCCTGCCTCTGTTCCCGGTACTATACCTGTCATCACTGTCCTCTCAAGGCCGTTGTGTCTCGTGATGTGAAGATCATTGTGTCTCGTGATGTGAAGATCATTGTGTCTCGTGATGTGAAGAGCATTGTGTCTCGTGATGTGAAGAGCGTTGTGTCTCGTTATGTGAAGAGCATTGTGTCTCGTGATGTGAAGACCATTGTGTCTCGTGATGTGAAGACCATTGTGTCTCGTGATGTGAAGACCATTGTGTCTCGTGATGTTAACAAAGTATTTCAATTGTATGGCCATGATGGAATTGTTAAACCAGTTATGTTCTATGTTCAACTCTTGCGAAATTTCTATATTTGTCCTTCTCAGTCCAGGGTATGCTGAGGAACTTTCTGTAACATTTGGACCTCGATTCTCTTTCTAGATGTTTTTGCAACCGTCCATGCTTTGCAGGCATATGCTGCCATGGGAAAAACACGAGCTCTAAAGACTTTTACTTGTGTCGTTTTGCTGGTGTTCTGCATTCATTTCTTCATGTTGTTTTTGCCTGTGGGTTGCCATGGCTAGTTTTCTTCCGATTATTTTTGAGCAGTCGCCTTTTTTTATAAATTATGTAGCCCGGATATTAAAAATGCGGGATCTGTGGTATATATATACACAGACCCACATGCAACACCACACACATATACACATACCCACACTTACACGCAACATTGAAGTATTGGTTCCCGTTTCTTTTCTTGAAAGACTACGCGAGAAATATTCTTTATTGTTAGAAATAGAATTATGATATAGACAAATACGATCTAACACTAATAGCAGGTCGGCAAAATATACAAGGAAACGAAGTTATTGGTGACAAAGCGCCAAAGAATGCATTAACATTTGGAAAGGGATATAGCCGACTAAAGAACTTGGGCAACAAACGGAGAATCAGATGAGATGCCGATAACATGATATCGACAACACAGCAGTGGTAAAACAATTGTTTTTGCGGATATACACTACTATAATCAGACGAAGAATGATTGTATTTGATGGTGCTGCTGATGCATTTCCAATGCAGAACCAGCTTACATTTGTTAAAGTTAAAGTTGCAGTTGTAGGACATACTGTGAATGTTATGTGTGCTTCCAAGAGTGCTTCCAAGAATTAGAGCGAAAACACAAAACAAATTAAATGCAGGCTGCGTTGAGTATTATTCGTAATGACCTTTGCCTTCCGACACACACCCTTAAATTGTAATTGTTCCTAGACTTGCTAGTCGATTTGCCGAGATTGATTGTACACAAGAAAACATGTCTCTGAGTTTGGCGATGCACTATATCAATCTGACATTCTAAATAACTAGATTCTCATTTATACAGCAAATTCAACCAACGCTCAACTTTTCGTTCGAGTTTACTACTAAAACTCACCTTAAGAAAACTAATTCTCTCCGTGGGATGGACTTCTTTGTAGGAGTGAATTCTCAACGATAAATAGACGATCAGTGAAATCAGTGCCGCGACAAAAATACCCCCTCCCCCCCTAACAATAATATGTCGTATACTATAGAGACCTGACCAAATCTTACGAACAACGAAAATGGATTTCTAGAAAAACAATATAAAAAGATCTGCTAACGAAAATATAAAGAAGGTAAGCAGTTTTCACTGTAAACAATTTTAAACGGAAAGGCATGGGAAATCAACACGAAATAGATAAGCAAGAGAAGCTGCGTAAGATAAATAACAAATAGATGTGCTGATATGATAATCTGGAAGAGGAAAAGTGGATGCCAAGGTGCTCCAAGTGCACATGATTGTGCAATTAATTTGATCGTCAATATTACCCGCACGACACTTGATGATGATACAGACGATAAACTTATTTCTATTTAACGTTCATGGGAAGGATTCAATGGTTTGTTGATATTGTACTTGCTATTTGACGTTTGTAATTGCTTAATTGTTCAATTTGGAAGAGCGGATTAAGCAGCTGATGAAATCACAATGTAAATTAAGCACGGAATTCACCCAAGCGACAAACGTCTTCGCAAAATCTTTTCTAAGTGAAAATCCAAGAAAAAGTTATTTGTAATTTTTAGCTATAACAGAAAAGACAGCACTGGCCGTTGTGGTGAAAGACATTGTTGATGTAAAACTGACATCCTCTGTAACCATGTGTCCCAAATATGAATACTCTGCACTTGCTCCGGAATTTGTGACTCTTTTCTAATGTTTAATCTTTGAGTTTGCTGTGTTGTTATCATCGCTTTTGTTTTACTAGCATGAATCTTCAAACCAAATGTCTTGGTTGATTTGATCCTGTTGAGTAGTTCCTGTAACGATTTCTATATTCCTCTGATCCTGTTGAGTAGTTCCTGTAAACATTTCTATATTCCTCTGATCCTGTTGAGTAGTTCCTGTAACGATTTCTATATTCTTATGGTCATGTTGAGTAGTTCCTGTAACGATTTCTATATTCCTCTGATCCTGTTGAGTAGTTCCTGTAACGATTTCTATATTCCTCTGATCCTGTTGAGTAGTTCCTGTAACGATTTCTATATTCCTCTGATCCTGTTGAGTAGTTCCTGTAACGATTTCTATATTCCTCTGATCCTGTTGAGTAGTTCCTGTAACGATTTCTATATTCCTATGGTCATGTTGAGTAGTTCCTGTAACGATTTCTATATTCCTCTGATCCTGTTGAGTAGTTCCTGTAACGATTTCTATATTCCTCTGATCCTGTTGAGTAGTTCCTGTAACGATTTCTATATTCCTCTGATCCTGTTGAGTAGTTCCTGTAACGATTTCTATATTCCTCTGATCCTGTTGAGTAGTTCCTGTAACGATTTCTATATTCCTCTGATCCTGTTGAGTAGTTCCTGTAACGATTTCTCAATTCCCCTGATCCTTTTGAGTAGTTTTTGAAATAATGTCTCTATTCCTCTGGTCATGTTGAGTATTTTTGAAATGATTTCTCTATTTCTATTGTTCTGTTGAATATTTGTGTACTGATTTCTCTATTGCTATTGTTCTGCTGAATATTTTTGTAATGATTTCTCTATTCCTATGGTCATGTTGAGTAGTTTTTGTAATGATTTCTCTATTCCTCTGGTCCTGTTGAGTAGTTCCTGTAACGATTTCTCTATTCCTCTGATCCTGTTGAGTAGTTCCTGTAACGATTTCTCTATTCCCCTGATCTTTTTGAGTAGTTTTTGTAATAATGTCTCTATTCCTCTGGTCATGTTGAGTATTTTTGTAATGATTTCTCTATTTCTATTGTTCTGTTGAATATTTTTGTACTGATTTCTCTATTGCTATTGTTCTGCTGAATATTTTTGTAAGGATTTCTCTATTCCTATGGTCATGTTGAGTAGTTTTTGTAATGATTTCTCTATTCCTCTGGTCCTGTTGAGTAGTTCCTGTAACAATTTCTCTATTCCTCTGATCCTGTTGAGTAGTTCCTGTAACGATTTCTCTATTCCCCTGATCTTTTTGAGTAGTTTTTGTAATAATGTCTCTATTCCTCTGGTCATGTTGAGTATTTTTGTAATGATTTCTCTATTTCTATTGTTCTGTTGAATATTTTTGTACTGATTTCTCTATTGCTATTGTTCTGCTGAATATTTTTGTAATGATTTCTCTATTCCTATGGTCATGTTGAGTAGTTTTTGTAATGATTTCTCTATTCCTCTGATCCTGTTGAGTAGTTTTTGTATAGATTTCTCTATTCCTATGGTCTTTTTGAGTAGTTTTTGTAATGATTTCTCTATTCCTCTGATCCTGTTGAGTAGTTTTTGTATAGATTTCTCTATTCCTATGGTCTTTTTGAGTAGTTTTTGTAATGATTTCTCTATTCCTCTCATCCTGTTGAGTAGTTTTTGTATAGATTTCTCTATTCCTATGGTCTTTTTGAGTAGTTTTTGTAATGATTTCTCTATTCCTCTCATCCTGTTGAGTAGTTTTTGTAACGATTTCTCTATTCCTCTCATCCTGTTGAGTGGTTTTTGTAACGATTTCTCTATTCCTCTCATCCTGTTGAGTGGTTTTTGTAATGATTTCTCTATTCCTCTCATCCTGTTGAGTAGTTTTTGTAATGATTTATCTTTTTCTCCTATTATGTCTTGATTATCAGCAAAGTTTATGTAACTTAATACTTCTCTATTTATCTTGAAGCACGTGTTACAATTTCAGGTGGCTTCTTAAATCGTCACCTCCGAATACAGATTAAATAGGCTACTAGATAAAAGACATCCATGACTCACTCTTTTCTAGATTCCGACTTGGTTTGATATTTTCTAACTGCGTGCTATATTCGCTGTTTGGTTTTCATACAAGTTAAGTTTCAATGCAATTATAGCTCTGTCTATGCTAAATTTCTCTTAAATAGAAATTGTTTCACGGCACCATGTGAAAGGCCTTTTCATAGATAATAAAGCAGATAAAGAGAGCTTTAGCCGGTTCTACCGTTCTCTCTGCAAGAAACCTCAGTGTTCCAACTGTCTCTCTAGTGCCTCTATTATTTCGGAAGCCAAATTGGTTTTCATTTTTGCACAGATTATAACTTGTTATAAATTCATCTCTTAATTAACTTCGGTAGAATTTTCGAAGCATGGCTTTTCGTACGAAATTCGTTGAAATCAATTGGATTAAACTTTTTTGGGGGGTTTTGGGATGATTACTGATTTTGTATGATCTGTAGGTCGTATTTCTTCTTTGTAAATATTGTTCACATGTTGAAGAAGTGATCTTGTAGGGTTTTCCTGAGTTTTTTTTTGCGAGTTTAATGGGTAAATCATCTATCCCTGGAAAACCTGGAAATAAATATACAATTAGATTAAAGAGCTCTTTGCAGAGTTTAGCATCCTCTGCGGTGCTGAAAACATTTTTAAAAAGAGAAATCCAAGAATATTCAAATTATTTCCCTATACATCTGCGTGAAAGAAAGGCGCAATTTAGTAGGCCTCGAAATTAGATTGCGGCGATACGCAAATTGGCGTATCACCGATTAATCGGCTTCCCTTATTGGCCCACACTGATTTATCGGCCGTGGATTATTTTTGATAAATAATGTGTAATCCAAATTTGTATTATGTTATGAAATACGTATTTCAATTAAAGTAGTGAACGAATGCTCAGCATATGACGTAACATACACACGAAGTCGGCTATGTCCTGACAATTAAATAAAAACGATGTTTTTACATTTATAATTCAATAATTCTCAAATTTTGTTACTAAATTGCATTGTTTTGTTTGAAAAGGTTATGATGACATAAATCATTATTAATGGGCACTTTTTGAATAACTTTAAACAATTATATAAATGGAGTCTTTATAATTAGTTTAAACAGTTCCTTTTTAAAAGTTAAATTAAGCGCATATTTAAAAAAAGCGGTAGGGGTGTGTTTCGTCTGCTTTTACACATCTTGTCTACTGGGAGTTACATCCCCTATCCAATTCCCAATTACCAGTTGCGTAGATCAGCGCGTTCAATCACTGGGAACGGTAGGTTTACAATGGTGTGCTTAGATTGTGTGTCCTAGGAAATCATATAAGTTTCATATAGATTGTGGCAGCG